>OW203742.1:18592689-19192689 GCA_934045075.1 Yponomeuta sedellus
GATACCCTGTGTCGTAGGAACCAGCAACAACGACATCACAAACATGTAAACATCAAAGACCTGGGCTTTTTTCCCCCAGCCGGGGTTCGAACCCGGGACCTCTTGCATCATAGGCAGACGCGCTACCGCTACGCCACAGAGTGAGACCTAATAGCCTGTTGGATTACTTATTAATCCAACAGGCACTTCTTTATAAAATACATTAAGTTTAAAGTGACTTATAAGACTGTGTAAATAAAACAGGAAAAGAAACTCTTAACTACTTATAAGCTATTCATAACAAGTACCTGTACTTGACAATTTACTTGATTATATTCCAATTTACCTTTATAAAGTATTCAAAATGCTATTTTTAAATTCATTGAATCCAAAATATATCTAGGTGTGATACTGTTTATTAAATTATGCTGTTCAAATGCCTCAGCGCTTGAAATTTTCGATCCGCGGTGGGCACTCGTGGTAATTAAGCCCATTATCTCTCTCTGAGAGAAGGCCAGTGCCCTGCAACGGGACGTACATAGGTTACTTACAATGATCCACGTGTAAGGAATTTAAATAAATAAATGTTATATAATTTTAATGTAATTTGATTTGTTTAATTTTATCTAGTTTAATTTAATGAATTGAATTTTAGTGTGATCTCATTTTAATTGTATTATATCTGATTCCAATATATAATTTATTTAATCTGGTGTGCACTAACAATAAATCGGGCAATATCAGCACTGCACGTCTAAAATGACAAAACCAATTTTATGTAAAATATCGTCGCCCACGATACAGGCCCAGCCTAGTGTGGGGACACGGTCACCACTACATGATGTTATGTATATTAGTTTAAATTCTGTTGTAAATTCAAAATAACATCCACATGCATGTAACATAATTCATTTGGCAATAAAGGATTTTTTTAGTTTAGTTAGTTTTAGTAAACAATAGGCGTTAGTACAGTATATAGCTAAGTTACTAACATAGTCATAAGTTCTTCCTGTTTACTGTTATATTATAATAATAATATGGATACATTGTGTCTGAAACAAAAAATAAAATTAAGACTTTGTTGACAAATATTAACTAAGATCTTAGATGAATTTAAAAACCTATTTAGAGGCTAAAAATTTCACCCAAGCCGGGATTCGAACCCGCAACCTCTGGCTATCCGTACCAGCGCTCTACCAATTGAGCCAATGGGCGACTCACGGCATCAGTGAAATTTCGAACCTCTTTACAATATTCTCTGTATTACGTACAGGCAGCGACATCTGACCCAAGCAAATTGCATTACTTACAGCCCCGACCACGGGGCTTGTAAATTTAAATGTAAATGTAAATTTGTTCCTTAGCACGGGTTAGTGCATTAAAAATAAAAATTGTGTAATCTTAGATGAATTGTTAAACGTAGTGCTAGAAAAATGACGTAGAATATTTTTTGATACTGTCTGTTAGCTTATAGAATATACCTCGGGTACTATCGGATCGAATCGGATATATTCGTGTAGTAAAAATATCGGAACTAATATGACACTTACACACTGTACAGAGCAGAAAGTAGTATTACACTCGTGTGCTTTCTGCGAAAACCGAAGCCTACTCTAGAGCCCGAGATATATTCTTAAAGAGAGTGTATTTCTAAATTTACATTAAGGGACTAGGTGGCTAGGGTTTGTCAATAGGCACAATTTTGGCAAACCGCTTTCGCTTCATCAACATTCATTTAGTCATTTCATGCTCGCAGGCTGGCTTGCACTTTCTGTCTTTTGCATATTTGGTCGAAGTATGTCCGCCTGGGACATCTATTACCGGTCGTTTCCATCTGCACTCAATGTATTTCTTTCATAAATCTTTCTTCCTTCATTCTCTCCATAAGTCCACACCAACGGCAATTCCTTTGCCAATTCTAGTCACGACAACCTCATTCAGTCAAACAATTTCGTATCCTGTTACTCAAGTAAGCACCACACATAGCTGTTTTTATGTTTTATTCAGCGAGGGACGAGCTGAAAATCAGCGCCGTCATGATGCATCCACTCACAGCACTAAGCTGCACACTATCCTTTTTATCAATAATTATCTATCTCCAACACTTCATAGTGTTTACACGTTCTTGAATCTGTGTGTGATAAATATTTTTCAATTTCCATTACAATTTCACATACTTCTCAAAGGCCTAATAACATAACAACATAACTTAACCTTTACATACTTGTACATAATACAGAAGATAAAAAAGAGTACTCTTTTTCATGTTTTGTGAACATAAAAAAGAGTACCCCAACTTTACCCACCAACCGTACTCTTTTGTGAGTACATGTGAGTTTTTCTGTATATACGCACTGGCACATAATATTAGGGTATCACGGAAACCAGAAACAGATACAAAGTGTACATCCAAGACCAATGGTTTTTTTTTATCCCCAGCCGGGGCTCGAACCCGGGACCTCTGGTAAGTGATTTCCGCATTCACGCAATCTCCACTTTTCAAAAACCAACTCAGACTAAAACTAAAAAAAATGTCTCAGACTATTATTTACCCTATCTGATCCATCATTCGCACTCCTTGGCAACAGGCGAGTATTCGCCCGTATTATCGTGGGACTATTTACTTAAGTTTTTAGTCAGATTTGTCGGGAGATCAGGAGATTTAGCCACTTCTTAATTTACCGGCGAAGCAAGGAAGATAAATGGTTTTACTTCAACCTTTGGGCGTTTCTTCGCGGAAGTGACCTTAATGGAGTTTGCTAATCAACCTTTCCTCCCTGACCCACACCTGCCACTCCACTCTCAGGACTATCTTGCTTCTATAGAGCCTCTAGTTAATTCGTTTTTTAATGATTACTCATACATAGTTATATATAGACATAGATATATCGTTTAATGGGTTTAAAATAGAAAAAGTTGATAATATATCATTGTTAGGATTAATTATAGGTAAGCACATTAATTGGAAAGCACATATACAAAAAACTAAATCAAAATTGTCATCCTTCGCATACGGTCTTCGAGAAGTAAAAAAAAACAACTAATGTGCAAACAGCCCTCTTAACTTATTAGTATTACGCATACGCTTACGCCTGGCTGTCGTATGGAATTATAATGTGGGGTAACAGTACAGACGCACCGCAACTCTGCACCCAGCAAAAAGAATTGGTTAGAATAATGGCAAATATAGTGAATACCGACAGTTGTAAACCATATTTTATAAATTATAACCTACTTACCTTACCATCTATTTACATATAAGAAATTTCAAAATTTGTCAGACAGCATAAAGAACTTTTCATAAAAAAAGAAGATGTCACTATAAGATCCATAAGACACAAAAATAAATTGTTATTGCCCACCTCTCGAATGCAATTACACTCTTCCAGTACATTGGAAATGGCTATAAAAATTTATAATAAACTCCCAAATCACCTGAAAGAATTAAATAACGACTACAGTTTCAATAAAGATTTAAAGAAAATACTAATTTCAAAATGTTATTATACGATAGAAGAATATTTAAAAGATAGTATAGATGAAATGAGATAAATAATTGTATAAATGTAACTTTATAAATATAATTAATTAAAATTGTATGATAATTAATAAAATTAAATTTAAATTAATGTAATACATACTTTTATATAGCACTTTAAAATGTTGCGTGCCCTACAGGGTTCACAAAGATCTTATCAAATAACTGTTAAGTTATAATGTAACAACCATGAAACTTGTGGAATGCAATAAAGTATTGAGTATATTACACGGGTCAAATCGCGATTATTTATTAGGTAAGACGTAATTACCTTATTTCCCAACGTTTCGGCAGCGCTACAGTTGTCACGAGTAGACTGAAGTAGCGAGTACAGTCAATTATTGTGGGTAGTCACTATTAATTTTTCGCAGCTGGCCGACACACAACACTCACTACGCCTTATCACCGGACCGGTCCGGTGATAAGGCGCGTGACTTGTAATTACTTAGCACTGGATTCCACGTAACTGAAAGCTTGAAACCATCCTCTCTGTTGAAATTCTTGTGTTTTTTAATTTCAATTGCTTCCCGAACGATTCTTCGGTAATACTGTCGATCGGTTGAGAGAACTTTTGGTCGATGTATCTCGATCCAGTGGTTCGTTCATAGTGCGAGTTTTTTAACTACTCGATCGCGTTAACGTAAACTCATATTTCTATTGCATCGAGGAAGCGCCACCTATCGACAAGTATGGAAATTAAAATTGCTGAGTGCGAGTTGTAATGGTTTACGTTGAGATGTGAACACGTTTACCAGCCAAAACACGAATAAATGCAAGTGCGAGTTGTACTGTGACAGCGTTTTGCCAGTTCGAACGGTTAACTTACTCATACTTAATGCTCGAATAACGCGGTAGTAAAGTTATTTGATTGGATCTGTCAAACTCGCACTAAGCACTCGGACTCCAATAAATACTCAGCTATCGTGGATTTCTTTACCTGTCTATTCTTGACTGCAGCAATTACTGCTCCGCTACCATAGCTTTATATTTCTATACTATTTCAAATCTATTCTTATCATAACCATATATTCAAATTGTTTGCCCCTTAGGCTGCTTATATTCAAATGTGAAGTCAATCTGGGAATGTTGACCTCGCATCAGACTTGCATATTACCTACGTCGTCGCTGAAATCCGGGGAAATCCCGGCTCGCTTTGGGTGAACCATGGAGTTAATAGTTTTGATGCGTTCCAACAAGCAGGAAATCTATCCTAACGTCATTCAAGAACAATAAATTTGTCTTATTGTGATTCTAGCTCACCATAGTTCGTAATTGTTATACGTTTCAGTATGAACTTAAATATTCAGTATAAACTATTAGAGCGCTGCTTGTCCAATCTTTCTTTATTAACTTACTAGCTGACCCAGCGAACTTCGTACCGCCTAACAGTCGATTCTGTAATATTTTTTTTTATTTTTCTCTCCGTAAGAACCATCTTTGTACTTCAAGGAATATTCTAAAAAAAGAATTAGCGAAATCAGTTCAGCTGCTCTCGAGATTTGCGCTTACCAACACATTCAGCGATTCAATTTTATATTATAGAATAAACGATCAGAAACGGTCATCGGGTCAGAGATGGATTAGATTAGCACAGGACCGTGAGGAATGGCGCAGTAAAAAGGAGGCCTATGCCCAGCAGTGGGTTGATGTCGGCTGATTATAAATTATAGATATAGAACTTATAAACTTCGCACTGCATGACACAGAGAAACTCTTTCTCTCTCAGAGAAAGAGTATGAGCTTAGGTAGATTGCTAATTTAAGGCGCTGAGGTGTTTGAACTCCGCAGACACTCAGGTTTCCTCACAACGTGTATTAATATATTTATATTTGCATCGACTACCCGTCTCTTATTTCCTCCAGCAACTTTCCGTCGTAAGATTGTCTGGAAGAAATTGCTTTTAGCAATAAGGCCGCTAATTGTACTTTGTATCATTACATGTTTTATAATATGTGCTCTGGTGTACAATAAAGAATATTCTTATCCTATCTTATCTTTACGTTTTCTTTAATAGTTAGCGAGTGACATTGCTGCAATAACTTCACAAATGTAACATAATTTAGAAAACAAAGTATTGGTACACGCCCGCACTGGGAAACAAACCTGGGTCTCGATTCGCAGTATATAGTTATTACATTTTTAAGGATCAGTGTACCCTTATCACTAGGGTCATTATCAACCCATTATGTCCCCACATCATGTCCCCAGGTATAGGCTATACTCCACCACAAGGGCCAAGCCACGATTGGTGAAGGCTAGCAAGACTAGTGGCTGGTGTTACTGCCAGAATATAAGAGGCCTTGGAGCTCTTAGAATTGGCTTAACAACTGCCATCTGTCGACGGCAGCCTACACCAACTGCTTAAAGTGCCTTGCGAAGCACGGAACCGCCCTATGTGGCTTAAACTTCGTGATCGTTTAAGATCACTCAGGCATTATTTTGGTATTACGATTCACTGGGGTATTATTTTAATTAGCCGGTTTAGTGTCCCACTGCTGGGCAAAGGCCTCCCCTTTAGATCTCCACTCCTCACCGTCCGCTATCTCCGTTATGGTTAAAATGGAATTGGGTCCTAGACAGATAGGCAAATCGCGGCGGATACCGTAAACTATAAGGTCATATGTAAG
This sequence comes from Yponomeuta sedellus, assembly GCA_934045075.1. Classification (NCBI taxonomy): domain Eukaryota; kingdom Metazoa; phylum Arthropoda; class Insecta; order Lepidoptera; family Yponomeutidae; genus Yponomeuta; species Yponomeuta sedellus. Next base: position 18,598,834 of record OW203742.1, read on the forward strand.
CCGGGGCTTGAACCCCGGCTGGGGTAAAAAAAACCCCAGGTCTCGGATGTTTAAATGTTTGTGATGTCGCTGTTTCTGGTTCCCGCGACACAGGGTACTCTAGTGTGGGGCCAGAAGCAATGTATGTGCCTGTTTGTACATGTTATGTTATATTTTGGGAAATAAATTATCTCTATATTTATAAAGATAATTTACGCTGTTTCTGAACAGTGAACGAAATTGAACCACGTGTTATAAAACTTTTTGAACTAAAACTTTCGTAAGCACAACACATTGTAGACTTTTAGTCCGGATTTACTTACGGGTGTTGTTATATCGGAAAAGTCCGACCAGGTTTCGCTCCAATTCGCAGAGCTTAAAAAATAAAACATGATGAAAATAATTTTACCTGTTCGCAGCACCGTCTTAAGGCGATATGGGATGATAACTAGCGCCTCTAATGGAACAAAAATCATAATTTGTTTTCGAGAAGAAATTATATGTTAGGATAAATTTTAATTGGTTGTTTGAAAAATTAAACATTTAGAGCTATTTTTTGTGAAGCATGCTTTCTTCCTCGCACAATTTTACATTTGAGATTGTGAATAATATTTAAGATTGCTCAATCTTAAAACAAACGAAATCGAAAATTCAAGTAAGATGTTCCAGAATTAGTAACACTTTCCTGGAAACGAATTTTGTTATTTCAGTGAAAATAGAAAAAAAAACTAAATAAAATATGTAGCTTTGGTGATTTTAAATTAAAAACTTTTTCCAAGAATTGTGCGTGTTTGATAACTTATATACAAGGAAGCATACAAATTAAAGACCCTTTATTCTTATTTACGTATTTATTTTTGGCACTTGGTTGCAGATAACAATGAATTGGCAGCATTTTAAGTCGACAGTTTAAATTAAATTGTAAATATTTGTTACTAACCCACTTCTGCTAATTTGGTTAGTTTACTTTTTGCACACTCCTTTAGACAAATATGTCTGTGGTTATAAATACAGGACATAACGTTAACGGGTATTTAGAAGACAACTACTTATAGTTTAACACATTCATGGTATAAACTGTTATTAAGGTTATTAGTTTATTTTATTTATTTAGGATTACTAACAACTTATATACCAACACGTTCACAAAATGCTTAAGTAAAATCAACTTAAAGATAAGTATACAAGCCAATTACAAGTAATCACTGCATGCAAAATTATACAGGTTCATACTAAAGGTATAAGGTACGGTATGTTAAGGTATTAAGACGGCCTCGGTGGCGCAGCGGTTTGGCACGCTGCTGTCAAACCGAAGGTCTCGGGTTCGATCCCCGGCCGGGTCAAACTAGGAAACGAACTTTTCTAGTTTGTCTCGGGTCTTGGATGTTATCTATGTATTTATTGTATTAAATCTATCGTCGAGTTAGCACCTATAACACAAGTCACTTAGTTGTACTTAGTATAGGGCTAACGAGATCTGTGTAATATGTCCATGAATATTTATTTATTTATTTATTTATTTATTATTATTTATTTATTATTAAATAGGTACACAGTATGCTGGAAGAAATCTCTTACAGAGATAAGCTCGCATTTGTACATGCTATTTCTTATGTTATGTCCTATTCAATGTTTCGTGTGCACTCAAGTATAATAAAGTATAATAAAGGTTTATTATATCTTGCTATGTTTTTGGTTGTTGATAGTTGTTATTGCAAAACATACTATGTTATTCGGAAGTAGTCTGGTTACCTATGGCAAAGAAAATCCTAGTTTGGGAGCCAGTAACCTTTCTTTTGTAACCTTTTTACAATAAAATTGCTTTCAGCTAATACGTTATTGGAATAGAAATCTAATAGATTTCCGAAAAACTTTCCGATTCGGATTTCGAAATCTGGCTACTATGCCATTTATCAAGTTAACATTATTCTTTCTACTATGAGCAACATTAACATGAATTTATTCTGTTCATATAGTAGACAAACCAATTTATTCCAGTCATTTTAACATCATGGTTTTAAATCTCACAGAGTTTTTCTGTCCAAACCTTTCTTGACATACGAGTAAATTCATTTAATAGTACAAGTATCTTTAGGTGGTTTATGTCTTTTCAAGATAATGATTTGACTAAGATGATTGAGCTTGAATAGACTTACCTGTCTTTAAATAAGACAGACAACTCTATCAGATTTTTATAATAAAAATTCTAATAGTCTTAATATTTCTCCAAATATTACCCATATTGGTTTATATTTCTGGTTTTCACTGGTTGAAAACAAAAAAAATTAAAAAGCTATTTAGAGGCTAACAAATCCACCCATGCCGGGACTCGACCCGCGACCTCTAGCTAACCGTACCAGCGCTCTACCAACTGAGATTATGGGCAAGTGCCGGCATTAGTGAGTTTTGAACCTCTTTACAATATTCTCTGTGTTATTTACAGAATTTAAATTGTCGTCAGCCCAGGTTAATGGAACAAAAAGAATATAAACTTTTATACGTTATAGTTTAGAATTTAAATCGAATAATTACAACAGAGGTACATATTTATATGAATTTATAAGATCAATAAACAATGTAGGACGAGCAAACAACCTGATACTTTAATTATTTATATCAATGGTTTGTTTAGGTACATGAAGTTGATGGAAATTAAAATTAATTTGAAGTCACACTGATGTACACACAACACGCAGTTCATTTGTTACGTAAAGCTGTTTTAACCAGTTTCTTATAGTTTTTTTTAATGTAAAACCTCAGCTCAGACACTTAGGTTTCCTCATGATACTTTCCTTTACCATTAGCAAATGGTTTTGCCATTAGGACATGACGGGATTTGAACCCGGAACCTCCTGAATAAGTAAAAACAAAATAAACCTTATTTCTCAAGCTCCTATTTCACAATAATTTGTTTGGACAACCTCTTTCTACATAATATCTTATCTAAATTTTTAACAGCTTTAATGAGCCTCATGATAAATCTAATGTCTATTTAATAACATGTCAATATAAATGTCTCACCATAAACATAATTAGACTCTGAATATATTGAATAGAACGTTTTTAATAGACTACCTGCGCCCGCGATTATGTTAGCATGGGGTTCAAATATTACCTAACCAGCTGATTCTGAATTGAGAATTTTATTAAGGAAATACGTAGAAGATTAATTGCCAGTTCTTGAATTGAGAATTTTGCTAAGTAAATGTACTAAGTAATGTAACTGTATTGCTGTCTCGTCGAATTTCTCAGCAAAGAGCGTGACAGAACGTTACTTCAGTATTTAATTCGTGGAATTCTCAATTCAAAAACTGACCGTAATAAAACTATAGTTCTTTTAAGGACAATTTAGAAAACCTATTTAGAGGCTAAGAATTCCACCCATGCCGGGATTCGAACTCGCGACCTCTGGCTATCCGTGCCAGCGCTCTTCCAATTGAGCTAATGGGTGACTCACTGGCATCAGTGAAAGTTCGAACCTCCACACAATTCTGTACAGTGATATCATTCCGATGTAAAAACCTAACTGCAAAGTAGTCGGGGCTGTAAGTGATGCAATCTACTTCAGCCAGATGTCGCTGCCTGTACGTAATACAGAGAATTGTGTAAAGAGGTTCGAAATTTCACTGATGCCGGTGAGTCGCCCATTAGCTCAATTGGAAGAGCGCTGGCACGGATAGCCAGAGGTCGCGGGTTCGAATCCCGGCATGGGTGGGATTTTTAGCCTCTAAATAGGTTTTTACAATTGTCCTCAGCACGGGTTAGTGCATTAAAAAAAAAGTAGTATATTCTTTTAAGGAGTTAAGGGCTGGCGCCTATTTTTGACAATTTATTTCTTTCTGAGGCATTGTAGCTCCCAACAGAATAGACAGATTATTTACATTGAAATCCTATTATGTTGGTTTGGTCCTTATCTAGGTTCAGAAGATATTGGTGCAGCTATGCAGCTAGCCAAAGAAATTCTTTGGGGACTTCAGCAGCCTTTAGTTTGCGACGTGTAGGTAAAATAGTTTTCTTAAAATAAGATCGGAGAGTTTGAGTCTGATGATGACCAGTGTTTATATTATCCTTATTAGAGAAATCAAAGACAAAACGATGTATAATAATATACTTTTTGTACAGAGACTTGCAGGATCTTTTGTATAAAAATGCAGAAATATCGAATACTAAAATAAATCCAAAATCGTTGTAAGATTCTCTCATACGAGTATTCAATTGTTTCATAAAAATTCACAAAGCGAAGTTTTTAAATAAATAACCGGCAAAGGCAAAAGACCAGAAACCTAAAAACCAATAAAAGAGGCCAAACTAAACTAAAACTAAAGAGGCCAGAAACCTATTTCCTAAAAAGTCATTGTGCCTTTTCAGATTCCTCAGAAAAAAACGAGACAGAACTTAACATAAGTAGGTATTGACTTATTGAAATTCTCGAATCAGAAACGTGGGGATGAAATTGAAATGTACCTATTCATTTCATTCTTATTCAGCAAACTAAATCTGGTACTCCTTGTAGTTCCAATTCCAGGTTTTGTCTACTTTGTTGGTGTAATGCGTCGGCGCATGCTTCGTTGGCTGCGGCGCCTGGAAAAAACATCTCCATTAGCTATTAGGTGGAGCGATGCTATACTTTAAATTTTTATTTGTATTTGAAATCTAGTTGAAATTGAAAAATGTTTATTTATCACACACAGATTAGAGAACACATGAATACTATGGAAAAATAGTGACAATAATTGTGATAAAAAGGCTAGGGCTCAGCTAGGTGCTGTGAGTGCATGCATCATCACAGCGCTGATTTTCAGCCCGTCCTTGTTCTCACTGAATTAAATAAAAGTTAGCGGATTTTAAAAAGAGAACACCGCAGTTGTAATCAAACAAAAATCTGTTAAGCATTATGTAGCTTCCACCCAACGAAAGGCACAAGGTGAATGGATATGAAGTGTACAACATGTAAATTATTACACTGAATGGTATGGTAGATTTCATAAATTAAAGATCTTATCAAACCACTCAAATATGACAAGAACTCTCAAATTAAATTTAGTCACACCTGTATTTCCTAGGTTTCACTTGACAGGACTGGTTCAGGTTAGTGGTTGTCCAAAAAATTAGGCTAAGCGGCAATCAGGAGAGATTTTGTTTTTTTTTTTATTTCAGTGGTTTATTTTAGAACTAAACAAAAATGTCTCGTGAGCCTAACTGATCTTTATTAAGATCAATAAGATCTTTATTAAGAATAAAGAAGATAAGATAAGACAATAATTTTATTTACACTTTTTCACACACACTTTTTCAAAACAAAAAAAGTTTAGAATAATACGTAATAGCTTTTTCGATGAAGACAACAAAAATATTTGCCATGAAAACCATTGTATGGCGTGTGTGTAATGCAGCGGTACAAAATGGCCGTATCTGCTGGGTTGATCGCTGATTTTCAGCTACAGCCCCTAGTATGTGAACGGAACGTATTAGTATATCAGTTGTATTAGTGAACGTATTTTTACAGTATGAGTGTTGTTATCTTAACCGTATTAATCGGGTCTGCTCAGATCGAGCAGCTTTGCTGGGCATTTAGCTGTCATAAGGCGGCAACACCCTGTAGCCATAGCCTCATATACCTTTCTCGGCTGATACTTCGGCATCCGCGGCGGCGGCTTGAGTGGCTCGTACGCATCCGATAGCCCACTGTCGTCCGATTCCCTCTCGCCTGCACTCGTGGGGGTGCCAGCCTCCCTCTCACTTGCACCCGCTGCCTCGTTGACATAACCGCGGGGCGCGCGGCTCTTGTGCACGCAATAGTCGCCGGTGAAGGGGTTCTTGTATGCCACCACTGTCCTGGGGAATTGAAACAGTTAGTAAATCAGTCAGTTATAGTCCATTAGTCCATCAGTTTCCGTTGGGTAGTCTGATGAAGAATGATGTCTGACGACCGAACGAACAGACCAACAAATGAATGAATGAATGAATGAATGAATGAGAGAAAGAAGTGAGTGATTGAGTGGAGTGTGTGATTGAGTGAGTGAACAAAAGAACATAAATAGCTTATAGATTTTGGATTTAAAAAGTTACAGTAGCAGTCAACTATTATTGGAAGATCAGGTATACTATGTCTTTCTAATATATCCTACTTACAATATTTCACATATTTTACTATTATAAGTAGGATTATACCTACCTCGATCGTCACTCAGTGGGTCAGTCAATTATTGAGTCAGTCAGTCGTTTGACTAGAGTTATTAATTTAATAATACGAGTAATTCGTTATTATGGTAAAATGTTCTGAGTGCTTAGTGCGAGTTTTTTAACTACTCGATCGCGTTAACGTAAACTCATATTTCTATGGCATCGAGGAAGCGCCACCTAGCGACAAGTATGGAAATTAAAATTGCTGAGTGCGAGTTGTAATGGTTTACGTTGAGAAGTGAACACGTTTACCAGCCAAAACACGAATAAACGCGAGTGCGAGTTGTACTGTGACAGCGTTTTGCCAGTTCGAACGGTTAACTTACTCATACTCACTACTCAATGCTCGATTAACGCGGTAGTAAAGTTATTCGATTGGATCTGCCAAACTCGCACTACAGGCCCTGTGCTCTACACATTCACCCTGATTCTCGAAACATATTTTACGTACAGTCATACTTTTGTATCAATACCTATATATTTTTACATTTGACGATTTTCATCTGTCATAAAAATAAGTCGTCCCGACGTTTAAGCCCAACTCAACAGGAGACAAGATCAAGAATCGAGCGGAACATAAGCGTATACAGTCTATTTATATTATTATATTATATTATATTATATTATATTATATTATATTATATTATATTATATTATATTATATTATATTATATTATATTATATTATATTATATTATATTATATTATATTATATTATATTATATTATATTATATTATATTATATTATATTATATTATATTATATTATATTATATTATATTATATTATATTATATTATATTATATACGTTTATTTCGGATAAACAAATCCATACAGTTGTTAGTACGAGCTTAGTCTATGTTATTTAATCTTACTTGTCTAATTTACTTAACTTGATTCATAACATAAAATAACTTCACGTCTGTATCCCAGAGGGGTTGGCAGAGACCAGGGACTGCCACTGGCCACAATCTTTGCAGATCACCTTGCTTCATCAACGTTCATAAGTCGTTATACATCCCCTATTAAATAGATTCAAAACTCAAAATTGACGTTTGATGCCAAAACTAGATATTTTGGTAGCGAGTTATCTAACGTAGTGTCCCAGTATACTTCATTTATAAGAATTGGGTAGTTTTCGACTAAAAAATCATACTTTACTGGTAGAATCTTGTTTACTAAAATGAAGAAGTAAGGATAAATATACCGTAAGTGTGAAAGATTAAAATAAAAACAATACTTAGCATATTAAACGTCGAGGTAAAATAACAATAAATTACTACGCGATTTAGCCCCGAAAATATTCTAATAATGAGTTCAGGTCGCGAAAGTTTAAGATGTGTTAATACTTAGCGTGTGTTTAATATTTTTACTTCTTTTCAGAATTGGTCTTGCAGTAAGTAAGTAAGGTTGTCTAGAAGAAAGTGCTTTTAGCAATAAGGCCGCCAATTGTACTTTATATCTTTACATGTTTTATAATATGTGCTCTGGTGTACAATAAAGAATATTCTTATCTTATCTTATCTTATCTTAAGTGCTTTTAGTGCTCGAGTAAAAAATCGAGTACAGTGGAGTTTCTCTGTTCACCTGAGCTCGCTGTCAGCATTTGGTTCAGGCTGGTGGGAGAAGAGCACCTTCGTAGGCCGGAGCAGGATGGCCACCTGAAAAAATAAAATTATTTACCGCAAAAAAATATTTCTACGAAAATTACATTTTTTTTTCGTTGACTCTACGTTTGTGTCCCACTGCTGGGCAAATGGTCCTCCTATTCAGTCTAGAGTATTCCGTCCTGGGCCACCTCAGGCCACTCCGGCAGATGGTGGTCGAGATCATCTAACTACAAAAATACAAACTGAACACTTCAATCTTTAAAACTGCTGAATCTAAACATTATTGTAGTATACTATTTTTATTTTTAATGCACTAACCCGTGCTAAGGAACAAATTTGAAAACTTATTTAGAGGCTAAAAATTTCACCCATGCCGGTATTCGAACCCGCAACCTCTGGCTATCCGTGCCAGCGCTCTACCAATTGAGCCAATGGGCGACTCACGGCATCAGTGAAATTTCGAACTTCTTTACACTATTCTCTGTATTACGTACAGGCAGCGACATCTGACTTAAGCAAATTGCATTACTTACAGCCCCGACTACCTACTTTGTAGTTAGGTTTTTTAACATCGGAACGATATCACTGTACCCACATGATTATACTATTTTTAGCCTCTAAATAGGTTTTTAAATTACTGTAGTAATGAAAAAAAAAATTGAGTTAAAATTTATTTTATCGACAATCGTACGTTAACCGTCATAATCATGCACATCACTAAATGACACTCTTGCGGATAAGTATTTCAGTTTAAAATGCACTTACTTCCTTAATCTGGTTATTACATTAATAACAAAAATATTGTTTAACCCAGACAAAAACTGAATGAAAAAAGTACATATTAAACGGATCTAATCTAACCAAAGGTCTCGGGTTCGATCCCCGGCCGGGTCAAACTAGGAAACGAACTTTTCTGATGTTATCTGATGTATTTTATCAAATCTGCCTGTAACACAAGTCATTTATTTGTACTTGGTATAGGGCTAACGAGATCAGCGTAATTATGTCCATGAATTTATTACTAAGAATAATACAGAAAGGTGTTAGTAATGATGCTCCCACATTGCAGTTAGAAAATGTTTAGTAGCGTTAGTAAACATTTGTTAGCAAACATTTAATCACAAATGTTAAAAAAAAATCATGTTAGAAAATGTTTACTAACGTTAAGTTATCAAATCGTAACAATACAAATTATAACAAAATTAAACATAGTGACATAGGGGTTTGTAAACCTTTTATAAAGGTGACAGCGGGGTAGCAGGAAGGAGGGAACACCAGATTTAAATGTTAACATTAGTAAACATTTTCTATTAGTGTAGGAGCTCTTATAACATGTAAGAGTTATATTATTTTTAATGCACTAACCCGGGTTAAGGACAATTTTACAGTTCCTAACAAAATGTAACAATTGACAACATTTGTTAGTAAATATTTTTATAAAAACCTATTTAGAGGCTAAAAATTCCACCCATGCCGGGATTCGAACCCGCGACCTCTGGCTACCCGTGCCAGCGCTGTATCCAACTGAGCTAATGGGCGACTCACCGGCATCAGTGAAATTTCGAACCTCTTTACACTATTCTCTGTATTACGTACAGGCAGCGACATCTGGCTTAAGCAAATTGCATCACTTACAACCCCGACCACCTACTTTGCAGTTAGGTTTTACATAGGTTTTTTTAAATAAGTTTTTAAATTTGTTCTTAGCACGAGTTAGTGCAAAATGTTTACAAACACTTTCTAATGGCAATGTGGGAGCACCATAACTAAACAATCTGTATTCAAAATGCCTGTGGATGCCAGAACTTACCTGTCCTCCCTGCCTCAGGTGACGTAGCCGAAAGACGCAGTAGCCGCATGCGAATACCGTCAGTGCCAACTGCAGGAAAAATAAGAATGCAATGTGGTTAAGCTGTTGGTGCCGGTTTTCATGCAATGGCAGTCGTTAAACCATGTCAGAAGCCTTATGGGCGGCTTGATAACTTCTGACAGTAAGGCCCGCCACTGTTTTACAATCCTCCACCAACCTGGACTTGGCCCCCGTGGTGGAGTGTGGCCTAACCTTCCTGCGATGCAGGGAGAGACCCGTGCCCCAGCAGTGGGGACAACAAGGGTTGATAACGATAACGAATAACGTGGTAAATACCTCGTATCCCCAGCTGCCTGAGCGATCTTAAACGATCATGAAGGTTACGCAACATAGAGTGGTTCAGTGCATGGATGGCTGACCGTCTATGACTAACGCTAGTGGCATTTTTTCGAGCAGTTCCGTGCCTCGCAAGGCACGTTAAGCAGTTGGTGCAGACTGTCACCGATAGATGGCAGTCGCTTAGCCAAGTCAAGGCAAGACCTTAGGGCGGCTTGAAAACTTCTGATAGTACTACTCGTAAGACCAGCCACTAGTTTTGCAAGCCTCCAGTAATCCGAACTTGGCCCCCGTGGTGGAGTATGGCCTATACCTTCTTCAGGGAAGAGAGCCATGCCCCTCGGTGAGGACATAATGGGTTAATGATGATGACGATGGGGTAAATACTGAGAAAAATAAAAATCAGGCGAAATTGAAGTTCAATTCAATCAAATTTTTGTTGAAATTGCAATCAGCCAGAACATCGACTATTTATGCCAAGATCACGTCTTGACACCACATGGGCCTATAATTATATAGGGAGATTAACAAAACTTACAAAAGCATAAATTTTACTTGGTGAAGGCTTCACAATTCGTTCGTTATCAACCCTTGTGTGTCCCCACTGCTGGGGCACGGGTCTCTTTCTGCATCGCAGGAAGGCCATACTCCACCACGGGGGCCAAGTCCAGGTTGGTGTAGGATTGTAAGGCAGTGGCGGGCCTTCCTGTCAGAAGTTATCAAGCCTCCCATAAGGCCACTGACATCGCTTAACGACTGCCATTATATGACTGCCGGCACCAACGGCTTAAAGTGCCTTGCGAAGCACGGAAGCACGAAGCATAAATTTTACTTGGTGAAGGCTTCACGCATTATCTTGTTAAATTTGTTATACTACAAATATGAGATTAAAGTCAATTGTTAATCTACCCTGATTAAATAAGTACATATATTTATGCACCTATACTCAAAACATAACTGTGATAATTTATCTACTTATATTTGTAATAATATCATCTGTCACCTTCGATTTCAGTAAGGTGTAGATAGAAAACAAGAATAAGTCACTCACCAATATAGCTAAAAGTATGATATCTATGTAAATAATAATCATATTTCACAGCACTTTGTTTAGAAGTTACCTAAACACTATTTCATATCACATTTTCACTAACAAATATTAACATTAATTTGTGAATGTATTAAATAAACAACAAAATCACAACGTGAGCTCATTTTCTGACTCTGCCGCGCATTTTCAGTTGAAACCAGTTGGCGATAGGACATCTTTAGTGTTCCTTCCAATCGGCTATTGGTCAAAATCTTAATGCAGCATTCGTGATTGGTTGTATCTGGAAAAGAAGCAGATTCACCAATGAGAGCTTAACGAAACAGTTTTACGCATGTCTTGTCAAAGAGGAGTATGGAACAGAAGTGACACCACATGGTTATCGGGTCTAATAAAAAACTCTTATAATATTGGCCTTTTGCATCTACTTAATGAGATGATTTATACAGCCTCCAGTGGTATTTTCACTCACACTAGATTTGTGAAGGGACCACTCCGACGCTGTAGTGTAATAAACCCTTATAGGTCACATTAACAATTCTGTGACACAAAATAATTAACAATAGCGTAGAAAACCATACTGTGCACAATCTATTCTCTACACGCTATTCCAGAGTGGTTCGGTAAGGTTACTGGGGTTATTCTACTTATCATACATATATACATAACTCACGCCTGTATCCCAGAGGGGTAGACAGAGACCAGGGACTGCCACTTGCCACGATCCTGACAGATCACCTCGCTTCATCAACGTTCTACTTATCAATATAAATAATTTCAGAACGAGCATAAATCCGTATGAAAACAGTTCTAATTATCAACAATTTGTATTACGAGCACGAGACTAAAACTAATCGAAATCGATTACTTTCTTTAAGATCTAGTTTTACCTACAGACTATACAGAGTTATGTATCTTTAAATAAGTTGCAAAAAGCTCTCAATTTCCCTAATAACCTTAAAGCGGGCCGTTGGTTCAAAGTTAGCCCAACTACGCTATGTGTTACGCGGCATTGGAGCTGATTGATTACTTTGTTCTACGTAAATATATATAAATTAATTGCACACGATTTCCAGTGTTGCAGCTCTCGCCGAGATGACAGGGTTGTTGCATGCGGTGCTAGCAAGTAACCCCCTGCTACTGAACTGAAAGTGAACTGACGTTTCATGTCAAAATAAGTCTCCGAGAGACAACCAATCGCTAGGCAGTGTATAGCCGGCCGCTTAATCTGTGGCAGGGGAGGAAACTGGCGCCAGAGCCGTCGCGACGTCTCGCTTCGATCGCCGCTCCACATTTCGGTACCACGATGTTCATGATCTGGGAGCCGATTCTCGCCCATTCGAATTGAAAGTGTAGACGCAAAATATTGGAAGGATTAGACATTTGTCGCATAAAAATAAGATAAGTCGAAAGAGTCATTAGATATTTCTTTTTTCATTCAAATTCAATGTAGGACGGTGTTCTAAATACAGATTTTGGCTGTCGCTCGACCTTTTATGTAGAATTCAAGTCATAAGCGATTCTGTTAGCAAATTCTACAGGGTGTTCAGTAAGGGCCGATGAAACTGAACGGGGTTATTCAACTCACCAGTACAATACAGTTACGACACTAAACAAAAGAAATATATGTACACCTGAAAGGTAAAACTTGGTGAGTTAAATATAACCAACTGCAACTGCTAGATGTACACTGTGTTCTAACAACAATTACATTTTACTAACACCAAGTTATAGAAAAATGAAACGAAAACAGTCCGTCCATACCAAATTTCCAAATCTATCGCTAAAAGCTATCGTTTTATCAGATATTTTTTTCAATCAGAAATCAATAATTTTTAAAAACGTTACTTAGTATTTTCTAAGGTTGACACGAGCACTATAGACATAATTAAAACTGTTTTTACACGGATTTATGTTCGTTTATTACGTTTTTACAATTTTCCGACGTTTCGACACTTTTTCAGGTGCCGTGGTCTCGGATGACTGAGGTGACAGGCGTCTTTTAGAAAGCAAAATATATAAAAAATTAAATTATAAATTACAAATTTAAATTTAATTAAATTAAAAAATTATAGAAATGTCGGAAAATTGTAAAAAAGTAATAAACGAACATAAATCCGTGTAAAAACAGTTTTAAAAACGTTATTTGTTATCCGCTGTCTTTAGGTCGAGTTGTAGTGAAGAAAGACAGCGACAAAAAACTCCACTCGAACATTTTTGTCTCAAATCATTTAAGCACCTCACGTTAAGGCACGAGATCAAAGAAGATCCTATGAGTGCATTCACCAAGTTGCAATAATAAAAATTTGTCTACTCTCACAAAAGTAAGAAACCACTAATACTGCATCATGAAATCTTGTCATATTCTATACGTATAAAGGGGCAACTCATGTATTAAATATAAGATGAATTGGGAAAAGATGGTCAAAGTTCGGTTTTATTCCCGCTGCGTTTTTCTCCACTACAATGAACTACGTCTGAATCATTGATAAGTCATTGCTTATTACTAATTCTTATTGTATTAAATAAATCAGCAATCATGTTGCCTTGCCAAGTTAATTCTTTCTTCATATCATTGAATTATAAATATTTGTTAGGAAGGGTGTAGATGCATATAGCATTATTTTGCCAAGTAACTCGAATATTGACGAAAGCTCTAACAGTGAGATTTTCCGTACAAGTCGTGATTTCATAGTTAGAGTTCAATTTGTAAGGCGTATTTTTGTACAACGTGACTATATTGAATTTTTGAGCAGTTATATAGTTACAAAAAGTATTAGTCGCGAAATTTCGCGTTCGATTTACATAATAAAATAATGTTATATGTATCTATACTCTTCTTAGGTGTAGATGCATATAACATTATTTTACCAAGTAACTCGAATATTGACGAAAGCTGTAATAATGAGATTTTTCGTACAAATTGACTTACACATTGAATTTTTGAGTAGTAATATTATAAAAAGTATATGTCGCGAAATTTCACATTCATTTTGGACGACCTCAACCTCGACCATCTGATTACCATGCAAGAGGTCCCGGGTTCAATCCCCGGCTGGGGACAAAAAACCCCATTTCTTGGATGTTTATACGTTTGTGATGTCGCACTTTCTGGTTCCACGACACGGGGTATCCTGGTGTGGGGCACGATGTATGTGCCTATATAAATATTGTTGTTATTCAATTTTTTTAATATGACCGCAAAGATTGCACTAAAATATTTTTTGTTTAAGTTTTCCTTTGCTGCCAATGACAGCATGGCAGTAATGCTTTTGTTGTCAACCACCCTCAGAAGACGAGACTTGAAGAAGAACAAGTTTTGTCGGTGAAATTTTTCAACTTATCACTAGGTATTATGCATGGGACGCTGACTCCAGCTTAAATAAATCTGTCGCTGCAAATTACAACGGTCTTGATTTAAGTTTTAAACAGTTGGAGAGGGCATCTTCTAATTAACCTAAAGACCATAACTTTGCAAGTTTCTTTGTACAAAACATATACTCACAGAAGGTTGCATTTCTGCCAACTTATGGCGAGCACCGGCGCGGACCCCATGGTACTGTCGCCGGTGAAGTAACTGTTAGGTGCCGAACAGCCTCAACCGCTAGTCGACTCACTGACTCAGCGTCACCTGGCACTTGCAGGCTTTAGAGAACAGACTTAGATTCTTATCAGACCTAGCTATGCGTAGCTACGGTCTTGAAGGGAGTGATGTGGCCACCACATGTCAACACTGCGCGCGCGCACTGCAAACTCCAACATTCCTGCATCGCGCAAACAAAGTGTTTCACATGAGATACGCATAATATATGGTTCGATTACACTATTTTTATTTTTGCACTAACCCGTGCTAAGGAACAAATTTAAAAACCTATTTAGAGGCTAAAAATTTTCACCCATGCCGGGATTCGAACCCGCGACCTCTGGAACCTCTTTACAGATGTCGCTGCCTGTACGTAATACAGAGAATATTGTAAAGAGGTTCGAAATTTCACTGATGCCGTGAGTCGCCCATTGGCTCAATTGGTAGAGCGCTGGTACAGATGGCCGGAGGTTGCGGGTTCGAATCCCGGCATGGGTGAAATTTTTAGCCTCTAAATAGGTTTTTAAATATGGTTCGATTAACAACAGTCGGACCAGCCGTCCCCAGGTATACGATCTGCCTGGCTGGAAATTTCCCTTTATAGTAGAAACTCACGACCACCGGCTCTTCCTTATAAACTAAAAAAGTAGTTGAGTAAACATACCAGAAAACAGAAAGCAATAATCTATTTCAACGTAAAGAATTTGCATTCCGTTTGCGGAATGCCAATTACCTACTACAAATGTTAACCGCTGCCTTCGAGCATTATTTGTAATGGGGAAAGAGGCAACAGAAAATCTTCTCTCTGACCATCCTTTCTAAAGACATCTAAAACTTAACACATCAGAGCCTATAAGATTCAATGATTGCCATGAATAACTGCAGGTTTGCTTAAGTTCATTCATGGTGGCGTGGTGGCTGGGTCGTCTATCTCCCTCTTAAATGGTTAAGACTGATGAGTGATGATGGCTAGCCACTGCGTTATACCCATGAGCGAGTGCTGTTTGTGTGCCTGGCCGCAGCACTTATGTTTTTCCTACTTTTGTAAGACATTAAACTAATGCTTTGGCATTCAAAGTTATTGACGGGAATTATGACATCTAATCACACGCAGGTGGCAATTTATGTATTTTGTTTACGATGACTTGTGAAACGATGGTCGGAGTAGAGCTTTTTTCTCTACTACAATACCGCTCGAAGACAACACCTCACGGCTTAGATTTTACATTGTCCATTTATCAATGTACGATGTCAAATCTGCATTGACATTCAGCAAACGAAGCGCTCGTGGCCTAGTGGAACCGAGTGATTGGAATCAATCACTTGACATAATTCAAACTGTTTTTATACGGATTTATGCTCGTTTATTACATTTTTACAATTTTCCGACGTTTCAGCAATTTTTCAGGTGCCGTGGATGACTCCGAGATCACGGAAAATTGTATTAAACGAGCATAAATCCGTTTATAAACAGTTTTAATCAATCAACTGAGTAAAACAACAACAGGCGCGGTCAGGTGCAGGATGGGTGACCATCCTGTGACTACCGTTAGTGGCATTTTTTCCGAGCGTGCTTTGCAAGGCACCTTAAGCCGTTGGTGCCGGCTGTCATATAATGGCAGTCGTTAAGCCGTATCAGATGCCTTATGGGCAACTTGGTAACTTCTGACAGTAAGGCCCGCCACTGCCTTACAATCCTCCACCAACCCGGACTTGGCCCCCGTGGTGGAGTATGGCCTAACCTTCCTGCGACGCAGAAAGAGATCCGTGCCCCAGCAGTCGGAACATACAAGTTTTGATATTGAAACAGATTTAAATTATTTACGTTGAAATAAATTGAATTCTTCTTCTTCTTCCGGAGCCATCTCCTATCGGAGGTCGGCTATCATTTTGGCTACACTGTCACGTGATGTAGCTGCTCGCAGATTTTCTAAATTTCTGGTGTTGAACCACTCTGCTATGTTTTGGAGCCATGGTATTTTTCTTCGGCCAGGTCTTCGCTTTCCTTCAATTTTCCCTTCTAGAATAAGTCGCAGCAGATTATATTTCTCAGCTCCCATGATGTGACCAAGGTATTATTAGCTTTATTACTTTGCAATTGAATTGAATTGAATTAACTTTAACCAGCCAACAGGTTACAGGTTACACAATTAGACCTTCTCTGTCTTTCTGTGTCCCGTGACGCGGCAGTTTCCGCGTTGAATGAGCCACCCGCCGGTCCGCCAAAACTTTGCCGTGACGTCACGGGACCAGACGTCTTAATGGGAAGATTAATCAGAGATAACACTCACCACGGATGAAATATTCACCATTGCAATAAGAACAAAATACGACTGTTTTTACTTCTGTCACGTTTCTCACTAACATTTTTAATTAATTGAGTTGATGCTGTGTGGTGTCGGCCTATAAAATAGCTCCAACCCAAATTCTTCCCGCGGGTGTCGTAAAAGGCGACTAAGGGACACAAACCGGGGAGTGGGCAGCAGCGCCCCCTGCAGTACAATTCCACCTAACTGCGATCCCCAACCAGCATGCTCCAGCGTGGGGATTATGGGCACTACGCCCCAATGATGGCACAACCTTGCGCTATGGCGCTCATTAGGGGAGGGCTTTGTCCAGCAGTGGAATAATATAGCCTGAAGAAGAAGATTGAGTCTCGAGTCGTGGTGGAGTACGGCCTAACCTCCCTGCGATGCAGGAAGGGACCCATGCCCCAGCAGTGGGGGCATAGGAGGGTTGGTATTAAATGAGTCTCGATGGTCGGATGATGTGGTCGTGTCAGCGGAGGGTCGGTGAGTCGGTGAGGCAAGAGATTGTAAGACAGTGGCTGGCCTTACTGTCAGATGTTATCAAGCTGCCCATGAGGCCTCTGACATGGCTTAACGACTGCCTTATACTTGACAGCCGGCACCAACAGCTTAACGTGCCTTGCGAGCCACGGAAGCGCTCGGAAAAATGCCACTAGCGGTAGTCACGGGACGGTCATCCATCCTCCACCTGACCACGCCTGCTGTTGCTTAATTCAAGTGATTGATTCCAATCACCCGGTTCGACTAGGCCACGAGCACTTCACTAGACCACAAGGCTGATAATGATGATGATAAAACAAGAAGTAAGATCCTATTTAGAGGCTAAAAATTCCACCCATGCCAGGACTCGAACCCGCAACCTCTGGCTGACCGTGCCAGAGCTCTCCCAACTGAGCTAACGGGCGACTCACCAGCATCAGTGAAATTTCAAACCTCTTTACAGTACTCTCTGTATTACGAACAGCCAGAGGTCGCGGCTTCGAGACCCGGCATGGGTGGAAGTTTTAGCCTCTAAATAGGATTTTAAAAAAGTCTAGCCCGGGTTAGTACATAAAAGAATATAAAGAACTAAGATTTTAACCAAGGTGAATGACGCCCTAACAGAAAATAAGACCACAGACTTTTTTTAGTCTACGTAGGTATAGTCTGTTTGCTTTTAGAATATACCTCGGGCTTTAGAGAATGTTTCGGTTTTCGCCAATTTTCGTAATGATGTTCGAGTTCTGATTTCGAAATTAAGTGTCATATTAGTACCGATATTTAATTAGGTACACGAATATATCCAAATATAGCCGAGGTATACAGGGTGTCCCAAAGTTATGGGCCATGAAGGGAAAGTACCTTAAATATCGTACATAGGGTATTTTGCTGAAAGAAGACTTTATGTTATTTTTAAAAGTTAGTAATTCTGCATTCAAATATTTCCTAAAATTACTTGCCTTGTACGGGAATCGAACCGATTTAAATGTAAAAAAAAACACTCCTACTTTTATGATGCCAATCGAAAGAATGACCAAAAACTAATAACTCTTCTTAAATAACATAGTATTTTAGAAGAAAGGAACAGCGTGAAATTAACCATTTTAATCAAATTAAAAACATACATGAAACTGCCGGTAGTCAATTAAGTAAGTATTTTTTCGTGAATTAATTAATTAAATGCTCAAAATGTGATCCCTCTTGCCTTACGCAAATCGCCAATCTTTTAATCAATCCGCTGCCTGTTGATTTTCATTTTTCAATTTCAACTTAATTGACTCGGCAGTTTCATGTATGTTTTTAATTTGATTAAAATGATTAATTTCACGATGTTCCTTTCTTTTAAAATACTATGTTATTTAAGAAGAGTTATTAGTTTTTGGGAATAATTTCGATTGGCATCATAAAAATGGGGTGTTTTTTTTTAAATTTAAGTCGGTTGGATTCCCAGACAATGCAAGTTATTTTTTGAAAATCTTTGAATGCAGAATTACTAACTTTTAAAAATAACATAAAGTCTTCTTTCAGCGAAATACCCTATCTACGATATTTAAGGTACTTTCCCTTCATGGCCCATAACTTTGGGACGCCCTGTATTCTAAAAGCTAACAGACTATATGTACTTTCATCTGCAGGGCTCTAGCCTTTGAGCCATACTCTTTCTGAGAGATGGTGTGTGCCTTACAGTATGACCTACATAGGCTGCATCATTGGTTAAGTGGAAGCTTATTTAATGAACATAATATGGACCCACAGTGGAAGGTTTCTCTCCTCAATAGAGAAGATAAAATATAGTCGATAAGGCTAAGAAATTCCTCGCGTTCTAAATGTAGAGATGAAATTAATGACTAACTCAAAGAGTTTGTCCGGCCCGTTGATCTACACTTTGTCAATCTCCTCCAATTAATTTCGGTAATTTTATTCATAACTTGCGTAAAGGCGAAGTTTTTAATTAAAACTTCTAAAAATGCCACTGAATCCCTTTCAGCGGCTACGGCCCTCTGGCCATTGAGGATGAGTTGCATAATTTCTTTGTTTAAAAAATGTATCATCATTTTAACTCGGATCGTCATGGTGATTTAGGGATTGTAGTTTCATGAAACGAGGCTCAGCAAGTGATACAGTGCATCTGGCACGTTTGCTGAGGCCCGGGTCGACTGTTTTTACACGACTGTGGCGAAGCCCAAAATGAGGGTAATGTGTTCGGCTCGTATGTGTGCATGTGTATGTATGGGTGTATGCATATAATATATACTTAGGGGTGGAATGAGATGGCGCTAAACCGATAGTTGCCGACCTTTTCCCTCATTACTCGGTCATTTTCGGCGTTAGAAATATCGCGTTTTAGCAGCAAGTAGAGCGCGATGCGCTGGATTCTACTGTATTATTATTCCATAGCGATACATATTTGCGTTAACACGTTCTTGTCGCAAATGAGCGATATGTATATGTGTTTGTATATGTTTATGTTTGTATCTATAGAAATAATAATAATAGTAAATATTCATGGACATATTACACAGAACTCGTTAGCCCTATACTAAGTACAACTGAATGACTTGTGATAAAGGTGCTAACTCGGCGATAGATTTAATACAATAAATACATAGAATATTAATGTATGTATTTATATAAAATATATATTTTTATATCACTTTCTATTTATGTAAGTATATCATTATTTGTATCGTAGCTATTTAGGGTTAGTATAATTATTTTCTTAATTAAGCATGTTTTATTCAATGTATCTGAAATATTTTGATTTATTTGCACATCTACTTCCTTCTCCAATATATTGCTCCAGTCCATCCAAAGGTTGTCTGGAAGAGATCACTTTTAGTGATAAGGCCGCCGTCTGTACTCTTAGGTTAAGAAATACCTGTGTAATTTCCTTTTTTATGTAAAGTGTTCTCTATCTACCTACCTACCTACCTACCTACCTACCAACCTACCTACCTACCTACCTACCTACCTACCTACCTACCTACCTACCTACCTACCTACCTACCTACCTACCTACCTACCTACCTACCTACCTACCTACCTACCTACCTACCTACCTACCTACCTATATGTTGCCAATACGTTTCTAGGACACAAATCGAGGTTTGATCGTGCTTAGAATTAGAAATAAACTTATCATAGCGTGCGTCGTCAACTTGTGTTAAATAATCAAGGCGCAAAATCAGTTTCATTCGTTCATAATTGTAATTATTTATTGACTACAACACAACGAAATAATTAAATCTCAAGTACATAATATTTTTACAAGGCTATTCTTCTTCTTCAGGCTATATTATGTAGTCCACTGCTGGACATAGCCCTCCCCTAATGAGCGCCATAGCGCCCTGTCTTTAGTTTGCCGCATCCAGCATCTACCGGCAGTATTTCGCAGATCGTCATCTCACCTGGTCGGAGGGCGTCCTACACTTCGTTTGCCGAGTCCCGGTCTCCACTCAAGAACACGTTTACTCCAACTGTTGTCGGTTCTTCGCGAGATATGGCCAGCCCACAGCCATTTCAGCAAGGTTATTTTCAATTAATTAGAGACACCATAATAATGATATATTTATGTTGCAGACTAACCAGTAAAGTCACTAAAATTAATAGTAGACGCTTGTCTACTATTAATTTTAGTGACTTTACTTATAAAAAAGATTTTAAGCATACAAAAACTGGCTACTGAGATCGCCATCAGAAAATTATATTTAAAACTTATCGGTATAATTTTTGTATACAATTCAACGTAATTAAAACGTGCGATTCCGGAATTGCACGCGAGTGCCCCGTAATTTGCATCCGCGGTGGACGTAACAAGTTAAGCGTTGGTCAAACCAACGCGATCAACTTGAGACCACGGTAGCGACCGCGAAGGCGATCAGGGATCTGTCTTTCTATTTGTACAATGGTGTGTGTTCCCAGTGATGACTTACGGCACTGAAACATGGTTTCTCACTATCATAGTGAGAAATCATCTCCATAATAGGCCTCATAAGAAAGCTGAAGGTCACGCAACGAGCTACGAAAAGCGCTATGCTCGGAATTTCTCTACGGGACCGAATCAGAAATGATGAGATCCGTAGACGAATAAAATTAGACGGCACAGCCCAGCGGATTCGTAAGTTGAAGTGGCAGTGGGCGGGGACATAGCACACAAAACTGATAGCCGATGGGGCCGAAAAGTTCTCAAATGGAGAATATAATATCGGCAAGGGTAGGACAACCAGCCACAAGATAGACCGAAGACCTCATCGAAGTGGCAGGAAGATGTCGCTTGCAATCGTTCTTTCTGGAAATCCATCCAGGAGGCCTATGTCTAGCAGTGGACTTCTTATGGCTGAATGAATAATCAATTAAATTCAATTCAATTTATTTCAACGTAAAGAATTTACATTCAGTTTGATGAATGTCTAAGTACAATGTAAAGTGAAAGTGAAAGCCGCTGCCTTCGGGCCGTAGTTTAGTGGTTAATTATAGTATTAATAAAGTATAGGGAAAAAGAAATAAATGAAGAAATTAATCGAGAAATTATAAAAGAGGTCCATAAGCACTCATTGTTGTATTTACTACACTGGCACAATATATTTGCGCCGTAATTACTTAGTCACAAATTACTTGAAATAGGCTGTTTTCATACTAAATTAATTTAGTTTAAGTGGTCTTTCGTCTTGTTAGCTTGTTTTACATCTTCCTGACCTTACGTGTGTGTATGACATTTGTACTTTGGATGACATTCTAAATCTTCACTGCTAAGTTTATTATGTCTTATAATCTGTTATTACGAGGGCTGCTACTTATGTATGCGGAATAAAAAAAATAAACAAATGTATATGGCTAAATATGATTTTATTGTTTTTCAAAGTATCCTCCACTATGATCGATGCACTTTTGCATTCGATGAAACCAATTTGTAAAACACTTTTTCCACTCTGATTGAGGTATCTCCAAAAAATGCTGTTTGAGCGTATCTACGGCATCGTCACGGGTCGAAAATCGTTGACCACGTAATTTTCTTTATATTTGGGAATAAATAGAAATCATTGGGAGCCAAATCAGGGCTGTACGGTGGATGACCCATCAATCCTATTTTTTGACCATCCAAAAATGTGGTTGTTTCCTGAGATGTATGACAGCTGGCATTGTCATGGTGAAGTATGATTCTGCGTCGCTGGTTGTTTTGGCGTATTTCTTCAAATACTTCCGGCAAACAAATGGTCGTGTACCACTCCGAATTAACCGTTCTGCGATTCTCTAGTGGTATTGTACCCACATGGCCATTAATACCAAAAAGGCAGGCCACCATTTGCTTTACAGTGCTTTTTGCACGAGCCACTTTCGTAGGGTTCGGCTCCTTTTGAAACACCCAAACTGTTGATTGTTGTTTACTTTCGGGATCGTACGCGTAGATCCAGGATTCGTCACCTGTGTAGATATTATAAACAGATTTTGAGTCGCCTCCGTTGAATTTTTTTAAGGTTTTCTTGCACCATTCGACGCGAGCATCTTTTTGATCCTGAGTTAAGTTGTGCGGGATCCAACGCGAACATATTTTTTTTACAGACAAATGTTCATGTAATATCCTATGAATGCTCGTCATATGCCCAGAATAGCCTCTATCTCGCGATACGTAACATGGCGGTCTTGCATTATTAGTTTTCGCACAGCTTCAATATTTTGTGGCACAACCATCGATTTCGGGCGACCTTCTTTAACTTCGTCCGTGAGCTTACTGCGCCTGCGATTAAACGCACTAAACCAGTGATACACAGTAATTTTTGATGGAGCTTCACCACCAAAAGTCGAAGTTAATTGATCTACGCACTGTTGTTGCGTTAAACCACGTCGAAAGTCGTAATAAATCATAGCACGAATATTTTCACGAGTGAGTTCCATTTTTTGAGCGATATGACATTTTAAACCCAACAAAAACAAAACACTAACGTATATAAGAGAAAAATATTAGCGGCCAGTATTTAAAAAAAGAACGAATTTGACCATGCAGGTCAGACATTGCGTTTAAAATTGTTGGAATCCCAGATTCCGCTTACATAAGTAGCCTATGTAATTGTTTGTCACCTGTTTTACATACCAATAAAATCAAAACAAAGTAATACACCTTAAGTTCACTTCTTGTTCCTTTTCGTCTTCAGTAATAGCAGACAAAAATAAAACTTCTTCAATTTCACTGTTTGTATCAGACAGCATTATAGTGACAGCCTGGTGAACGCCTGACGCGACAGTGTGCAAAACTTATGCACGCGCAGTAATCGCCACCGTGCACGCCACCTGAACGCGTTGGTTTGACCAAGGCCTAAATTCGCAGTAATTACGCACTGAAAGGAGGTTGATTGGGCGGTCGCGATGACGACGGCGCCATGGAGCTGTCACTGCCCACGCTACGTCAGCGTCAGCAGAAACACACGGATTGATTGCTTGTTCTCAGCGATTAATACTAGTATAGCTAAGCTTGTGATTTCCGCACGTAGCCTCATAGTTGGGCCATTGTGCGTAGCAAACGCTTAAGTAGAAAGAAAGAAGAAAAATAGAAGTATGTAAATACCCGTCGCACTTTTCCTTCAGCAACTCCCCATCGTCGGTTGTCTGGGAATTTTTTTTCCAAGCAATAAGGCTGTCAATTGTACCATACCTTTGTTATATATTTTATGTTACCGTTACCGCCTTTAAAAGAGAAGCCATTAAAGAGTGTTAACATTCTGATCAACTTTAAAACTAAACTTATAAAAACAAAAATTTTTTGACAAATTATTATGAAACTATAGGTAGTCTTCAATCAAGGAAAATTGTAATCTGCTTTTTCCTTTTCTAAAACTCTATCAGAGACATAAACTACTCGAATAGAACAGTTTATTTATTTTTATTTATTTATTACTATTTTGGCTACAGACAGTCAAATGCAAGTCAATAATTTGTTCCAATGTCAAATCGACAAAAGAAAACTTAAATCGGCTATTGTGTCATATGGCCTCCCCCGTTATGTTTGACCATCGAGACAAAATATTGTATAGAGATATTAGGGACACATGCATGTGCCCCTTTCGTCAAAGCGACAGATTGCCAAATTGTTGCCATTGAATATTTCATCTGCTGGCAGTATTTCGCAGATCGCCATCCCACCTGGTCGGAGGGCGTCCTACAGTACGTTTGCCGAGTCGCGGTCTCCACTCAGGAACACGTTTACTCCAACGGTTGTCGATTGTAGGTTCGGCAGATGCTGGATGCGGCAAACTGAAGACAGGGCGCTATGGTGCTCATTAGGGGAGGGCTGTGTCCAGCAGTGGACTAGTATAGCCTGAAGAAGAAGAAGTTACTTTATCATCATCAGCAATTGACGCCCTCATGGTTTCCCAAGCTTCGCGGTCTAATGCCGTCCGCATCCAGCGACTCCTGCCATTCTAAGCATTTAATATTTATAACCCCATTATTGTTAAAACAATAAAACAAACAAAACAGTCGTTGCTACAAACTGTTGAACAAGTTCTTCTTTAAATACACATACATAAAACATAACCTCACGCCTGTATCCCAGAGGGGCAGGCAGAGGCCAGGGACTGCCACTTGCCACGATCCTGACAGATCACCTCCGCTCCATCAACGTTCATAAGTTGTTGCATGCACGCACACCGGTTTCGGGTACTTTTTATCTTCCCCTTTGCTAACACATCCCCTATTTGGTCGATGTTTGTGCAATACTTTAAATACATATTTGCTTTGAAATTTCAAACTAGCGAGTCTTAAATGTTGCCTTCCAACCAACAGGTACTAATGAATTGCCAAACCGGATCCGTACTAACCAAAGCCCATGCAAACAGCACACTACGAGCACAGCTAAATATTAGCTAGTGTCGGGATTATTCGAGTTCCGTTCGTGTTCTATTTCCAATCAAATCACCGTAATTTCATTGCGTTGGCACCCCACTCCGCATTGTTAGGCCGCGCCACACGATACTTGCATCCTGAGATATCAATATCAGCCCTTGTATGTACCTACTGCAGGAAGGTTTTTGACCCGTTTTTTACTGCTGCTCCGACTCTCCAAGGTTTGCTGAAAGAAATCTCTTACAGAGATAAGCTCGCCTTTGTACACGTTGCTTCTTATGTAATGTCCTTTTTAATGTTTCGTGTGCAACAAAGTATAAATAAATGAGTATAAATAAAGGGTAGGCCATACGACGGGGGCCAACTCTGAGTGGAATTATAAAACAGTGGTGGGCCTTACTGTCAGAAGTTATGAAGCCGCCCATAAAGCTTCTAGCATAGCTTAACGACGGCCATGACAGCCGGCACCAACAGCTTAAGGAGCCTCGTTCATCTTGTTGATAGAACTATCAATAGAGCAGAAATCGCTTAAAAATAAACTGTATGAATAATAATATTAAACAAAAAAAACTGCAATCAATTACCGTGACAATAAAGCCTAAAATAGATTTCACTTATAACTATTACTATACAATATATCAAGCAGTATCGAAAAAATAAGCGGTGGTAGCTCAGTGGGTAGAACCATAGACTGGCAAGCGAGAGCCTCAGGTTCGATCCCGAGTGCGGGCATGTACCAATGACTTTGTTTAATTTCAAAGTTACGTACATTTGCGAAATTGCAGTCGCAATACCACACGCTAACTGTGAAGGAAAACATCGTGAGGAAACCCGCGGCTTGGTTGGCTCCGCACGTATTGACTAGTCTTTCCTGTGGGCTAGGCCGACTAAGCTGTCAGGATGGTATAGGTGCTGGGCAAGCCTACACCATCTATAAAATCATGACCCAGGCACTACAGCGTCGGAGTGGTCCCTTCGCCCATCTAGTGTGAGTGAAGATACCACTGGACGCTGTATAAATCATCTCATTAAGTAGATGCAAAAAGGCCAATATTATCGAAAAATAAATATTAATAAGTTTTAGTTGAATTGGGAAGTAGCTGGGGCAAGGAGAAGGGTTAGTCTGAATATTATTCCAAACTTAGAAAAAAAAAACAAAATAGGTTTTTAAAATTTTGAATTGAATTTTGAAAAAAAGAACAAAAAAGATTTTTTATCCCAAAGATCGTCGCGCCAAAAAGTCGCAGGAAGGTAACCGCCCTGTGCGTCCGGAGCTTACAATAAAGGAGCAATAATGCATAGTAGTACATCCATCGAACACTTTTCGGTGCGATTCAATTACGACGACAAAAGCTCAGCTTTTGCACGGAGCGACGAGCCAGCGAGATAGGAACGAATCTTCTTTCCTTCTACTTTTCAGGGTTACGTTTTTAAGGCTAGCAGCTAAAGAGGCTCCATGCAGTAACACTAGCGCCACCTATGGAAAAAAGTACAGATCGTTATTTTCGCCATCTTCATCATCATCGTCAACCATTATGTCCCCACTGCTGGGGCACGGGTCTCTTCCTGAATCGCAGGAAGGTTAGGCCATACTCCACCACGGGGACCAAGTCTGGTCTGGTGGAGGATTTTAAGACAGTGGCAAGCCTAACTGTCAGGCCGCCCATAAGGCCTCTGACATGGCTTAGAGACCAATGTCTACACATCTCTCAATCGTGTTAATAGAAAATTTTAGGTCCGATATGTATTAAATTATAGTATTACGCGCATGCCGTTAAGCCATGTCAGAGACCTTAGAAAAACTAACATAATGCAACTATAGGCCTAACCTTCCCGTTGACCCGTACCCCAGCAGTGGGGACATACAATACAAGGGTTGATAACGATAAGCAAGTTCTGAATTAGACCATGGCATTTTCGACCTTAGTGGCGCGTCTCACTTTATCTGAAAGAAATCAATTTTTTTTACACCTCGTGTGGCTGACTGGTAGATATGCTTATGGTAGTAAGTCCGCCGTATTGAACACACCGACACATATTTTTTCACACCCTGTAGGGATTAACATTAGTTTTTGTCACGGTTGCCCTCGAAGTAAATTATAATGAAGTTGAAATTTAAAGTGGCCCTTAAGCCAAGGGTCGGTAAATATGAGGGACCTCCGACCTTCCCCTGACCCGCACAATGGAAACACAGAAGCGTGACCGTGACCTCACTTGTGAAGAGAGTCTAGTGGCCAAAGTACACTGAATTTAGGTTTTTTTGCTGTGTAGTGTTGGCCTATAGAATAGCACCAACCCAAATTCTTCCCGCGGGTGTCGTAGAAGGCGACTAAGTGACACAAACCGGGGGGTGGGGAGCAGCGCCCCCTGCAGTACAATTCCACCAAACTGCGATCCCCAACCCGCATGCCCAGCGTGGGGATTACGGGCATTGCGCCCCAATAATGAAATAACGCTTTGGCGCTTATTAGGGGAGGGCTATGTCCAGCAGTGGACTAATATAGCCTGAAGAAGAAGAAGCTTTGTAGACTTTTAGTCCGGATCTACTTAGGGGTGTTGTTATATCGGAAGAGTCCTGTAAGTAAATCCGGACTAAAAGTCTACAATGCGTTGTGCTTACAAAAGTTTTAGTTCAAAAAAGGAAGAAGCTTGTTGAATCTGAACTGTATATTCTGTGCAAGCGTACTCTGTGGAGGGCCGAGGCTTAGCAACTTCCCGACGCGGATTAGGCGCTGATCGACGTCGAATCCTTCTTCGCTTAGACAGTAGTTACAAAGACGTATTGAGCCTTTTAATCTGCACTGAAAGCCCCGCTTGAGTTGGATAGTTGAGCAAAAATATTTTCGGTCTTGTTTATTTTAACCGAACTATTTGTAAGTTTGTTATTAGCCCGTCTCTGTCTGTCTAAAGTGTTGATGAAAACCGTTAATTATTTTTTATATTAATGTCAAAAAACTGTAAAAGAAAACCGTAATATGAAATACTGGCACCCACGATACAGGGTCTCCTAGTGTGGGTGCCTTCAGATAATGTATCTTAATTTAAGTTATAAGCAATAAAACATTACTTAACCTTAAAAACATCGTGAGGAAACCTGCTAGTCTGAGGTATTCAAACACCTCATCGCTATATAATTTATTGAAGATTTTGAGGTAAGTAAACGACATTTTAGTAGTAATAGAAACAAATCACTTTTAATGAGCAAAACTTTTTACAGTTATATATTTTCACACCAATTTGAATTTCTCAATTTTAGAATTTGAAGCTTTTGCTTACTGAAAGTGGTTTGTGGTAGTCAATAATGGATCCTGAAGAAACAGCTTCCAGGGATTGCGAAATAGAAGAAGGAGCTTCCCCGGACGGCGTACTCACTAAGCCCGTACGTCTGGTGCATCCTGGGTAACAATTTGCAAGTCTGTTATGCTGATTGGCAAATCCTTTCACCACAGTGACTTGCCGTTGGCACGCCAAGAAGAACCGCTGAGAATTGCCTATCCGCGATGGGCACGCGTGATAATTGGCCTCCTAACTCCTGAAGGTAAAAAAATCCTTAAACTCTTCTAAAGCTTAGTTATTTAATAAAGAACATTTTTATCCAAAAATATAATGACAAAAAATGCATCTAGAACAGGAAGTGTTAGAAGCAAGCAAATAAATATTGCAACGTAGCCAATACAGTGCTGCCATGTGCAGGTTTTTCTGTTAACTCTCTCTCTCTCGTCTCTGCTGCGCTACATTTCGTGAATCTAACTTGAAGAAACAGTAATTTAGTGTTTTTAATTATTTGTGCGTATTGAGTCAGCTATATAAAGCCGCCTGTTCAATTGTAGACTTTTAGTCCGGATCTACTTACGGGTGTTGTTATATCGGAAGAGTCCGACCAGGTTTCACTCCGATTCGCAGAGCTCAATCATGGTGAGCAGGGACGGAGCTCGCGTCGTCGGTTGCTCGTCTCACACTACGGGCACGCGCGCGGCGCGCCCGCGCCGAGATAGGTGGGGCGGGTGCTGACACTGGCTGCGGGGATTCCCGCTGGCTTACGCCGCGGCGCCTGCTGCTTTCCCGTCGTCAATTTCGCTAGGCATGACGGCACAGACACAGCTCACGACATCTTCGTTAACAATAACAACACCCGTAAGTAGATCCGGACTGAAAGTCTACAATGTGTTGTGCTTACGAAAATTTTAGTTCAAAAACCGCCTGTTCAAGTTCAATAGTGCCAGCGTATTATTCTTCTACAAGAGACCTCCGCCAGCCCCTACAATCAATACAGTCCACTTAAAACACCAGTTGTGTCTCGCACAGGAAGGTCTCCAGAACACCTACATAATGTCTTGTAGACCCCTCTCCAAACGCAGCATTGATATTGCGGGCTGTTTCTGCCGCGTTAGTTCCGCGTCGGAACTCGTATTCAAAAATCACTCGAATTTTTGCAGTATCCATCTTTCTTGTCTAAATTGAATAACAAAAACAATTGAAAGTCGATATTAAAATGTTTCACATTTTTTAAAAAAATATCGATTTTAACCCAGTATGCCCCCACTGCTGGGGCGCGGGTCTCTTCCTGCGTTGCAAGAAGGTTAGGCCATACTCCACCACGGGGGCCAAGTCCGGGTTGGTGGAGGTTTTGTAAGACAGTGGCGGGCCCTACTGTCAGAAAGTTATCAAGCCGCCTATAAGGCTTCTGACATGACTTAACGACTGCCATTATATGACAGCCGGCACCCACGGCTTAGCGTGCCTTGCGAAGCACGGAAGCGCTCGAAAAAATGCCACTAGCGGTAGTAACGGGACGGTTACCCATCCCGCACCTGACCGCGCCTGTTTTTGCTTAACTCGAGCAATTGATTCCAATCACTCGGTTCAACTAGGCCACGAGCGCTTAAAAAAAGAACATCATAGAAACCATTTGAAAAAAGTTTCATTCGAAAACCTCAAACCATGAAGATTCCATGTCAATTCAAAGAACCTATTGCAATAAAACGGCAATTTCATACTTTAACCCCTATTAATAAGATTTATTATTATAAGCAATATAATTACGGCCATACTAAAGGTTCTTCTTCTTCTTCAGGCTATATTATGTTGTCCACTATTGGACATAGCCCTCTCCTAATGAGCGCCATAGCGCCCTGTCTTCAGCTTGCCGCATCCAGCATCTGCCGGCAGTTTTTCGCAGATCGTCATCCCACCTGGTCGGAGGGCGTCCTACACTACGTACAATAAAGGTTATGAGCTGTGTGTACAGCCGTTATGCGAGTTCTGACAAACTGGTTATTTGTACGCTAAATGCGATTAAACTAGTTTAAATTTACATACGTCAAATAGTTATTCAGAGTGTATAACTTATTTATTAGTAAGGCCGTCTAAACTGCCTTGCAGTTTGGCGGAAATTGTTTAATTTAAAAAAAAAAAGACTTCAACTTCACCTAGCATGGGACCTATATACCGTCTACATATGCCGAGTATGCCTTTTCTCCTGAAAAGGATTTCTTACTTAGTTCAGCATTTATAGAGTGTAAATGCTGAAAAAACCGGCATTCTTCAATAGATTTGTGTATAAGCGATTGTCTGGAACCTTCTGCCTAGTATTTTTGCGTTGAAAGAAATGTCTCTATGTCTGTTTTAATTTCAATATATAAACATTTTAATTTATTTTATAATTAAATTAATTTTATTATTCATGTTTTGTACGCTTGCGACTGTAAGAAATATAAATTTAGATATTAATAGGTTATTTTTTAAAAACCTATTTAGCGGCTAAAAATTCCACCCATGTCGGGATTCGAACCCGCGACCTCTGGCTCTGGCAAGGATAGCCAGAGGTCGCGGGTTTGAATCCCGGCATGGGTGGAGTTTTAAGCCTCTAAATAGGTTTTTACAACATTTTTTACAAATGAAGCTTTTTTGGCGGTTAGCCAGAGTCGCGGGTTCGAGTTCCGGCGTGGGTGAAATTTTTAGCCTCCTAAATAGGTTTTTAAAACTGTCCTTAGACCGTACTAAGGCCAATTTTAAAGGACTGTAAGTGAGTCTCTTTAGTGCATTAAAAAAAGAATGTAATCTTTTAAAATGTCAAATATTTCCTAGCTCCCTGGCCGCTCCTTATTCGATTATGGTCTGGCTCAGCCACGGAACACTTCGGAGCTCGCGGGAACCGGCACGCCTAGCACGCGCACAATATACTCGTACCTTGGCATATCGGTAGAAATAAGCAAGTAAACATTCAACGAGATCAGTTTCAATCAGAAATCTGAAGCGGTGGAATATTGCTTAGATTTTTTTTAAACATTTATTTCAACGACAATATACTTTTATTACAAGTCAACTTATGGTGGGTGAGTTAAGCGGTGGTAGCAGCGGTGTAAAACGCCGGCTTCTCAAAGGGAGGTCGTGAGTTCGAACCCCGGCCGGCATGTACCAATGTTTTTGCTTCCTTGTACATTTATGAAATTATAGTAGCAATACCAGTCGCTGACGATGAAGGAAAAAGTTTTACACTTGACTTTCGTTTTAATTGAATTTTCTTTCGCTGCATTTAAATTATTTATTGTATTCGTCACGACTTAATTATTTATGTGCGATGATTTGATGTTGTTGGATAGTCTCTACTGAGTCATATCAGAAGCGCCATTGCAGTAAAACGAGATTGTGAGCCACCACAATGACCACACAACAGAAGTAAAACCACTATTTTGTAATAATTGGTCCCGTCACTTAACAATTTTATAAGGCTTTTACCCGCAACGGAGCCCAAAAGGATAAAGAATAAAGAATATTTATTGTGAGCATAGACACGGGTTACACATGTAGCAGTAACAGTTGCTATTTAAAATAGATTCACCAAATCTTACCTTAACAGGTGTACTCACATTCATCCATCCTTTACATGGAAACGGTAAGAAATCAGAACTTTAATAGGTAACATTTTTAAATAAAAATTCTTAACAATATGAGATCATCTTAAAAACTAAATAGCTGCGTATCTAACAATAGCGACACACTTAGCTACACAATAAAATTATTCAACATCATACTCCATAAACTCTTTCAAACTATAAAAACAATAATCTAGGAGCCACTTCTTTGTTAAACTTTTAAAAGTATGTACCTATTGTTTTTTTAAGTCTTTAACGTGTGTTTATATTTTGAAACATAAGATCTCATTCGATTCATAGAGTTTGTGCGATGAGCTTAGATAACGCAAATCAGAATAAATTTACACACTAAAAAACCGCTAGAAAACCTCGATGCTAGAAGAACATAAATCAACAAAAACAATTTAAAACAATAAGAAGTAAAAACGAATTAATACAAAATAACTAGCAACCCGATTGCTGAGCATAAACTACTAATCAGACGGGACCCAAATTCATGATTGTAATTCGTTGCGAAGAATCTAGGTTAGTCTCGCCAGCTTAGTAGTTAATGCTCAGCAGTCAGGTAGTTAATTATGTATAATTTTTTTTAGAGTAAGCGATACAAAGCACAAGCCGAGAACATAGTGCGTGCTAGCCACGCAGCGGAACTTTTTAAAAGAAAAATTTGATTGTGTCCCGTAGAGCTGAGAGCGTTCCAAATGCAATTCAGTGCCTTTTGACGTTTATCGAGATGTATCCGCGATTGGGAAACGTCTTTGAAACGTTGAAGTGGATTCCTTCCTCCCGTTCTCGACGAGCTGGGAGCTTCTACCTTCTCTTTATCTCAGTATTTCAATAGGACATCAATCGTGTTGCCAATGGACATTCATTTACAATAAATACGAATTCTTCATTAATACTTTAAAACTGATTTCAGCGATTGAATGTTAAATACCAAGAGAGGACAGTTATACATTTTTGTACACCATGTTTCTTTGCTTGAAAGTCTTTATTATAAGCTTTAGGGGAATTTGTGAAGCAAATTAGCCCGCAGCGAAAGATGTAGGCGATGTATGAATCCACTCACCTGGTCCGCGGCTGCTGCTGTGATCCGGGGCCCCGGTGATGGATTCAGGTGCTGGTGATGTAGGTGCGCTGGCTAGGTTGGGATTATCTTTTAAATTTTATATTCGGGATGATTTTTATATTCGGAGCAACGGTTTAGCGCGCTTCACGGTCGGCCATAGAGAAGTTTTTTTTTCATCCGATGCGTTTAAAGTCTGCATCGAACGAACGTTTGGTTCGTGAACCCATACATCTTTTGCTATGTGTAAAAAAGAAGACATGGAAAATGTAAAAGAAACAAATCCTTGTTTTGCGCTGGCTCACAAACGGATAAAATCTTAAAGCACGGAACATAAGCGTTTATGCTGATTCATGAACGGATCTTGGTCTCCAGTCAATCTACAACCTATTCGTATTTTTTTTTAATGTTGTTTCGTCGTCAGGCTATATAAGTCCACTGCTGAACATAGCCCTCCCCTAAAGAGCGCCACGTTGTGCTATCATAGGGGGTAATGCCCCTAATCCCCACGCTGGGCATGCGGGTTGGGGCATAATGTTATATGCTGCTGTATAATTGATTTATAGCGTTCTGTACCTTACCTCAAAAGGAAAAACGGAACTATCTATTCTAGACGTGTCACACGAGACATGCCGCCAAGCAATTTGTCTTATTCTGACTTGATGTCGACCATCATCATCATCAACCCGAGTTATGTCCCCACCGAGGGGCACGGGTCTCTTCTCTAATGAAGATATACTCCATACTCCACCACAGAGGCCAAGCCCGGATTGGTTGAGGACGTGACGTCAATACTTAGGAGTTGGTCTCACAATGAAGACTCGGAAGTAAAAGACCCAGGTTCAAATACCGGTGCGGACCTGTACATCACTCGTATCTCCTGTGGATGACTTTCCTGTGGGCTAGTCCGACTATACTGTCAAGACTCCCACTGTCAGGAAACTCCATCCCCACGGAACAGGCATCGCGTAGTGTGTAGGTCTATATACCTACATGGCGTAATATTTGATATACCATTTTTATTTTTAAAGCACTAACCCGTGCTAAGAACAAATTTAAAAACCTATTTAGAGGCTAAAAAATTCTGAAAAATTAAGAAATTTTTAGCCTGTAAATAGGTTTTTAAATATTTGATATGTCAATGACGGCTTTATCTTATTTTTATTTAGGATGGTAAAGATGCTGGGCAAGCATCTTTATCTCTCTAAGCATCTCCATCTGAAGAAAATGTCCAAGGACTACAGAATTCGTGTGATCTTTTCACTCATCTACTGTGAGTATAAATCGTCTCATTACATGTTTTGTCCGAACGAGTAGAATAATCCCCTTACATGTCCCATGGGACATGTAAATAATCCTATTCTTTAGGATTATTCTCTAATAATACGATTATCTAAAAGAAAGAAACACATTTATTATAGCAACAAGACACATCACAGAAACAAAAAACCAGAAAATTAACACAACATGAGAACAACAGAAATTAACCAAATATTCTACTAGTACTTCCCCTACATGTCCCATGACATGTAGGGGATTTAAAAACCTACTTAGAGGCTAAAAATTTCACCCATGCCGGGATTCGAACCCGCAACCTCTGGCTATCCGTACCAGCGCTCTACCAATTGGCTATCCGTACCAGCGCTCTACCAATTGGTAGAGCGCTGGTACGGATAGCCAGAGGTTGCGGGTTCGAATCCCGGCATGGGTGAAATTTTTAGCCTCTAAATAGGTTTTTAAATTTGTTCCTTAGCACGGGTTAGTGCATTAAAAAAAAAAATTAAAAAAAAAAAAAGAAATAGTGTAATCATGTAGGGGATTATTCTACGGTTTACTTAGCTTTACTGCACATACGTACCGTGAAACTTGTGTCACATACAATGAAAACTGCATTTTAGCGGATATCTGAGACATGGCAGTGATATTAAGACACATCGACGGCGTACGACAACGTCTAATAAAAAAATCATTTTTGCACACAGATCTATACGTTAAAAGATACATAGTCAATGAGCAATTGTGTTGTGTGTAAGTTATTATTATGCTGCAAGTGATGCAAATTACTTCAGCCAGATGTCGTTGCCTGTACGTAATACAGAGAATATTGTAAAGAGGTTCGAAATTTCACTGATGCCGGTGAGTCGCCCATTAGCTCAGTTTGAAAGAGCGCTGGCACGGATAGCCAGAGGTCGCGGGTTCGAATCCCGGAATGGGTGGAATTTTTAGCCTCTAAATAGGTTTTTAAATATTATTATGAAATTCGTCCGGCTACGACTGGTTCCTGCTGTCGACGGAAAACTAGTTAAGAGTTGTGCGAGACCCGGGCATTCTTTCTCGTATAATTATTCCGATGAGGTATTTCACGAACTTCGCGAGAATAAATAGAAATGAAAGAAAATACAAAAGGCTTCCAACCCTCTTGGAAGCGGAGAACAAAGCCTCACTTGACTGGTCAATTTATCCTGGAAAAATATTATGATTTCACTTGACTAAGTCTCTGATCGATCGCTTTAAAAGTTATTTGGAAGCAGAGGCAGCCAAATTGTAGTGGCGGTACGACGATCGTACCTTATGTATCTTTCGCCTTTAGGATTAATAATTATGATTCTTACAATCACAATTTATGGTATTTATACATTATTAAAGCGCTCGTGGTCTAGTCAAACCGAGTGATCGGAATCAATCACTTGAGTTAAGCAACAAGAGGCGCGATAAGGTGCAGGATAGGTGACCGTCCCGTGACTACCGCTAGTGGCATTTTCCGAGCGCTTCCGTGCTTCGCAAGGCACGTTAAGCCGTTGGTGCCGGCTGTCATGTGATGGCAGTCACATGACAGCCGGCAGATGGCGGCTTAATAACTTCTGATAGTAAGACCCGCCACTGTCTTACAATCCTCCACCAACCCGGACTTGGCCCCCGTGGTGGAGTATGGCCTAACCTTCCTGCGATGCAGGAAGAGACCCGTGCCCCAGAAGTGGGGATATACATGGGTTGATATCGAACATTATTTTGAGCCTTTATTAAATCTCGTCTCGTCTCGTCTCGTCTCGTCTCGTCTCGTCTCGTCTCGTCTCGTCTCGTCTCGTCTCGTCTCGTCTCGTCTCGTCTCGTCTCGTCTCGTCTCGTCTCGTCTCGTCTCGTCTCGTCTCGTCTCGTCTCGTCTCGTCTCGTCTCGTCTCGTCTCGTATCGTCTCGTCTCGTCTCGTCTCGTCTCGTCTCGTCTCGTCTCGTCTCGTCTCGTCTCGTCTCGTCTCGTCTCGTCTCGTCTCGTCTCGTCTCGTCTCGTCTCGTCTCGTCTCGTCTCATCTCATCTTATCTTATCTTACATAAACATGTACCCAAAGGGCGCTACGGAACTCGGTTCTTTGATTCACTGCACCGTGAAATAAACAATAAAAACATTTTGAACCTCCGCTTTAATATTGGACAGACTGCTTGAAAATTGTTTTCGCGCACTATCATCTTGGCGGCTCACGGGCTCTTCCCAACTTATTATTTTGTAATGAATACTGATTAAGATTTAAAAAATTATGTCAATGAAGAAATGAACATGGAAAACAAGAAACAAAAAATGCCTACTTATTACTTTTTAGTAATGATATTTTTAAATTTTTATCTTACCGCCATCGCCCGGGATTGATAACTTCGTGTTCTCGCAAAACAGGTCCGCCTAGTGCAACGAAGCCCAGGAACCAATTATTTAGTTAGTTACAGTACTACACATCATAATGGTCCCTTCGGGAATCTTCGTTCGCGCAGACTAGGAAGAAACGAAAGTACCCGAAGCTATAAATACATTTAATACGATCTTTAACCGATACGGTTAAGGTGCAGAATTGATTGCCGCAATAGCGCTACCTATTTCGCTCACGCTAATATTGCCAAACTAATAGTCACCTGCATCGATGACGTTGAATCAACCAATAGCAATAAAGGCGCACGGCCTGCCATAAAATGAAACTATCTGATTGGTCGATCAACTTGCCGCACATCCGAAATTTGGTCATCTGCGCAGGTACATCCACGAGACTTATTTCTTGTGTAGCACTGTACAATACAATCTTTTTCCTAACTACCCCACGAAATCCTTTCATGTGATTAGTTTGTACTAATAATTTCTTGTGAATAAATGATTTAATTTTGATATTAAAATGAGTGTTTACGAAAATAGAAGCGTTTGAATTTACCAATTTTGTACCACAAATGTTTCAGTTTAATAATCACCATTTACTAAGACGTCTGTCTTTCGTCACAAGTAAAAAATAACAAGTTTCAAAGTCTGGTGAACAAAACTTATTTGAACATTTTGATGAAATTTTACATTTGATCAGATAGATAAAGTATATATTGAGGTACCTATACTGGGCGAAGTAAGTAGACAGAGTTAATTTTAAATTTTATTGACAGTAGATCTGGGATGTTGGGTGTATTTCTGATTGATTGACCATACATGTCGAAAAACCAACGCTTAAACGTCGAGTATGGAATTCCTGCGATGCAGAAAAAGACCCGTGCCCCAGCAGCAGACAAGCGTTGATATCGAAATAACTATTTCCTGATGTGCATGAATTAGCGTTGTTTAATGACTATTTGACGATCACCCGAACAGAAAGAAGTGGTTTGCGTGAGGAATGCCAATGTCCAGCACCGATTGAACAGTTGACGGGTTCAATTGCTGTTTTTAATTGCGGTGTTTTATTTGGTAAATGACTTGTTCGATTTTCGAAATTACTGGGGTTTGGGGAGTACACGGGAAGGCCTCTGTTAGGGAGATTAGTCGTCGTTTGAGGAACCATGGCTATGAGTGTCGCTCTGGGATCTATCTTATGCAGAGAATCTTCCCCGCAGTGCAGCGAGGTAACGCTACCAGCGCAGTTGGTGTCTTTAAAAATTTTAAAGAAATTATATTTTGCACTGAGGTTGTTTGATATATATTTTTTTTAAAAACTTATACTTAAACTTAACTTTTTATATAAAATATAAAAAAGCAACAAAACATATATAATTATTATACTATTTTTAATGCACTAACCCGTGCTAAGGAACAAATTTAAAAACCTATTTAGAGGCTAAAAATTTCACCCATGCCGGGATTCGAACCCGCAACCTCTGGCTATCCGTGCCAGCGCTCTACCAATTGAGCCAATGGGCGACTCACGGCATCAGTGAAATTTCGAACCTCTTTACACTATTCTCTGTATTACGTACAGGCAGCGACATCTGACTTAAGCAAATTGCATTACTTACAGCCCCGACTACCTACTTTGCAGTTAGATATAATTATATTATTTTTAATGCACTAAGCACTCTTTCCAACTGAGCTAATGGGCGACTTACCGAGCGCTGGCACGGAAAGCCAGAGGTCGCGGGTTCGAATCCCGGCATAGGTGGAATTTTTAGCCTCTAAATAGGTTTTGTGAAATTGTCCTTAGCAAGGGTTAGTGCATTAAAAATAATACAATTATATATTTTTTGTTGCTTTTTTATATTTTATATAAACAATTGGTACAATCGGACATACTCGTACTAACATGCATGACCTTAACACAGTACCCTCCCTTTGGGCTCCGCTGCAGTAAAGATGAAATGCTGTATATCCTTTACAAATAATAAGAACTGGAACGACTTCAGGTGTTGTTTTATTCGTAGATTAGTAGTATAATAAAACAGAAAAACTGGATAAAAACGGATAAGCAGGTAAAATAGTCAGATCTGGTCGAAGGCTATAGTTGTTTATGAAAATGAGGGAAGTTTCGAAATGTGTGTCATAATTTAAATATTTGAAAATGATAGATAGAAATAGAAATAAGAATAGTGTAAAAAGGTTTGCACCGTTACAAAGTAAAATGCATTGCACTGGCTTTAATTTCAGACTACTTCGCGAGAAAAGATAAATAACAATGTAAAGCAAACATATGTAAATAAAGCTTACAATCAGCCGTCAAAAGCAAACTGACATTAAAACAAGAAAAATAGTTGAAAACCTCTTTCTGAGAAGTTGATTAAAAATAAAAAATAAAAAACGTACTTCCAGACACACTTACCTGACTTTTGGTTGGAAGAGTCTGACCAGGTTTCGCTCTGAGTGCTTAGTGCGAGTTTTTTAACTACTCGATCGCGTTAACGTAAACTCATATTTCTATGGCATCGAGGAAGCGCCACCTAGCGACAAGTATGGAAATAAAAATTGCTGAGTGCGAGTTGTAATGGTTCACATTGAAAAGTGAACACGTTTACCAGCCAAAACACGAATAAACGCGAGTGCGAGTTGTACTGTGACAGCGTTTAGCCAGTTCGAACGGTTAACTTACTCATACTCACTATCAATGCTCGAATAACGCGGTAGTAAAGTTATTTGATTGGATCTGTCAAACTCGCACTAAGCACTCAATCATGGTGTATCGTGACGAGGCTCGTCACTCGTCTCAGACGAAAATCAATCTGGAAAGAAATGAAAAATATAGTGCTAATGAAAATTTTAGTTTGAAAGCGCCTTGTAAAATCTGGAAGAGGGGCGATTAAAACGCGTGTTTCGAGTCTGAGAACATTGTCCCCTGGAACCGGCGCCGCGCTTTGTTGTCATGCCCAAGGTGCTAGGGAGTACAGTAGCGAGATACGTATTGCTGTTTGCGACAGTACTTCGCGTGAAATAAACGTGACATGGCGCTGGTGGTGCTGTTATAATAATATTTTTCCTGCAAAAATTCGCGACGAGTGGACTTTTTAATCACAAGCGCAAATGCTCAAAAAAGCTGCATGAATAATATTTTTTTGTAATAAATAATGATGACATTAACCCAAAGAAACTATTCTATTATAATACAATACAAGTAGTAGTTACTTGACACGTGTATAATTTTTTTTATTACTACACTTAACCATCACACCTGATGGTAAACGAAGATGGGGTCTAATATGTTACGTGCTTATCTCCTAACTGCAACTTAACTCTAGTTTTAAACATACCCAGATTATTATCTTTGAACAAACATGACCTCTGTGGCGTAGCGGTAGCGCGTCTGCCTATCACGCAAGAGGTCCCGTGCTCGAATCCCGGCTGGGGAAGAAAAAAAACGCCCAGGTCTTGGATGTTTACATGTGTGTGATTTCGTTGTTTCTGGTTCCCACGACAGTGGTGGCTAGTGGTGGCCTGGTGTGGGGCCAGAAACAATGTATGTGCTTGTATGTGAATGTTATGTTATGTTATATGACGGAAAAGCTTGCCACATCTTTGACGGTCTTATTACAAAATAATTCGCGAATCGTTTGATGGAATTACCACGACAAATGAGCCAGCAATCTCGTTGCCCGATGGAAGAACAGGGATGGGGGTATAACTTCACATTGTCCCTGTGCACACTCTACATGGAACTCTAGTTACCAGTACCTACATTCTTTTAATTTTATACCAACCTCGCTCTAAGCATCGTGAACCAAAATACCTTATAATATATTTTTTTTATTTCAATATAATTATTTCTTATTCATTGACAATGTTATCATAAGGAAAACTTATAGTTAAACTTATTATTTGATTAACAATAAGAGATATTAAATTTTTTTTAATCAATCTGTATCGTGTATTATTTTGTATCTTAATTACTTATGTAAATGTATATGTATATGAAATCATAAAATTCAT
This sequence comes from Yponomeuta sedellus, assembly GCA_934045075.1. Taxonomy (NCBI): domain Eukaryota; kingdom Metazoa; phylum Arthropoda; class Insecta; order Lepidoptera; family Yponomeutidae; genus Yponomeuta; species Yponomeuta sedellus. The sequence continues at coordinate 18,639,589 of OW203742.1, forward strand.
TTCGTTTCATTTCAAATGTAAAATATGGATCTCAAACTGAAATAAAACCATTTCATCCATTCGTTCGTTCGTTCGTTCGTTCGTTCGTTCGCTCGTTAGTTCGTTCGTTGGTTCGTTCGTTCGTTCGTTCGTTCGTTGGTTCGTACGTTCGTTCGTTCGTTCGTTCGTTCATTCATTCATTCATTCATTAAATAGTATCGAGAGTTAAGAAAAAAATGTATTGTTTGGAAGGGTTTTGAAGGCTTGAATATATAGAGAGGATGAAGAAAACTGAGTGTCAACGTGTTCAAAAGTTGAACTCAACTACCACAGCGCTTCATTGTATATATATCATTTTGTCAAACAAAGTTTGTCCTTGAGGGCACCACCTCGATAATAATAATAACAATAAGAACTGTAATAGCTGTAAGAACTTAGTGTAACTATGTGGTAGTATTTTGTTAGTAGATTTAGATGGAGCTGACATGCTCACCTATGTGAACAAAGCTTCCAAATAAATAAAGATAATAAAAAAAAAAAAAACTACCACAGCGCTTGAAATTGCCAATTTCATACCTCTAAGTAATTAAGCCCATACTTCTCTCTGAGATAAGGTCTGTGCCCCGCAGTTGGACGTTTATGGGGTACAAACAAATAATAATAATGAGAGGCACCAAATTACTGTACCTTCTCTGTCTGAAGCCACGGTGCAGTACGAGTCTTTGTTCGTGGCAAAAGACGGAACTTGCTTTCCATGTCAGGGTGTGAGGGTGTGTGTACGAGTAGTGAGTGTGAATAGCCGTGAGGAGTGTTCGTGTGCTTTGTCACACACTTGCGGTAGAGCTGTTAGATTTCTGCGGTTGGACAAAAATACTTACAAAAGTAAGTAGACTGCGGTTACAATGGGGAACTGGAGTCAAACTTTTAACAACAATGTAAGTGGCTTTACTTTTAAACCATACACGACATTAGGACCAGCTACTAGTCTGGCAAGTCTCCATCAATCCGGATTTGTCCTCCGTGGTAGATGATCGCCTGTACCCTCCTCAGGGAGGAGACCCGTGCATGCTCTTGGCTGAGGAATTCCAAGAGACACTAGGTACATAATAGTTAAGTATTTACTTAGCAAAATTCTCAATTCAGTAACTGGCCCTAAGCTGTGTTGATTGTTATAGAGTGGGTTTCTGAACTGAGAAGATCACTAAGTAAATACTTAAGCAACGTTTTGTCGCGGTATTTTCTGAGAAATTCGAAGAGCACTACAATTAACTACCTATATACTTAGCGAAATTCTCAATTAAGAAACTGGCCCTAAGCTGTGTTGATTATTATAGGGCAGGTTTCTGAACTGAGAAGCTCATTAAGTAAATACTTAAGAAACGTTCTATCATGCTCTTGCGTTAGAAATTCGAAGAGCACTAAAATTAACTATATACTTAGAGAAAGTAAGAACTTAAGGCGCTTTAGGTTGCAAGCGCGACCAATGAAATAAAAATCTTATCAACTTTCAACTATTCTTAGAACTTACACCCTGGAATCTAGAACATCGATTTCCGCTAAAAACGGCCATTTTAGCCGACCGACTGGAATCGATTAAATTCCTAGGATTTTAATGTTACGTTCTTTGTTGTGTGTTCTAAATATTGTTATCACAGATTTTTGAAAAAAAAAAACCGTTTAAAAAGCAAATTGTGATTTTTATTCCATTAGTGGCATTAATTAGCACCCAAAGCGCCTTAACCACTTTTTTAAGGGCAATTATACTGCACCAAATACACTGGTGCTTCTGGCAGTTTCTTCAGGCTACAGGCCGATATCTGAACGCCCAACAATGATCTCTACCAGATTTCTGATCCGGGCCGCCGGCGTATGCTAAGATCTATTGTACTAGTGTCAGGAGTTACGAATACTGAAGATAGCGAGGAAAAAATATAGTGGTCATCGTCATCGTCAGGCTATACTAGTCCACTGCTGGACATCGCCCTGCCCTAAAGAGCGCTTGTGCTATCATAGTAATGCCCATAATCCCCACGCTGGGCTTGCGGGTTAGGGATCGCAGTTCGTTGGAATTGTACTGCAGGGGGCGCTGCTGCCCACCCTCCGATTTGAGTTCCTTAGTCGCCTTTTACGACACCCGCGGGAAGAATTGGGTTGGTGCTATTCTCAAGGCCGACACCACACAGCAGTAGTTGTAACAACTTGCAACTTCTTGAAGTTGTTGTAAAATTTCTATTTCTTCTTCTCCTTCTTCTTCTTCAGGCTATATTATGTAGTCCTCTGCTGGACATAGCCCTCCCCTAATGAGCGCCATAGCGCCCTGTCTTCAGCTTGCCGCATCCAGCATCTTTGTGATAAATATATTATTTTCACTTTTACTGCCACATAGAACAATCACTTATCCTAGTGCCTAGTTATGCACACCAAATTCTGTCATAATACTAACCTTTGCGTTATCAATCAGAAAGGAATTTGACAGTTTGAAATTGAAATTGCAAGCTTTTATTACCACCACTCAGCTATACAAACTTTCAGCAAAAAAATCTTTATAGAAAGAAATAAAGAGAAAGAGAAACATTTATTGAATCAACAGTCACACACACAAAACATCTAACAAATACGAAACCGACTTATCGGAGAACAATCAAAGGGTAAGGTAGTAAAGACAATTTAAACAGTTTTGTCGCGGTGTGTTGCCGTAACGTTGCTGCAAAAGGCAGCTGACTCAGCATTTTGCTGAGGGTGTGAACCCTCAGCGCTGGTTTTCAGTCAGTGCCTGATCAGTACTCTCACGAATGTCCCAGTTTATTCCCAGTGTCCCAGTGAATCATTATTAATGATTCGCGATACTCATACATAGTTATATATTAAACGGGCCAAATCGCGATTATTTATTGGGTAAAACGTAATTAATTTAAATCCCGACGTTTCGGCAGCGTTACAATTGCGGTGGTCTCGGGTAGACTGGAGTGGCGAGTACAGTCAATTATTGTGGGTAGTCACTATTAAAATAAGGTAATTACGTTTTTTCTAATAAATAATTGCGATTTGACCCATTTAATATATAACTTATAAGATATCCCAGAAATGAAACCACCGAATCTCCACCAAACTTATATTTTCAAAACTTCTTACAGCAACCAAACTTCTTAGTGTCAAAACTTCGTATTATAAGATATTCCACAATTGAAACCACCAACGCTCCACCAAACTTATATTTTCAAATTTTATTAACCGGATCAAAACTTATTGCAGCAACCAAACTTATTAAGGTATCAAAACTCCGTATTATAAGATAACGGTTATATATAACCAATGGCTCCTATTCGCCACTAAACTTCACTAAAACCGACCGTTCAAATCAAACGTTCTACCAAGAATGCCCCCACCCGCCAAGTCAACTTTGTTTTATTTTCTTGATTTGAGTGTTGCCAGCGTAATAAAATTAAAATTGCCAAATATTGCGTATAAAAATTAGAAAACCTTACAAACTATTATTATTAATACAGTTACAAGATTAAAAAATTGACGTAGGTAAATCCGATGCCCTTGGGAATGGATCACACAACTCAGCGTAGCGTACGCACAGCGCTAGTGTGTAGTTTGTCCTCAGCGCAAAATTGAGCATACCAAATTTCAGGATATATAGGAGAAGTCCCAAATTAGGATACCCCGTGCTATGGTAATAAGGCAAAGACATCACAAACATGGAAGTATAACCAGCAAAAACCCAAAAAATATACGAAAATTGTGTTTTCACATTTAAAAAAATATAACGGACAGCCTGATTGAGCTTCTGAGCATTAACTGCTAAGCAGACGGGACCAGCAGCTTAAGCATAAATTACTTAGTAGTCATTGCTTAGCAGTCGAATTATTGTTAGTAAATACTCGTAAAATAGTGTTGTTTATTGGATGGAAAATGCGGCTTCCCTCCATAGAGAGGGAAAAACTCATTCAAATTACTTCCCACCTAAGGGCCGGAATGAACTTTCAAAATAAAACTACTGTCAGCTGTGAAGAGTTGTATGTAAAAAAAAGGAGTTAAAAAATATCTGCGGCCTTGTGAGTTTCTAAACAGCCAGTGTAAACTTAGCGCAAACTTCTTTGATGTGAATAAACGGCAACTATTACGCGGTGAGATCCATATTTAAAATTTGAAAAGTCGAAATAAATTGGCGGGACTAATCTATTATATATAATCTGTTATATGTATCTATGACGGAATTAAAAAAATAGGTAATTGTATATTATCAATAAATAGTTTAGATAAAACAACTAGCTTTATTTTCCTCATATTGGAAATGAAAAGTAGAGTGTTGAACACGGGTAAAAGAATCAATTCCTACTCGGACTATTTACGCTCGCTGCGCTCGGGCTTCTAAATATCTCCGGAAATGATTCTTTTGACTCTCGGCTTACAATTAACTATTAAATTTTTCTGTCTTAAGTCAGGCAAAATATATATTTGAAATTATACAGTTACACTATTTTTATTTTTAATGCACTAACCCGTGCTAAGGAACAAATTTAAAAACCTATTTAGAGGCTAAAAATTTCACCCATGCCGGGATTCGAACCCGCAACCTCTGGCTATCCGTACCAGCGCTCTACCAATTGAGCCAATGGGCGACTCACGGCATCAGTGAAATTTCGAACCTCTTTACAATATTCTATTACGTACAGGCAGCGACATCTGACTTAAGCAAATTGCATTACTTACAGCCCCGACTACCTACTTTGCAGTTAGGTTTAACATCGGAACGATATCACTGTACCCACATGATTACACTATTTTTATTTTTAATGCTAATTAATAATACAGAGAATATTGTAAAGAGGTTCGAAATTTCACTGATGCCGTGAGTCGCCCATTGGCTCAATTGGTAGAGCGCTGGTACGGATAGCCAGAGGTTGCGGGTTCGAATCCCGGCATGGGTGAAATTTTTAGCCTCTAAATAGGTTTTTAAATTATACAGTTACAAAAGAAAACATTACGATATCTGGAATTAAAACCATCACATGAGTTCTAGGCCTTAAAATAATTATGTAAACATGTAAATGTTAAAGACTGACATTTAGATTCGAGTTCCCTTTTTCTCCAAAATATGGATATGAATTTTAACTTGTGACGTTCATTAAGGCTCAGTTTTTGTGCTACGTTCAATAAAACAGATCTGAATTTGATGTGCACGGCATCCGCTTACTCCATATCCTCACCCACCGCTTCGTAGCTTCACGTCACCTTCCAATATTAACCCTTTCGGCTACAGCCGTATTCGCAAACCCGGTCCAAATATGACTTGCTACTACACACGAATCCATCTCGGGCTGTATGGCAGTGCAAATATCGACCGAGCTGCCTTGTATTATGGTCGAGAGTCGGGCACCAGTTACTTTGAAGATCGCTCGTTAGATGCGAGGTAGTTGCAGGTGGTTAATTCCGGCGGAATCTCGGCTCTCGGGGGGGCTACTCCGGCCTTTCACGTAAGAGACTTGAGACACAAAATAGTAAAAAAATAATAGACAACGAAGTTCACAAAACTTGTGGGCGTGATTAGTGCATGAAGCATTCTCTTCCAACAAACTTTTGGTGTTGATTAAACTGGCTGAGGGTAGTGCAAGAAAAAAAGGTAAAACACAATAATAACTTACATGAACATAGGGAGATATATTAACTTAGACCTGCACAGAAGGTCGAATAATAGAAATTATGATAAACCTACACAGACAATAAAACATAGATAAAATAAATAAATATAATTATTATGAAATAATTTTAATTCGGGATAATAATTCATACACCTGTAAAAATATTTTACTTGTCTGTACATCTACTTCTTTATCCAATGTCTTTCACCAGTCCATCAAAAAGTTGACTGGAAGTGATCACTTTTACTGATAAGGCCACCAACTGTATTCTGAAGTTAAAAAATATCTGTGTAACTTTATGTTTTATTTTCGATAAACTGTTCACTACCTATTTTCAGTTACGCTAGAACTTGGATTTCGTTAGTAAATTGCATTTATGAAAGTGTGGTAAACGTTATTGTACTGTAATATTTATTTATAGCAATACAGTAAAAATATGCTATCGTTTTATTTGTCTGCTGGTTGCAGTTTGTCCAGTGTCGCACTCTGCAATGGCTGTCTGACGGATGAGTTAGCACCGGGATCCGGTTACATAACAAGTGGTCCTGAGTAGACCCCGTGAGGCAAGCAAGTCCTTACAATATTCGTGAGTGAATCTGCGGCTGCAATCTCCATATTTGAAGGCTACATATTGTGATTTATGACTGGCTCTTATAAATTCATGTTTTTAACCGATAACATACCGGGTGTTCATTTATTAACAGTGATCAGATAATCGCATGCATATTTACCTATAGTTGAAGTTTTGGTGATAATCGTTTATCTATCTACCTATTCCTAAATTTCCTGAAATCCCGGTATTTACATGTAAAAGAATAAGTTTGAAAAAGCCGCTTCCGTAAGATCCTACCCGAAAATGAACTTTAAAGAAATACGCATCCGATTATCCGACCACTATTAATAACAACTTCTCTGAATTCCACTTATTCTCTGTATATGACTCTACTTCTTTTTGTTGCATGAAGTAATAACCTAATGTATTCCTTCTGTGGTAGGTAGAACGTTGCACTCTCGTTAGGGAGGTCATGGGTTAGAATCCCGGTACTTACTAATAACGTTGTTTAGAAAACGTACGTAAAATTGTGAAGTTATTGTAGCAATAACACTTGTTAAGTGTAAAGGAAAACATAGTGAGGAAACCTGAGTGTTTGTGGTGTGTGTAGCCGCTACGCAATCGTGGCGAGCTCGCGCAATCGCCTCGTTTCAAATCGCTCGCAAATAGGTAATCTGATAAGGCTGTTATGTTTCACGTGTTATCTAACCTTCTTTTATATTTATTCCTTGGTACGTCTCCACTGCTGTTCAGCTGCTAGGGGGTCTGTATCTGTATCGCAGGAAAATTAGGCCATACTCCACCACGAAGACCAAGTTCGGGTTGGTAGAATATACGACAATGGCTTGCCATTCTGTCAGAAGTTATCCAGCCGCCCAAAAAACCTCTGACATGACTTAACGACTGCCAGTACGTAACAGGCCAACGCCTTAACATGTCTTGCAAAGCACGGAAGCGCTCGGAAGAAATGCCACTAGCAGTAGTCAGGGGATGGTCACCCATTCAGCACCTGACCACGCCTGTTGTTGCTTAGCCCAAGTGATTGATTCCAATCAATGGTTTCCATGGGCGCCTCTTACCTGTGGTGTTTTCATTTTTACGTTCGCAAACAAGACATTTCCATTTTTTATTTATCTTATTTTATATTATATAATGCGAATGTGAGTAGAAGGGCTGGTAAGGGACGTCCCAGACGGACAAACATCGACCAAATAGGGATTGTATTAGCAAAGGGAAAGATAAAAAGTACCCGGAACCGGCGTGCTTAAATGCAATGACTTATGAACGTTGATGAAGCGAAGGTGATCTGTCAGGATCGTGGCAAGTGGCAGTCCCTGGTCTCTGCCTACCCCTCTGGGATACAGGCGTGAGGTTATGTATGTATGTATGTATGTATGTATGTATGTATGTATGTATGTATGTATGTATGTATGTATGTATGTATGTATGTATGTATGTATGTATGTATGTATGTATGTATGTATGTATGTATGTATGTATGTATGTATGTATGTATGTATGTATGTATGTATGTATGTATGTATGTATGTATGTATGTATGTATGTATGTATGTATGTATGTATGTATGTATGTATGTATGTATGTATGTATGTATGTATGTATATTTATCTTTTTAGATCTAAGTATGGTGTGCTGTGCTTTGTGGTGTCGGCCTAGAGAATAGCACCAACCCAAATTCTTCCCGCGGGTGGGGCTTATGGGCACTACCTCCCAATGACGGCACATGGCGCTATGGCGCTCATTAGAGGAGGGCCATGTCCAGCAGTGGACTAATATAGCCTGCAGAAGGAAGGTCTAAGTAATTATTGTAGAAGTACGAGTACAATCGTTCAGAATGCTCCAAACGAGTAGATGTGCCGCAAGACAAAGAGCGGCTCAGCCGTGCAAAAACTAGCCACTAAGTCATAAGGACGTGGATTGATGGCGGGTCCCTGTCGAGACACCGGCAGGCCTGTTTACAGGATTCCGCTTTCACTACGAGAGAAATGCTAAGAAAAATGTATAAAAAAAAGTGTTGAAACATATAATAATATTGGCCTTTTGCATCTACTTAATGTAATGATTTATACAGCGTCCAGTGGTATCTTCACTCACACTAGATGGGTGAAGGGACCACTCCGACGTTGTAGTGCCTGGGACATGGTTTTATAGATGGTGTAGGCTTGCCCAGCATCTATACCGTCCTGACAGCTTAGTCGGCCTAACTCACAGGAAAGTCAATACGTGCGGAGCCAACCAAGTCGCGGGTTTCCTCAGGATGTTTCCCTACACCGCTAGCGTGTGGTATTGCGACTAATAATTCGCAAATGTACGTAACTTTGAAATTAAACAAAGTCATTGGTACTGCCCGCACTCGGGTTCGAACCTGGGAACATAGAAATTAGAAACATTGTTATATATTAAAAGGGTCTATTCGCGATTATTTATTAGATAAAACGTAATTACCTTATTTCCTGACGCCGGCATTAACTGCTTAATGTGCCTTGCGAAGCACGGGACCGCTCGGAAAAATGCCACTAGCGTTAGGCATAGTCGGTTTACCCTTCCATGCTCGGAACGCACCCTGTGTTGCTTAATCTTCGTGAGCGTTTAAAATCACTCAGGCAGCCGGGGCTACGAGCAATAATATATTATTTTATGCCACACCTGGCAATAAAGTGGCTTTTTCCGCACGCTGTGCGTACGGAAAAAGCCGCTTTCTGGCCAAGTGTAGACATAAAAAGATGTACACAACACGGGAGGTAATAAAGAAAGCTCTCGATCGCATATTTACGTCCCTCGCTTGCAGCTCGGGCCGCAAACTTCTGCGATCTCGGCCTTTTTTGTATTACCACCCTAGTTGTGTAATGTACTATTATAGTAATTGTAGGAGCGAAGACTGATAAAGAAATCAGTTATTTTTTATAAAATCAGTGATAAACAAAAAGACTAAACTGTAGAAGAAGGCTGAGGCCGAGGCCGTATACCTTCACATACTTATATTAACCCATTCCATAAGCCGTGCTAAGGACAATTTTAAAAACCTAATTAGATGCTAAAACGTAATGCAGAGAGAATTGTAAAGAGGTTCGAAATTTCACTGATGCCGATGTGTCGCCCTTTAGCCCAGTTGGAAGAGCGCTGGCACGGATAGCTAGAGATCGCGGGTTCGAATCCCGGCATGGGTGAAGTTAGTTAGTTAGTTAGATAGTTAGTTAGTTAGACCTGAGATTTCCGCACTTAGCCTCATAGTTGGGCCATTGTACGTAGCAAGCGCTGAGGTACGCTAACACCTCAGATACTAGGGTTTCCTTACGATGTTTTCCTTCACCGTCGGCGAGTAGTATTGCTACTATAATTTCACAAATGTACATAACTTAGAAAACAAAGTCATTGGTACATACCAGGGTTTGAGCCCACGACCTCCCGATTGAGAAGCCGGCGTTCTACAGCGCACCGCTACCACCGCTTATGGCATGGGTGGAATTTTGGCCTCTAAATAGGTCTTCAAATACTTGTTCAGGAGTATAATACAGAAATGTTCGTTATGTATTAAACGGGTTTAATCATGATTATTTATTAGGTAAAACCTGAATTCCCGACGTTTCGGCAGCGTTGCAATAATCGCTACTAGACCCGTTTAATATATAACTATGTATAAGTATCGCGAATCATTAAGAAAATCAAAAAAAATTAATTGTTCAACTATCGTTATCAACCCTCGTATGCCCCCACTGCAGGGGCACGGGTCTAATTGTTCCACTAGATTTGAAATTAGTAGCTTTGAGGTTATTAATGGCAACCATGGAATCTTACTAGTATTATCCTCCTCCGGACCCACCATACTCCTAGCCATACCCCTAGCCATACCCCTCGGGTAGGATGGGACGTTACCATACAACCGTTAGTTATGCTGGGATTTAATGGAAAAATGGGAAAATCCATTACCTACGAAAAAAATCTTAGTCATTTGAAAAATGTCTTTGTTATTAAATTATAATCGGATCGACTTACTAAAATGAAACAATAATAATCGGTAATATAACAGTAACGTGTACTAATTTTGAAAGTTTTAGTTTGAAAATTGACTATGGTCTAAAAAAAGTTTTATAAACAAGCACCCTGCATACAGCTCTGTGAAGGCTTTGCAAGACAAAAACAACATCCGGCCGCGGCGCAGTCGTCAAATAGGAATCGAAAGGACAAGAAAAGAGAAACCGGCGCAAATCAGCTTATGAATGCTTCCTGACTGATGCACAGGAATGGCTACTTTGACAAAGTGTGTAAAATTAAATGATCGTTGAATGAACTCAGACCTAGGTTCGATTCCCAGTACGGGCATGTGCATGAGACTTTATTTATATTTAAAGTTACTTACATGTTATTTATTGGTAGCCATACCATACCCAAAAGGAAAACGTCGCGACGAAAACCGCACGTATTGACTTGTCTTGTTTACGCTTTCTTCGTGCTGTGAGTTGTAATTAGATTTCTATGGCTTCACTTTGTATACGTATGTACGTCTTATGTGAACAAATGATTTATCTATTTATCTTTCCTGTGAACTAGACAGGCTAAACTTTCGAAATTGTGTAGATGCTAGGCAAGCCTAATTCATCTCATAAAATGTCCTAGGAACTGGAGCATCTTAGTGGTCTCTTTACGCAACTAGTGTGAGTGAAAGTGCTACACCGGACGCTATATCGTTCGTTATCGTTATCAAACCTTGTATGTCCCCACTGCTGGGGCACGAGTCTCTATATAAAGCTTAGTTATTGTAATTTTTATTGTATTCTACAGAAAAAAATAATGGAGGTAAAAGGTACAGTACGTTAACCTTTGGTGTTGACTGACAAAATGTCTGAAAGCAGTATTATAAACTTTTATTTTATTGAAAATATTGATTATTTGTAAAACTATATTAGTATTTTAAATCCTCTAAATATAATTCCTCATAATATCGTAAAATCTTTGATTATTGACACTGTGGTCACGCCTCTTAACAGTACTTCAATCTTTTTACGTATGGACTGCAGTTGCGTTACGGACGACTTTGCAACTAAAATGTTAGGGTTAATATTCTGCCAGCTGTAGGCTTTGAAAAGGAAAAGCGGAAAGCTTACGGGTAGCGGTCGAAGGACGATTCGATTTTAGTTTAAAAAATGGCCTTAATAAAAATTAAAATCGTTTAATTACCTAAAATCATACATGTATCCCTAATGAGTAGGCAGAGACTAATCTCAATTTATTTTGTGCCATTTTTTCTATGTAGCACTTAATTAAAATGCGTCTCAATAAAGAAGATAATCTGGGTATTATTCCATGTTTGTTTTGTCATGGTCTGGTTACCACGGCACATAGTATCCTAGTATCGTAGTATGGAACCAGAACTATTGATTATAATGTATTCATGTTCCAACGTATTGTAACAGAATGAATTTGTGGTTCTCGAACTCATTAAAAACATATGTTCATTTTTTTATTAAAATAAACGTTTAAACTTTTAATTTTTGGCAGACCAAAAACGAGTGATTATGTTGCGTAGATGTTATCATTTTAATACCATACATATTATTATATTATTTTTAATGCACTAACCCGTGCTAAGGACAATTTTTAAAACCACATATATTAAAAAAAGCTCACGCCTGTACCCTGGAGGCAAAGACAGTGCTACGATACTGTCAAACCATTTCATCTTCAAGATTTATCAGTTGTTGCATGGACACTTCCGGTTTTTTTTTACTTCAGTTGTCTATGATACACCCTTTCTTTTTTATGTGGCATATCAACTTTCCACTGCATAAACCCTGTCTTAAAGGGAGACTGTGGGCCTAATTACCTCGCCTGTTCACCGTGGATTGGCATTTTCAAGTACTCCACTCTTTTTTATATTAATTCACTCCCCACAGTCTTCTTTTTTATATTAATTCACTCCCCACAGTCCCTCAGCTCTGGCCATGGAATGTTTTGAAATGGAACTGTAGTTTTCCGCAAATGTTCATCATTATTTTTATGTTGTTATCCCCAAAAGTGTTATTTTCTTTTCGTGTTTAGAATTTTGGCTATAACGCAAAGCATGCACGGCTTAAAGCAATGTTCAAAAGGCACAAGAATACAATATTAAATTACCTGTTTTGTTTTTTCTAAATATTTAATCTGAAGTTAACGGTGCTGATGGTACAATTATTTAATACTTTAATAAATAAAGTATTTACGTTAAAGTGTCAATGTACTACTGTTTGTTTTCCTTAATAAATAAAAATAAATACTTATCTTATTTTACAGTACGCAGTCCTGTTCTACTCTAGCTAGAAGCCAAGGTGGCATGGCATTTACCTTGTGACGTCATTTCCGCGCGAACCACAGCGAGAGAAAAATCTAATCTCTATCATAGAATAATAAACTACAGATATGCAACTCAAATCTGAGATGTGAAATGCTTTGAAAATTAAAAGCATTGTTTTTTTTTTTAAAGTAATCCTGTATCGTTTAATAATAACATTACCCTATACAACGGACTCTAAACATAAAAAAGACAGAAAACTGGATTCATGAAGCTAAAAATGCATAGCTAGCCATATTAGGTAGTTGCGTTGTTTAGTGTATAGTTTAATAACTTTTAGAAAAATGCCTTTTTTTTAAAAACATTAAAGTTATTCGATAATTGTTCTTAAGTTTATTTATGTATGACTTTTTAACCAGCAAAAATTCGTCATGCATATTATATTTAAGCTAATTATATCAATAACTACTTTAAGATAAGATAAGTATATTCTTTATTGTACACCAGGAAAAAAAAATACAAAGATACAGTAAAATTGGCGGCCCTATTGCTTAGCGCAATTTCTTCCAGACAACCTGCGATGGAGAGTAACTACTTTACTTACTCTTTGAAAGAACGTCCGTAACATTTAGCTCATATTTCAAAACCAAATAGGACGGCTACGTATATTTGATGCTACTGTAAGAGACACGCTCTGTCACCCTTTCAAATATGAAATGAAAATGAAATGAAAAACGTTTATTAGGTACTAAAAGTTACAGTATTTGTCCTGGCTCCCAAACTAGGTGCTATGGGTAGCCAGGCACTTTCATAGTTGTATGTACAATGTGCATAATTGCAGATTTCTTAGATCTAATTAGATTACGTTTATTGTACATAATTCATACATATACATAATTGCAGATTGTTGTACATTAAGTTCAACACAGTCATGTTAAAATCAGTATAAAATATAAAAAAAAAATAAAGCAGAAAAGTTTGCTGAGCTTATATTTCGAGTGAGACGGTAACTTGTAAAGAATTAGTTCGGTTACCACGCTAGCAGAAGCCGAATCGCCAGGCTACCTGGGCACTCGACCCTCCACGGCATTAGGTGAGCGCACGGGGTCACCAGCTCATTAGTTTCGATATCAACCCTTGTATGTCCCCACTGCTGGGTCCCCACCCTTGTATGTCCCCACTGGACGAGTCCCTTCCTGCATCGTAGGAAGGTTAGGCCATACTCCACCACGGGGGCCAAGTCCGGGTTGGTGGAGGATTGTAAGACAGTCGCGAGCCTTACTGTCAGAAGTTATCAAGCCGCCCATAAGGCCTCTGACATGACTTAACGACTGCCATTACATGACAGCCAGTACCAACGGCTTAACGTGCCTTGCGAAGCACGGAAGCGCCCGAAAAAAATTCCACTAGCGGTAGTCACGGGACGGTCACCCATCCTGCACCTGACCGCGCCTGTTGTTGCTAAACTCAAGTGATTGATTCCAATCACTCGGTTCGGCTAGGCCACGAGCGCTTGAGCGCTTCATAAGTTTGATTTGCACTTTATTTTGTTTGAAATGCTCCATCTATCTTTTACTAGTCTATGCAATGTTTCTGATCAAGGCCTTGCTAAAGCTACGGCTTCCTGCTTCCGCCGCGTTACGCGGTTCCAGTCTGTTGGCGCGGCTTTTATAGAGCAATTTGCTTACCGGCAGACGAAATTGAATTGGGTGAGCATAGGAAGAGGTACTGAATCAATCTAGACTGATTCCGCTGTAATAAACCGTAAATAAAACCAGTTAGAGCCGAGAATTAAATGAACACGTCATGATGAAAGAGCGATGAGAGAAAAGAGAGTTTTTGATTTAACCTCGTTTTTTGACTGACATTTTAGGAGGAAAAAGTAATTTTCTTGGTTATTGTCATTTTCTTGGTAAACAATTGTAAGGCAATCACTCAAAATTCTTTCGTTTTATACAGAAGTACGAACAAATTACTTTTGTCATCGGAACGAATTACGAATGTATCTCCAAAATAACATAACATTTACATACTGGCACATACATTTCTTCTGGCCCCACACTAGGATACCCTGTGTCGTGGGAACCAGAACAACGACAAAACAAACATGTAAACATCCAAGACCTGGGGTTTTTCCTTTTTCGTCCTCAGCCCGGGATCGAACCCGGGACCTCTCGCATGGAAGGCAAATGCGCTACTGTTGCGTCACGGAGGTCGTCAAAATAATTATCAATACCAATAAAACAGTGTAAGAAGGCACTTTTAAAAACCTATTTAGAGGCTAAAAATTTTTTCACCCATGCCGGGATTCGAACCCGCAACCTCTGGCTATCCGTGCCAGCGCTCTACCAATTGAGCCAATGGGCGACTCACGGCATCAGTGAAATTTCGAACCTCTTTACACTATTCTCTGTATTACGTACAGGCAGCGACATCTGACTTAAGCAAATTGCATTACTTACAGCCCCGACTACCTACTTTGCAGTTAGGTTTAACATCGGAACGATATCACTGTACCCACATGATTATACTATTTTTATTTTTAAGAAGGCACGTTAAGCCGTTGATGCCAACGGTCACGTTAAGGTATGTCAGAAGCCTTATGGGCGGCTTGATTACTCCTGACTGTAGGCCCGCCACCGTCTTACAATCCTCCACCAACCCGAACTTGGCCCCCGTGGTGGAGTATGGCCTAACCTTCCTGCGATACAGAAAGAGAGAGCCACGCCCTAGCAATGGGGGCATATAAAGTGATATCGACAGACACAAAGTTCTCCGGTAAAATTCGCTTCCAAGCCTAGTCAATCTGGAAACCAATATCCCAGTCACTGCAGTATCCGAGTGGTCCCTTCACCCATCTAGTGTGAGCGAAGGTGCTACTGGGCGCTGTATCGCTATGAATCTCATTGCGTACATGCAAAGGCCATGTTACTTTCTGAACGTAAAATCCGAACGTAAAACCTGGGAGCCGATTCTCGCCCATGCGAATTGATAATTTGAAAAAGATAAGATAATTTGAAAGAGTCATTACCTCATTCGACTGAGAACCAAAGTTATCGACATAGCTCAGAGAATCAGCAAGCTGAAGTGGCGGTGGGCTGGCCATAACTCGCGAAGTACCGACAACCGCTGGTGTAAACGTGTTCTTGAGTGGAGACCGCGACTCGGCAAACGTAGTGTAGGACGTTTGCGACCAGGTGGGATGACGATCTGCGAAAAACTGCCGGCAGATGCTGGATGCGGCAAGCTGAAGACAGGGCCCAATATGGTGCTTATTAGGGGAGGGCGATGTCCAGCAGTGGACTACATAATATAGCCAGAAGAAGAAGAAGATCATCTCATTCGAATTCAATCGAGCAATGCGTTCAGAATGGCTGTCGCTCTACTTTTCATGTAGAATTCAAGTGTAAGCCTTAAGAGTCGTATACGAATTATTTTCTAATGAATTGAGAATTGGATTTTTGAGAGCCGTTGGCAAGCTCATAACGAATAATCTGGCAAAAAAGAGGGCCAAACCAGTGTATATTTATTTATTTATCTAATGATAGGCCAGCGAAATCATGACCAAATTACTTTATAAAATACGTAATTGTCTACCGTCTGAAATTGAACCAGCTACTTTGCGGTTGCTCTGCCAAGCAATCAAACAATTTACCTGACCACTATACTGACAGCCATTGACTGATTTTATAGTCTAGTGGTTAACTCGCTTGACTACCGAAATAGAGGTCGTGGGGTCGATTCCCACTGGAGGCCGCCGTACTTGTACTAAATTAGTACAAATGGCCTCAGTCTGGGTGTATTGGCCTCGGTCGCGCAGCGGTTTGGCACGCTGACTGTAAAACCGAAGGTCTCGGGTTCGATCCCCGGCCGGGTCAAACTAGGAAACGAACTTTTCTAGTTTGTCTCGGGTCTTGGATGTTATCTTTGTATTTATTGTATTAAATCTATCGTCGTGTTAGCACCTATAACACAATTCATTTAGTTGTACTTAGTATGGGGCTAATTTATTTATTTCATGTTTGTGATGTTCTTGCTTGGTCACCTTAGCAGAGGGTATCCTAGTTTGGGACTAGGGCTAGGAAATTACTATTATGACACATTATCATTATACGCTTTGTCACCCTACACCCTATCTAACAGTGATATCGATATAAAACAAGATCAAGGATATCAGTTATCTCGGATATAGAATAGAGGTCAATATTTAGTGTATCTGGCACCTGTGTAGGGTGTAAAGATCCCCACAACGTTACAGCCTTCTCTTAGAAAAAGAGAGAGAGAGACAACGGATTAAATATATTTTTTCGTATAAAATTACAATAAGTTTAGAGTAGAATTGAAGTCTGTTGACCTCAATAATAATGCCAGATGTGTTTCGGAGGAGCACTGCTTATCTTAAACCACAGGTTTTAACCTTTTTTTGGGAGCAGGCTACCACTGCCTTAGAGATAAGGTCACTGTAAAATGTTTCTTAATTAAATTATCTTTTATCTTATCTTGTCTTGTCTTGTCTTGTCTTGTCTTGTCCTGTCCTGTCCTGTCCTGTCCTGTCCTGTCCCGTCCCGTCCCGTCCCGTACCGTCCCGTCCCGTCCCGTCCCGTCCCGTCCCGTCCCGTCCCGTCCCGTCCCGTCCCGTCCCGTCCCGTCCCGTTCCGTCCCGTCCCGTCCCGTCCCGTCCCGTCCCGTCCCGTCCCGTCCCGTCCCGTCCCGTCCCGTCCCGTCCCGTCCCGTCCCGTCCCGTCCCGTCCCGTCCCGTCCCGTCCCGTCCCGTCCCGTCCCGTCCCGTCCCGTCTCGTCTCGTCTCGTCTTGTCTTATCTTAAATGACCACTGCCCTATACCATTTTAATGCGATGACGTATGTACATACCTCTGATATGTATTAATTTATTTTATGTAAGGAGAAGAAACAGATAAAAGTACAGATAAAATTTAAAAACAAACGGATGTAAATAGACATAAAGTAGGTACTGCAGCCTTAGACCTTCATACTGAGAAGAAATATTATATTAATAATTAAAAAGTGACGCTAAAACAATAGAAACTGTAACTTTGTATTATCTAGCAATAGGTTCCTCTAAAACTTACTTTGAATATATTATTTTTAATGCACTAACCCGTGCTAAGCCAGAAGAAGTGCGGAAGCAAAGTCCTTTCCTATTTTCAAAGGACTGGTAAAGACTCACTACCTCGCTGAAGACGTGTAATGCTGATGATTATCTACATAACAATCATAGTAAGTTTTCTTTTTGTCTGTTTACATGTTAAATGTATATATTAGTATGTTACAATTATGTATGTATGTTTGTATAATATAAAAATTAGTAATATTTATTATATTAAGTATATATGTATATATACCTATGTATGAATATTAGTTGTAAGTCAGATTATGTACATACTCTTCCAATATACTTCATATACACCTACCTACCTACTTTCTTCATCTTTCAGTTCTATCCATCCCAAGGTTGTCTGGAAGAGATCGCTTTTAGCGATAAGACCGCCAATTGTATACGGCAATAGTTAGATATGTAAGCCTTTTTATGTATTTTGTTTTCTAGTGTGTACAATAAAGAGTTCTAATCTAATCTAATCTTAGGACAATTTTATAAATAAATATTAAAACTTAGTTTGAACTTAAGTGAGCTTACAAATTCATTATAAATTATTTACACACAACTAAAGGCGAAATAATTGTGACAAATTAATAACTTATGTACGTAGATAGGTACACGTTATGTTGGAGGACAAGTTACCACTAAAGTATAGTGTAGGTAGGCTTAAAATGGTTTAAAAGGTGTAAAAATCCGCACGACGTTATAGCCTTCTCCCAGATAAGGAGAGAGAGAGAGAATACGGACTGAACACTACGCCCCTTTTAACAAAATTTTACGCCGTTCAGGATTTCCACCATGTTTTTCTTTACACGTAGCGAACGGTATTGCTCCTGTAGTTTCAGGTAGTTTCCATTTTTAGGGTTCCGTACCTCAAAAGGAAAAAACGGAACCCTTATAGGATCACTTTGTTGTCCGTCTGTCCGTCCGTCCGTCCGTCTGTCAAGACCCTTTTTCTCAGGAACGCGTGGAGGTATGAAGCTGAAATTTATATCAATTACTCAGGTCTACTGTCCCTTAAAACTGTGAAAAAATCAAACTTCTAAGCCAACGCAATCAAAAGATACAGCCGTTTATGCCGCAAATTTTCGACACTTGCAAGGGAATCAAAACCTACAGGGTGCTTCCCGTGAACTCAGAATCTTGAAATTTGGTACGAAGCAACGTCTTATAGCATAGATAAAGGAAAAATTACGAAAACCATAAATTTTTTGTTACATCTCATAATATATTTTTTTTTAATAATTTTAAACTTACTACCCATTTCCTCATAAACGCGTAGAGGTATTAAATTGAAATTCATACCAAATACTCAGGTCTATAATACAGGTTTGTACGGAACCCTCGGTGCGCGAGTCTGACTCGCACTTGGCCGGTTTTTCCCTTTACTGATACATGCCCTATTTCGCCGAATTGTGTCCGTCTAGGACGTCATTTCCATCCGCTTTTGCTTGATATATTTCTTCCGTCGATTGTGGTTCTGTAGGTCACCAACCTTGTAGGCCAGAAGTAAAAATCGGAGATTACTAGATCTGCACCAGTAATGAGTCAATGATGATTGTTTTTTTTTTGTAAACTATTTTTTTCTTTTATTATTATTTTTTTTATTTTTATATTTTTTTTTATTTTGATTAGATTATTAAACACCAAATACTATTACGGACATAAATTACAATTATGAAATGACATATAAACCTCAATCATCAATTTTTGTTTTATTTATTATAGTGTCTTCTTATCTTTTATAACGTGTTATTTTTTAAATATATTTTGATTCATCTGAAATAAAATATTACTAATATTATATTTAATTTCTATTTAAAATATTATTATTATTACATTTACATGTACATATAGCATGATGAATTACATTATGATAAAAAAAATTACATCGCAGGCAAGGGTATTGGAGTATTGGGTCGGATGGTGGAGTGTGGCCTAAACTTCCTGCGATGAAGAAAGATACCTGTGCAACAGCAGTGGCGACATACAAGGGTTGATATTGTATCGTATCGTACAAGGGTTTTTGGTTAGTATTTTCTAAGATTAACACGAGCAGTAGACATAATTAAAACTGTTTTTATGCGGATTTATGCTCGTTTATTACATTTTTACAATTTTCCAACGTTTCGGCACTTTTTCAGGTGCCGTGGTCCCGGATGACGGATGAGTCATCCGGGACCACGGCACCTGAAAAAGTGCCGAAACGTTGGAAAATTGTAAAAATGTAATAAACGAGCATAAATCCGTATAAAAACAGTTTTAATTAAGGGTTTTGGTGTTTTGGAATTTAAAAGATGAGCGGTGAGGCGCTCGTGGCCTGGTCGAACCGAGTGATTGGAATATCACTTGAGTTAAGCAGCAACAGGCGCGGCAGGTGCAAGATCGGGGACCGTCCCGTGACTACCGCTAGTGGCATTTTTCCGAGCGCTTCCATGCTTCGCAAGGCACGCTAAGCCGTTGGTGCCGACTGTCATGTAATGGCAGTCGTTAAACCATGTCAGAGGCCTTGTGGGCGGCCTGATTCCTTCTGACAGTGAAGCCCGCGATTTCTTTACAATGGTCCACCAACCCGGACTTGGCCCCCGTGGTGGAGTATAGCCTAACCTTCCTGCGATGCAAGAAGAGACTCGTGCCCCAACAGTGGGGACATACAAGGGTTGACATCGCGTAGTGAGGGATGTCAGTCACACTCTCTGGATTACTCTATATAATGTAATTGTTAGAGGAACATATGCGCCGAATCGAGTTACTAGCAGTCATATTTACTCATCTGACAAACGTTCCACTGCAGGACACAGGCCCTCTCTCGGACGGACCTGTGGCTTATTTTGGGCTTAATTACCAAGGGTGCCCACCGCTGCAATTTTAAACGCAAAGCTCATCATCTAGGTTAAAGAACGAAGAAAGGAGAATACAATTTATCCGGTTTACCACTGGCCTATGCATCTACGTAATGAGATGATTTATACAGCATCCAGTATTAGCCGATGTAGGCTTCCCCAGTACGTTTACCATCGTGACAACTTAATCGGCCTAGCCCACAGGAAAGACCGGTATCCAACGAAGAATTCTTATTATTATACATAAAAAAATTAAAAAAAATTTAAATTAACAAACCGGGGGTGGGCAGCAGCGCCCCCTGCAGTACAATTCCACCGAACTGCGATCCCCGACCCGCATGCCCAGCGTGGGGATAATGGGCATTACACCCTATGATAGAACAACGTGGTGCTCTTTAGGGGAGGGCTATGTCCAGCAGTGGACTAGTATAGCCTGACGAAGACGACAATAAAATTAAATATTAAAAAAGGAACAGGACATTACATAAGAAATAATGTGTCTAAATATATCTGAAAGAGATTTCCTATCTTATTAGATTAGATAAGTACTCTTTATTGTACACACCAGAAAACAAAATACATGAAAAGGCTTACACATCTAAGCTATTGCCGTATACAATTGGCGGTCTTATCTTATCTTATCCAGGATAAACATTTTTCAGACCACTCCAGCAGCTGGAGTTGACAGCTGCTGTTAAATACGTACACATTTTGACACATCGAAAACATTATGATGAATTAATAACTCAGCACCACACTAGAGGCACTGACCCATACATTTATTTCGCTTCAAATTCGGTCGCAAAATGTCTGTTGCATTAAACAAACAAACGGGAATCATAGACAAGCTAAAAGGGCCCTGACAAATCGCGTATTTCATATTTAGCACAGCCATTTTGCCATCGCAGGAAACGATCCAAAATAACTCTTAACACGTTGGACATAAAGTCCACGAAACACGCAAAGTACACGTGGCGTTTAAGAAAACTGACTGATGTTGTCGCTTACTGCTTCATTCGTCACAGCGAATTGTGGTATTTAATTTTCAACTCTAACTAACTTTGTTTACGGTTTATTTTCCGCCGTTTCAGGAAAGGAGGGCAATTTATCCATGTTAGTCAAAGGGTTATTTAGCCTACGCTCAGATAATAATAGGTCGCGTGAAAAACTGCGTTTGGGTGACTTATGAGTTATGACTAACTATGTTGAGACCAGGGTAGATACAGTCTATTGATCCTTACTTGGCCAATTAAGTAAGCAAGATTCTACCCGTAAAGTATGGATTTTAGTCGCAAAGCGCCGTTTTCCCGTAAATGACGTAATCGGGGAGACTATTTTTGATAACACGCTGTCAATTTTTAAACAAAGTTCATTAAGTTGCGAGAAAATATGTCGTTTTGGCATCAAATATCAATTTTGAGGTTAGAATCTTGTTTACTAAATTGGCCAAGTAAGGATAAATAGACTATGGATAGAATATTCTTTATTGTAAAAGGACATTACACTAAATTTTATAAAAATATAGTACAATTGGCGGTCTTATTACTAAAAGCAATTTCTAAATAGGGTACGTTCACCTCTACATAATATAACATAACATTTTACATACAGGCACATACATTGCTTCTGGCCCCACACTAGGATATCCTGTGTCGTGGGAACCAGAAACAACGACATCACAAACATGTAAACATCCAAGACCTGGGGTTTTTCATTTGTTCCCAGCCGGAGTTCGAACCTGGGACCTCTTGCATGGTAGGCAGATGCACTACCGCTACGCCACAAAGCAACAACAGGCGCGGTCAGGTACGGGATGGGTGAGCGTCCCGTGACTACCGCTAGTGGCATTTTTCCGAGTGCTTCCGTGCTTCGCAAGGCACGTTAAGCAGTTGGTGCCGGCTGTCATATAATGGCAGTCGTTAAGCCATGTCAGAGGCCTTATGGGTCGCTTGATAACTTCTGACAGTAAGGCCCGCCACTGTCTTACAATCCTCCACCAACCCGGACTTCGCCCCCGTGATGGAGTACGCCCTAACCTTTCTGGGATGCAGGAAGAGACCCGTGCCCCAGCAGTGGGGACATACAAGGGTTGATAACGTAACGTATACAATTCTACAATCATTCTGTGTGGCTTTCTTCTACCTGCCAAATGTCGCGCTTGAAGAGCGGCTAGCTGTCGGTAGCGGGAAAAAAAATAAAACCGTGGACAGTACGACACAAATTTATTTAACGTGGATTCTTAACAATCCCTACACACGATCAGTCACTTTCTGGCCAGCCCGGATAGGCACTCTCCTGGAGTCGAGGCGGGTACGCAAAGTGACCCGTGGTAGCGCGACCCGCAGGTTAGGATTTCCTCGGTAGTGGTTGGTTCCCGTAGTCCACTGCAGCGCGGAGATAGTGGGCTTGACTCCGGGGACGGGAAGTGGCCCCAAGTATTTATAGCCCGGCAGAGGTTTGGCCCGGATCTTAGGTCCCAATAGCGGGGGATTAGTTTACTCGATTTGTGAAGTAGTAATCGATTTGCTTCTAATTATTTAAATGTCATCCGACCGTTCAGAGCGGTCCCGGAAATATTGTGAGCACAGCAGAGGCGCGTGCGCGCAGCTCTCAAAGCGGTCCGTGGTCGAATGAAATCGACGCGCAGCAAGACCATGTTGGCGGTTATCGCTAGGCAGGTTAGAGAACAAACTTAGTCTCTTCTTCTTCTTCTTCTTCAGGCTATATTATGTAGTCCACTGCTGGACATAGCCCTCCCCTAATGAGCGCCATAGCGCCTTGTCTTCAACTTGCCGCTTCCAGCATCTGTCTTTGCAAAGTCCTTAAATAACAGAGTTTACATAATTATTATAAACTAGCTGACCCAGCGAACCTCGTACGGCCTAACAGTCGATTCTTTTTTTTTTCTCCCCTTAAGAACCATCCTCGTACTTCAAGGAATATTCTAAAAAAAGAATCAGCGAAATCGGCTCAGCTGCTCTCGAGATTTGCGCTTACTAACACATTTTATTGTCATCTAAATATGTTATTGTTATATTTTATTGTAGCCCTTTTGGCACAAAGTGAAAAACGTATACCATTTTATATAATTATTATTATACTTTTAGTTCAGTGAGTCTGTGCGCAGCCTTATGTCTAGTTCATTTCTAAAGGAAATGCAAATACCGTGTCCTGCCACGACGAGTGAATGCTTGCTGCCACAGAATAAAACACGAACAGATGGCTCACTTGGATTTGTGTTTCAAACTATTATATACTATTATTATTGTAATTCTTTATTGCAAAAAACACTAGTAAAGGTGGATTTAACGATATTAACCCTTGTATGTCTCCTCTGCTGGGGCACGGGTCTCTTCCTGCATCGTAGAAAGGTTAGGCCATAATCCATCACTGGGGCCAAGTCCCGGTTGGTGGAGGATTGTAAGACAGTGGCAGGCCTTACTGTCAGTAGTTATCAAGCCATGACAGAGGCCTTATAGGCCTTATGTGCTTCTGACATGGCTTAACAAGTGCCATTAGACGACAATTGGCACCAACGGCTTAGCACTCCTTGCAAAACACGGAATAAATGCCACTAGCGCTAGTCACGGGACGGTCACCCATCCTGCATCTGACCGCGACTGATGATGTTGCTTAGTCGAACATCGGTTCCACTAGGCCATGAGCGTGACTTAGCGCTATTTGCATTTTCTACTAGCCTACCGTTACTACTTATTTTTTTTACTCTTTACTCGTTACCTTTAATTATAATGGTTTTTTCTAGCTGAGCAATAAAGTGTGTTATATATATCTACCTGTGTTAGCAATTTTCAAATAATAAAACAACTATTTGTGCTTTCATAGCGAAGTACGGCATTAAAATGTTTGAAATATTTAGAGCAATTTCCAAGTCGATATATTCATAGAGAGAGAAGGTAAAAAACTCTTTTAGATCATCCTGTTTTCCAAATTATACATTAATTTTATTACATCCAGTATACTGTAAACTGAATCACGATTAAATTCATAAATAGATGTGTAATTCACTTTGAAGGAATTTTCTAGGGTTACAGATTTTCTAACTTGTGTCTGTTAAACTATTTGAGCGAGCGGACAACCAAGGACAGAAAATCCTTGAGCAAAAGAACGAGAGAAGACCACAAATAATGGGGACGAGGCAAAGGCAAAGAAGAAGTCTGTTATAGTACATTATGAAATAAGTGCGGTAAGTTGAAAATTACAGCCGAGGCGATATTACTAGCCCGAGCCATCGGCGAGGGCTATAAGGAAGCAGAGGCTGTAATTTTCAAAGCGCACGTATGTCATACGACGTTTTATAACATATTTACGAGGAAATTAATAAAACTCTGACTTTGTTATCATCACTACTTGACGACATTTTCAAATAAAAACAATACATCGAAAAGAAAAAGCGCGCGGATTTATTTTTACTTGTCCACAAATAAGCGATGCGCGCGCATCAACTTTTTTTTTTTAGGCAAAGATACAAAAACAGCCAGTATTACTAATAAAGTAAATTAATATTTTTGTGTTTTTGTTACAGATGAATGGTTGTAATTTATTGTCAAAATTAATTAAATTAAAGAATTAAATGTTTATTTGTTATATTTTAGTTCCCAAAGTTAATTTTATTCATAAAATATTGACCACTTTCTTGAAATAAAACCTCTTTGCTAAGATTTTTAAAAGTATCGTTCATTTTTAGACGGTATCTTAAAACATTATTAAAAAAAAACACGTGCCTTTTACATTACATTATCGCACAAGTACGTAATGAGATACATTACGATATTGAAATTGGTGTAATTACAACCACTTTACGAGCAAATATGTTATAAAATTATTTAAAAACTAGTTTTTAAGGAATAGTGTCAGTCGGTATTTCCGTTGTAATTGTTTTGTTCCTCCGGCCTCCATTTATTTATTTATTTGGCTTGCTTTCCTCAGTCACTGTTTACTTTAACCGTCAGGAAAGTTAATGTGATTGGCACTTACTTTGATGCTTCTTTCTAGTAGTTATGCAGGTATTTTGAACTGGTAGTGACCATTTTTTTTATGTATCCTATTTAATGTCTACTGCAGAGCACATGCCTTCTCTTAGAGAGAGAGAGAGAGAGAGAGAGAGAGAATATGGGTATAATTACCAAGCGTGCCCACCGCGGATTACCAATTTCAAGCGCTGACGTATATGAACACCCACAGACACTCAGATTTTCTCACGATGTTTTTCTTCAACGTTGTAGAACCCGAATCGATTTAAAAAGTTATTTGTGACAATACTGCTACTACAGAAGTTATTCTGCAGACGATCTCTGTGGCGCAGCGGTAGCGCATCTGCCTACTAGTAGTTAGACTTGAGATTTCCACACTTAGCCTCTTATTGGGCCATTGTACGTAACAAGCGCTGAGGTAAGTTAACACTTCAGACACTAGGGTTTCCTTACGATGTTTTTCTTCACCGTCAGCGAGTGGTACTGCTACTATAATTTCACAAATGTACCTACATAGCTTTGAAAACAAAGTCATTGGTACATGCCGGGGTTTGAACCCACGACCTCCCGGTTAAGAAGCCGGAATTCTAAACCGCTCCGCTACCACCGCTCTGCTGCATCTGCCTACCATGCGAAGGATCCCGGGTTCCAACCCCGGCTGGTACAAAAAAAACCTCCCAGGTCTTGGATGTTTACATGTTTGTGATGTCACTGTTTCTGGTTCTCACGACGCAGACTATCCTAGTGTGGAGCCAGAAGCAATGTATGTGCCAATATATTATTGTTAGTCTCACGTTTTCGTTTGCCTGAGATTTGGGTGAAAGCGGATGATCTTTAATATATATTTTTAAGGTAATCTCTACGGGGTTAAAAACTTTATTGCACACGAAAAACACTTGAAAGAAATAAAACGCAAGAGAATACAATATAAGAGATTTCTTCCACCAAACCTTGGGGAGTCGGATGTGGATTATGAATAAAATTTGAGTCCTTAAAACAGTTGAAGTTCAATTTTGCAGGCGGTGTAGAGGATTCAGCCAGACACTCCGTTTGCACATGTTAATACGTTTCAAACTTCGCCATTCTTCGCTAGAATTGTTAGGTTGAAGACAAACTGGAGACTTGCGGCTTCTGGGTGAGTGCCTAGAGCAAAACTTTTACCTTTCCATCGTTCCGTTTATGTAAAACCGTTCATTTATGTCACGGCATTCGCCAAATAATTTTAAAAGAACTTTGCTTTGTATTAGTAAATGCAGCCTTTGTACGACCCACTGTTTGGCACAGGCCTTCTCTCAAAGAGAGAGTATGGGCTTGATTACCACGCGTGCCCGCCAACCGTGGTGAATCGAATGCACGTAAAATTGATGAAAACGCGAATATCTTGTAGGAATCTTTTAATCTATCTTTTCATCCCACCATCTCGGAAAGAGTATTTTTAATCTTCAATATCTGAGTGGAAAAGCCGTTTTTATTCTCTAGAGGATAAAGTAAATTGAATTTAGAACATCGTGTGCACTAAGTTTGTGAGTTAAAAAAGTGTAAAAACCTATCTTGTGATTGTAAACGTTTTTTTTTTGCATTTAGTCATTTCCTCGCTGAGGTGGAATGAAAAGTTACGCTGTTTGCTGCGCTCGTGATTCAATTTTAGAATCCTTCGCTTGCTCGGTCATCAAAATTGAACACGCGGTTAAAAAGCAACTTTGCACTCTTAGTTATCAACCCCTGTATGTCCCCACTGCTGGGGCAAGGGTCTCTTCCTGCATCGCAGGAAGGTTAGGCCATACTCCACCACGGGGGCCAAGTCCGGGTTGGTGGAGGATTGTAAGACAGTGGCGGGTCTTACTGTCAGAAGTTATCAAGCCGCCCATAAGGCCTCTGACACGGTTTAACGACTGCTATTGTATGACAGCCGGCACCAACGGCTTAACGTGCCTTGCGAAGCACGGAAGCGCTCGGAAAAATGCCACTAGCGGTAATCACGGGACGCTCACCCATCCCGTACCTGACCGCACCTGTTGTTGCTTAACCAAGTGATTGATTCCAATCACTCGATTCGCCTAGGCCACGAGCGCTTCACTCAGAATCAGACTTCCTCTTGCACTCTTGTATGACAAATAACTATTTTCTAGTTTTACAATGACATTGTCCCATTTTTAAAAAGTACACATAATAATATAAAACGCTATTAAAAAATAAAATACTTAAAAAGGTTGATTGGCCGGTTGCAACACGTGGATTGGCAATTTTTAGCGCTGAGGTAATTGAACACCTCAGTCTCTCATTTTCAACCCTTGTATGTCCCCACTGCTGGGGCACGGGTCTCTTCCTGCATCGCAGGAAGGTTAGGCCGTACTCTACCACGGAGGCCAAGTCCAATTTGGTGGAGGTTTGTAAGACAGTGGCAGGCCTTACTGTCAGAAGTTATCAAGCCGCCCATAAGGTCTCTGACATGGCGTAACAACTGCCAATATATTACAGCCGGCACCAACGGCTTAACGTGCCTTGCGAAGCACGGAAGCGCTCGGAAAAATACCACTAGCGGTAGTCACGGGACGCTCACGCATCCTGTACCTGACCGCGCCTGTTGTTGCTTAACCAAGTGATTGATTCCTATCACTCGGTTTGCGTAGGCCACGAGCGAGTTAAGTGTGACGACCCTTCGGATATCACCTTTGTCAGCTCTTCTAGCAAGACACGCGCAGACCAAATTGGGGACAAGCGTCATTGCTGAGTAAGATGTTATTTAGATATAAATAGTTGTTACTTAGACTATTGGATTGATTACTATATTGTTAGATCTAGGAGAAACTCTGTCCGTTCAAGTTAATAAAGTATTTTTTTAACTTTATTCCGTCTCGACTCTTTAATTGGCGCAGCCGGTAGGATCTCAGCAGCTGGATCTATATCCATCGTCCGTTTCAACGGTTTAGTTGAGATCACCGAACAAATAAATAAATTAGTTAGAGCCGAACCAAAGTTCCTGCGGAGCCCAAGACCGACGCATCAGGACCAGGAGAGGACCAGAACTGGAGGAGTTCCCAAAGGATCAACAACAGTATTCCAGTTACGAGGACATGGGAGCAGCTACGGGTCTGTGAGTAAATCTTTTTCACCTTCCTTGTATCTTTCCTTTATACTCCTTGTGATAAATTTACGTGTGTTATTAGGGATTAGAAATTGCCGTAATAATACTATAGGTACTTTTCATCGATATACATCTCGTGAAAAGTTGTTTAAGTCATAGATAAAGATAAATATTGGGGATTTTTTTTTTCTCTTTAATAAAATGGAAAACGTTAACCGTGTACCGATGGAAATGGTGAAAATCATCCCACTGTTTGAGGGGGATGCTAGACAGTTGCCTTTGTTTATTAAAAAGAGCGAATACATTTTGCAAGCTTACCAAGGAACGGAAGCGCAAAATGAGTATTTATTCCATGTAATAACAAGTAGGTTAGGTGGGGAAGCAGCGAATCTTGTGGGAGAAACAGATCAGATTACCACTTGGGAGGAGTTAAAAACATTGTTAAGCAGACACTTTGGCGACCCACGGTCCGAGGAATGTCTTGCTATGGAGTTAGAATCAATGAAAGTAAATAGGAACGAAAGTTATTTGGAATTTTGTCATAGAATTCAACAGATAAAAAGTACCCTATTTGCAAAAGTGGGCGAAACTGTACGTGACGCTAACATACGATTAGCCAAACAGCAAATTTATAATAATACTGCATTGAATGTGTTCCTATACAATTTACCAGCTTACATGGTTAGGTTGGTGCGATTGCGAAATGTTGTTGTCCTGGAGGACGCTTTGAAAATTGTTCTGGAAGAACAAAACTTCCAAACCGTGTATAACGCAAAAAATAATACGCGTAATGCTAACTATCCCAGTTCAAGGCCCAACTTTGGTGAAAATAATTACAGCGGCCCAAGATACAACAACTCGCAACGGTTACCAAGTGCATTTGCACCGAACAACACTAGGCTACCTTCTGATTTAGGTACACCAAATAGTGCATTCCAACAGCGTTTTAATAACAATAGAGCGAACAATAATGCAATGAATCACGGAAATCAGCCGAACCACAGTCAGTGGCAACAGCCTACTAGGTCACAACAACCGTTCAGTCAGCATTTCACGGGCAATGCACCGCGTATGACGCAACCTCCTAGATCGCCACACGTAGCGCCGTCGCCGTCGGGTTCGAACACTGACGTCACGATGCGTACTGCTAGCTCTAGGCGAGTCAACTACACTGACAACTACAGTCAGGAACCAATGGGTTACGCCGACTTGGGCCACTATAACGAGGAAGCCGGGCCCTCAGTAAACGAACAAAACGTGGAAAATTTTTGCCTAACCGCCTCCCCAGCATGGAAAGAGTGACGTTAAATCTTAATAAACGGTTAAATCTGCCCCATATTTCAATTCCCGAATTAAACGCTGTTTTTATGATAGACACGGGCAGCACAAGGTCTTTTATTAGTCCACGCATAGCGGAGCAGTTTTATAAACATTGCAAACTGATCGAGCCGTTCGAGGTTATTAGTACTCACGCGTCGAGTAAACACAATGAGGTCGCAATTATTCCTTTACCGGACATTTTCAAAACACGCTTACAATACAAGTTCTATGTATACAGTGTAGATGAAAGATACGACGGTCTTTTAGGATTCGATCTTATCCAGCTTTTAGGGGCTAGAATCGACGCAAGATACATGGCTTTGATAACTAAGGATGCCCAAATTCCTATAATATATAAGCCTCCCATGCGAGAGACTTACCATTTGCCTCCCCGCAGTGAGTTACGGGTAAAACTTCCGGTAAACTTATTAGACGGAGAAGCAATATTAGATTATAAGCAGTTTGGTGAAGGGATTCGAATGCCCGCTGCATTAGTACGTTGTGTGAATGGATATGCAACCACAGTGATTCAGAATTGTACTGAAAATATGGGCACATTAATGATTACATCCCCATTCCGGGTAGAACCGTATAATCAATCAGAACCCATTAGTGTAAATTACAGCGACGATAAGGGAGACACTGATGCGTTGCTTATGAATAACTTGTCTAAGCTGAAATTTGATCACATGAACGAGGAAGAAAGGAGAATGATAGAAGGTGTTTGCAAGGAATATAGGGACATCTTTTACTGTGAGGATATCCCATTGAGCTTCACAAATCAGGTAAAACATAACATTAGAACGAAAAATGAGGACCCTATAAATCTCAAAGCTCATAGGTTACCTCCAGCTCAAACAGCAGAAATAAAAAAACAGGTTGATAAAATGTTAAAGAACGATGTGATTACGGAATCACATTCTCCATGGAGTGCCCCAGTACACTTAGTACCAAAAAAAATGGATGCCTCTGGCCAGCAAAAGTGGAGAATGGTTGTTGATTATAGGCGCCTGAATGAAATAACTATGGATGACAAATACCCCTTACCTAATATCAACGATCTATTTGACATGTTAGGAAAAAGCGTCTATTTTACTACTCTTGACTTGGCCAGTGGGTACCACCAGATAGAAGTTTCAGAGGATGATAGGTCTAAAACTGCATTTAGCACACCATTTGGGCATTATGAGTTTAACAGGATGCCTTTTGGGCTAAAAACAGCACCTGCAACATTTCAACGAGCAATGGACAATGTATTAAGAGGCCTTCAGGGCTTACATTGCCTCATTTATTTAGACGATGTCATAATATTTTCAAAAAGCTTACAGGAACATGTAACAAAGCTCAGGGCGGTATTTAAAAGATTCAGAGATACAAATTTAAAAATACAGCTGGATAAGTCACATTTCCTGAGAAAGGAAGTGCTTTATCTTGGCCATACAATAACTAGTGAAGGGTTGAAACCGAATGATGACAAAATTGAAGCTATTCTAAAGTTCCCAATTCCAGAAACAGTAACACAAATTAAGAGCTTTTTGGGGTTAGTTGGTTACTACAGGAAATTTATCAAGGATTTCGCTAAAATTACAAGACCCCTCACGGTATGCTTAAAGAAAGGACGAAAGATTATAATAGATGATGAATATAAAGAGTGTTTTGAAGCATGTAAGAAGCTTTTAACAAATGCACCGTTACTACAGTTCCCAGATTTTAGCAAAGCTTTTATTTTGACCACCGATGCATCAAATTTTGCAATAGGTGCAGTGCTTTCGCAGGGCACGCTAGGATCAGATAAACCAGTGGCATACGCAAGCAGGACATTAAGCGACACGGAAGCAAGGTACAGCACTATAGAAAAAGAGCTTTTGGCCATAATCTGGGCAGTGAAACATTTTCGTCCATATTTGTACGGGAATAAATTCACTATCTATACAGACCACAGGCCACTAGCCTGGCTATACTCGCTCAAGGAGCCAAACAGTAAGTTGACGCGTTGGAGGCTTAGATTACAGGATTATGATTTCGAAATTCGATATAAAAAGGGTAGTCAGAATACTAACGCGGACGCACTTTCAAGGATCAGGATTAATGTTACTAATGATGACATTGAATCTATGATAGTTAATTTAGACGATAGTAATGACAAGGTACAAGACATCGTAGAAGAGTTAGAAAGGGATTTGAAGGGAAATAAGGACGAACTAGATATCGAAACAATAGTCTTATCTGACTCAGAGCAGGAAGAGATAATGGAGATATCAGATTCAGATGATGGAGCAACAGCCCATTCAATATCAAATAGAGAACACAAAGGAATCCCGATCTTGAGGGAAGCCATAGATACAAAACCTAGGCAAATACTCGTTTACACGTGGTTCTTAAATAAATTCACTGTCAAGGACATCTCCACTAAAAAACAAAACATCCTTGAAGTTCACATGCCGGTAAACAAGGCTCACTTTGTGAAAAACTTCATGAAAGAGTATTTAGATACTAAGTATAAGTACCACATTTATTTTGAGGATACACAATTTCGTAAAACTTTTTCAGAAGTAGTTACAAAATTGTATAAAAAGGGAACCATGAATCTGATAGAATGCACAGAACGAATAGTAAATCTGACAGACAGTGAGGAAGATCAGATGTATGTAATAAAAAAGTATCATGAGGGTAAGACATGTCACAGGGGCATCAAGAAAACCCTAACCAAACTAAAAAGGGACTACTGGTGGGCCAGTATGAAAGAAACAGTAAGCGCGGTTATAAATGGGTGTGAAGAATGCAAAAAGATGAAGTACGAAAGAAAACCTATAAAACCACCCATTCAATTGACTCAGGATCAGAACACCCCCTTCCAAGAGGCCTTTATGGACCTTTTGTTTATTGAAGGAAAATATTACTTAACCATCGTAGATGCCTTTAGTAAACTAGGCCAAGCAATCAATATTCCGAATAGAAGTACTCCAGAAGTAGTAAGAGCCCTAATAAAGTATTTCAGTATGTACGGTTTGCCGACAAAAATTAACGCAGATTCAGGAACGGAATTCAAAAATGACCTTATTAAAGAACTCCTGAATTTTTACAAAATTGACATCCACATAGGGACACCTAACAATCCCACATCAATGGCAATTGTTGAAAGGTTTCATTCAACAATAATCGAAATCTATAGGTTAGCCAAATATAATAAAACTGAATTTGACGCGGCAACCGTTATGACTTACGCTATTATGGCCTATAATAATACAATACACTCAGCGACAAACTACACGCCCTTTGAGATAGTGTTTGGCCATACGGACGCCGGGAATGTTTTTGATATAGATGGAGAACGGAGCTTATCACAAAAGCTCCTGCAGGACCACAGAAAACGTCTTAAAGTCCTGTACGAATACGTAGCCGAGAAACTTCATGGAGACAAAGCAAAAGTTAGGGATAAGAGAGGCGGAGAGGAAGTCACAAAAGATTTCAAAGTAGGAGATGTGGTTTTTATGAAAAACACTAGGACTAGGAAAGCCAAGGAACTGCCACGCTATGAAAAAGCTATCGCGATAGGCAACGTAGACAAAAACATAATACAAGTCCAGTTAAATAAAAGAAAAACCAGGGTGGCCATAAAAAACGTAAAACGTCCTCCACAGATCATGCGTGACACTCCTGGCACTAGTTATCCAGGTGACCAGCCTGGACCTTCTAAACCTCAACAAGAACCCAGGAATAGCCCCACTACGGATGGGAGCAGCAGTGAAGAAGAATAACTTCTGGACTATTTTTAAGACTTTAGACTTAGAATCGTTAGTAATACAAATAGATAATAATATAATAGAATATGGTAAGTTAAAGGTTCTAATCAGAAGAGATAGTGAGGCACGTCGGGAATGTGCAGGACTGCAGGTTCAGATAGAATCTTTAATAGGATTAAATAAAGATAGGATACATCAAATACTACCTTTTCATAGAGTTAGGAGAGGGATCATAAACCCATTAGGAGCATTAATTAAATGTATTTCTGGTAATTTAGATAATAGTGATGCACTTAAATATAGCAGGTAAATAAGTAGTTTAAATAGGGAACAACACTCAGTACAGCGTAAAGTATCACTTATGCAAAAAGCGTTTGATAAGCTGGTAAATATATCGGACGACATAAATTTTAACGTCAAACACGCAGGGTTGCGAACGTCACAGTTGGAAACACTCTTACAAAATGAAACTAAATTTAATCATGTCTGGTCCATAGTAAACAGCCTTTACCAAATTCTAAATAACTTTCAAACCATGTTTAATATAATACAGGAAATAGAAACATCTATAGCATTCAGTAAACTACATATACTCCATCAGTCAATAATTAACTCTACTGAACTGCTAAGTATCTTAAGCGAAATAGAAGAAAACACTCACTTAATATACAAAGTAAACGTGCATAATTTAATAAAAATAGAACGTAATATAATTTTAAAATCTTATATGGATAGGAATAGTTTAGTTTTTGTTATGGAAGTACCCCTTATAGATGCTGACACGTATATTTATTACAAAATCATCCCTTTACCCATTCATAATCCTGTAAACCATAAAACCTTCACGATAGTCCCAAAATATCCTTACCTTATGGTGAATAGATTGAAATTCAGACCTGTGCAACACCACTGCGAGGAGATTGAAAACAGCAAGTTCCTGTGTTCTGAGGAAAACCTGGCACAATACTACGCAGAGACTTGCATAGAGCAAATCATGTTGGTAAAGAACAACTACAGCAGATGTCATCAAAGCTACATCAAGATCGAAAAGCTAAGGATACAAAGACTAGTTAACGACCACTGGATGCTGTATAGCGAAGATAACCTGATCATCACCGAACACTGTGACGCGGAAGTTCACAAACACAACGTACAGGGTACCTACATATTAACGCCAAGTCAACACTGCAAGATACAAGTTGGAGAGCTATTTATAGGTACTACAACAAACGCATCAGCAATTAGCCTTCAGTTACCTCTTGTACAGATCCCAGAGATTGGACACAGCATCACGAAAGGAAACAAGCAAATAGATCTGCGAGACATCGACTTCAACGACATCAAGGAAGTGTTGAATAGTGCCAAACACAGTGAGAGTGAAAATAACTCTGATCAGTTCACAGTGACATACCAAGTTAGCATATGGACTTTAAGCCTTTATTGCATTGTAGTATTATGTGTACTTGTGACCATTTGGAAACTAAAATTGTATAACTTATGCCTAAAACAAAATTCTCCGAAGCCTACTTTATCACCTTCGGATAATTTTTCTCTTAGGGAGGGAGGAGTTAAGTGTGACGACCCTTCGGATATCACCTTTGTCAGCTCTTCTAGCAAGACACGCGCAGACCAAATTGGGGACAAGCGTCATTGCTGAGTAAGATGTTATTTAGATATAAATAGTTGTTACTTAGACTATTGGATTGATTACTATATTGTTAGATCTAGGAGAAACTCTGTCCGTTCAAGTTAATAAAGTATTTTTTTAACTTTATTCCGTCTCGACTCTTTAATTAGCGCTTCAGTCTCAGTCTCTCCACGGTTCCTCAATTTTTTTTCCTTACAGTTAGTGATTGGTATAGCTACGATAACTTTACGAATTTACATTACTTAGAAAACAAAGCCAGGGTATTATCTCTCCCCTTTTTACTTTGTATCGTTTGGGTTTAATTAGTACTGCTAGTACTAATTAAACCGTGCTTTGCAAGGCACACTAAGCCGTTGGTGCCGGCTGTCATGTGATGGCAGTCGCTAAGCCATGTCAGAGGCCTTATGGCGGCTAGATGACTTCTGACATTAAGGCCCGCCACTGCCTTACAATCTTCCACCAACCCGGACTTGCCTCTCCTGCAATGCAGGAAGAGACCCGTGCCCCAGCAGTGGGGACATACAAGGGTTGATAACGTATTAGTACTGAGACCAAAGACCCTACTACTGTAAGTCATATCATATTAAGCTTATTCCTGTATGCCATAAAATAGCTTAAAAAATAGCTTAAAATATTGAAGCGCTCGTGGCCTGGGCGAACCGAGTGATTGGAATCAATCACTTGGTTCAGCAACAACAGGCGCGGTCAGGTACAGGATGGGTGAGCGTCCCGTGACTACCGCTAGTGGCATTTTTCCGAGCGCTTCCGTGCTTTGCAAGGCACGTTAAGCAGTTGGTGCCGGCTGTCATATAATAGCAGTCGTTAAGCCATGTCAGAGGCCTTATGGGCGGCTTGATAACTTCTGACAGTAAGGCCCGCCACTGTCTTACAATCCTCTACCAACCCGGACTTGGCCCCCGTGGTGGAGTATGGCCTAACCTTCCTGCGATGCAGGAAGAGACCCGTGCCCCAGCAGTGGGGACATACAAGGGTTCATAACGATAAAATAGCTCAGTTGGGAAATCACAAGTCGTTGAAACAAGAGGTCTTAAGTTTGAATCTTGATAAGTATTTTATTTTTATTTATTGTTTACTCACTCTCCCGCTGAGAGAAGGCCCGTCCCTTGCTTTAGGATAAGCGACATAAAAAAGGCCTTTAAAATTTGTTTCGGTTCACTAAATGTATACTTATCCGCATCACTCCACGTGTCGGATGCGACTGTGAAGCGATTAGATGGTATCCTGCGACATGAATTATTTATACCCATCCGATGGGGTGCCACGATAGTTGCCCTAATATTTTAAGAGCCAGAGATTCCCGACATTCGGGCTTATAGTGCTATTTAAAAAAATATTATAAGGATAAAAGAAAATGTATGTTGTACTTGTGGAGTTATTCATAAATATTATTTTTAATGTACTAACCCGTGCTAAGGACAATTTTTGTAAAAACCTATTTAGAGGCTAAGAATTCCACCCATGCAGGGATAATACAATATAAATATAATATATAAATAATATAATAAATATAAATACAATACAATAGAATATTGTAAAGAGGTTCGAAATTTCCCTGATGCCGATGAGTTGGAAAGAGCGCATGCCGGGATTCGAACCCGTGACCTCTGGCTATCCGTGCCAGTGCTTAGCACGGGTTAGTGCATTAAAAATAATATAATAATGTACTAATGTTAATTTTTTATATAGCATATAAACGGCCCACTGCTGGGCACAGACCTTCTCTCAGAAAGAAAGTATGGGCTTAATTACCACACTCTCAGAACACAAAAATAAGGAGAAGTGCCTTGTGGGCGTGGCACTGTCGCCCAACGTTAGCCCATTTGGGCTAACCTCTGCGAAACTTTAAAATATGGCCGTCAATAGCTTCGCGCCAGCCGTCGTAGTAACATCTGAGAAAAATGCCTAATTGCGCAGTGATTACCTGCAGAAATCGCTGCGATACATGCTATTCAAATACAGGGGAGTGTCTTTTCACCGGTAAACCTATTTTACTCACTATATTCGTGTTATAAACTACGAAAATCATAATTATAATAATTACATTGTGCAATGTGCATCCCATTACTAAGAACATAAATGGGAAGTATTTATTACATTGTAGTCACTCCACTGCTGTTTCTATATAGGATTTTCGTGGAGGTTTGCTAACTAGGAAAAGCCAGCCCGCAGTGAACCGTCGCGCAAAACTGATCATTGTTCAATACGATGTTTCGAGGTACGGCCGCATGTATTTGCCGCGAAATGTCAAATTCACCAGTAGGTCAGCTGGAGACATAGTGATGGGGTAGTTCCTTTCTTTTCTGACTGATTAAGTATCGATATTATTGAAGCATTTATAATCGTTCGTCCAGACTTCCAAAATTACTATATTTTGATAGTCTTATCGTCGACTATTGCCCGCGACTCCATCTGCGTAGACTTCAACTTGCGTTGCTAAGGAAGCTTTTATTTTAGTAGAAGGATTTTGCCTTATTAAAAACAGGCCTAGCTTCGATCATGTATTTCAAAGAGTTTCTAATAAAGATAAAGAAAAATATGAAAGAAAAATGGATCAAAATACAGA
Organism: Yponomeuta sedellus; assembly: GCA_934045075.1. Lineage (NCBI taxonomy): Eukaryota > Metazoa > Arthropoda > Insecta > Lepidoptera > Yponomeutidae > Yponomeuta > Yponomeuta sedellus. The sequence continues at coordinate 18,677,388 of OW203742.1, forward strand.
GGGTATAACTGATTTCCTTTCAAATAAAGTACCATTTGCTCCATCTATTTTACAGTGAAGTGTTTCCAGATGCTAAAGTGGGGGAAAAAATATTTCCGTGGGCAGTTCCTACTTTGAAAGTACCAGTAATAACGAGTTCTATAAAGGTTGAGGTACCAGTATATTTAAAATCACGATAAAATTTTACATGGTTTAGAATATTCAATTATCACTTTATTCTAATCTTCATTTCATATGGACGACGCATAACTCTCCAAAAGAAAGTGTTTCTAAAGAAACAAATCAGGTGATGTGGTTGTGGTACTAAATCATAGTGTTATATATTTAATTATTTATGTGCGTTATGTTATAAATGAAATTCGATTATGTAATGAAAAACAAGTTAATTAAAGCATTTTCAGTATTTTAATAATTTATTTACCATTTAAGATCCGACAAGTTCTCGAATGGAGACCACAATATGGTATGTCGGTACTTGCTTATATGTCATATCAGCAAGTGCAGCGTCGGACGACAAGATGGAGAGAAGATCTCATCCTAGTCGAAGGAAGATGCTGGATGTAAGCCGCTTTCAACTGGTCTTTTTGGAAATCCATGGAGGAGGCCTATGTCCAGCAGTGGATATCTTGTGGCTGAATGTTGGCGATAATGAAAATATTCTCTGTAGGATTTCAGTCTGATGCTGATTTTATTTTTTTAATCTATATATGATTCGAAAGTTTCATTGAAATTGTTTTTGACAAGCTTATAAAAGTTCTTACTATTTACTGTATTTTTAATAAGGAAGTTACTTTATTCACAGGCCCATGATACATTTCAATCACAGCCATAAACATATTCTTTAGTTAATCCTTATAATCCAAGCGTGGCTACTGATTTCCAATATATCGCTGTTACGCAGACAAGTGGCAATTTCTTCAGAAAAATTGTTGTTTTTCGAGTTTACACAATCATGTGTTTGTTCTATTTTTTATATAGCTAGGTGAATTATTTTCAGAGAATGAGAAAGTAATTGCTATTGTATTCTTAAAAAGTCAGCACTTCATTCTTTCACCCAACAAAAACTGCTTTACAGAGTCCTAACAATGTTACCAATATAAGCCAATTTGTAAATGGTAATGTAAGTGCATTTCACGTTACATTGGGATTCATATACTAAATAACAAAGAAATATCCAAGATCCAGGTACAAATGCGTCCCTGACCGTGGACATGCTCTTCACACAAATATTAGTTCTTTCCATTACCAGGATTCAAACTCAGAAGACCTAGCTTTCCGGACAGCGTCACTACCAATATGCTTGAGTGGTGTTCTGTTCAACAAATTTAACATTAAACATTTTTAACTTATCGTATTAGTATACAGTACAGGGGTCATCATCATTATCAAAATAATCAAATTCTATATCAGTAGAAAGCCAAGTTTGCGTCTTTATCATATACCGAAGCCACAAATACTGTCAAAAAGACACGTAATTAATAAATATTTACATTTTACAGGACAGTAAATTAAAAAAGGATTATTTGTTTTAATAATATTGTTTTTGTAAATTTAAAATGCTTTGTTTTTTTGTATCATCCCAACACGAAGAATACTGTTAATAAATGAATAACCTCTCGCCGGAGAATTTTATCGATAGATGTATTATTTGATACAAGTGTTCCATCCCTAAGGAGTTCACCGACGCTGTTGTTTCCGTGTATGAGTGTATTCGTACAGTTGTTTTTCATAGTGTGCGAACCAATTGAAAGATTAGAACGCTAGTAAATGACTGGACAGACGTTTGCGTGAACCTTATATTTACAATATTGTGCATGTAATGAAAACGCACACATATTCGAAAGTGGCGACAGCGGTACCGGACTTATTTCGCGGCTAGGGCATATCTCCTTCTTTCTATGATCTGAGACCACACTTCTTCTTCAGACTATATTAGTCCACTGCTGGACATAGCCCTCCCCTAACGAGCACCATAGCGCAAGGTTGTGCCATCATTGGGGGGTAATGCCCATAATCCCCACGCTGAGCATGCGGATTGGGGATCGCAGTTTGGTGAATTTGTACAGCAGGGGGCGCTGCTGCCGACCCCCCGGTTTGAGTCCCTTAGTCGTCTTAGTCGACACCCGCACACACTTGCCCACAGTGAATTGGCGATTTCCAGTGCTGAGGTATTTGAACAAGCAGACACCCAAGTTTCCTCACGATATTTAACTTTTTTGAACTAAAACTTTCGTAAGCACAACACATTGTAGACTTTTAGTCCGGATCTATTTACGGGTGTTGTTATATTGGAAGAGTCCGACCAGGTTTCGCTCCGATTCGCAGAGCTTAATCATGGTGAGCAGAGATGGAGCTCGCGTCGTCGGTTGCTCGTCTCACACTGCGGGCAAGCTCTGCGAATCGGAGCGAAACCTGGTCGGACTCTTCCGATATAACAACACCCGTAAGTAGATCCAGACTAAAAGTCTACGATATTTAACTTCGCCGTTAGCGAGTGGTATTGCTGCATAACTTCACAAATGTACATAGCATGGAAAACAAAGTCATTGGAACAAGTACATGCCGGGATTCGAACTCACGACCTCTTGATTGAGAAGCGTTCTACTGCTCCGCTACCACCGCTCTGTGAGGAGGACATAAGAATTTCAGCATAAAGGAAGGAAAAATCCACCCTTTGGCTGTGTGTGGACGTTTACATCGCATTGTCCGCTGCATTATTCATGGCAGCTATTTGTTACCTGTGATTTGGCCGAGGGTCGCCCGTACACGGCATCGGAGTGAGCGCTCTCTCACAATCAGCGCCGAGATTGGACCATAAAACTCGGGCAAACAGAAAACGGATACAACTTTTTCAAAGATACTCTTTGCTGCCATGAACTGGTAAAAAAGCGGGCGTGTGCTTTTTAGTTCTTATTTAAAATTTTTACACTACTAGCTGGTAGATTTATTCCTACGTACTTGAAACTTATCGTTATATTTTATTTATTGGACAATTCATACAAAATATCAAAGAAAACTGCTTTGAACAGTGAATGCCGTGAGTTTGTAATTCGTTTGCGCGAATATTTACGCGCGAAAACCAAAACCGTGGTCCACTTCTGCCATACGAGCGAGTGTGTGACAGAGCTGCGGATGCCCTTGGTATTGGATGATCTACGGCGGTCCATATTAGCAAATTAAAGTACGGAGAGTCATCAAGCGAGATGCCTGAAGATGATGTGATTAAAAAACTTTCATCGCCAAATAAAGAGGATAAAAACTTCTTTCGTCACACAGGTTGATAGTTTTGACGCCGCCGCAATCCACAACCACATAATACGCATATTACTTAAGAGGACAGTTACCCATATTAAGAAAATTGGGAGCGTCACTTAAAGAGGCAAATTTGTTAACATCCAACTTACCATCATTGACTAAAACTCTAAGAAAAATTGGGGTTTCATGTAAAAAGAGAGTTAAAAGGAAAATTGTAATCAGAAACTGATTTAGGGATGTACACCTCTACTTGATAAAAAGTAGATAAAAAGTACCCGGAACCTCTACTTCAATAAAAATTTGTAAAACAATATTTCTCGTGTTTGATTTCATGTTTCCAACTTCTCGAAATTTTATTCTTCTTTCCATACATGCTATCACACACGCTTTAAGTGACTTTTGATGTCGACATTGTATCATTCCTAGCCCTGTCAGTGTGACAGCTGTCGTGGAGCTCAAGCTATGTTTTATAGACTATAGATAGATATAACATTCTTAATGGCCTTATGGGCGGCTTGAATACTTCTGACAGTAAGGCGCTACTGTCTTAGGGTTGGACCTCATCTGGCAGCACGGAATCGCCTTTTTCCGTCGCCCTTTCTGTTTCTGTCGCTTAGAACTGCCATTTGCTAGACCGAGACAGAAAGCATAATGCGATAGCACGCGGCGGAATTCTCGAGGCGATCGGCATCACGGACAAAATGCAGTGGTCGGCAGGGAGACTCCGGAACGCTGAAGCGCGCGATAGCATGCTAACGCATCCTTTCACCGCCGATCACTTGCTATCGCATGCTGTCTCACTCTATCGTACAACGGCGCACTCAGCCGCTCGCTCGTTAGCTCAGTGCAGCCTGTTTATTCATGCCGTACGGATGGAAATAACAATGACTGACGAAAATTTGATAGTAATAGTGCAGAAATATCCTTGTCTCTATGACATAGAGTCGGCGGAATACAGTGACCAACACCGTAGAGGGAATGCTCGCGCTTGAAATTAAACTGATCATAAAAGAACGCGGCAGTATGCCACCCCATGCTGCAGCATGCTGACGCGTGCGATCGCCTTTTTTGTCTGCGGAATGCGACAGCGCGCGTTCGCATGCGGCAGCATACTGCAGCACGTGGTAGCACAGGCGGAACAAAGGCGATTCCGTGCTGCCAGATGAGGTTGGTTGGACCTCATCTGGCAGCACGGAACCCTTGTATGTCCCCACTGGTGGGGCACGGATCTCTTCCTGCATCGCATGAAGGTTAGGCCATACTCCACCACGGGGGCCAAGTCCGGGTTGGTGGAGGATTGTAAGACAGTGGCGGGTCTTACTGTCAGAAGTTATCAAGCCGCCCATAAGGCCTCTGACACGGCTTAACGACTGCCATTGTATGACAGCCGGCACCAACGACTTAATGTGCCTTGCAAAGCACGGAAGCGCTCGGAAAAATGCCACTAGCGGTAATCACGGGACGCTCACCCATCCCGTACCTGACCGCGCCTGTTATTGCTTAACCAAGTGATTGATTCCAATCACTCGGTTCGCCTAGGCCACGAGCGCTTGAAAAACTAAACATCATAGCCGTGATATGATGTTTAGTTTTTCAAGTTTATAAAGTTTTGCTTTTATAAAAAATGTAAAAGGAAAACTTTGCACAAACTTACTTGAAAACTACTTTGATGCGGTTGTTAGTCCTATGAAGCAGGTAACACACACCACATACTACGGAACTAAACGGAACGCTAAGCCGGCTTAGAAAAAGTTTTTATATTTATTTTTAGATAAAAAGTACCCGGAACCGGCGTGCGTGCATGCAACGACTTATGAACGTTCATGAAGCGAAGGTGATCTGTCAGGATCGTGGCAAGTGGCAGTCCCTGGTCTCTGCCTACCCCTCTGGGATACAGGGGTGTCAGAACAAACGACTACATTTTTTAAACCACGTCAGGTCAAAAGGGCAAGAGATCAATTTGCCTTTGCCGACCTCCAGAGAAAGATAGGACAACAAAATTATCTTTCCTCTTGACTATGCATGAGTCTCGCAAACAGCGGAGACCACAAATAACAAACTGAAATGGCGTCCATAGATAGCGGGCTGTATTTATGCCGCCTCACCGCAGACTTTCTCTACCCTGCGTGGAGGTAACCAACTACTGCTCGCTGGCAAATAATTTATACACAAACAGCGCGCGGCACAGGAATGCGCGCCTTCATTCACAGTCATCATTTACAGGAAATAAATAAATATTTATGGACATATTACACAGATCTCGTTAGTCCCATACTAAGTACAACTAAATGAATTGTGTTACAATAATATAATAAATACGTAGATAACATTCAAGACCAGACACAAATTAGATAAGTTCGTTTTCTAGTTTGACCCGGCCGGGGATCGAACCCGAGACCTTCGGTTTTACAGTCAGCGTGCCAAATCGCTGTGGCACCGAGGCCGTCAAAGTACAGCTGGGTACCTACCAACGTTACGAGTTGTAATGTAACTTGTTAAACTCCTCTCCACAGTACTTAATTTTACGGCTCCTCTTTCACGGTTCGGTTCCAAGCAGTAGGCAGGGCGCTATGGTGCTCATTAGGGGAGGACTTTGTCCAGTATGGGACTAATATAGCCTGACGACGACGACTCTTTTGCTATTTGGTATCAATATATATTTTCTCATATAGGTATTGGTGTCGCTTGTGGTGTGTTCATGTCTTGCTTCTGCTTGAGAAAATGGGACGTGCTTTAACTAACCGAATGGTGCTTGTGGGATTTTTGACGGAATTTAGTAAAGTAATTTTCACTTTTTAATGCTATTATGGATTTCCGCAACGTAGCGCCTGATTCCATGGAAGAGATATGCATGTTTAATTGAATGTGTTTTAGGTGAAACACACACTAAGCATGAAGGAAAACATCGTAAAGAAACCCGCGGCTAAGTTGGTTCCGCAGGTATTGTCTAGTCTTTCTTGTGGGCTAGGCTGACTAAGCTGTCAGGATGGTATAGGTGCTGGACATGCTTGGACCATCTTAAAAAAAATTCCAGACACTGCAGCGACCGAGTGGTCCCTTCCGCGTCTAATGTGTCTGTTTCTGCAAATATTTTTTTAAGCGTATATTTAGCAGAACTTCTTTGGTAACAAATGTTAAAAACCTATTTAGAGGCTAAAAATTCCACCCATGCCGGGATTCGAACCCGTGACCTCTGGCTATCCGGGCCAGCGCCCTTTCCAACTGAGCTAATGGGCGACTCACCGGCATCAGTGAAATTTCGAACCTCTCTACAATATTCTTTGTATTACGTACAAGCAGCGACATCTGGTTGAAGTAATTTGCATCACTTGCAGCCCCGAGTACCTACTATGCAGTTAGGCTTTACATTGGAATGATATCGCTGAACCCACATGATTATATTATTTTTAATGCACTGACCCGTGCTAAGGACAATTTATGGTGGAATTTTTAGCCTCTAAATAGGTTTCTAAATTTTTCCTTAGCACGGGTCAGTGCATTAAAAATAATATAACAAATGTTAACTCTGACGTGCGCACTCCTGTCCAACCTCACTCAGTCCGTCAACGGCCGGATGGCGCGGCGCTAGAATATTCAAAAAACCTGAAAGGTTTCCTTTATGTTCCCTTTGCATAAAACGGTATGCTTTATTGCTTGTTAGGTCTCGTCAAAGTGAGAAAAAAGCTAGAGCACTCAGAAAAATTGTCCAAGTTGTGATATTTTAAGTGGTAGAAAAAGCATTTTTTCACAGAGTCGCAAAAAAAAACGTAGATTTTGTGCTTATTTACAAGAAGCGGGTAGTAAGTAGTAGCCAAATTAAATTCACGGTATTACATTATAAAATAGATACATACATCGCAATACCACACGCTAACGGTGAAGGAAAACATCGTGAGGAAACCCGCGGCTTGGTTGGCTCCGCACGTATTGACTAGTCTTTCCTGTGGGCTAGGCCGACTAAGCTGTCAGGATGGTATAGGTGCTGGGCAAGCCTACACCATCTATAAAACCATGACCCAGGCACTACAGCGTCGGAGTGGTCCCTTCACCCATCTAGTGTGAGTGAAGATACCACTGGACGCTGTATAAATCATCTCATTAAGTAGATGCAGAAAGGCCAATATTATTATTATTAGATACATACATAACCTCACGCCTGTATCCCAGAGGGGTAGGCAGAGACCAGGGACTGCCACTTGCCACGATCCTGACAGATCACCTTCGCTACATCAACGTTCATAAGTCGTTGCATGCACGCACGCCAATTCCCGGTACTTTTTACCTTTCCCTTTGCTAATACATCCCCTATTTGGTCGATGTAAGTCCGTCTGGGACGTCCCTTACCAGCCCTTCCACTCACATTCGCAATATATATTTGTTTCGTCAATCTTTCTTCCTTCATCCTCTCCACATGTCCAAACCAACGCAACATTACATTATAAATATAAGGTATTAATGACTGTTTGGCGATGCAAATCTCTTTAAACCATTGTTCATATTTATTTTATGCTGTCCCATCATATTTCTTTATTTAGCCTATAGACCTCCCACTGCAGGGTACAGGCCTTCTCTCAGAGAGAGAGAGACAAAATGGGCTTAATTACCATGTGCCTATCGCGGATTGGCAATTTTAAGCCCTGAGCTCTTTGCTATCATATAGATAGATAGAACATTCTTTATTGCATGTACACCAGGGATTACTTAAGAGACTTAAAAAAAACAGTACAGTACAAGTGGCGGCCTTATTATCCAAGTAAGTTTGGAGTTTTTTTGTCCATTTTTTCTCCAAAATGATCCAGATTTTGAAATGGGCACCTAGTTTGACTTGTAACGTTCATTAAGCCGCAGTATCTGCGCTACTTTGAATAAAACCTTTTCATTTCATTATTACTAAACGTAATATCTTCACGCAACCATCATAAATCATAATTTAAAGTTACTTCACACATTTTGTAGTTGTTTTTTTTTTGTTTTTACCTGCTACTTCTCTATTTCACGAAACAGTACTACTACTTGCAAGTTTTACCTCGAAAATTACCTATTTTCCTGTTTATTTTTATCAGTGACCACCGTTGCGAATCATTAAGAGCTACTATTCTGATCAGTTTTATTTGTACAGTTTTAAAATATCATCATCATTATAATCAGACGGTATCAGTCCACTGCTGGACACAGACCTCTCCCAAGGACGTTCACCCATCCTGCACCTGACCGCGCCTGTTGCTGCTTAACTCAAGTGATTGATTCCAATCAATCGGTTCGCCTAGGCCACGAGCGCTTCATGATTCCATACAATATCTGAATGTCTGCAACATCATGCTACGTCGTAGCATCTTGTGGTTTGCTACGGCACAACCGTTGTTCTATACTGCGTAGCGAGCGTAGCAGCATGTCATCGCTACGAGTTAGGACACTGTTACAAGTTTATGCTACGAAGCTTCTTACGCACCTGAGGCGTTTACCTAAAGAGCGTGTCGGGAAACATCTAGCGAAATTTAAAGTAAAAGCGCGCATAAATAAATAACTTCCACGTAACATAACCACAAAAAAATTTAGTTGATAAATAAGGTGCTAAAAACCTATTTAGAGTTTTTAAATAGGTTTTTAAAACCTATTTAGAGGTTAAAAATTCCACCCATGCAGGCTTGGTTAATTAGGTTTTTTAAATTGTCTTTAGCACGGTTTAGTGTATTAAAAATATATAAATAAGGTGCTACATACGCTGTATGTATGTATTATGTGGAATGAAATGAATGAATGAATGAATGAATGAATGAATGAATGAATGAATGAATGAATGAATGAATGAATGAATGAATGAATGAATGAATGAATGAATGAATGAATGAATGAATGAATGAATGAATGAATGAATGAAAATCCTCTAATGCACTAAAACAAATTTGTACAAAGGCGAGCTTAACACTAGATAGTATTTTCTTAGATAGTAGAGGCAGTAAACAATATAATATAGGAGTGATTTATTACATAAAGAAAATAATACAAAATATAGTTTATTTATAACACGATTTTTTTTCTTTTATTCTGGTAGAGTGAAGTAAGGATCATTAGCACAAGTCTAGTTTAAAAATATCTAAGCTAGACTTCGGTTATGATAATGTAAATCGTAACTTTTCTTCTGTAACCTTTCTTACCAATTTTTATGTACTTTAAAAACATCCGTATAAAATTGAGGTATCTTTCAGCTAAATAAGTTACTTAAAAGCAAAACTTTAAAATTAATCCCTGATATTAATTTTTAACCAGGTCATGGTGTAACAGATTTCACTTTAAATTGAACTTTAAAATTAAATCATAAGCTATCGATGACTTACTACCCACTCTTTACCATAAGGTATCACTCCTACATGAAGCGGTGGTAGCTCAAAGGGTAGAACCATAGACTGGCAAGCGAGAGCCCCAGGTTCGATCCCGAGTGCGGGCATGTACCGATGACTATGTTTAATGTCAAAGCTACGTACAGTCGCAATACCACACGCTAACTGTGAAGGAAAACATCGTGAGGAAACCCGCGGCTTGGTTGGATCCGCACGTATTGACTAGTCTTTCCTGTGGGCTAGGCTGACTAAGCTGTCAGGATGGTATAAGTGGTGGGCAAGCCTACACTATCTATAAAACCATGTCCCAGGCACTACAGCGTCGGAGTGGTCCCTTCATCCATCTAGTGTGAGTGAAGATGCCCCTGGACGCTGCATAAATCATCTCATTAAGTAGATGCAAAAAATGCCATATAGTTATATATTAAACGGTCTAAAACGTTATTTCTTAAACCCCCGACGTTTCTGCAACGTTGCAGTTGCACGTCACAGGTAGACTGAACCTTGATAATGTTTTACATAACAAAACAGAAATGCAACTCTTTGAACAATTACTGCTGCTACAATGTACCGCGTATCAAATTAAAACTCAAATATTTGTGAACTATCCCGATCCAATTCTCACTTCGTTAGCAAATAATTCGTATACGACTCTAAGGCGTATGACTTGAATTCTACATAAAAAGTCGAACGACAGCCAATTATGATTATCCCACCTCAAAGACGGTGACAACCTCGGTGGCGCAGCGGTTTGGCACGCTGATATAAAACCGAAGGTGTCGGATTCGATCCCCGGCCGGGTCAAAGTAGGAAACGAACTTTTCTAGTTGGTATCGGGTCTTGGATGTTGTAGACTTTTACCCCCTTATTCATAATAGTCCGCTAGCGAGACACAGCGAGAACCGGTGCAGGGCAACCGAACGAGAGCCGACAAGGGGCAAGTCAGCCCGCCAAGTCTCGTAACAGTGAGGAGGCCGGAGGACCACCTGAGAAACGCTTTCCTCGAGTTTCAAGCTATGACAAAAGCCTACAAAGAAGTAAGTCTAGCTACATGCAAAAAGATACTGCAGTCCTTCCAGCTCGGAAATGAGAGGCTGCTGAAGGTGAGACTCGAGGAGGCCGAGGCAGCCATCTATGACAACGACACCAGTCAGACCCTCAGAGGAACAATGTCAGGTCAATACATGGCTGCATACACCGAGTCGGGAGGTTTCGTGGTCCTGAACGAGGAGGAGACGAGGCGTACAGGCAAGCTGAGATTCCGAGACACAGGAAAGCACCCGGTGGTGGTCGTCGCCCGATGCACCAAAATCATGCTGGAGGACAAAATCCTCAACAAGGCAAAGTCGGTCGACCAGCAGTCAGACTCGTGGGAGGTTCCAAAGATTCGATGGACAAACGGAGTACCGGGATGCGGGAAGACGACGTGGTTGGTGGACCTTTTCAGCGAGGGGGACATTGCGGTAGCCACGACAGCCGAAGCGGTCAAAAACCTGAGAGAGAAGCTTTCGCACCGTCTGGGCGAAGAAGCAAACTCAAAGGTGCGAACTATGGCCTCAATATTAGCAAATGGATTCAGGGAGCCCGTTAAGATCAAACGCTTGTTGGTCGACGAGGCTCTCATGAACCACTTTGGGGCTATAGTAATGGCCGCCCGACTGTCAAAGGCGGGCGAGATCGTCCTCGTTGGAGATGTCAACCAACTCCCATACATCGACCGTGAAAATCTGTTCGAGATGCGCTACAGCCGCCCTAGCCTGATGGCGACCATCGATCAGGAGCTGCTATGCACGCACCGAAACCCGATGGACGTGGCGTACGCTCTCAGAGAAGTTTACCCAGGAATGTACTCGTCAAGAACTCGGGTACATTCCATCGAGCTGAAAAAATTTAGCGGCGCACAAATACCAAAAAGCCAACCGAAAACCCTTTTCCTCACCCATACACAGGAGGAAAAGAAATCCCTAACCAGCCAGGGATACGGTATAGGCTACGGGTCGTGCGTACTAACAATCCACGAAGCTCAGGGTCTAACCTACGAGTCGGTGATAATCGTCCGAACGCAGACCAAATCGCACAAGCTGTTCGAGAGCGTCCCACATGCAGTAGTGGCAATATCACGGCACACCGATAGCTGCACTTATTACACCGACAGCAGAATGGACGCGGTCGGCAGTTTTGCAAAGCAAGCGGCGGAAACAGCCTCGAAGAAAATAACGGACTACAACCTCAAAATGGCACTGAAATCCCGAGACATGTCGATCGTCCAAAACCACCTGAACGAAGTAGACGCGCCGCGGCCGACCTGCTCAAACACAATCACGGAACACATATAGGTAATCTAAAAACAAGTAATGTAATAATGTAATCACAGGTAAAGATAAGGTTAAATGGCAAAAAAAAAAAAAAAACAATGAAAATAAGGGAATAGAAAATTGCAGGATTTTATAAAAGAGTTATAAAAAAAAAAAAAGCATGATTGTATATATAAAAAAAAATAATAATAAAAAAAAAAAAAAAAAAAAATTAAAAAAAAAATATAAAAAATAAAAAAAAAATAAAAAAAAAAAAAAAATAAATAAAAAAAAAAAAAAACAAAAAAAAAAAACATATATATAAGTTACTTAAGTTACTATAGGCTAGAATAAGTGTGTGTGTAGTACGACAACAACAGTACGCAAGATAATGTAGCTCAGAGAGATAGAGTACCATGGGAAAAATAAATAATGTAATGCACAGAAAAAAGGCACGGACCCAGAGTCTGTGGAAACAGAAGTATCACAAAAAAAAAAAAAAAAAAATAGTCCGCTAGCTTAAAACAGCTGCTAAAGAGTGTTCTCTTTCATTCTGACTTAGGTCAATAGAAGAGGACAGAGTGAGAACAAGCATTGCTTAAAGTTAACAGACTATTATGAATAAGGGGGATAGTCCGGATCTACTTACGGGTGTTGTTATCTGTCTTGGATGTTATCTATGTATTTATTGTATTAAATCTATCGTCGACTTAGCACCTATAATACAAGTAATTTAGAATAGAATAGATTAGAAAAGGTTTATTCCAAAGACAAGACACACACAACACAACAACAAAAGTACAGTAAAAGCATGGTGCTCACAGTAAAAGTACGTTTTGTGAGTTAACATTAAACATTTAGTTGTACTTAGTATAGGGCTAGCGAGATCTGTGTAATATGTCCATGGATATTTATTTATTTTAAGCAAGTGAAACTTACTAGCCAATTTGCGCGTACGTTTTTGTGAGAATACCTGCGAGCCAATTTTCATTACATTAGCAAATAAGTCGTATACGACTCTAAGGCTTATGACTTGGAATTCTACGCAAAAAATCGAGCTACAGCCAAAATCTGTATTTTGAACGCCGTGCTAGATTGAATTCGAATGAGAAAAAAATGTCTAATAACTCTGTCGAGTTGTGTTAACTTATTTTTGTGCGACCAATGTCTAAGCTTTCAAATATTTTGCGTCTACGCTTTTGCGTCGGCCTCGGTGGCGCAGCGGTTTGGCACGCTGACTGTAAAACCGAAAAACGTGAAACCGGTTCGATCCCCAGCCGGGTCGAACTAGGAAACAAACTATTCTAGTTTGTCTCGGGTCTTGGATGTTATGTATGTATTTATTGTATCAAATCTATCGTCGAATTAGCACCTATAACACAAGTCATTTAATAGTACTCAGTATAGGGCTAACGAGATCTGCGTAATAATATGTCCATGAATATTTATTTATTAATTTATTTCTTTCATAGTTAGAATATTTTCGGGGCTTAATCGCGTAGTAATTTATTGCTATTTTACCTCGACGTTTCTACGACGTTACAGTCATCGTGGTCACGAGAAGACTGATGGCTGGCACCCGTTCGCATCTTCGGCTGATGAGGTTTTAGGTTACTACTGCCTCGTTTTTTTCTTGCGCCATGACACTACTTTTTCCCATACATTGCCTATAGGCGTACTGTCATATCATGTCATGTAATTACGTTCTTACCTTCGAAAAAACAATGTACGAGAGAACAGAAACAAGGGCGCGGCGTCCTGCCGGTTGACACTACTCGACTGATTGTATGCACGGACGACGCTCACAGGCGTAGTGTGCGTGCGGGGTAGCACACAAAAATGTCAATGTGTGCGTAGGCGCATCAGATATGATCGAAAATTTTGACCCTTTGTTATGCCAGTACAGTGATGAAATTTGCTTGAGCTGTGACAGTGCTTTCTACCTTGCCTTTTAACTGTATGGGAAAATGTACGCTTCACGGCGTACTGGCATAAAAATGGATTAAATATGAACGCGCACAGGCGTACTGTCATTTTCTTCACTTCCGTTTCTACGCCTATTGGCGTACCACCCGCCAGTGTTAACACGACCAGTAGACATAATTAAACTGTTTTTATTATGTTATTTCTTTCCATTTGCATGGGCTTGAATCGGCCCCCTGAAACTGATCTAATCTGATATGCCATAAATGTCTACTGAAAAAAGTATATTCAATAACTTATTTTTTACATGCATTTTTTAATATTATATTTTTAGCGTCAGAAGTACCTAGTTGAGAAAAAAAATACAAATTAATAAACCTAACCTTTATTTCAGTTACAATGTTTCTGACAAAATTAACCAAAAAGAACAAAACAATGTGGTTGTCTATAATACAAACGAAATAATCACAAATTATTACACATAAATAAATCAAATTAAATAATGGAAATAAGTAGCTCACGTGACCAGGGCTCGTAAACAATTACGCAGCCTAAGTGCAGTGTGCTTAGTGCGAGTTTTTTAACTACCTATACTTGATCGCGTTAACGTAAACTCATATTTCTATGGCATCAAGGAAGCGCCACCTAGCGATAAGTATGGAAATTAAAATTGCTGAGTGCGAGTTGTACAGATCCAATCGAATAACTTTACTACCGCGTTAATCGAGCATTGAGTAGTGAGTATGAGTAAGTTAACCGTTCGAACTGGCAAAACGCTGTCACAGTACAACTCGCACTCGCGTTTATTCGTGTTTTGGCTGGTAAACGTGTTCACTTCTCAACGTAAACCATTAGAACTCGCACTCAGCAATTTTAATTTCCATACTTGTCGCTAGGTGGCGCTTCCTCGATGCCATAGAAATCTGAGTTTACGTTAACGCGATCGAGTAGTTAAAAAACTCGCACTAAGCACTCTGATGCTTCTTGCCGCAGCGCTCGCGATCGAATGGAAACGAGTTCTGTTTTTTTTTTAACCCTATAATGGGCACTCTCCGGAGGATACGGGGGAGGGAGGTGGTGAATGCTCATGCATAACAGCACGGGCCCGGCCGTGCTGCCAATGTGGGACTCACAAGAAGTGCGCCTACCCACTAAACACCACCTTAGGACTGGTTTTGGTCCTAAAGACTCCTAAACCCACATCGGGAGCGACCCCTCTCGAGGCCGAGGAGGGCGCACGAAACAAGTTCTGGTGGCGTGCGCCTTTTTATAGGCGGCGGCTTCCCGTAGGTTCGCCGGTGGGGAAGATTGCTTATAATATAATGTTTGTTTTTTACATAGACATTAAATAATATTATTATAATATTGGGCTGTAAGGGGCTCCAAATATCATCTCAAAGAGCCCAAGTCAACCTCACCTGCACGCGGTACAGCCTGCTGACTAACAGACGAGGCTCTGGCGAAAACCCACCAACACGCACTGGACCAGCGCGGTGGGTATATAGTCCAAACCCCCCCCCAACTATGAATACTAATGAATAGTACAACTCAACTACGGCCCCGAGTTCCCGGCGTCTCCAGCGGTGACTCCGGCGACGACGGTAGTCGGAGGAGCCCTGGAGCAAGGGGTGCGAAGAATCCCCGGGAGAGATCGCTCCACCGTTCAACGACCACAGCATGCACAAAGGATACTGGAACCCATAGGCTCAATATTTTCACTTTTAACGTCCGCACACTCATGAAAGACGATCGGTTAATTGAGTTAGACAATGCTCTAAAAAACATTAAGTGGGACATCATGGGCTTATCGGAAGTCAGACGATTGGGAGAGGAGACAGCAGAGCGAGAAAATTGTATTTTCTTCCACTATGGTACGACCAGTGGACTGTACGGAGTAGGTTTTCTGGTTGCCAAGAAGTGGAAGAACAACATCATTGAATTTATAGGTTGCTCAGATAGAATTGCTGTTTTAAAGTTTCAAATATCTAAGACTCAAACATTGACCCTGGTTCAGACGTATGCACCAACAACATCGCATAGTGACGACGAAATAGAAGAATTTTACGACCTTCTCAACAAAGCGTGTGACGATCACCGGGGTACCTGGAATATAGTCCTCGGTGACTTCAATGCTAAGGTCGGACCTAGGCAAGAATTGGACAACCAAAATGTTCTAGGACCGCACGGGCTTGGATGCCGAAACGGGCGTGGTGCAAGGTTGCTTCAATTTGCCTTTGGTCAAAACCTAAAAATAAGTAACAGCTTCTTCTTTAAAAAGCCGCAACGTCGTTGGACCTGGATTTCCCCAGATAATAAAACTCAAAATGAAATCGATTTTGCGTTAGCCTCAGACCAAACAGTAATACAAGATGTTGGGATAATAAATAAATTTAAATTTAGCTCTGATCACCGCCCTCTACGTATCAAAATTTTACTAAATATAAAAATCCATCGCAAAAACTTATTTACAAAAAGAGCCACTAAACTCAATAAACAGACATTGCACCAACATTTCGATACATTTAACTTAGAAATAAATAACTATTTTAAAGAATTAAAAACCGACATCAATGATCCTGAATCACAATATAACAATATTAAATCTGCAATTGATGGAGCAACTCGTAAAATAAAGCCAACAAAGAAGAGTGGAAACAAACTGACAGACAAGACACTGAAGCTGATAGATGAAAGAGAAACACATAAAAAGAGCACACCATCTTATAATGAAATGGATCGAAAAGTGAAACGTAGCATTCGAAGCGATATCCGATCTCTGAACTCCAATCTTGTGAAATGGGCTATTGAAAATCACACATCTCTCCGAATAGCCAAAGAAGGTGCTATTCGTGCTAAATCTTGGATCACCAGTCTTACTGACCAACAAGGAGTGAAGCACCGAAGCAGAGAAAAAATAATAGATATCTGCACAAAATTCTATCAGAATCTATACTCTGATATAACTAAGACCAAATCCTCCACACCTTTCATTAGTCCTAACCCAGATACCATCCCCCCTATAACCGGTCTAGAAGTAAACCGAGTACTCAAGACTATGAAAAATAACAAAAGTCCAGGAGAAGATGGTATTACCAGAGAAGCGTTAAAAACAGGGAGAATGTCTCTATTGCCGCACATTACTAACCTATTCAACACTATCATGTATAAGGGCATTCTTCCTGACAAGATCTGCCACGCCAATATCATCCTACGGCACAAAAAAGGGGATAAGACTGACGTCGGAAACTACAGACCTATGAGCCTTATTTCACACATTTACAAAATTTTTATTAAAGTCATTCAAAACCGTATTACAGCAAAATTAGACTCACAACAGCCACCAGAACAAGCAGGTTTCCGTCCTGGCTTTTCTACAATGGACCATTTACAAGCCGTAAATCAGGTGATTGAGAAGAGCCACGAGTATAATGTACCATTGTATCTGGCATTTGTCGACTACTCTAAAGCTTTCGACAGCCTATCACACTCCGCTATATTTAATTCTTTAAACAACCAAAATATTGATAGCACATACATAGATTTACTTCGGTTAATATACAGCAACAGCACAGCAAATATAAAATTAAATTCAACAGGACCATCATTTGTAATAGAAAGGGGCGTCAAACAAGGCGACCCTCTCTCGCCAAAATTATTCACTTCAACCCTAGAAGAGGTTTTTAGAACGTTACCAGACACGTGGTTAAATAGAGGCATTGAAGTTGGCGGCAGAAAACTAACAAACCTTCGCTTCGCCGACGATATTGTCCTGTTCGCTTCGAATGCATCCGAGCTCGAAATCATGTTGGAAGAGCTTAGTGCTGCAAGCCTTGAGGTTGGACTTTCTATGAATAGGTCTAAAACCAAAGTCATGACCAACGGTCGAAAGAGCAAAGTTGAGGTCGACGGGCAGGAGATACACTATGTCGATGAGTACATCTACTTGGGCCAGATAGTAAGCTTCGAAAACAGGCAAGGCAAGGAAATCAATCGCCGTATCGAAAACGCCTGGAAGTGCTACTGGTCCATGAAGGATTTGTTGAAAGGAAGCCTTCCGCTTTCCTTGAAACGGAGACTCGTCGACATGTGCATCCTGCCCGTCCTCACTTACGGCTCCCAGACTTGGTCATTGACCGAAGAACAGAAGTCCAAGCTCAAAGTTTGCCAGCGAGCTATGGAGCGTAGCATGTTGAGCGTCAGAAGGATTGACCATATCCGCAACACTACGCTACGCTCAAAAACACGCATAGCTGATGTGGGTGTCCAGACTGCAAGGTTGAAGTGGAGCTGGGCAGGGCATATCAGCAGAATGCACCCGGATAGGTGGGCAAGACTTGCCACCGAGTGGGTGCCACAAGGTGGTCATCGCAGGAGAGGTAGGCCAAGAAAACGTTGGCGAGACGATCTCGACCGACACATGCCGGAGTGGTCTGAGGTGGCACAAGACAGATACATCTGGTCTGAGTTGGGGGAGGCCTTTGCCCAGCAGTGGGACACAAACGAGGCTACGTAAAAAAAAAAAAATTATAATATTAATAAGATGTATGACATGTAACTCTTAATAAATTATCAATAAATTATCTGTACCTGTATCTGTCTATTGCTTCAAATACTTTGCGTCTACGCTTTCAATTCGCATGGGCGAGAATCGGTTCCTACCGCAGCAACGCAAAGCGTCATTGTGTACCCCAAAGAGAATACAAGAAAGAATGTTTATTTCGCCCGACGAGACGTCCCAAGTAAATCACGCAGATAAGGGACGCGCGGTTGACAACGCGCGATTGGCGCGATTGTGCGCGCGACGCTAGCGCCTGCCCGTGACGGCTTTGTTTCCGGACGCTTCGGCTAGCCTTGAGAGCGGGCAATGTACCGAGTTCGCTGTGAAGTGAGGAGTCAAACTTAGGTGGGTATCTCGTTAGCCTATTACCATACAAAAAGTACATAAAAATGCAAACGAATTTGCTAATTGGTGGATATGTAATTTAGTAACAAAAAGTTTAGTATCTATTGAGACTGTTGCTTTACGTAATAGTAAAGCATCTATGGAAACACTATAATTGTGTCTAATTTACAAAAAAAAATAGTGTATTCTATAGCTGAAATTTTGCTAAACATATAACTTTTAATATCCCGTATAAACGTCTCACAGCAGGGCACTGACCTCTCAGACAGAGAGTACGGGCTTATTCACCACGCCTGCCCACCGCTTTCACGCTAGTACTTTCAAGTTCGGACGTATTTGAACACCTCAGGTTTCCTCACGGTATTTTCTTTCACCGTTAGTAAGTTACCACTCTGTACCGGTGAAAGAAAATATCTTACTACTACAACTTCCCAAATATATAAAACTTAGAACACAAAGTCGTTGGTAAATGCCAGGATTTGTACCTATAACCTCCCGACTGTGACCAGCATTTTATCGCTTTGCTACTTCGTCCTTTTCAAACTTTTTTAAGGAATGGTGGTTTTAGAAACGCGAAAACGGCCAACTGTTCCGAAGAATAGCCGAGCGAAACCTAGCCACAAAAAAAAACAAGTAAATGAAGTAAATAATCCGAAAACAGGTTAATAAGGTATATAGCCTACGAAGGGTAAAAAAAGTAAAAAAAGTAAAAATGCATTTATTGCCTACCTACTCGTACAATAGAAGGAGAAGAATAATAGGAGAAATTACAAAGAATGACTTCGTGTGCCGCCAGACAACAATGACCATAGACGGCGCTGTTTTTCAACACTCACCGACCTCTGTATACGTTTCATATTTGGTCTGCGCAAATATGACCACGTCTCTGAATTTCGTTCACAACTCAAGTGGCTCCCAATCCGTCTCCGCCGGAATACGCATATACTCTCTCTTCTATATTGCGTACTGTTTAATCCAAGTACTCCTTCCTATCTAAAAGAGCGCTTCGAGTTTCTTTACTCCTCTCATATCCTTACTCTTCGCTCTTCCCAAAACCTGCTCCTAAAAATCCCATCCCATCACACCACTATCTACGGTTGTTCCTTCACCGTGCAGGCAGTCCGATTATGGAATGCCTTACCGGTGGAGGTACGGAAAGCCAAATCCCTTCCCATTTTTAAGGCTATGGTAAAGGAGTTCTATCTCACTACTACACTGTAATACTGTTATTATTTAATTTTGTAATATTGTCCTGCTGTTGTTGTGTTCTACTTATGTCCTTTAAATGTGTATATTTTGTTAATTATTTATGTATTTATGTATAATATTCATTTTTTATTTTTATTTATTTAAATTATTTGTATGTATTTATTCACACTGTTATTGAGGCATGTATTTGGAACCTCTGAAATTAATGTTTTCTATGTTTTTTTTTGTACATCTACTTCCTTATCTAATGTATTAGTCTAGTACATCCAAAGGTTGTCTGGAAGAGATCACTTTTAGTGATAAGGCCGCCGTCTGTACTTTTAGGTTAAGAAATATCTGTGTAATTTCCATTTTTATGTACAATATAGTGTTCTCTATCTATCTATCTCTATCTCACCGACTTAAAAACTAACTACAAACTAGTTCCTAATCCTAAATACCTACAAATGAAGAAATGTGAGATAACTGAGTTGTCCAGTGTTTCAAAATAACACACTGCATTTTCAACATTAATCTGAATTATTTTAATGTGCTAAATAGGGTTTAGTTAACAAA
Source organism: Yponomeuta sedellus (assembly GCA_934045075.1). Lineage (NCBI taxonomy): Eukaryota > Metazoa > Arthropoda > Insecta > Lepidoptera > Yponomeutidae > Yponomeuta > Yponomeuta sedellus. Next base: position 18,697,865 of record OW203742.1, read on the forward strand.
AAAGACACATGTCTCTTCAATCCCGAAGCTTTCACGCAGAACTTTATTTTGGAATCGGTACAATTGCATCGCTCGCCCTACTTAGGGAACAATAAAGCGCGGGAAGTCGACCAAATTGGCACTCAACTCGGTAATACAGCCCAAGCGGCCATTGAAGAAGTGCACGCGGATGGAAAACGTCACGTGCTAAACGACACTCGTTATTTTTGTTGTGCTGTGATCGCTTTTAAGCGTGTTTTCTGAGATAAATAATCTGCTTAGTGCGAGTTTGACAGATCCAATCGAATAACTTTACTACCGCGTTAATCGAGCATTGAGTAGTGAGCATGAGTATGTTAACCGTTCGAACTGTGTAGGGGATTTCAGGTGCAGGGTGGCATAGCAGGTCCAGTGAAAAACACGATGATGTCGATTTCAGACGTATATTGGCACACGGTATACGGTATACAAGAGTGTTGAAGAGCGCGGCGGTAGAACGACTGACTGACAATAAAAAATGCGCTCAATTTATGCAGAAAAATACAATCGTAGCTTGGTGTTGTTGTAACGAGATGAACATAATAGGTGTGGCTCACAAAAACGCGAGAGCGAGATAGCGCTGCCGCACCGTTCTAACTATTCAATACAAAGTTTGAATTTACATCATTTAGATTTCTTTGATTAAAAGTATGCAATTCGAAAGAAAATTTGTTCACAATTCCAATGGTGTAAGTTTCATTACGCTAACTTTAACAGTTTGGGAGTTATTGAGCAAAATGTACTACGAACTTTCAACACTACTTTTTTTTTCCATGAAATACATAAAAAATTAACAACATTATACCTATTTACATTTGTTTGTTTTCATGAACTCTTCAGTATAAAACCATTTATTTGCATTTTCCAATTATAACTTTGAAGATATTAGGCTTTAAACATTGCAAACTTTGAACAACTTTAATTGGTAGAAAAATGTAACAATTTTCAGATATTTTTAGCTTATTCACTAGATATTAACATTCTTTACGTGAACAACGTACATTTTTGTAAAATTTTCCAAATTAAAGTGCTGAAATAAGCCTCTAAAGTTTCTCCATACAAACTTTAACATCGATCAAATATACTAAACAAAACACGCTTAATCAAACTACGTTCTTAAATTTTAATTTACGTGCAAATTTTAAACGTAGAAGACTTACTCAAGGGATTTGCATAAAAGTCGAAGCGCCAGCCAAGTAAGTGCCTAGGTTTATACTAGGTATTACTCCCCGCTTTGTTTCTGTTGTTTTTCTTTTTTCTTGTCACGTAATTGCTAGGCATTACGTCTAATCTCTCGTTACCTCCCGCTCCCCTGCCACTGACAGGGGAGCTGTCCGCCACTATGGCAAATAAATGGAGCTACTCGTTGCTCCTTCACTTCGTGTCAAGTCGGGCGCTTGATCACGAAGTCCAGTCTTTTTTAAAGGAATCCCAGGGCGCTACCCCCGACTCCCCCGACTCCCCCGCCCCCGCTGCCATCCCTGATTCTCCTGAGTCTCCCCCTGCCCCCGTCATTATTCCGGTCTCTCCCGAGACCCGCGCCCCTTCCCTTATGGATACCGAGTCTGTCTCGGACTCCCACGCACGGAAGCGTTCTAAATCGCGGTCCGACCTCTCAGGGAGCTCTCCCTACTCCGAGACTAGCACCCTCACCGATGCTTTTACTTCGGTCTCCCGCCGCAAGAAGAGGCAGCGTAAGCTTGCCACTTCTAAAAGGACTCCCTGCCCGTCCTCTGAGACTTCAGCCTCCCCCGCGGCCTCCGCCCCTTCCTCTCCCGCGGCTTCCGCGCCCCCTTCCCTTGCGGCTTTCTCTGCCGCCCCCTCCTCCCCCGCGGTTCCCGCGCCCCCCTCCCCCGCGGCTTCCACGCCCCCCTCCCCCGCTACGATACCCCCCCTCATGGATATCGACGTCCCCGTACCAACAGGACCGTTCGCACGGTCTTCCCCCCAGCCTTCGAAGGCAAAGTCCCCACCTCCCGTGTACCTACGGGACAAGTCCGCATGGACCAATCTGTCCAAACTCTGTAAGGACAATAATGTCCATACTACCAAGGCCCGGAATGTTGGCGATAGCATCGTCATTGAGACCGCCACCACCGACAACTTCAGGAGTCTAACTAAGCTCCTTACCCTCAATAAAATCCCCTACCACACCTATGCGCTTCCCGAGGAGCGCAAGGTGCGGGCTGTCCTTCGTGGCGTTCCGACGGAACTATCCAAGGACGCCATCAGGGATGACCTTATCTCCCAGGGTCATCCCGTCGAGGCTGTGTATCCCATGCACAGTAGCCGCGGGAAGTCCTTCCCCCTGGCCTTGGTGGTACTCACCAATTCCCCCCAAGCCCGCTCCATCTTCTCGGGAGTTCCCACAGTTTGTGGCCTCTCGAATATTAAAGTCGAGAAGCCCCATAGGCGGGGCCACCCCGGCCAATGCCACCGCTGCCAGCTTTATGGCCACGCGGCGGCAAACTGCTCCGCTCCTCCCAGATGCGTGAAGTGCCTAGAGCCTCACGCCACTGCGGAGTGCTTGCGCACTCGCGACTCGGAAGTTCCTCCGGCTTGCGTACTGTGCAATCAGTCCGGCCATACGGCCAATTACCGGGGGTGCCCGCGTGCCCCCCGCCCCTCCGCCGCTAAGGCTCCCAAGGCCCCCTTCGCTCAGAGGAAATCAGTTCCGGCACTGAATACCCCTGCATTCCCACCCCTAGGCCGCCCCAGTGCCAAACCTAGCCCCCCACCGACCCCCGCATGGGGCCCCCGACCTAGTCCCCCCGCTACAGCCGAGCCCGTAGCGGCCACTCAGGCAAATCCCCCCTCAGATAGGTCTCAGACAGCTGACGACCTTAGGCTGATCAGTGCTGCCATCAATAATATTGATCTGGCGGAGATCTCTAAACTGGCGGGCAAGCTGCGCGCCGCCACCTCCCCCGCTGAGCGTCTTATCGCTCTTGCCGAGCATAGCGATATGCTCTCTAGTCTCGTTTAATTAAACTAATTCGTACTCCCCGGTCCCTCTCTTTATTTGTATTCTCCCTCACGATGAACTCTGTTCTGAACTGGACCACCTACTAGAGGCTCGGTCCCAGGCAGACACAGCCCCCGCCAGCTAGTGTCCCCGCTTGTGGTTACACTATTCTCTCCTAGCAGCCGTAGCTAACCTTCTAAGCGGACGCTTCATTTAGGGAGCTCCGCTGCGCACCCGTCCTCGGCCTCGAGGGGGTCGCTCCGATGTCGGTTTAGGGGTCCTTAGGACCAAAACTAGCCCCAAGGTGGTGTTTAGTGGGTAGGCGCACTTCTTGTGAGTCCCACATTGGCAGCACGGCCGGGTCCGTGCTGTTATGCATGAGCATTCACCACCTCCCTCCCCCGTGTCCTCCGGAGGGTGCCCTTTATAGGGTTAAAAAAAAAAAAAAAAAAAAAAAAAAAACCCGCGCGCGCCACTCAGCGATCGACCGGCATTGGAAGCAGACGCGTCCATGCGGCCGTTTTCAATACTTGTTATCGCTGGGTCAGACTTGTCCCAAGTCTTTAAACTATGGGAGCACCGGCCGGTCTGCGAGACAAACAGCTCTTTTCAGAGCTATGGTACTTCGAGTTTCTTTTATTGGTTGGACGTCAATAAATGCTGCATAAGGAATCCCAGGTACACGTCGACGGCGTGGGATGACTTATGCATACTTGTTTTATTTATTCCCTCATATAAATATTATATTTACTTATCTATATGGGCCCTGGGTACTTTAAGGCTGCTTTGCTTACAAATTATCTTAGGATTAAGAATAAAATACAATGAATTTTTCCTAGTTGTAAGTTTGATCGGCTTTCTAGGCTTAAGTTTTATGCATTAAGTGCTTTTAGGTTTAAGGCTTTCATTTATGCATGTATTTATTTAACTCTTTATTTATTAGCGCACCCTATTTTTATTATTGCTTCTATCTAAACCTATATATATCTAGATTTTAAGGCTTGCATGGTACTAACGCTTGTAAATTGTAGACGCAATGCTTTGCAAACTAGGTCCTGGATATGCTTTATCTATGTATGCATCTATTAACCTACTGCAGGACCTAGATTAGAGTAGGCTTCGTCGAGGTTAGGCTTTCAAAAACTTGACAAAATACCTAGATGACTCTAGGCGCACGCGTCGCTGGTGGCCGCTCACATCTGTGTGCGTGAGTCACCACGTCAGTGTATGCGTTTATTGCCTTTACTGCGCGCCGCCACGCGTTTATGGCAGAGAGTTGTAAAAGCCCAAAACTAGACAATGGGCCTCGCACCGAATGTTCGTCTAAATGCAAACAAAAGAAATCGAGCAAAACAAGGTCATAAATCTTTTAAAGCAAATTAACTTTTGTAAAATCCAAGGCAAAAATAAAAACCTATTTACCCTAACACACATAATACCTAACTACATAATACTACTCTTACTTAAAGTACATACTAACATCAAACTGGCGTTGCTCGATAACATTTCCGCCCCCTAGTTGAGGATTCAAACCGATAACTCAATCTGTTGGGAGCAAGGCCAGTTTGGTAACAGGGCGTTGTAATATCTTACCACTAGCAAACTTAACACTAACGATACGTACTTGTCCATCTGCACCCGGGTGCACTTCACTTACTATGCCACGGGGCCACGTATTTCGCGGTAACGTTCCATCAACGACAATCACTAAGTCACCGACCTTAAGCGGGTTTACACTATTTGTCCATTTATGTCGTTGTTGTAAAGTTGGTAGGTACTCTCGAGTCCATCTGCGCCAGAACATCTCAGCCAGGGCGTTGACACGGCGCCACTGACTACGTATATCGACGTCTGCCGGATTGTACCTTGTTACTCGCGTGTCCCCGGCGGCAGTGCCGAGTAGCAGGTGATTGGGTGTGATGACCGTAGGCTCGTCGGGGTCCGCAGTCACGTAGCTCAGGGGCCGGCTGTTGATGACCAGCTCAGCCTCCAACAGAAGCGTGTGAAGGACCTCTTCACGTGGAGCTCGTGAGTGCAGAGTAGTATGCAGGGCGGTCTTCACCGAACGAACAAGACGCTCCCAGCAGCCACCCATGTGTGGCGCGAGCGGTGGGTTGAAGCGCCACTCGATGCCGCGCGACGTTGCCTCGTTTTGTAGACGCTGTCCGTCGAGACAGCGCAAGGCAGCCCGCAGCTCGGCGTCAGCACCGACGAAGTTGGTGCCCCGGTCGGACAGGATTACGGCCGGTTGGCCGCGACGCGCTATCAAGCGCCGCAGGGCGAGGATGGCTGAGTCAGCACTCAGCGAGGCGGCGAGCTCGAGATGGACGGCGCGTGTGGCGAGGCATGTGAACAACACGCCCCACCGTTTCTCTCGGCGCCTTCCGATGGCCACCTCCATGGGGCCGAAGTAGTCGACGCCCACGTGCACGAAGGCTCGCCTCGTGGTGGTGAGGCGAACGGCGGGCAGATCGCCCATCTTAGGCGCGCGCGGTTGAGCCCGCTGCACGCGACAGTGTTGGCAGCTGGCAGCCACTGCTTTGACGGTTGGCCGGAGCTTGGTCACCCAGAAGCGCTCACGGATGCGGTTGATGACGGCCTCGTGGTTGGCGTGTAAAGCTCTGGAATGATAGTCCCGCACCATGAGTCTCGTAAGTGGATGGTGACCGTCTAGGATCACAGGGTGACGCTCGTCGAAGGACAGTTCTGTGGCAGCACTAAGTCGACCTCGAACACGTAGTAACCCATCTTCAAAAAGCATAGGATCGAGGCTTCTCAGATGACTGCTGGATGGCAGTGGTTGACCAGCACGCAGGGCATCTACATCAGCTTGAAATGACTGGGTTTGAATAAATCGGAACAATACAACCTCAGCCTCTTGTAGTCGCTCAGTCGTAAGAGTGGAGGGCTTCTTCGCCTTACATGCCCTCACGAAGACCAGTACCCACGCCATGACGCGCAGCGCGCGTTGCCAACTGGAATGGCGTGTCGGGTCGATGAGCGGCGGCTGCCCCGGTGCCACGAGGAGCGCGCGATGTCGCAGCTCGATGTCGACATCGCCATGGCAGCTCCCAGCGCCCCAGCGAGGTGTAGGCCATTGATCACTGGAATTGCAGAGAAAAGAGGGACCAGAAAGCCATTTACTTAATTTGCCGTGGGGCCAGCCCAACTTGGTTGCTTCGTCGGCGGGATTATCCTCAGAGGGAACCCAGCGCCAGTCACTTCTCTTAGAAGTTTCATCAATTTCAGCTAGTCTGGTAGCTACATACTTTTGATAGTCGCGAGCGTCCGCAAAAATCCAATGAAGGACAGTACGTGAGTCTGTCCACATGTGAACACTCGCAACTTCCAGTCCCAGTTCCTTCTTAACAGTACGAGCCAGCCGGCACGCCAGTACCGCAGCCTGTAACTCGAGACGGGGAATCGACGTTATCTTAACAGGGGCTACTCGTGCTTTTCCAGCGACGATAGCGCAGTGTCGATTTCCATCTGAGTTAAAACCAACAATATAGGCTACAGCAGCGTAAGCCAGTTCACTAGTATCGGCAAATACATGAAGTTCAATAGGGCCTGAGACTATGTTGTACCAGCGAGGAACTTTAACTTCTTTTATTACTTTTAAATTGTTAAGCCATTTAAACCATAACTCGGCCTCAGTATCTCGAATCTTTTGTTCCCATTCTATACTAGACATCCAAATACGTTGCATGATTATTCTTGATTGAATAATGCAAGGGTATAGAAGGCCAAGAGGGTCGAAAATACTCATAATAAAACTCAGAAATTGTCTTTTAGTGGGAACTACTGTACCATCAGCCAAACTAGGAGGTAATCTTTTAAAAGACAAATCAAATTCGAATGTATCGGAATCAGTTGACCAAATCATTCCAAGTGTTCTATGGTCACTATTGGGAGATTTCTCAATGGGAATTCTAGTTCTTTCGTCAATTGGAAAAGATTCGCGTAGAGCAGGCGAGTTCGTAACCCATCCTCTAATATGAAAATTGCCAGCTTTGTGGATGTGAGTTACGTCATCTACCAATTTTCGCGCCTCCTCTAGCGATCCTACACTATCTAAATAATCGTCCATGTAATGCTTCTCCTTTATCGCCTTCACTGCAGCCGGATGTGAATCTGAAAACTCAGCGGCATTCTTATTGAGAACATAGATGGCAGTTGTAGGCGATGAAGTTGCTCCAAAAATCAATGACTTCATTACATAGGTGTCAGGTTCTCGATCTCTGTCATCTCCTCGCCAAAGGAAAAGCTGTGCGCCTTGGTCTGCTTGCCTAATCTTAACACGTAGGAACATATCGGCAATGTCTGCAGTAAATCCAATTGGACCTTGCCGAAATCTAATTAGGACACCAAGTAGAGACGTAAGTAGATCAGGACCTGTTAGAAGATAATCATTAAGAGAACGACCGTTAACACTAGCAGCAGCATCAAACACCAAACGCAGTTTTCCAGGCTTATTGGGATTCAATACGCCAAAGTGAGGCAAAAACCAATTGGAATCCCACTGCATTTGCTGCGATACTTTTTCGGCGTAGTTCTCAGACACCAAGCGGTCGATTTGAGCTGAATAGCTTGCCTTGTATGATGGATCGCGGTCGCACTTTTTCTCTACACTGCGCAGTCGAGACTTAGCCATACTTTTGCTATTGGGAAAATCGTTGAAATCACGACGCCATAGTAGACCGACTTCCCAGCCACCTTCTACACGTCTACATGTTCGATCTAGAATATCCAGCGCGCGCTCGGATTCCACATTCTTTCTGGTCAAGTTAGAAACACCAATAGCCTCCATCTCGAACTGCTCCTTTACAAGATCATGAAGGTCAGGCTGCGACACGGACATGCAATTGACTGACTCTGCACTGCTAAGGGAGCCTATGGGTCCATGCACCACCCAGCCTAACTTAGTTAGAGAAGCGACCGGTCGGCCGGACTTACCCCTTCGGATTTCCTCGCCGACGATGAGCTCGAAGTTGTCCTGGCCAAGCAACAGCAGCGGTTTCGCATCTCTCAATTCGCTGCAATTCAGATCTCTCAGGTGTACATTCTCACTGAGAGCACTCGCGGGAACAGTTTGTGTCGGCAAATCGAGGCCTTGCCACGTGCGAACAATCACTTTATGAGTCTTTCCATTTACACCACGAATTGTGACCGAGATAGGCCGAGAATGTCTATCAGCTAAACACTGTCCGCCGGCGGTTACTAGTCTTAGCGGAGCTGGGATCATATTTTTAACGTATTGACTTACAATACTATTGTCCACTAACGAAACTGTCGCACCATCGTCCAGTAACGCGTACGTATCCCGCTCTACGCCATCACTCAACACAATTGTCACTGGAGTCACTTTCAACCATGTACCGAGCGAACACTTATTGTCTATTGCAGTTACTAACTCGGTCACTGTGGGTTGTCACGCGTTGTTTTTACTGTCGTCGTGAAGCAAGACGTGGTGATGAGCGTTGCAACGTGGACAACGTTTAGCCCGGCATAAGAACCGATGATGCGGGCGTGCTAGACACTTGCCACACAAACGCCATTTCTTTATTGAGTCCCATTTCTCACTTAGCGAAAGTTCTTTGAATTTGGCACAGTCTTTCAGTTTATGCTCGGTACTTTCACACATTTTACAAGGTTCGAGCGGTGTGTCGGTATTTACTTTTTCAGGCAGCTCCGCTGTTACAAAAGCACGCTGAGGCCTACTAGGCGCGTAAGGACGCGACTGTGGTGCTTGTGGAGGCCTTTGTTGCGGTCGTGGCGGGTCCCGTTGCTGAGTAGTTGTTCGTGGCGGCACCGGCGCTGCGCGTGGTCCTGCAGATGTATGACGCATGCCCGCCGAGCAGCTGGCCAACAATGCAGCGCTTTTGGCTTGAGTGGCGAGAAACTCCGTCAACACTTTCAGGCTCGGTGAAACTCTCAGTAACTCGTGCTCGGGTCCCATGTCTGTGAGGTACCGGTCATAGGCTTGCATCAAGTGTTGCGGGAATCGCAGTAAAACTTCGCGGGTCAGCCACAGGTCATGTAGGTGAAGTTGGCCGCCCCCGTACTCGAGCAAGAAAACGCAGTTTCGCAGTTCAGCAGCAAAGTCCGTCACTTCGCGCAAATTTTCACTGATGAACGGCAATTTCGACACTCTGTCCGTCACTTCATTTATTGTTGCCAGAGGGTCCTCGTATAAATCACTTAAATGGTCCATAATAACGCGCGGTGAGTCACCTCTGACTAACATATCTTCAACGCGCCGTCTCGCATCGCCCCGCACTGCCGATTGTAGTCTACAGAGATTTTCATAGTCGTCGAAACCGTATTTTCGCGTTGTTTCTTCGAATTTTCGTTTGAACGAAATCCACGCGCCTACTGAGCCTGTGAAAGGCGGAAGTTCGTAAAATTCTTTAGGCACATTTCTCAGCGATTCGCGGTTTTTAGGCGCGGCACTCTCGACAGTAACAGTTTTCGTTCGCGGTAGCGGGCGCGGGGTAACTTCTTTGTAGTCCGTCGACTGCGACTGAATCCACTCTTCTACGCGCACTGTAGGATCCATTGGGGTGCGTTTGACGTCGCTGTCGGCGTTGTCGCTGTCGGCTTCTTCGGCTATCGAGATGTCGTAGGCGAGTTTCTTCTCCACCGCTGCTTTGCGAAGCTCTCTCGTGCGCTCGAGGTCGCGTAGACGTTCCTCTTCAAAAGCGAGACGCTGGGCCCGCAAGTTAGCGCGATCTCGTTGATTTTCCTCCTCGATTGAGATGCGTAGTGCCCGGGCGCGGTGTTTATCTTGAGCGGCGGCTTCTTCAAGGCGTGCTAGCTCTTCTTGGGCCTCTGCTTCGGCTTGAAGTCGCAGTGTTTTGCTCCGTCTGCTGGAGGACGATGCTTGACTCGCCGGGCGGCGAATCGTGCTTGTGGTGACGTCGGTCATAGTGAGCGACGTATGAAGGTTCGTAGGTCGTCTGTCGCTCGCAACAGCAGCTCCCGCTGCCGCCGGCGTGGACGATCCCAGAGCAGTTGATGACGGCGTCGTCGCCATCTGAACAATATTGACGCCGGAGTCGTCCGCCGTGCTCTTCCTTGCTGCTGTCTTGCTCCTAGTTTCCATAGCACGGTGGTCTGGTCGACGTGACTGGAGGCCTGCCCTGAAGATCCGGCTCGAAGGACCAAACTCTGTAGGGGATTTCAGGTGCAGGGTGGCATAGCAGGTCCAGTGAAAAACACGATGATGTCGATTTCAGACGTATATTGGCACACGGTATACGGTATACAAGAGTGTTGAAGAGCGCGGCGGTAGAACGACTGACTGACAATAAAAAATGCGCTCAATTTATGCAGAAAAATACAATCGTAGCTTGGTGTTGTTGTAACGAGATGAACATAATAGGTGTGGCTCACAAAAACGCGAGAGCGAGATAGCGCTGCCGCACCGTTCTAACTATTCAATACAAAGTTTGAATTTACATCATTTAGATTTCTTTGATTAAAAGTATGCAATTCGAAAGAAAATTTGTTCACAATTCCAATGGTGTAAGTTTCATTACGCTAACTTTAACAGTTTGGGAGTTATTGAGCAAAATGTACTACGAACTTTCAACACTACTTTTTTTTTCCATGAAATACATAAAAAATTAACAACATTATACCTATTTACATTTGTTTGTTTTCATGAACTCTTCAGTATAAAACCATTTATTTGCATTTTCCAATTATAACTTTGAAGATATTAGGCTTTAAACATTGCAAACTTTGAACAACTTTAATTGGTAGAAAAATGTAACAATTTTCAGATATTTTTAGCTTATTCACTAGATATTAACATTCTTTACGTGAACAACGTACATTTTTGTAAAATTTTCCAAATTAAAGTGCTGAAATAAGCCTCTAAAGTTTCTCCATACAAACTTTAACATCGATTTTCTCCTAGTAAACGTAGGCCGATCATCATCAAATTTTACAAATATACTAAACAAAACACGCTTAATCAAACTACGTTCTTAAATTTTAATTTACGTGCAAATTTTAAACGTAGAAGACTTACTCAAGGGATTTGCATAAAAGTCGAAGCGCCAGCCCGCGCGCGCCACTCAGCGATCGACCGGCATTGGAAGCAGACGCGTCCATGCGGCCGTTTTCAATACTTGTTATCGCTGGGTCAGACTTGTCCCAAGTCTTTAAACTATGGGAGCACCGGCCGGTCTGCGAGACAAACAGCTCTTTTCAGAGCTATGGTACTTCGAGTTTCTTTTATTGGTTGGACGTCAATAAATGCTGCATAAGGAATCCCAGGTACACGTCGACGGCGTGGGATGACTTATGCATACTTGTTTTATTTATTCCCTCATATAAATATTATATTTACTTATCTATATGGGCCCTGGGTACTTTAAGGCTGCTTTGCTTACAAATTATCTTAGGATTAAGAATAAAATACAATGAATTTTTCCTAGTTGTAAGTTTGATCGGCTTTCTAGGCTTAAGTTTTATGCATTAAGTGCTTTTAGGTTTAAGGCTTTCATTTATGCATGTATTTATTTAACTCTTTATTTATTAGCGCACCCTATTTTTATTATTGCTTCTATCTAAACCTATATATATCTAGATTTTAAGGCTTGCATGGTACTAACGCTTGTAAATTGTAGACGCAATGCTTTGCAAACTAGGTCCTGGATATGCTTTATCTATGTATGCATCTATTAACCTACTGCAGGACCTAGATTAGAGTAGGCTTCGTCGAGGTTAGGCTTTCAAAAACTTGACAAAATACCTAGATGACTCTAGGCGCACGCGTCGCTGGTGGCCGCTCACATCTGTGTGCGTGAGTCACCACGTCAGTGTATGCGTTTATTGCCTTTACTGCGCGCCGCCACGCGTTTATGGCAGAGAGTTGTAAAAGCCCAAAACTAGACAATGGGCCTCGCACCGAATGTTCGTCTAAATGCAAACAAAAGAAATCGAGCAAAACAAGGTCATAAATCTTTTAAAGCAAATTAACTTTTGTAAAATCCAAGGCAAAAATAAAAACCTATTTACCCTAACACACATAATACCTAACTACATAATACTACTCTTACTTAAAGTACATACTAACATCAAACTGGCGTTGCTCGATAACAAACTGGCAAAACGCTGTCACAGTACAACTCGCACTCGCGTTTATTCGTGTTTTGGCTAGTAAACGTGTTCACTTCTCAACGAAAACTATTACAACTCGCACTCAGCAATTTAATTTAATTTAAGGACAAATTTTAAAAACCTATTTAGAGGCTAAAAATTCCACCCATGTCGGGACTCGAACCCACGACCTCTGGCACGGTTAGCCAGATTTCGACGAAGAAAACTTCACCGATTTTTATAAAATATATAAATATATGTGTATATTTAGGAACTCTGAGAATCGGTTGTAGGCTAACTAATAGGGTAATAAAACGCTTAAGCGGTCAGCTAGTGGTAAATAATACTAGAAATTTAAGAAGAAGGAAGAAGAAGGAAAACTCTGCTTCAGCCAATGCCTAGAAGGTTGGCACCGTTGTCCCGCTGAATAGCGAGGCTAAGTTACTGACGGAAATCTTGGTCAGTAACTTAGCCTCGCCTCGAAGCCCTGGGGTCACCCGACGCATCGACCTGCCTGGGTAGTGCAACAAACGCTAGTCGTGAGTCGATCGATAGCAATCCCCATCGTATGTCCCCACTTCTGGGGCACTGGTCTCTTCCTGCATCGCAGGAAGGTTAGGATACTCAATGATGGGGGCGAAGTCTGGGTTGGTGGAGGATAGTAAGACATCTAAGACTACTCTCGCCCTGACAGAAGGCCTGTGCCCTGCAGTGAGACGCTTACGGGCTTTATTAAAAAAAACCTGACAGTCGCTGAGCACACTTATAAATTGCTTGTGACTTCAATTTTATTTGGCTTGCAGGAATCTTGGAGTCCCTCAACGCGATGTTAGTTCAAAGTTGGGAAATCTGAGGCACAGCTTATTTGCTTACCGAACAAAACTTTCCCGCAGACAGGCGAACGTAATTAAAGAACAGCAATGAAAACTAGCTTGAGATATCTCTCAGGGTATCTAGCAACTGCGATTGAACGTTGAAGTTGTGAATGAAGTTATGGCATGGAGTTGAACGTACAGAAGGTTTTTTTCATCTGGTGCAGTCTTACTGCATACACATAAATAGACTCACGCCTTTATCTCGACGTCTGAGACCAATCGGACGTCCAAACAGCGCTGAAAAGACGCAGAGGAGAAGAACTTGTGCAAACTCTTGGTGGTGGAAAGTGCGTTTTATTATTGCGGAATACAAGATAAATTTCAATCACTTGCTGGTGAGAATGATTATATTCTAGAAGGGATGGCTAAGACCAGGGTTTACCGTGTCCCTCGATTCCAATGGCGGCCTTTTGCTATTAGCAATAAGGACGCCAATTGTATTTTATCTTTTGTATCTGCCGTTTCTGTCACTATTGTTCTGGTACAGAATCAAGAATACTCTTCTTTTTCTTCTAAAATCTTTCATATTTATTTTCCAGATATTATTATGTAAATAATTTATTTATTTATACTTCATTGCAGCAATAAACGTACAGTGCGGCGGACTTCATGCCATTTTTCTGCCCGCAGGAAGTAAAACAAAGAGATAATATATTCAAGTAAACACTTGAATTATGAAATGAAAGGGGTTGCTGTGAACATAATTGAGCATGATGAATTGAGAATGCTTCATTTAGTTGGGTATACATCGATCAAACAAATTGATAAAAACACCTACATATATGCTTCTGTGACATACTCGTACGTGAGTCTAGCCGTGTTGCAGAAAAGTCCGACGAAACTACATTATTTGGCTCATCAACACAAATAACTTTTACTGTGAAATCGCGAAATAAACCGCAGCTATTTCGTACATTCGTTGGAGCAGGCATCAAGTTTTATCGTTGAAACATGTGATATTATTTCCGAAAATTTCAGAGTTGATAAACTTAGAAACCAGACCAGGTCTATAATAATCAATTTTATTTCAAATGGAATAAAATTAATTTTAAGGATCTTTTAACAGGTAACAGGTGTAAAATTTTACAATTGACATTAATGTAATTTATTCACTTTTTCGGAGCGCTTCCGTGCTTCGTGAGGCCCGTTAAGACGTTGGTGCTGGCTGTCGTGTAATGGCGGTCATTAAGCCATGTCAGATGTCTTATGGTATAGATATCTTCTGACGGTAAGACCCGCCACTGTCTTATGATTCTCCACCAACTCGAACTTTGCCCCCATGTGGTGCAGTATGGCCTAACCTTCTTGCGATGCAAAAAGAGACCCTGCAACAAAAGTGTTGATATCATCTTCTTCATTCAATTTGAAATAAATTTGATTTCCGATTTCCGTGATGTTAAGATGGCCTTTCAGAGGTTCTCTGTAGTAGAGAGCGAACAAACTCAGTGAGAGTACACCTGGAAACTAGTTTCTCGACTCAAAGCGCTTGCTCCGCGACCATTTTAGATATCGATGGTTGACGAACTAGAAGCACTGCACCAATCATTTGTAGCTTACCTTTATTCTGACTTGTTGAAGTTTTAAATTATTTAAGTTCCCGTTACAGAACATTAGGTGACACTGGACTGTCACACACGGCCGGTGATGGCAAATCGGAAATATTGGAAGGCTCTAGTCGGTCGGTGACTCATCGCGTATAATTGGCTCTAGTGCTTTCATCATCAATCTATTATGTCCCAACGGAGGGGCACGGGTCTCTTCCCAAAGGAAGGTGTAAGCAATACTCCACCACGGGGGCCATTTCCTGATTGGTGGAGGCATGTAAGGCTAGTGGCTCGTGGCCCACTTTCCGTTTCTTGATGGCGTTAAGTACCTCTGTCTTGTTTTTCATCCTACGCAGAACGGTGGAGTTGCGGACCCTTTGAACTCAAGAAATTCTAAGGATCCGGAGGTACAGTCACATCTCAAACGCGCAATGTTACTAAATTGTTAAAAAAAGTTTGTAATTAATGTTTTGGCGAGCCGTTCTAGACACCCTGTATGAATGGCAAAAAAACAATAACTATGCCTCAACGCGATTCGTACAGTCTGTCTCTGCAGCACGACGCCGCGACGAACTTTTCGACCTATCGAGTACTGCTAGTCGTATTTTCACTCCTATTTTACTTAATATTTTCTTTGCTAGGGCTGACTTTCGCCAACGCTATCTGACAGGAATATCTATCTGTTTATACATGAGTAAAATCATCCAACGTAAGGTGGTCTGGAAGAAATTGCTTTTAGCAATAAGGCCGCTAATTGTACAATGTACCTTTGTAAATATTTTGTGTTTGTAGTTTTTCGCCAGTGTACAATATAGAATGGCTTTATCCTATCTTATCTCTATCGTGTGAAGAAGTCCAAAAACCTCTTGCACCATGCGATTTGCAGAGCTATATGCATAGACTAATAAACTGTGTCAGCGCCATCTCTTCTTCGCTTTAGGAACTTACACACAACTCGACTAGTATGACATTAGCAGCAATCCATCGATGTCTTCGGTGGATCCCCACCGTTACCTACAGTCTATTTATTCTTACTTGTCCAATTCAGTAAACAAGATTCTATTATTATTATTATTAAATTCTTTATTGTACCTGTAAAGATTGTACAATTGGCGGGTTTAATACTAAATAGTATTTTATTCTAGCCAACCAACAGGTGACCCTTAAACTGTGACTTTTTAGTCCAAAACTGCCATATTTCCATAAATTAAGTAACTTGGAACTCTTTTACATAACACGCTGCCAATTTTATAAACATAGTTCGTGATAGTTCATGAATTTGCGAGAAAATGTCTAGTTTAGGCATCTAATCTCAATTTTAAGGTTAGAATCTTGTTTACTAAATTGGACAAGAATAAATAGACTGTATTGTTACTAACTTAACTTCACTTCATTAAAATCTGTAAATCACGACTCATGTAATTGTTATCAATAATTAATAAATAATATTCTAAATTCGAAATATAATACGGATACGTTTCTTAAAGTCCATGCCTTCAACCCATCAATCGACTGCCATTACACTGGATTAGGAGAAGAAACAATCTGTATTACTAACGAATCAATCAAATATTAACCTGTTTATCCCTAGATGAGTTGTTCACAATCTATACAAATAATTATACTATTTTTTATTTTTAATGCACTAACCCGTGCTAAGGACAAATTTAAAAACCTAATTAGAGGCTAAAAATTTCACCCATGCCGGGATTCGAACCCGCAACCTCTGGTAACCAACCGCTCAATTGGTAGAGCTCTGGCACGGATAGCCAGAGGTTGCGGGTTCGAATCCTGGCATGGATGAAATTTTTAGCCTCTAAATAGGATTTTAAATCTATACAAATAATCCAAAATTCTTACCACTAAAAAAAACCTTGTTGAGAAAAAACCGGCCAAGTGCGAGTCAGACTCGCGCACCGAGGGTTCCGTACAAACCTGTATTATAGACCTGAGTATTTGGTATGAATTTCAATTTAATACCTCTACGCGTTTATGAGGAAATGGGTAGTAAGTTTAAAATTATTAAAAAAAAAATATTATGAGATGTAACTAAAAATTTATGGTTTTCGTAATTTTTCCTTTATCTATGCTATAAGACGTTGCTTCGTACCAAATTTCAAGATTCTGAGTTCACGGGAAGCACCCTGTAGGTTTTGATTCCCTTGCAAGTGTCGAAAATTTGCGGCATAAACGGCTGTATCTTTTGATTGCGTTGGCTTAGAAGTTTGATTTTTTCACAGCTTCAAGGGACAGTAGACCTGAGTAATTGATATAAATTTCAGCTTCATACCTTCACGCGTTCCTGAGAAAAAGGGTCTTGACAGACGGACGGACGGACAGACGGACAACAAAGTGATCCTATAAGGGTTCCGTTTTTTCCTTTTGAGGTACGGAACCCTAAAAATGGCGCTCTGTTATGGCGCGATAAAAACATTTGTCGCTTTGTCGTGTTCCGAGTACTGGCATACACTAAAGACATACAACATGTTTGCGCGCCTGAGTTAAATTACTTGTACTTGAAAATCAAGCAAAACTACGCTTTGCACATAAGGAATTAAGGTCGAAATATAAATGCTGGTATCTGCTCGATGTTGGTTGGCTCTATATGCGAGAGAAAACACGGTACTTCCAGTAAACAGCTGAAATAATAGGCATACATACGTATATTCACACGTATACCTAGAAGCGCTCGTGGCCTAGGCGAACCGAGTGATTGGAATCAATCACTTGGTTAAGCAACAATAGGCTCGGTCAGGTACAGGATGGGTGAACTTCCCTAGACTACCGCTAGTGGCATTGTTCCGAGCGCTTCCGTGCCTCGCAAGGCACGTTAAGCCGTTGGTGCCGGGTGTCATATAATAGCAGTCATTAAGCCATGTCAGAGGCCTTATGGGCGTCTTGATAACTTCTGACAGTAAGGCCCGCCACTGTCTTCAATCCTCCACCAACCCGGACTTGGCCCCACGTGGTTGTTAGTGCAACAAAAAAAATATAATCTCTATCTAGATAGTGTTCTCTATCTCTATCTATCTATAATCAAGTACCTGAAACCCTTGTGCGTGGATGCAACGACTAATAAACTTTAATGAAGCGAAGGTGACCTCAGGATCGTGGCAAGTTGCAATACCTGGCCTACCCCCCTGGGATATAGGCTTAAGTAGACGTCATGTTGTTAAGTGAGTTTTGGCTTCGATTATATTGTTTCTTTTGTCTTCCCTAACGCCTAGTCTTCTAGAGTATTCGTTATCAACCCTTGTATGTCCCCACTGCTGGGGCACGGATCTCTTCCTGCATCGCAGGAAGGTTAGGCCATAATCCATCACGGGGGCCAAGTCCGGGTTGCTGGAGGATTGTGGCGGGCCTTACTGACAGAAGTTATCACGCTGCCCATAAGGACTCTGACATGGCCTAACGACTGTCATTATATGACAGCCGGCACCATCGGCTTAGTGTAGCCCGTGAAGCACATAGGCGCTCGGAAAAAATCCACTAGCGGTAGTCACGGGACGCTCACCCATCCTGTACCTTGACGCGCCTGTTGTTGCTTAACGCAAGTGATTGATTCCAATCACTCTGTTTGCCTAGGCCACGAGCGCTTATTTCTAACTGGAGAGTAGGTACAAAAGAAAATAGAATATTTTTATAAGGTAATTTCAGAGGGTAATTGACAAGTGACAGTGATACTGAAGCACATAATTGTCAGACAAAATCCGGTAGATATTTCTTTTTTGCACACAAACGTATACGTTAAAACTTACGTAATCAAGGCGTGATCACATATTTTTTTTATTGGGACTAAAGCTTGAGCATAAAACAAACTTTTCCCGATCAACAGCGACACAGGAAGTTAATCCACTGCGATCTTAGACCTCGTAGCTTTAGAACGACTTCTTTAAGGATGGTTTTAAAATCTATGAAGAATGTCGTAAAACAACCAAACGACGAGACATTCAGTGTGTGAGGTAAACAACTCGAGGTTGTCGTAAATGGTGATATTCACTAAAGAATCTAACCTCCGAATTCTCGCACAGCCTACAGTTTATTTTCTTATCTCATCTAGTATTTCTAGTCTACCCGAGACCACGGCAACTGTAACGCTGCCGAAACGTCGGCAAACAAGGTAATCACGTTTTATACTATTTTTATTTTTAATGCACTAACCAGTGCTAAGGACAATTTTAAAAACCTATTTGGCGGCAAAAAATTCCACCCATGCTGGGATTCGAACCCGTGACCTCTGGCTATCCGTGCCAGCGCTCTATCCAACTGAGCTAATGGGCGACTCACCTAACTGCAAAGTAGGTAGTCGGGGCTGTAAGTGATGCCATCTACTTCAGCCAGATGTCGCTGCCTGTACGTAATACAGAGAATAGTGTAAAGAGGTTCGAAATTTCACTGATGCCGGTGAGTCACCCATTAGCTCAGTTGGATAGAGCGCTGGCACGGATAGCCAGAGGTCGCGGGATTGAATCCCGGCATGGGTGGAATTTTTAGCCTCCAAATAGGTTTTTAAAATCACGTTTTAACTAATAAATAATCGGGATTAGCCCCGTTTAATATATAATTATCTTATTTACATTCAAGTGTCTTCACTGAGTTTGTAGCTAAGTGCCTTAAATAGGATGTTTCTTTCTTATCTTTCTTTTTCAATTCAATTTTTTTCAAATTCAATTAATTTTATTTCAACGTAAAGAATTTACATTCTGTTTGCTAAATGTCAATGTACAATGTAAAGTGTAAGCCGCCGTTTTCGTAGTCTTACTATCGATATCAACCGTTGTATGTCCCCACTGCTGGGGCACGGGTCTCTTCCTGCATCGCAGGAACGTTAGTCCATGCTCCACCACGTGGGCCAAGTCCAGGTTGGTGGAAGATTGTAAGACAGTGTCGGGCCTCACTTTCAGAAGTTATCAAGCCGCCCATAAGGCCTCTGACATGGCTTAACGACTGCCATTACATAACAGCCGGCACCAGCGGCTTAACGTGCCTGGCGAAGCACGGAAGCGCTCGGATAAATGCCATTAGCGACAGTCACGGGACGGTCATCCATCCTGCACCTGACTGCGCCTGTTGTGGTGACTCAAGCAAGTGATTGATTCTTATCACTCGGCTCGACTAGGCCACGAGCGCTTTGTAATATGTACATTTCAGCAACAGAAGCTTGCCACTTATTATGAAAATAATTATCATCGGTTGGTTCTCACAGCTAAGTTGAATAAGCGGAGATAGAGATAGATAGATAGAGATGGAAATTACACAGATATTTCTTAACTTAAGAGTACAAATGGCGGCCTTATCACTAAAAGTGACCTCTTCCAGACAACCTTTGGATGGACTGGACTAATATATTGAAGGAAATAGAATTGTTAATCGGAAACTATTTTTGAACTAAAACTTTCGTAAGCACAACACATTGTAGACTTTTAGTCCGGATTTACTTACGAGTGTTGTTATATCGGAAAAGTCCGACCAGGAAACTATTTTGAAGAAATAAACTGTTTGTATTTGTATTTTTTTTGTATTCATTATTTTTTCCAGTGTACAACAAAGAATATTCTTATCTTATCTTAAAATGTTAAGTTGTACGCAGCACAATCTCGGTGAGTAGTGTGTTTTATCTGGAGTAAATCCAATGAGTGCAATATGTAGGAGAATAGACCATAAAGACGGGGCTGTTTTCACGCGGCGCCGCACCTCGCATAATAGCGACAGATTTTACGAGTAATGTAGAGGTGTGGGGTGAGCCACGAGCGGAGCGACTAGCGATAACCTAATAGGTTATTATGTCGTATACCTATGGATACTTCTGACAGTATATAGACATTAAATATTATATGTTACAAGCATAATATTTTCTGTTGTTATTACTTTTAGTGAACACTTGTCATTAGCAATTTTATAGTACTTTTCTATTTTAACCCTTGTAATAATTACACTGAAGGGCACAGGCCCTCTCTCAAATATACAATAGAGGTTTAACTACCATGCATGCCCACCGCGGATTGGCAATATCAAGCGGTGAGGTAAGTAAACACCTCAGGCACTCATATTTCCAAACAGTATTTCCCTCCATTATTAGCTAGTGGTATTGCTACTACAGATTCACAAATGTAGCTCAGAAAACCAAGTCATTGGCACATGCGTAGAGATTCGAGCCCACGACCCTATGTAGCAGGTGGATTCCTAAAAATAAAAAATAAAACTTAATTGGTAGTGGGCGGGTTACACTTCCCGCAGGACCAATAACCGCTATTGGTAGACTGGTTCTGATTCTAGATTGGAGACCGTGAATAGAAAACGTAGCAAACGTCCTGTAAGAAGTGGGCAGTAACTGGAAGAGAAGAGCCAAAAATCGGGCTCAGTGACATGTCTTGGGTGAGGCCAAAGTCCAGCATTGGACTGACACTGGTTGATAATGACGAAACACGCCCGCTACCACTCGTGCTTGAAGCCTAACCCTACGCCGTCGTAAACTCTTCAATCACATTATCCGCCGCGCGGCTCTTCTCTGCGACACTTAAGCCCGCTTTATAGGGTTAGACTGTGTTAACGCGGCCCGGTTTACTTAGCCCGGGCCAGCCGAGCCACTCAATTGAACGGTGTAGAAGTTCTTCCTTATAATAAGGGCGTAAGGGGGTTAAAATTTTCCGTTTATTCAATTAGGATGTTAACAACTTCACAAAAATTTAGAGAACCTTAGATTGAAGTGAACATACAGCGCCCAAGGATTGTTTGCGTCGCGTCGCGTCACGTCACGTGACATCACATCACGGCACGTCACGTCACGTCACGGTACGGCACGTTTCGTTGCGTTACCTTACGTTACATTTCGTTTCGTTACGTTTCGTTTTATTACTTTTCGTTGCATTTAGTTACGTTATGTTATGTTATGACAGAGGTTTGTCAGGGTCATGGCAAGGTTTGTGTATGACGCCGATAGGGTTAGTCCACCGATCCAGAGTGACTCAGCGTGCTAGCATAGAGTTCCTTTGATAAAACATATGAATAATGAGACAATTCGAAAAAAAACTAAGATGATTAGCATAGTCGATTACATTAGCAAGCAGAGGTTGCAGTGGGCTAGCCACTTCTGCCGAGGAATCTGAAGGGGTGAATTAGTTTTCGAGTGGAGACCACAATCTGGAAAGCATAGCGTGGGACAGCACGCTGCGGTTCTATTATGTAAGTATTCACTGAGTTGAGTGACCAACGTCACTTTTACTTACAACTTACAAATTTTAGACACTTTGGCTCGTCTAAATGCTTGAGTCGATATAGAGGAATGCTACGTAATAGAAAGGCTGTACCGACGAAGTAAACATTTAAATTTATTAGAAACTTTGGTGGTCATCCAGAGCAGTGTTTGTGTGCCCCAGAGTTCCGCTAAATGCTTCTCATTACTACAGGTTCACAACGCCACTCCAAAATACATTTCGTCTCAAAACTTCTGACTACTTAGTTATTGCTTTCTCGACAAAGTGGTTTACGAGATGACGCCTTTTTACCGCTCGTCTATTACATTATGGACCGGCAATTTTGGTCAACACTTCGAACCGCGTCATAGTGAAGACTGAATTGCTTGAACCCTTTACTTGTGCCTCTTGTGTTCTCAAATAACGTATAAGATTTACGTTAGCAAAGGGGAAGATAAACCGTACCCGGAACCGGCGTGCGTGCACGCAACGACTTATGAACGTTGATGAAGCGAAGGTGATCTGATAAGATCGTGGCAAGTGGCAATCTCTGGTCACGGCCTACCCCTCTGGGATACAGGCGTGAGGTTACGTTATCGTATGTTTGTTTATGTTGCCAAAACGTTGGTAGTAATTATATCAAATAAATTTTATAACGATTCGACTCCTTAAATTTAAAAACGAAGTATTAGTCTCAAGAGTATAACTGAGAACCATAAGTAGCCTTTATACATTTATTTCACATAATTTACACTTTAAATTACATTGATACTCACAGATCTTAAATACAACACAAACCAATATTCAATTCTTGCTCTAATGCATTTAAACTCTGATTAAATAATAATCTACCAAAAATTGGGCAGCGTGCCCAGTAATCAAACGATTCGGACGGCGGTCACAACGATAATGAATCGGCGACTTGGGCGCCTGGTCCGACCTCGTGCTTCGTGTCGGCCGCTGATTGGCCGCCCCACTCTGCTCTCGTCGGACTAGTTCGTCCGTGGCATGTCACGTGTTTCCGCCAGCATGCAAGTCAAGCACGAAACCAGCACCGGAAGTCGTGGCGCCAACAGAAGTAAGATTTAATTTGCTAACTGAACAAAACATCGACAGGAAACCTAAAACACTGAGATGTTCACATAGTACTGCGCTGACAATTGCCAATCCGCGGTGGGCACACATAGAAATTAAGCTATACTCTCTCTCTCTTTAAGAGAGACGACATGTACCCTACAGAGGGGAGTAATAAGGCTGCATAAAAAATACAGGTACATAAAAACGCGGACTTATATTTCACTTTATTTCAGCTTTTCCCTCAATCTAACAAACTTCATAGAAATAGTTATGGTACGTAATGCAATTCTATCCATTTAAGTTGCACGTCTCGTGGCCTAGGCGAACCAAGTGATTGGAATCAATCACTTGGTAAAGCAACAACAGGCGCGGTCAGGTACGGGATGGGTGAGCGTCCCGTGACGACCGCTAGTGGCATTTTTCCGAGCGCTTCCGTGCTTCGCAAGGCACGCTAAGCCGTTGGTGCCGGCTGTCATATAATGGCAGTCGTTAAGCCATGTCAGAGGCCTTATGGGTGGCTTGATAACTTCTGACAGTAAGGCCCGCCACTGTCTTACAATCCTCCACCAACCCGGACTTGGCCCCCGTGGTGGAGTATGGCCTAACCTTCCTGCGTTGCAGGAAGAGACCTGTGCCCCAGCAGTAGGAAGAGACCTGTGCCCCAGCAGCACATACAAAGATTGATAACGAAGTTGTATGCCGGCTAGGTAATAATATCAGCGCCTATTATAATTTTGACTAAGATAGATGAAACGATTTTATTTCAAGAAAAATCTGAATGTTTTTATATTACATCGTTTATTAATAGAAAAACTTATTATGACATTTTTCCTTCGTAGGTTCATTACTTCTAACAGGAAACGTGTTCCAAATTATTATTATAGCGTAATTGGCTATTAAATGAAGGCATTTGAGCGTTCGCGTGAAGACAAATAAAACATTCCGGCCCGAGTCAGCTAAACGATGTCACGCCGCGTTTAGACCACGCACTCGCTATTTTTATCTATTTGAGGTTAGCTTGGAGAGGATGAAGGAAGAAAGATTGACGAAACAAATATATATTGCGAATGTGAGTGGAAGGGCTGGTAAGAGACGTCCCAGACGGACTTACATCGACCAAATAGAGGATGTATTAGCAAAGGGAAAGATAAAAAGGCTAAAACCTCCACCTCCTCTAAGGCTAAAAATGTCCGGAAAAACCTTCAAGTTACATCATCGAAAGGTACTTTTGGAAAAACAAAAGGCTCTGTACTTGTAAGGCTTACCCTGGATACTGGGTAGTAACATAATGCAGTATGTATAAACACACACAATCACACATATACACTGACACATAAACCACACATTTGCCCGCTAACTCAACAAGCATCACACACATACACAGACACATAAACACACACATTTGCCCGCTCACTCTACAAACAGGAACACAAACACTCACTTACGGCAAATAACCAATTTGTTACTCCAATCGATACAATATATCCATTTGTATTATAGATATATAGTATTTATAAGTATAATTATAATTTTAAAAGTTATTTTTGCAAGTAGGTATTATTTATGATTTGCAATGTATAATAATATAAAACGTTTAATATGTATGTTGTTACACTATTTTTATTTTTAATGCACTAACCCGTGCTAAGGAACAAATTTAAAAAACCTATTTAGAGGCTAAAAATTTCACCCATGCCGGGATTCGAACCCGCAACCTCTGGCTATCCGTACCAGCGCTCTACCAATTGAGCCAATGGGCGACTCACGGCATCAGTGAAATTTCGAACCTCTTTACAATATTCTCTGTATTACGTACAGGCAGCGACATCTGACTTAAGCAAATTGCATTACTTACAGCCCCGACTACCTACTTTGCAGTTAGGTTTAACATCGGAACGATATCACTGTACCCACATGATTACACTATTTTTATTTTTAATGCACGGGTTAGTGCATTAAAAATAAAAATAGTGTAATCATGTGGGTACAGTGATATCGTTCCGATGTTAAACCTAACTGCAAAGTAGGTAGTCGGGGCTGTAAGTAATGCAATTTGCTTAAGTCAGATGTCGCTGCCTGTACGTAATACAGAGAATATTGTAAAGAGGTTCGAAATTTCACTGATGCCGTGAGTCGCCCATTGGCTCAATTGGTAGAGCGCTGGTACGGATAGCCAGAGGTTGCGGGTTCGAATCCCGGCATGGGTGAAATTTTTAGCCTCTAAATAGGTTTTTAAAAATGTATGTTGTTATTATTAAATATAATACTGTTATAAGTAGTAATATGTAGTGTATATTGTAAAATTATATTATTGGTACTATTTGTATTGTAAGTTTGTCAGCCTTCTCCTACATTTAAGTTTAGTTTTAGTTTTTTACGGGTCGTTGCTGAAAATCAGCGCTGCCAAGATCACTGCGTGGACTTGGTTGCAATATGCTGAGCCACGACCCTTTTGTCTTAAAATGTCAATAAATGAATTCTATTCTATTCTAAAAAAGTACCCGGAACCGGCGTGCGTGCATGCAACGATTTATGAACGTTGATGAAGCGACGGTGATCTGTCAGGATCGTGGCAAGTGGCAGTCCCTGGTCTCTGCCTACCCCTCTGGGATACAGGCGTGAGGTTATGTATGTATGTATGTATGTATGTATGTATGTATGTATGTATGTATGTATGTATGTATGTATGTATGTATGTATGTATGTATGTATGTATGTATGTATGTATGTATGTATGTATGTATGTATGTATGTATGTATGTATGTATGTATGTATGTATGTATGTATGTATGTATGTATGTATGTATGTATGTATGTATGTATGTTTGTTGAGGTTAGCTATCATCACATGCAGATCTCTTTAACCCTTTTTATGTAGCTTATAAACATGTCACTGCGGGGCTTTCTCTTAGTGAGAGAGAGCGAATGGGCTTAATTATTACGCGTGCCCACTGCGGATTGACAATTTGAAGCGCTGAGGTATACGAAACCTCAAATACTCAGGTTTCCTCACGATATTCTTCTTCAAATTTAGCTAGTAGTATTGCTACTTTAACTTTAGCCCTAAGTAAAGAAAATACAATATGAGTTTTGCTGCGTTTGGGAGCCATAACAAAATGAACGGGGTTTTCAGTAGCTATCGAATGCGCTAGTTGTTTTTTTTTTGTTATTTTCCAAGATACCTTGACACGAACTCGAATCTGTGAGAACCAATAGTAGCGCGCTAGACCGTTGTGTACACACCACGAAATCATTATTCTGATAAAATTCATTTTATCTTTATTATCTAAAGATAGTATGGATAATAACCGATCATTGGCGATCTTCACACTAGTGAGGGCCATACAAAAATACTCCAGTTTGTTTTTAACGTTTCTTTACTTACTAATCTTTTTAAAACAAGACATTTATACTCAAAAGAAAATTTGTTAACTATTTATTTTTATTTTACATCTATAGATAGATGAACACCATTTTGTGGTACATAAAATGCTACCTAAAAATTAATAGTCTAAATTGATGAAATTTGTAATTGTAAATAACACAACCGACTTTTGCTGATTTGAAAGCATCAGACAGAATCGTGTATAAAAAGCACACACGAAGTTTATCTTTATAATGAACTGGTGTTGTTGTTACCAAAACAAAACAGTACGAAAGTTAATCCACTACTGATATCCTCCTCATCGAATTTGATGACGGTGACCTCAAGGGTTGGTAGGAATTCTGCGACGGTGCGCTCGGATATGACTCGCAAAGCCCAGCTTGTTTTTAAAAGTTCGGTTACATTGGCCGCAGTGAAGCTCACCACAATCACTGTACGTGTTAGAGTATGTGGGTTTTGGACGGGTTTTTTGCTGCTGTCTGTTGGAGTCGAGAGTCCCGAGCCGGGTATCTTCGAAATCTCCCACTTTGTTGTGAATGGTGGAGCGCTATTTGCTGCGTCTGTAGGTAACTTTTTCCCAGCTATCAGAAGAAATGCTGGCGGTTAAATGGCTTTAAGGACGTCTTTATAGCGCAGGTGCTGTCTGCCTACCTTTCGTGCACCGTTTGACAGCTGGGAATAGAAAACGGCCTTGGGCAGACGGTGGCCTTCCATGCGCACCACGGGGCCGCACCACCTCAACTAAGCTGAAACCCAAGCGTTCTACGGATCGCGAACTGTGATCGCTGCCACCTGCTTTATTCGTTGGGTGTAAACGCGTGCAGAAAACGGCTGGTACACAGCGCACTGGGCGAATGGGGAAGCCCGCAGGCGCAGTGCTCGGCGCTTGTTATAACTTCTCAAATTTGCCACAGAGCTCGGGACTGCCTTAGATAAAAGTAACCAAACGAGAGTGTAAAACCATTTACTTGGGTTTTCCCCTGTTGTCTGGTTACTTTTATCTGTTGTTTGGTAACATTTACCTCAAAGTGAAAACCAACCGTCAGTCCTTCCGAGCATTCAGACCGTCCATCTATCAAAAAAGACCCCTTCTCAAGCATGCATAAATAACTTAGCAAATTTACCACAAGGCTGGGGACTGTCTTAAGATAAATGTAACCAAAGAACAGTGTTAAAAATTTGTTTTGACCCTCAAATTTACCTCAAGCCTTCTTTGTCGTTAGCGATTGATATTGACTACAAATGTAAGTACGTGAAGTTAGATAACATGAATGATTGTTATTATTACTAGAATTCTTCTGCAATTTTGTACCTAGGCGAGTTTAACGATACTTAGCATTATCTACCAGCTAAAGTTAAACATAACTCAAAGTTTACTAGCTAAACAAAGTCATAACTACATTCAAGCTTAGACTCTGAGGGGCGAAACTGTTAGATACATACCGCCTTAATAAAAAAAATGACAGGTGTTTAGCAAGTGTTTCAAAATATGTTTTATGCCACACCTGGCAATAAAGTGGCTTTTTGGCCAAGTGTAGACATAAAAAGATGTACACAATACGGGAGGTAATAAAGAAAGCTCTCGATCGCATATTTACGTCTCTCGCTTGCAGCTCGGGCCGCAAACTTCTGCGATCTCGGCCTTTCTTTGTATTACCACCCTAGTTGTGTAATGTACTATTTTAATACAGTTGCTCAAAAAGTGGCGTATTACAGGGACGTATAGCGTGCGGGATGAGGGCTATTACACACTTGTGCTTTTTTTTACTTTTACCGCACTCGTGCTTTTTCTTTCCCAACTGTCAAAATAATGTCTATTAAAAAGAAAAACCAACCATGAAGTTTTTACTAAAAAAAATCATAGAAGTTTTTATGAGCTAATAATTTGTTTTAATATCAGATTTAATGATTTGATTGAATGAGTTAAGTTAGGTTTTATTTCATCTTATTAAATTTCATTTTGATTTCATATCAATAAAAAATTCTACTGAAGACATAGTTCCCTTTGCCTACTAGAATGGGTGAAGAAAAAAAATCTCTGCTTATATTTTTTTACGGTTTGCGCAATTTTCCAAATATTTTTTGTTTATTAAATTGCTTATGTTTTTCGCAACTGTATTAAAAATAGTCGTTCAGTACACGTGCGGAACCGTCATTGCAAATTTTCAACTTGTTCCGACTGTCAACCCTCGCCTTCGGCTGCGCCTCGGCTCGGGTAGACATATGTCGGAACTCTTTGCAATAACAGCCTTTCCGCACTTGTAATGAAATACGAGTATACTATACTACAAGCATAATATTTAAGCTATTTTGCTATAGCAGAGTTTTTGAGTGTCTTAACATAGACCATGTGTCTAAGCCGTGTCTAGGTCTTACCCATCATAAAATAAATATTGTGGTATATTTTGAAACACTTGGTCAACACCGGTTTAGTTTGTAGTAAGACAGATTTTTGTTTAATAAAGTCAAATTAGTATGGTAATTGTAGACTTTTAGTCTGGATCTACTGGATCTACTTACGGGTGTTGTTATATCGGAAGAGTCCGAGACGAGCTAGTGTGAGACGAACCGACGACGCGAGCTGCGTCTCTCACCATGATTAAGCTCTGTGAATCGGAGCAAAACCTGGTCGAACTCTTCAGATATAACAACACCCAAGAATGCTTTCAACTCCGTGACATTACTAGGTGTCGGAGTGTTGTTAATAGCACCCACCTTTTCTATTTCCGTTTTCAGCCCGTTTGCATCAATGACATATCCTAGATAGGATATGGATTTTTTGAAGAAAGAACATTTCTTTGACTCGACTCTAAGCCCACAACTATCTAAAATTTTGAAGACCTCATAAAGTCTTTGCAAATGGTCCTGATCATCTTGACCAGTAATGACCACGTCATCCAGATACACCGCCACAAAAGAAATACGAAACAATTTTTCCATAATCCGTTGAAATATCGATGGTGCGCATTTAATACCGAACGGCAATCTATTATAGGTAAACATGCCGCGGTGAGTCACAATAGTGCAGAGTAACCTTGATCGCTCATCTAAAATAAGTTGTTGATACGCTCTGGACAAGTCTACCTTGCTAAATGTTTTCCCACCCTCCAGGAAGACGAAAACATCCTCGATCCTGGGAATAGGATATTTATCATCCACAAGCACTGGGTTTAGTGTAATTTTGTAGTCGCCGCAAAGGCGAGCTTCGCCGGACTTTTTAATAACCGGCACCACCGGAGTTCCCCATTCACTCCACTCGACTGGAGAGATGATGTCCTCGCGCTGAAGACGGTCGAGCTCAGCCTCGACAGCCGGCCGCAACGCATGCGGCACTGAGCGCGTGCGCCGCCACACCGGCGACGCACCCGCGCATAGCTCCAAGCTAATTACGCCCTTATTGAATGCGCCTATGCCCGGGGCAAACACGTTTGGAAAACGACTCATCAGCTGATCGCGAATACCTTCTGTATCAATACTGTACGCAAACCGCTCGGCATTATTCAGATTAGGAAATTGAACTTTAAACGCTCGCATCCAGTTTCGACCGAACAGGGACGGACTGTGTAAATTATCAATCACGATTAAACGCAAATTATGTATCAATTTCCCCTGGACTAGAACTGAACATAATATTTCGCCTTTTGGTTCCACTTTGTGGCCACTGTACATTTTTAGTTTAGATTGACATTGCAGTAAGTTACAATTATGAAAGTATGAATTGTAAGTTTTCAGTGAAATAATACTCACAGCTGAGCCTGTGTCGCCTTCCATCATGATCTCAATACCATTAATAGTCACCTTAATGTCCCAACGTTCGTCGACACCCTCTGTATCACTCAACTGATACACCTCCGGCTCGGAGTCCGACCGCTCCGACGTAGACTCCGGCGACTCGGCCTCGGCGCCGCCGTCATTCACCACATGATGCACCGTCAAACGCTTTCTAAACCGACACACCCGCGCCAAGTGTCCACGTTCACCGCAAACGAAGCATTCGGAATTGACACACGGACACTTGTCAGCCGAGTGAGTTTGATCACACCGATAACAACGTCGACCTGATGTCGGCGGTGCCCGCATAGGGCGGCTGGACCGCGCGCGCCGCCCGCCCCGGCGAGCTTCGCCGCTGCTACCGCCCGCCCTTTCGCCGCCCGCCGCCGCGCTCGCGCCGCTCCACGGCGTGCACGGCATCGGTCGACTGCCGGCGCTCCCCTGCGCCTGCTGTTGAGTCTCGTACTGCCGCCTCCAGCGACAGGGCCAGCTCGATGGCCTTATCGAACGTCAAGTTGTTCTCCGTCAGTAGCCTTTGTCGTATACGGTCACTATACAAGCCGAAAACAAATTGATCGCGGAGGTTTTCTTTCAGGTTTATTGCATCGAATGCACACGCCTTACTCAATTTTTTTAGAATAACCAAATAATCCGAAATTGATTGCATTTCACTTTGGCGGTTAGATCTGAAAATCATTCTTTCCGCGATGACGGATCGTTTTGGCGATAAGTGGGTGTTCACCAACTGCACAATAGTGTCAAACGGCACTTTCTCTGGTGCATCTGGATAGCACAAATCGATGATTAAATCCAGTGCCTACAACAGCTACCAAGTACTTGGCGTACTGTTCCGGCGCCACGTTTTGTAGTTCACATGCCTTGAGACGGCTTACATAAGTTGTCCACCGATCCCCGTTTAGCCGGAATTCTAGCAAACCTGCAATGTTCGGCTTATGTTCGCGCGATGTAACACTTGTTTCAGCTTCCTTCGACATTTCACACGCGCCTAGATTCACTTAATCGTCGCCAATGTTGTAACGTAAACTCAATGAAAGACATCCGATTCGAGACTGATATTTATTACTACAAAGAGGGTACAATACAAAAACCTAATAACAATATTTATGTAGGTAGATACACAACAGTAATGATAGTTTTACTCGCTACTAATAGTCTTGTCAAACTATCCTCCTTAATAGAAGATGTAAGCATAGAATCTCGTGTAGGCTCTCCGATCCAATCGTTAGAATGTGCTGAATCTTCTGATAAGCAACTTGCCTATTACATTGTCTTGGATAAAAACATTCCAAATTTCCATAGCAGCCGTCAAAGAGCGATATTTCTTTTTTCGTCTCAGAGTTAGTCGACTTCGCTTGAATTTTTTGTACCAATGTTATAGGGTTGCCTAGGAAGGGCTTTCAAGCATGAACGGCGTTTGAAGTCTGTCGTGCAACTTGTCCGGTTTCGGGTAACACTTGAAAACGTAAAAAATGTAGCGCAAAAATGTCGGAAACGTTTTTGTTTTTTACGCCAACGCATTTTTCAACGAGACAGGATAATTTAAATTAGGTTCCCACAACACTGTAGAGAGAAAATAAAAAATTGGAACGGCCCTATTTTTACGCGTATTTATAAATAATAATATTTTCAAACTATTTCAAAAAGCTCCCGTGGCCTAACCGAACCGAGTGATTGGGACTGGAATCAATCACCGGGGGTGTGAATCAACACCGGATGGGTGACCGTCCCGTGACTATCGCTAGTGGCATTTTTTTCCGAGCGCTTCCGTACTTTGCAAGGCACGTTAAAACGTTGGTGCCGGCTGTCAAGTAATGGCAGTCGCTAAGTCACGTCAGAGGCGTTCTGTCTTACAATCGTTTACCAACCCGGACATGGCCCACGTGGTGGAATATGGCCTAACCTTCAGGTCAGAAAGAGACCCGTGTCCCAGCAGTGGGGATATACTAGGGTTGATATAGAATATTTTCAAACTAGATTATAACTGGCCAGTCTCTCATACATAAAATCTTTTTTTGGAATACTTTCTGAGTGGCCTGGTACAGTGCGGATCCGCCAAAAACATGGCCTGGCGCACTTTATGTGCCTTGATTTATTTATTATATTTTCTTTATTAGGAAAACCAACCAGTACAACAATTAACATTGGTAATTAAACAAAACACTTGAATAACGAATTATAGGTTTCCACAACTTAAATACGTAAATCAAAAGAGCAGTCGTAAGGCCCTGAAACACAGAATTGCCCCAAAAAAAAAAAAACATATACATGTATATATATAGTGATATATGATATTTAATAATTATTAAATAGGTAGATAAATAAATAAAGAAAAAAAAATAGTAAAAAAAAAATACATAAATATATATTTTATATGTATATACACATGTAAAATTAATAACTACATAACAAAGGTAGACAAATACCCTCAACGTACAGATTTCACATCTTATTTAAGACAAGCAACTGAGCCATTAGGAAGCTATTATTATTACACTGGTGCATATCTCCCCCTCAATTGCCCTACGCCTCAGCTTGGGTTCCAAGGGAGGTATATACATTAATAGAACCTATGTAATATAACGAGAGTGACCCACTTAATCCCCAAGTAGTATATTAATCACAGAGGATTTAAACCGCTGCTTCGAACCACAGAAAGGATCCGCTGATGCAAACCTGTTATTGTACGTGCGTACCAGTCGTGTCAGTACGGAGTTTTGGCCGTAGTTTGTCAAATGGTGCGGTTGGTGAAATAGTTTAGTATGTCGAGTGCGTCGAGTCGGCGTGTGCAGTGAGATATTCGCGAGCAGCTCTGGGCAGTCAAGGCGCCCAGTAATAATGTCAAAGAGTAATAACATATCAATTAGAGTGCGTCTATCCTCAAGCGTCAGCATATTGTAATCGTTACACCTTTTTTTTATAATCAGAGGTAATATTAAATTGCCTGGTCCGAAAACTTAAATACTTTATGAGTTTTTTTTGTATGCGTTCAATCTGTTCTTTATATATTATGTACTGGGGTGACCATATGCTGCTGCCGTACTCAAGAAGGCTGCGCACGTACGCGTAATAGACGGCTTTAATACTGTTGGAGTGCGTAAATGGTTTGCAGGCACGCATGACAAACCCAAGAGCTCGAAATGCTTTCAAAGTAATAGTATGTATTTGACTGCTCATCAACATCTTGTGGTCCAGTAAAACTCCAAGGTCTGACCAACTCGACCCTCTCTATTGGCATTCCACCAAAATTGTACTGGAATTGCAGTGGTTCGCGTTTTCTAGTGAAACTGATACACTGACATTTTTTTATATTTATGGTTATTCTGTTATTGGAGTAATAAGTGAATATTTTGTCAAGATCTGCCTGCATATTTAAACAATCAGTAGTACGGCTCACTCGAAGAAAAATTTTCTTGTCGTCTGCATATAATAGGTGTTTAGAATATTGAAAGCAACTAGATATATCATAAAGGTAAGCGTTATAAAATAGGGGGCCAAGGTGCGATCCCTGTGGGATACCGGAGGGAATTGTAATATAGTCCGACTTATAACCACCCAGAATGACAGCTTGTGACCCATTAGAAAGATATGAGCGCACCCACCGAAGTAGGTCACCATGTATACCTAGCCTTTGCAATTTAGCGAGCAGAATGACATGGTCTACACGATCGAAAGCCTTTTCAAAATCAGTGTAAATCACGTCTATCTGCCCGCCATTTTCCATTTGTTTTAACACATTGTCCGAGAATGTGGCTAGGTTTGATATGGTGGATCGGCGTCTCAGAAAACCATGCTGGGAAGTAGGAATTTGTGAAGCTATCGTGGGATATATACTATCGTACACAATTTTTTCAAGTACTTTGCTTAATATGTTGAGGATTGATATAGGTCTGTACTTATCTATGTTTGATTTTGACCCGCTTTTGTGAATAGGCAAAATGTTGGCTTTCTTCCAAGTTTCTGGAAATGTACCTTCATTTAATGAACGTCTGAAAAGTAGCGATACAGGATATGATAGGCTCTCTGCGCAATTGACAAGAAGTACAGAGGGGACTCCATCACAACCTGGGCCTTTATTGGTATTAAGGCGCTTTAAATGCCTTAAAACCAAACTCTCTGTAACCTCAATAGTTGAAATAACATTGCAACCCTCTACATTTGTCGATGAATTATCGTAAGAAGACGCCGGTTGGGTAAATACACCTTCAAAGAACTTATTAAATGCCTGGGAAATGGAGTGGCCATCCGTGAACCTATGAGAATCTAATGTAAAATGTTTAGGATAACTAGAGCCACCACGTAGGGCCTTTATGTAGCTCCAAAAGTATTTTGGCTTGTGGTTAATAATCGATTCTGCGCGTAACGTATAACTACGCAGGCACTCATCCTGAACCCGTCTTTGGCGAGCGCGAAGCAATGCGAACTCGTCGTAGTCACGTGGATTATTGGTACGTTTCCATTTCGAGTGAGCCCTACTCTTTTCTTTCGTGAGCTTTATCAGCGCCTTGTCAAACCAAATAGGATAGGTGAATCTTGATGCAGTTGACTTAGGTATAAATAAATCTCGCCCTTGGTTTAATTTATCATAAAAACTTTGTAATGCCACATCAATTTCACAATTCAGTAATAAACCGGCCCAGTCAACGTCCTGATAGAACCCATTTAGGTTGCTAAAGTTCCCTTTCGAGTATAAATATCGTGTTTGTTGTCTATCTTTAAGCGGAGTAAAATTTAAATCCAAGACCCTAACGTCTAAAGGGGGGTGGTATTTATCAATTTTTAAAAGTTCATTTACGGAACACGTAACCGATACGGGCAAGTTACTGAAGATAAGGTCTAAGACGTTATTACTGCAATTTTTCACGGAATTAAATTGATTTAGACCAAGGTAACACAGATCTTCGATTGCTTGCATTGCTGCGTTTTGTAATTCAAGAGAGCCTTGAGGAATAATAAAGTAGGCAGAGTCTAGCTACTGGATGCAAGGTAGGTTAAAATCGCCGGCTATAAGGAAATTATGTGAGGGATATTTTTCCACGACACTGGACAAGTTACATACTACGTCTGCCAGTTGATTCGGTAAGGAGCGTTCTGGCGGTAGGTAGACAGCAGCGATATGCAAGTCGGCGGCGCCCGCGCCGAACGTGCGAGCAGGTACAGTCAGCCAAAGCAACTCAGTATCGCCGCATGCCCATTCGAGCCGTTCAGTGGTCCCAAACTCACGCTTAACGCACACCATAACACCACCGCCTGTACTTTTATTACATGCTGCAAGGTTTCTATCACAACGAAATATATCGTAACGGTTGTCACAAAACTCACTGCTCAAAATGTCATTTTGAAGCCATGTTTCCGTAAAGATTAGTATGTCAAAATAGTGGCTTAAAATATTTTGGTACAAAGATAGACATTTGGTTCTTATGCCACGAACATTTTGATAATAAATTCTAATATTAGACGATGCCATCAGAAGCAGCAGTTAAATACATATTGTGAATACTGGGTTTTTGTTTTGTGTTACGTTTCGCGAGCTTCAACTTATGTTGCTTACTGTACATTATCAGATGACGGTGAACACAAATAATACAACGGTGAATAGGCAGCGATCTATAAATAGCATTAATTTGAGTTGCGATGTAGTGAACTTTCTTTGTATGTAATAAATATACAAGTACATATTTTGTGTTTATAAAAAACAGATATGTATAGAGAGAAGTAAATATGATATAAATATTTATAAATAATGTGATTTGTAAATAAAATAAATACTGGGGCATTTGTGGCATGAAAGAACAGTGTAAATAAACAGTTTTTGTAACAAAACTTGAAGACATCATACGATTTGTTTTAAGTCCGGTTCTTGTCGTATGCGAATGAGCGGGGCCTTGTCCTCTTTTCGGCAAAAAACCTTCCCGTTCTTGACCCACACAAATTGATAGCTTTTCAGGCTTGCTGCCTCCCTGGCTTTTTTGTGAAGCATCTTGTTGAAAGGGGTTAGGTGTTCGTTGATATAAAAAGCTTTCGCTTCACCAGGTAGACCGATGTTCGCCGTTGTCATTCCCTTATGCCTGCGGGACGCCGATATGAAGG
This sequence comes from Yponomeuta sedellus, assembly GCA_934045075.1. Taxonomy (NCBI): domain Eukaryota; kingdom Metazoa; phylum Arthropoda; class Insecta; order Lepidoptera; family Yponomeutidae; genus Yponomeuta; species Yponomeuta sedellus. The sequence goes on from OW203742.1 coordinate 18,733,913, forward strand.
AATCTCTCAAGAACGAGCTTGAGAATTTTACGATCACAGATTTTGGACGACCAGGCGACTTATTCATTGGTTGGACTCTGTGTATATGTACAATGTCAACTGCGTTAAGGTTCACTCCTAGGTATGCCGCTATTTTTCCCAAAACTTCCAGCAAGTTTTCGGATTTTGATTCCGAAAGTCCAGCGATTTCTATGTTGGTCTGACGTCCTTTCTGTTGCATGGTATTTAACTCCTGTTTAAGCATTAGTACTTCATCTCTAGTACTAGATAAATCGCTCATATCAGAGGACAGTACATTGACCTGTTTGGAAAGATCATCAAATTGGTTTGTATGATACGTTTGGAACGTTTTATAACTTTTATAATTAATAAATAAACTCTGGAACGACTTCAGATGTGGTTTTATTTGTAGATTTAGTATAATATTTTAATAAAACAGACAAAAAACTGGATAAAAAAGGATAAGCGGGTAATCTGGTCAAAGGGTAAAGTCGTAGTCGATGAAAAATGAGGGGAATCGAAGAATGAGTGACAAAATTTAAATATTTGAAAATGATAGATAGAAAAAGAAATATAAATGGTGTAAAGAGGTTTGCACCGTTACACTACCCGGGGGCAACCGGTAAAAAAAAAAATTTTTAAATATATTTATTTAAAAAAATATATTAAAAAAAAAATTTTTTTTTATAAAAAAATATAAAAGCTATTTAGAGGCTAAAAATTTCACCCATGCCGGGATTCGAACCCGCAACATCTGGCTATCCGTACCAGCGCTCTACCAATTGAAAAAATATAAAAATATAAAAAAATTGTCAAGTAAAATTATTTAATTTAAAATTTAAAGTCTAGAATCCAAAGTAAGGTCGATGAAGGTCGGGGATGTGGGATGGTAAGTAAATAAATTTAGTTATTCTTAAATATTAAAATAAAATATAAAAGATGGGCGATGAAAATTAAAATTTAGAAGGTGTGGGGTGATATCTACAATGAATATTTACATTAGGCAGTTCCACTTCTATTCATCATCTACCACTCATCCCTAGCATGCATCATCTGTCATTGTCTTCAACTACAGTAAAGGTGAAGACGTTCACTCATTATTATAGACAAAATCTATTTTCATTATGATTTATGGACTGTTTTTTTTTTTACTTTTAAATATTAATGTAGTGCTTTAAACTGTCACTGGATTTTTGCTTTAAGAGCTTAAGTGCTAAAATTTTTTTCTATGAGTGGAGACTTATAATTGGCCTTCTGCATGTTTAATTATTTTGTTACTCTTTGTTATGTGCTGTTAGTCTTCCCAATATTAAATAAATAAATAAAAATAAAAAATTAATTAGATTTATCCAGAAACTGGCCTAAATTAGTAATAGGCTTATTTAGCCAGTTACCACCCGCTGGTATTCGGTAGTGGTAAGGCTTATTTATTGAGTCACAATCCGCTCTATGAAAGTTATTTACATTTTAACAATATTTATAATATTGGGTACATAGTAGGTACCCGACGGGGTAGAATCCGTCGTAGTAGTGCTCTCAGAGCTATGGTGGGGTAAACACCGTAATGCGTTATGTAAGTAACGCGATTGATAAGTAAATTAATTGACCTAGGCTTATTTAACGTGTTGTTGCCGCACCTGATTGAATGTTTGGATGTTCTAAAAAAAATGGTCAAAATTCGAATTTAAATCCTCTGATTTGCTCAGATATTGCCTTAGAAAAGGATTCAAATACGGCTGTGAAGTCATCATCGGCGGTCTTGCGCTTTCTGGATGGAGTGTTCTCCAGGTAATCAGTGCTTCTGGAGCCCGGGAGACTGGATACAGAGCTGGATCTCGAAGTTTTGTCGAAGGAAAACTTCGACACAATCGCGAAGGAGGGTAACTTAGCTTCGTCCCGATCAGATGCCATCTTTTTCTCACTGATAAAAAAGTCGCTTGATGAAATACGGCTCAGTACCCTACGGAGCTTATTCCAATCACTGGTAACATCAACACTGACGCTCATAATGAACCCTAACAAGTTTCCAGTTGATTGGGCGGGCCTCTATCGCCCGATCCCTCATCTTTGCGACTTTGATCACTCGTTTGCGATTACTTCGCTCAATGGCGTTCGGTCGGTATTTCGCACAGTTCTAATTGACCGAGTCGACGCGATGGCAGAACTTAAGGCGAGCAGTCGGCAATTCTTTTTGGTAATTTTCTAGTTCTCTGTGTTTATTTGTTACAATAAATGTCTTTCTTTGTTTGACAATTTTCTTATACAAAAAAAAATATGATTGTCTTGTTTTACCTAAGAAGTGGACTGAGCTATCAATGCGCAAGACCAATAAATAAAATTCAGTTTTCACTTTGAAGTGAAAAATTAAGTAAAGAAAATAATCGGAAATGCTTCGAAAACATTGATTGAGGAAAGTTTATGTATCTTTGAAATAAATATTTTTGCTTCTACCATTTTTTATAAAGCCCGTTGAAAAAAAAATACTTGCGAAACAAAAATATTTATTAAGTGTAAAAGACCTAATATTTTTCCGATTTTTTTGTATGATTTAAAATGCTTGTTTTAACATGTAGATTTTATTTTTTGATAACACAATACATCCTGCATAAAAATGATAACTATGATCTTTCGTCGTTTTGGCATCGCAACTTAGGACGACGTGGTATCCGAATAAGGAACTTTGAGGGAAATAAACTAATTCTATTCAGTCGGGCGCGGTTGCGCGCAGCCAATGCGACGGAAACTGACAACTTCCCAGCAAATCCCCACTGCTATTAGGTGCTGCAAGTTCGTCCGTCTGTACACATCCTCTATGAAGGCCTGCGCAAACGAGGCACCATCCCCGGCTACTTTTTTGTGCGTCGATATAGATCTCTTATAAATTGTATCGAATAACGCACACGAAGTACCCCGTTCAAAAAGTCCCTCAAGTTACCGAGGAGATCAAGACACCGGACTGGACAAAAGTTCGGTGTTTTAATTTAAAACGCCTTTCCTTTTTCGACTTCATGTAAATTACAATACAATGTAATCTCAGAATATTTGCTTCCATAGCGTACGGTTCCCTCAATTTTCGTGGAACAAATGACCGCACACCGTAGGCGTTGAGTCCGCGACAAGTACTCGGAGGACATTTTTTTACGATTCAGGATTAGGACTTTTGTCTCCCAGGACAAAAGTCCTTGAATCGTAAAAAAAATCCTCTGCTCTGTCGTGTGCGCGGGCCTTGATGGTGACTATAATACAATTTTGTACCAAATACAGCAGATTTTCTGTTTGAAGAATATAATACATAGTTATATATTAAAAGGGTCAAATTGCGATTATTATTAGGTTAAACGTAATTACCTCATTTCCCGACGATTCGGCAGCATTACAGCTGCCATGGTCTCGGGTAGACTGAAGTGGCGACCAGTCAATTATTGTGGGTGGTGACTATAAATTTTTCGCAGCTGGCCGACACAAAACACTCACTACGTCAACGGACCGGTCCGGTGATAAGGCGCGTGACTTGTGCGCGTATGTATGAGTATCGCGAATTATTAAGAGATACTATAATACTTACTGTATATTTTAAGTAGAATATATATCCCACATGACTACTAAAGACAGGAAGGACTGAAGATCATGGGGAAGACCTTTGCCCAGCAGTGGGACACAAATACGCGGACTACAAAAATAATTCCACTTACTGCAAGACAAGGGCTTTCTCTTAAAGAGAGCGCATGACCTTAATTACTAGCGCGGATGGGCAGTTTCAAGCGCTGAGATATTTGCACACCTCAGACACTCAGGTTTCGTCACGACGTTTTCCTTCACAGTTAGCGAGTAATGTAACTTAACACTCTGTATTTTAAGTAGCCTTAATATTTCCCACTAGAGGGCACAGGCTTTCATATAATTCATAAATAAATACATGAATAATTCATAATTCATTTATTGATTTGTGAGACACAAGTACATCAGTTGCTAAAGTTAAATAGGCATACAAATCTTGTTACAGTAGTATTAAAACATTTAAATAATCTCAATGCAATAACAATTAAATTCAAAACGTCAAAGATGTAAAAAACTTTTAGAGAGAGTATGGGCTTAATAACCTAATGTGCCCACCGCGGATTGGTTTACCCACGATGTTTTCTTTCACCGTTAGCGCGTGGTATTTCTGCTATTAGTTGACACCCTGTGTAAATTAAAACTGTTTTTACACGGATTTATGCTCGTTTATTACATTTTTACAATTTTCCAACGTTTCGGCACTTTTTCAGGTGCCGTGGTCCCGGATGACTGAGGTGACAGGCGTCTTTTAGAAAGTATTAACGGTTAGTTTACTACCCTCGGCAAAAATTACAAAAGTTAATTATGAAGTTACGTTCCAAAATAGGCAAACCAATTCTTTTTACATAAAGTCAACAATATTGATTGTTAGTAATTGAAGTTAATATTAAATTTATAAACTAATTACTTTACATGAACTTAAAAATACTGATTATTTATAGAAATTAAAAAAATTTAACTCTACAGTCACACTTCTAGCAAGGGTGTCTTATGCACTTAAGCACTGGTTCCCATGCTACCGGTATGTTCCAACCACGATCTCTATTAAAATTTGGATGCCGGCGGATCTCTATTGCCTCGCGTATCATTCTAGGGAAGAAACGGTCTTCTCGGGCTAGAACTTTAACTTTATCGAAATGTATAAAGTGGTTGGTACCGCTAAGTGTATGTTCGCTGACTGCAGATCTACCAGAGCGTTTATGTTTCACATCCGCGATATGTTCCTTCACCCGCTCAGCTATGGTACGCTTGGTTTGACCAATGTACGAGGAACCACATTCACAGTCAAGCTTGTATACTCCTGCCTCTTGTAAGGGAATCCTGTGCTTGACACTTCGCATGAATTGGTGTATCTTTCTTGGCGGCTGGTAGATGGTTCTGATTAAAATTTCCGTGTAAAAACAGTTTTAATTATGTCTACTGCTCGTGTTAACCTTATAAAATACCCTGTGTAAAATTAATAATTTTCTGCATTGCAGCCTAGGGGCATGTGGCATTCGAATAAGGAACGTTGAGTGAAATAAACTAACTGCATTCAGTCGGGCGGTTGCACGGAGCCAATGCGCTGGAAACTGACAACTTCCCAGCAAATCCCTACTGCCATTAAGTGCTGTGAGTTTGTTTGAGTTTGTTTGTCTTGCCTCGCTGACAGTAGCGAACAAATGGCGACACAAATGGCATAATAAATTCCAAAACTTAGTAACACTTGGCTGCCTAATGAGAAACGCTTTAAAAACATTGATATCGCTGTAAAACTCTATTCGTTTTATTATCCATTTACTAGCTGCCCAGACTTCGTTCGCAAAAAAAATTATGTATGTATTTTTCCGGGATAAAAAGCCTATGTGCTATTTTAAACTATAATCTTGCTCTGTTTCCAATTTCATCCCAATAAGTTCAGCCCTTCTGATGTGATAGAGTAACAAACATCCATATACAATCTTTTACATTTACTCGTATAATTTAGTAATAATAACAGTTGCACATAAAATAAATTAATAGCTAAAAGTCAATTAAAGAGCTAAAATTTTAAAAACAACAAAAAATAAACTTTTGTTACTTTAACATAAGTAAATAAGATTTTGTAACAATATTTATATATTGTAGACTTTTAGTCCGGATTTACTTACGGGTGTTGTTATATCGGAAAAGTCCGACCAGGTTTTAGTTCAAAAAAAAAAAAAATATATATATATATATATATTTAAACATAGTTTAATATATATATATATATTTAAACTATGTTACTTTGTATCGTGAAATATGTGTTACAGAGCAATGAAAAATCATGTATCGACCAAATATTTTCTAATGCAATCATGAAACAGCTCTAAAATTTATTGTTTCCACTGTAATATAAAACTTCAATATCTAATCGCGCTTTGTGAACTATAACGTTTTAACATGAGAAAAAAACACATCAGTAACTCACGCCTGTGTCTCAGAGGGGACACAGAGACTATGGATTACCACTTGCCTTGATGATGATGAAATACTTGCTTCGTAAACATCGATTCATTCACTCACAAAGACATAAAGTGGCCTTGGAATTTGTTGGTTTCACAAAAGACTCATATTTTAGTTGCTCAGTGGTATTGTGTCAAGGTACTAATCCGGTCAATGAGGCTTTGGTCCTCATCTACTTAAACTGTAGATTCTTTAAATTAAAATTAGTACATAATATAAGATAAGATAAGAATATTCTTTATTGTATACAGGAAAAATAGTTACGGCAACAGCAGGTACAAAAGATCAAATACAATTGGCTGCCTTATTGACAGTAGCAATTTCTTCCAGTCAACCTCAAATTGGAGAATTCACTGAGGAGAAATTGATACGGGCAGCCAGTGCAAACGAATATTAATAGACAAAAGTACGTATACGTACGTAATAATAATATTGGCCTTTTTGCATCTACTGAATGAGATGATTTATACAGCGTCCAGTGGCATCTTCACTCACACTAGATGGGTGAAGGGACCACTCCGACGCTGTAGTGCCTGGAACATGTTTTTTTATAGATGGTGTAGGCTTGCCCAGCACCTATACCATCCTGACAGCTTAGTCGGCCTAGCCCATAGGAAAGACTTGTCAATACGTGCGGAGCCAACCAAGTCGCGGGTTTCCTCACGATGTTTTCCTTCATCGTTAGCGTGTGGTATTGCGACTACAAATTCGCAAATGTACGTAACTTGGAAATTAAACAAAGTCATTGGTACATGCCCGCACTCGGGATCGAACCTAATAATAAACTTACATATATAGGTAGTGTCTTATAACAAGACGTAAGTCATATTAATATTATTTGTTAACACAAGCAACTTTTAGCTGACGCGTGTATATCACTTCGGTGCACTTCTTAAATATTTATCTAATCTGTTTCGAAATGAATTCACTGAAGGAGCACTGATTACATTTCATTTTATAGTGGAGACCTCTAATTTAAAGATCCGCGCGATCGCGGCCGGTGTTCGCGGCACCGACTGCAATACGCAAGCGAGGCCGCGTGTAAAAGCCAGTCTCTAGTAATTGTACTAGTTCGGAGGAAGCGGGCTGAGCTGAATATGTTTTAATTTCAGAATGTGTTACACTTTAGTTTGTTCTGCGCACGGAATTGCCACATTTTGCCCGGAAAATGTGTTTGAGAATATAAAGGCAGTTTTTTTTATTAATATACTTCGTTTTTCTTTGTCGGCGCTAGGCGGTGCTAACTAACGCCACCAATGGAATACTAATATCTTGTTGTATAATACATTTTGTGAACATTATAAATCTTAAAAACTATTTTTAGAACCTACAGCCAAAAACCTGGGATCAACCGCCGAGGACTTTGATAGATTTCCTCTAAAAACGGCCGTTTTTGCCAAAACTGCTTAAAGTCCTACATTCTTGGACCTAGGATTTAAAAAAATGCTATATATATTAATATTAATGGTGTTCACTTTTTCTAAGGACGGGTTATCAAAGAAGATTAATATATATTTTTTCCCTTTTTTTCCCTTGGTGGCGTTAATTAGCACCATTTTCCAGGCCTCTTATTTTAATGTATTTACATTGCGCCCCCTGCAGTACACAGTACCCACATGCCCAGCGTGGGGATTATGGGCATTACCCCCTATGATTGTTTGTCCAAACTAAAATTGTATGATAATTAATCAAATTAAATTTAAGTTAATGTAATACATACTTTTATATAGCACTTTAAAATGTTGCGTGCCCTACAGGGTCCACAAATATCTTATCAAATAACTGTTAAGTTATAATGTAACAACCTTGAAACTTGTGGAATGCAATAAAGTATTGAGTATTGATAGCACAACGTGGCGCTCTTTAGGGGAGGGCTATGTCCAGCAGTGGACTAGTATAGCCTGACGACGACGATATTGCATGGTGTGAATGGTGGCAAGTAACGGGTTTATGGTTGGTAGACCAGCCCGATGGTCCGAGGACACGAAAGCGGCCGGTATATAATAAGCGACAGATTAGTTAAAAAATATATATATTTATAAAAACAAACGAACCCGCCTGCCTGTAGTGATAAATCAACTGAAACGGCAAAACCAAGAGCTTTTACTTTAAAATGCTTACCTACCTCGAATCAGAAGAGATGGACCTGCTTTACCTGAGTGACCAAAAGATATACCTTTATAAGCAATATTTCCTCAAACTATTGCATTTAAACTTTATATATAAAATGTTGCAGTGTAACGGACCAAGGTCCATACAAGTGCTCACGATCGTTAATATAAATTTGAATTGTGTTCTGTGCGAGTTTGGTTCGAGATAGGTTACGTAGTAAAATCGCGGAAACTTTATTTAACGAGATTGATTAGGTAGGTAGGCACTTTAGTCGTTAGAAGGTCCTTATCATTCAAGTTAGGCATCACAATAAATCTAATAAATGCGACCAATGGGATTCAAAGCGGGGACGCTTTCTGGGGATTTTGTTGAGGGTTGTTTGTGTACTAATCGACAGTTAGTCATAAAAAAAAAAAAAAGAAAAACATTTCGAGTATTGTGTGAGGCTGGGTTCGAACCCGCGGCCTTCTGGTGGAGATCGGCGTCTGTCGCCGCTGGGCCAATTTGCATTTAATCAAAACAAAATTATGCAATAGGATTCTTTATGTAGTAGTCTATTCGAAGACTGAAATACAGCTAGACATTATTTTGTTTTCTAACAGGGTTTGTTATACCTAGATTAAATTGTGCAACAAGAATTTAGGGATGACTGAATAAATAGTGGAATAAAATAATAAGTTACAACGACATCTGCAGTGGACGAACGCACAACTAATAGACTATCGATTGGAAAAAACTCGTCCGCTACCTATCACTTATGACACGGCATTTCATCCTAACAGATAGATGGCGCTGTCGGCGGCTGGGAAGTAGATTCCCTTCAACTGCTTTCAAATCAAATGTTAATTGCTATCACTATTGAAATAGTAGATTATAAGAACAAATTTCAATATCTTTCTTGTTTTTGCACGCGCTTGTAGATTTTAAAAGCATTTATTTACCTAGTAGTTAAGTAGGTAAAATTCCGTGTTGAGGTAATGTTATGGTTATCAAAGTATACTGAGTTATTCACAGCGATTTTATGTTAGTGATTTGAAGACAGAAAACCATACACTAAAGATATAAATAAGAATAATCTCTGAAACATTTAATTTAGCTCCTACCTAGGAGAGAATAGAATCACTAAACGATAATTATTGCTACGTTTAAACTCTGTAGTATGTCGATAATACATATTGTTATGAAGGGAAACTAATTTATAACACACCGATGTAATATCAGAGACTTGGTAAAAGTATTATATTCACTTAAACAATAAAAATTACTAAAACTTATAATCAATCAAATAACTACTAACTCCATCTAGGTGAGAATAGGTTCACTAAACTTTCTTTAATCCTACTTTCAATTTCTTTAAAAAGCTTTTAATATGTCTTGTCATGAAAGAAAACTAATGTATAACGCACCGATGTAATATTAGAGACTTTGTAAAAGTAATATATTCGCTTAAACAATTAATTTAATAAAACTCAATAAATCAAAATAACTACTAGCTCCATCTAGCCGAGACTGAGATCACTAAATGTTCTTTACGGCTGCGTTGAGAGGTTATTAATGTGTCTTGTCGTGAAAGGAAACTAATTTAGAACATATTGATGTAATATTACAAGTCTCTGTAATAAAAAATGGTCTATTCACAAAAACAAAATAAATAAAGCTCATAATTAATCAATCAAAGAACATCTACTTTCTTTTGAGAATGGATATTAAACTATCTAGGCTAGTGTTGGGGTTAAATGACTGAAACAAAAGAAAAAGAACTCGAATGATTCCCTTCATATCCCTTTTAATATCTAGATCACCTATACGTAATCTCGTATGATAATCAATAATAAACTCAATGTCTATAAAAGAACGTGAGAGTAGGTGTACCACATGGTCTCATTCCGTTCCGCGTTAGTAACCGGCGGCGCCGACTGCCGAGACACGTACCTACAGTTAGGCGAGTGACGCACGTATTTGGTAGGTGTAGTGCGGAGATCGGACGGTACGCGGGTTCGATTCCGTTCAACTTTTTTAAAACAACCATGCACGTCGCTTGGGACAGTATGGGACTAATGTTGTAATGTATGTTTCTGTTGTATAACAGTTATTATTCTTAACATAATTTGTCCAAGGTAGTAATTTCTATTTTGATTGTTTATTGGTTTTCTTTCATGGCTCTATGCCTTCGATAGTCTTGTCACGTTATTTATTTAAATAAAATCAAAATTTCAAAGTATATTAACTTAATACCATAATATTTGCGAATGGTGTAATTATTTATAATTGTTGCTAGAGGGATAGCTAAAGTTGTTACTCGTAAATAGGAATGAAACATGACACGTAATATATTTCGTCACGAACTGCTAAGAGCTATTTATTCAATGTTCGGGAAAGGAATTGAATCATTCATCACTTTTGAAATGTAGCATTTAGGGCATCCCTAATAATGAAATATTGTTGAACGCAGGTCCTTTCGTATTCATACAGGGTTGCGTGTGTGAGATTAGAGTATTGCTGTATTGGTGGGTTGTAGTTCTCCGATTAGCCGATTCCGGTTTGGGCGCCACTGGTTGCCGCGGCGCCTACTAAAATGATTATAACGTTTCAATTCGCAATTGTAGCCTAAGTAGAGTATTTCTAGGTAAATCTGTGCTAAATTGAAAGGATGTTTTAACACAAACATTACGCTAAACCTTTATATTAACAGAAGTTAGTTAGTTGTCCGTAAGCATTGTGCCGCAGGTCAGTGGTGTGTTGGAATAAATTGTTAAGAAGAAATTATTGTAGACAAATCAATTAAACAGGAAATATCGAGATAAATAAATAGAAAATAAATAATGTATTACATTAAGACACAGGAAATTAATTTACAAAATATCAAAACATTAAAGTTCTGAAAAGAGATGGAGGTGGATTTCGGCTGGCCAATCGGGTGTCATTAGGTTTCATGATGGGTTAGACAAAGCGGAATTGGGAGTGGAGCCATTTTGGACGCGCGGGGTTATTTCGCGAGGCTATAAAAAGGCCGAGGCGCCAACGGCGCGCACGCATTCTGGACCAGGAAATTCAATAGTACATACTTATTCCGCTCGTAGGAAAATTCGCCATTTTGTGTGAATTTATTAGAACTGGAGAGTTTCGATTGCATTTAAATTCGGTAATAGGAAAGTGACTTTGGATTTGTGACCTAGCATCATCTGTGGGCATTGCGTTCTAGTGTATCAGCCCTGGTGTGAAGTCTCAGGTTTAGAGGTACTTTCGGAGCTAGGGAATTAGATTTGAAAGTAAAAAGTGTAAATGTTAGGAACGGTTTTGGTGAGTATTCCGTACAATTAGCTAGAAGGTTTCCGCGTAAAAATATGGTTTTCAGCATTTGTGATTAGTGTAGCTTCCGCGAAATAAATTGTGAACTAACCCTTTTTCTCCACAGTACAGCGTTTTTGGGGAAATAAATGTGTGCAAAACAAAACTCTCGGTGGCAAGGGCATGTTAGGGATAGGCCGTGTGGCTAGCCTTTGTCGAATACCTACTCGACTCGATGTAGGCACACGAGGTTATCAATGACATGTCTGCGCCATAGCTTTCAGAGGTTTGCATCATATTTAATTCCGCATACAAACGTGTGAATTTAGAGCGAATTCACTTGGTAGCCTTATACAGTTGATTTGACAGACTAAATGAGGAATTCCAATATCTAGCTCTGCTTACTATGCTACGGCTGAATCTGAGTCTGCTTTGGTTGAAAGGTTTAAAGAATCCCTTCACCGGAGGTGTGCCCAATTTAATTTATTTGTAAAACAATTTTCCTATATAATTACATGTCATAATTAATTACTTAATTGAGATAATTTCATATTAATTATCTAGCTTGAGAATTGGGTTAAAACGCTTCTTGTGAATGTGGTGTTAGATCTCCTTCCACTAGCATTTGTGGTATAGCAATTTTCCCCCTGCTATTTCCCTGCGTGACAGACGATTCCAGCCCTCTGGCACTTTGCACCCATAACATATCTATGTATTATATTCCGTATATTCTTACCCTGTAAGTGGTACCGATCCCATAAACCACTTACGCATACACACCCTAGGCTACACACTCTGGCCGGCCAGAAAGTCTGAAAGGTAACTGCGTCAAGTCAGTCCTTAGCACGAGTTAGTGCATTAAAAATAATTAAATGACTTGAAACAGTTAGGTTTTCCGGAGTTAGGGAGGATAGCGATAGGTAATAGCTGTGACTAGGGAAACACCATAGGCACTCACACATACACACGATTAAATATAAATGGGGTTTGCTTTTCTGAAACAATTTGTTTGGTGGTTAAATTCATTAGCTTACTGGGCTGGGAATGTTAGGTAGGCTCCCCTTTTTCTTCCAGGGTATCCAGAGTTGAATGATGAGAGTAAGTATTTCCCCAGCTCCCCACATATGCGGTCATTATTCGTTTGTTAGGATCATTTTAAATTGACAAATAAGTGAATTGGTGTCTCCTCAACGTTTCCTATTGAAGCTATTAAATCAGGTAGATAAAAGCGTTACGTTTAATGTCTCGATTCAATTAGGGTAAGGTAGGTTAATCTGTCTAAACCCGTTATAAAATTATAGCATTTTAATTCTGATTTGGTACCTACTAAACGTATTGTTTACAACTTCTGTCAATATTTAATATCAATGATTGTTAGATAACACTAGGTGTGAGGTTCTGTGCGTATTAACCTAACAGTGACATTTCAATCGAACTAAGGAATAGGTTTAGAGCGATGCGGTACCTATATAATAGCTGTCTAACTCGTGACCTTCGGGTCATTCAACTTTTGCGTTTATGTAGGTAGGTGCGTACTTTTCTCGACCGAAGTTATGTAGGTATGTTACGTTTGTAATAGATCTTATAGGTACTTACTACTGAATGTAAACACATAGGCGGCATATACGCAATATAGGGTGTCCAGTATATAGGGTGGTAAATTACGGTTTATATTATGTTACGTTTGTTAGTAGATTATAATTATACTATATAGGAACGCATAGTCCGAATATAGTCGCGTTATAGGGTGTCCAATATATAGGGTTATCAAATTACGGATTATGATAGGCAATGAAAGGACGTTATGGGACGTTAGTGAGTAGTTAGAAGCCACTATAGGCTTTTTAATAGTAAGGCTTATTTTTGTAGTAGGTATATTGGCTTAATTCTTGGCATTATTTCATGGTTGCGTGGGTTCGGCTGAGATGTTTCAGTTTAGTCAGCTTCGATGAAGTTGTTCCAAAGTACTTTGTGCATTGGTCTACCTACCTCACTCACACTCTTCTGCCAATGCATTGTACTACTGAACATCCCTTTGCCGTTTCTTACGTTAATTGTGTGTAATGACCTGGGTCTTAAGACTTTATACCTAATTATGCTTATTGTGCGTTTATTATATTTATTTCCTTCTGATGACTTGTGCTTTGGTATCATTCATAGTTGCGTTGGTTTGGCCAGATTGTTTCAGTGTTGGTAGGCTTCGATGAAGTCTTTTCCAACGTACTTTGTGCATTTGGTTACCTACCTCTCTCTCTCACTCTTCTGCCAATGCATTGTACTGCTGGACATCTCTTTGCCAATTCTTAAGGCATATTGGCGATACTTAAGGCATATACGTAGTTAGGTTATTATATTTATTTTGGGAATATGTACAGATTTTATCGTTAGTATTTTCTTTAGTTGATTGATTTTTCCTATAGTGGCATTTCATGGTTGCGTGAGTTTGGCCAGATCGTTTCAGTGTTGGTAAGCTTCGGTGAAGTCTTTTCCAACGTACTCTGTGCATTTGGTTACCTACCTACCTCTCTCACTTTCGTCGACTGCCAATGCATTGTACTGCTGAACGTCGCTTTGCCAATTCTCGCGTAATTATGTATGTCTACTTGAGGAATAGACTCGGGATAATGAATCACTGTACCTATTCTTATTTCTAGTCTGTCATAGATTATTATTTATAAGTATATATTAACAGTATAACGTAGTGGTGGCCATACCCCATCCAGGGTAGATATAATTAGCTTTATCAACTAGTAGATAACCGAGTATTGTACTCATTTCATATTAATCCGTTATTATCTACCTAGTTGGCTAATAATGTCTGTCTTAACCGGCCTTTTTGGTAGGGGACGTTATACTATAACACTCACGTGTTTGCTGTATGACATTTGGTTTATTTGGTACTTTTATATTTTATTTATTTAGAAGTAGTTTTGTAAGAGTTACATATTTCATCCTAGTTTTATTTCTTTCAACTTAATTTCAGCTTAACCTATTATCTATTTAATTTATTCTAAATCATATCTTGCTTTCGCTTATTTCATTCGCTTGATTGCTGTTTTCATTTATATTTATTTGCTTTAAGCTAAACTTTGGTTTCTGTTCATTCCTTTAAATTCAGCTTTTGTATTTGAACGGATCTCTAACACACTCTCGTTACTCAATCTCATATCCTAAAAGAGCTTAGGTTACTAATACGTTCACAACGAAGGGTTCTCATTAGACTAGACGATCACAGTTGGCCATTAGAGTGTTTTGCATCATAGATTCTTTTAGTAGGTTAATTATTATTGTACGTATTTTCTTTTTAAATGGGTTAAAGTCTTTTTTTACGCGGGCTGGGGAGTTACAGCAGTCAGGACGCATTAGATGATTATAAACTAACAGGAACTGGTATTTTTTTCCCAAAATCTAGATTAAATTTGGAAATGGATATCTAGTATTACTTGTAACGTTCAACAAGTCTCAGTTTTTTGTTATTTTGAATAAAATATTTTGACTAGAACCGAGTGACAGGAATAAATGACTGGGTTAAGCAACAACATGCGCGGTCAGGTGCTGGAAAGGTGACCATCCCGTGACTACCACAAGAGACATTTTTTCCGAGCGCTTCCGTGCTTCGCAAGGCACGTTAAGCCAATGGTGCCGGCTGTCATATAATGGCAGTCGTTAGGCGATGTCAGAGGCTTGATAACTTTTGACAGTAAGGCCCGCCACTGTTTTGCAATCCTCCACCAACCCGGTCTTGGCCTCCGTGGTGGAGTCTGGCCCAACCTTCCTGCGATGCAGGAAAAGATCCGTGCCCCAGCAGTGGGGACATACAATGGTTGATAACGAAGTTGTATGCCGGCTAGGTAATAATATCAGTAATTACATTAAATATTTCATTTTCGCAACTACACGGTTTGGTACCAATCTCAGCCCTCTGCCCTGCTTTCGCTTTCCATAACCTAATACATTACTTTTCACAGAGCAGACGCGTGGACGTCAAGAGCCAAGTTTCCCGAAAAAGCCTGCATAGTTGTGAGTCGCTAAGAAAATTCGCCCCGCCAGAGACAATTCTCGTCAAATTGAAAAATTCCTGGCGCGGATTGCAAAGGGGCAACTTCGGAACAACGTCCGGGGTAGACTCAACAAGCGACAGAGGATCATCGGGGTGCTCCAGCATGATTAAAAGGCTTAGGATTTGTCTCAGAGCTGAAAAAAATATCCCTACCATTAATAACATACTATGGTTGTGGACGTGATCTTTTCTACGTCTATATAACAGTCATCCGTGCCTTCTTTTAAATCTTTATAAATTAATATAATAAATTAATATACTAATATAGGTTGGTGCTATTCTCTAGGCCGACGCTGTGTGGTGTCGGCCTAGAGAATAGCACCAACCCAAATTCTTCCCGCGGGTGTCGTAAAAGGCGACTAAGGGATACAAACCGGAGGGTGGGCAGCAGCGCCCTCTGCAGTGCAATTCCACCAAACTGCGATCCCCAACCCGCATGCCCAGCGTGGGGATTATGGGCACTACCCCCCCAATGATGGCACAACCTTGCGCTATGGCGCTCATTAGGGGAGAGCTATGTCCAGCAGTGGACTAATATAGCCTGAAGAAGAAATTAATATACATTTATTATATTCACTCGGAGCCCCAGATTTGACTTCCAGTGTGGGCATGTACAAATGACTTTGTTTTCTAAGTTATGTACATTTGTGGAGATATTGTAGCAATGCCACTCGCTGACGTGAAGGAAAACCTCTTGTGGAAACCTAAGAGCAAATACCTCAGCGCTTGAAATTGCCAATCCGCGGTGGGCACGCGTGGTAATTAAGCCCGTTCTCTGTCTCTGAGAGAAAGCCTGTGTTTATAGGCTACACGAAAAAAAAAACACCAGAGTAAAAAGGAGTAACGCGCCCTACAAAAGTTATTTTGTCCAATTAGCGGCCGAGCTGCTAAATAACAGAGCCCTGTGACAGTTTGTTTGCTCGTACCGGCATAAACCGGATGCGGCCGGATCAAATCAGTTGCTGTGAGTTGGACAAACAGATATATGCACAAAGCCCTGCAAATTGCTAAATGTTAGTGCTACTGCTACTACTCAAGGTATAATTTCACGCGACGTCTGATTTTTGGTGGCAAAAAACCCACCGGGCTTGCTAGTCGACACGGAGCACCGATTACAGATACGACACAATCCTGGTTTGTCTCTCAGAGAATTTTTACGAGTACTTTGAGTTAACTACAACCACATCATGAACTGTGAGGCGTGCATGCAAATAGTCGGAAGAAACGAGGTCCTGAAGTGCCACTTATGTAGCAGATGCTACCACCACCAATGCGTTAACATGACTTCGGCCACGTATCGGGAGATTAACAAAAAATCCTGGCAGTGTCCCTCTTGTGACAATATAACAAAGCGCTATAATAACAGAAGAGGAGACGAAACACCGACCCGCAAGCAGTTCGAGGAGCGACCTGGGGCCTCATCCGTGTCCGCTGCGGCCGAGCCGGCCAGAGTCCAACCAGCGATCCCGAGTGCCGGGCCTGAGGTTCCTACGGATGTGTTGCCCGGCGATCCCTTGGTTCCCCTATCTTACGTGCAGTTTGGTAAACTTTTGGACGACAAGCTTGATCACTTTAGATCCACTATCACTAGGGACTTTAACCACATCCTGAATAAATTACGCGAGAGCTTCCAGAAGGAGGTGGAGGTCCTACGCGCTGAAAATGCTAAGCTGCGAGAGGACTTAGTGGCACTCGAGAAGAAAGTTTGTACCTCAGACGCCAATAATACTTTATCTATAATCGCGGATCTTCAATCCCAGTTAAATGAGAGGGATCAGGAGATGCTGTCGAATGACGTTGAGGTCACGGGAGTTCCTGAGTTCGACGGTGAGTCTGTGGGTCACTTGGTGATGGCGACGGCGACGAAGCTGGGTATGTCACTTGAGGAACGCGATATCGTAAGCGTTTCCAGGGTCGGACCCAGGCGCGGTCCTGTGGAGGGTGCCCCTACGCCACGCCCCCGCCCCATCGTCGTTCGACTGACACGGCGCTCACTCCGAGACCAGCTATTGCAGAGTGCACGGGTGCGCCGCGGCGCCACTACTGCGGAGATGGGCCTTCCAGCTCACGTAGAAAACCGCTTTTACGTCAACGAACGTCTCACTAAAATAAACCGCGCTCTGTTCGCCAAGGCTCGAGACGCGGGACGAAATGCTAATTGGAGGTTTATTTGGACGAAGGATGGGCGGGTTTATGGCCGAAAGGATCAAAACTCGCAGAGATTTATTTTGCGTAGCGAGGAAGACATTAAGTCTTTTATCAAAGTTTAAGTAGGACTTTTATGTGTGTTTTACGTTCTTTATGTTTTGTTTGCATGAGTGCAATTATGGCACCTTGTAAAAGTGTTCAGTCCCAGCGGGTAATTTTTCAAATTAGTAATGTCTGCACCCTTATAATGTATATATTTTTACGGAATGTATTTATTATTACATACTCTTACATCACTTACTTCTATATACAGACTTATCACACTGAGCATAATATTTACACGATTCATGATAAGTATACTTTTTGCGATGATTAAAACGGGACTCAAAATTTGCTTTCTTAACGCGGGGTCTCTTGGGACTAAACACGACGAATTGGAGGCCGCGTTCTGTAGGATTTCACCTGATATAATAGGTATTAATGAAACCTGGTTAAGACAGGGTGAAGAGGGTCGGGCCCCTACGCTACCGGGGTACCGTCTGCGGCATGTGCCACGGCCGCGCACTGTGCGACAGCGCGGAGGTGGCGTGGGATTCTACGTACACCGCGGCGTGCGCGCTGTTACCGTCCCTCATCCCCCCGCGCCTGATCAAGTGGAGCAAATGTGGCTGTCAGTAACAGTAAATTCCACCCGTTTAGTGATCGGAACAGCGTATAGGCCACCGTGGCTTAACTGTGACCTCTTTCTGGATGCTCTAACTGAATCTATAATAAGCTTTGCCAATTTTGACCACATAATCTTGCTAGGTGACCTTAATATAAATGTGTTAGAATGTAGTAGCAATCGAAATAAATTAGAAAACTTTTTGACTTGTATGACTCTGAAAAATTTAGTTTGTACCCCAACTCATTTTACTGAACATTCCTCTACCCTAATTGACCTAGTGTGTACCGATGTTGACCCCGTTAAAGTTACAGTTACTACGGATCATATACCTAGTCTGTGTAGCCATGCAATAATCACGGCAGAATTTAGGATACGAAAACAAAAGTTACCACCACGAAAAGTTAAATATAGACCGTTGAAAAACATTGACATAAATAATTTAAATTTAGAATTACAATCAATTAATTGGAAGAGTGTAACACAAAAGACTAATGTAGGCGAAATGGTAAAAGAATTTTCCGATAATATTATATCTTTATTCGACAAGCTCGCTCCCATGAAAACAATAGTCATTAGAGACAAACAGAAACCATGGCTTACCAGCAACGTTCTGTATATGATGCAGTTGCGTGATCAAGCCCATAAGAAGTTCTCCGGTACAAAGTCTGATACGAATAAAAAGGAGTACAAATCACTTAAACATTTGGTTAATGTCAGTTTATACTTCGAAAAGCGATGTTACTTCGAAAAGCATGTCAATAGCAACATTAACAAACCTAAAACCTTGTGGAAAACACTAAAAAATATAGTTCTTCCCCAAATCAACAGGAAAAATGACTTACCGGATCACTTCGATGATCCCGACGAAATTAATAATCATTTCGTTAATATGCCTGGGGACAATTATTGTAGTATCTCACGTCTGACATACTTTGAGTCTAATAGGTACACTAGTGCAATGTTCACACTACATCCAGTAAATGACACTGCTGTTTCTAAAATTATAATGTCTCTTTCCTCTAATGCACAAGGTGTAGATGGCATCAGTTTGGATATGATCATAGCGTCCCTTCCACACTCGTTAAGTTCTATTACGGATATCATAAACAAGTCAATAGTTACTTCTACTTTTCCCGAATACTGGAAAACAGCCGTTGTCCGACCTATACCTAAAAACTGCAATCCAGCAAATGTAACCGACCTTAGGCCAATCAGCCTACTGCCTATAATGTCTAAAATCCTTGAAAAGGTGGTATACGATCAGGTGATTCGCTTTTGCGAGGAGAATAATATATTACCTATAATCCAGTCAGGATTTCGTAGAGGTCATAGTACAAGCACTGCACTATTGGATGTTATTGATAATATTTTGTGTGCTCAAGACAACGGTAGCGGTAGTATTTTGGTTATGCTAGATTTTTCGCGGGCGTTTGACTCGATAAACCATTCTTTAATGCTATCAAAGCTGTCACATTACGGTTTTGATACTGCTAGTATTAGATGGTTCCATAGTTATTTGTCGTGTCGCCGTCAGCGTGTACTGTTACAAAAGTCTGATGGCACTGCGTGTGAATCCCAGGATAAACTCTTGGATAGAGGAATTCCTCAGGGATCAATTATTGGTCCGTTACTATTTATTATTTACACAGCTGATATAACGCACTATATCAAACACTGCCATTATCATATATATGCCGACGACCTGCAAGTGTATACGAGAGTTCCTCCGACTGATGCTGTTTCTTGTGTTCAGCGCCTTAATGAGGACTTAAATAGTATCGCTGAGTGGTCCAAAGCAAACTGCTTAGTTTTAAATCCCACGAAATCAAAATATATGCTATTAGGATCAAAAAAGCAACTGAAAACATTGAACCAAGCGGATCTTCACGTGGAAATGTTGGGCACTCAAATGGGTCAGGTAACTGAAGCTCGAAATCTTGGCATTGTAATTGACGGTGAGTTGCATTTCGAGCGTCACGTTCAAGAGGTGGTAAGAAATTGTTTTTATCGACTTAAAATGTTGTATCGTATCCGTAATTTTATAAGCGAGAAGCTCCGTCTACGACTTTGCGAGGCTTTAGTATTGTCAAAACTCAATTATTGTGCTACTGTTTATGGGCCCTGTTTACTTCAAAGGACCCAAAAGCTCGTTCAAAGGGTCCAAAACGCTTGCGCTCGATACATTTTTTCAATTCCACCTCGTACACACGTGACCCCCTTCCTCAATGGCGCGAACATTCTAAAAATGGAAGCGAGACAAAGGCTACAGTTAGCAACTCTTTTGTTCGGCGTCATAAATACTCGCAACCCCCCATATTTGTTTTTTAAGCTTACCTGGCGACAATCACGACATGCTGAGAGTATAAGAGGGGCCACTGCACCGCTTCTACTAGCGAGACACCGTACAGCAGCCTTCCGGGGAAGTTTTAGATATGCGGCAACTAAATGTTGGAACAACATCCCGCCACCTATCCGTGTCTGCAAAAGTAAGCACACATTTAGGTCTACTTATAGGGCGCATCTTTTGCAGATACAGCAGCAAACACTTTAATAAAAAAATTAAAATAAAAAAAATATATATATATTAATAAAATATATATATTAGAGGGGGACGTGCAGGCTCGTCCCACTCTGGGATGGTCTGGTAAGAGTTCGGTGTAGCATATCATCGCAACATACGGTTGGGGCCCCTTGAAAAAAACCCTCAATACGCCCATGTAAAAGTAGTAGTAGTTAGTTACTCACTGACAGGTTGCCTCGCACCTGCATTCCTTGTCCACGGTCTGTGTTCGCGTACACGTTCTAATGGCACGCACTTTACGGTCCATATTAGAGTGAACGGGATGTTTTCTCGCAGGTCACCACTTCACGTACTGAACTTCTCTCGTTTGTATTTTATTCGCTTACCCGTAAGTCTATCAACATAATATTTGTATATCTCCATTGAATTATATCACTGACTTATTTGTTTCACTGTTTATCCGATTATATTATGTATTTATTACCTTCACTCTTCACAAGCACTGCACAGTATAATATTTAAGTATTGTATTCTATTGTATATTTCACACCACGGGCAGCTTATTAATTTTTTTTTTTTTTCTCACGTACATGGCTAACCGCAGCTTGGACCCGACTGAAAATCAGCGTTGCAACTGACAAGTCAGTTGCTACATTATGCTGAGTCGGGCCCATTTTGGGGGCTCAATACTTAAAACCTATGTATTAAATTATGTTGTTTTCGTGTTGTAAAGTTGATTTATTTTTTAGCTGTGTCTTTTGTTTTTTTTTTTTTGCTATGTGTAATCTCTTTTTTTTTTTGTAATTGGTTTTTGTGTTTTTTTGGTTTTGTTTTGAGTATTGTGTCGTCAAATAAATACATTTTCTTTCTTTCTTTCTTTCAAATTGGGTTGGCGTTTTGACAAAGGCTTCGTTTGTCGAATAATGTGTCCTTCCGGATTTCGTGGTACTTTCTTGTGATATTGTCACGTAAAGGTGGTATAATTAGAAGCGGTGAATGTAGTTATCAATACAAATTATCTTGACAAAAATGTCAACTGTTGTATCAATTTGGTACAATTTGGCATTATAATTATATATTATTTTTTTGCACTAACCCGTGCTGAGATAAGTAGCCTCTAAATAAATTAAAATTATTAAAAACCTATTTAGAGGCTAAAATTCCACTTAGAATATGATTTTGTTAGCCTCTAAATAGGTTTTTAAATATTGTCCTTAGCACGGGTTAGTGCAACAAAAAGAATAGATTATAATTATTTTAATAAATTCCACAGAACACGATCACGAGCAATGGTACTAAGCTAAGATACCTATGAATTGCTCGTAGCCACGGCTGCCTGAGTGATCTTAGAGGATCACAAAGGTTAAGCAACATAGGGCGCATTTAGTGCATGGATGGGTGACCGCCTATGACTAACGATAGTGGCATTTTTCCGAGCGGTTCCGTGCTTCACAAGGTTCGTTGTGATCAGTTGGTCGATAAGTCATGCATGTCAGAGGCCTTAGTCAAAATAATAGTAATTTATTTTACAAAAATCAGGAAAATATAAGTGCTGCGGCCAGACACACGAACATAAGTGGTACGCCTTTTCTTTCCTGTGACGTGTTAACTTGTTTCAATAAATGTTTTTCTTTTTCTTCTTTAGAAAGAAGAAGAAGGAAAGACGACTGATCTGACAGTAAAAATAGGTTTGACCATTTACAATACTCTATATCGCTTCGGGGCTTCAAAAGGTGTGACACCTTACCCACATCATAATGATCCCTACTGTCTCTTGGTAAGCCCATGACACAACAACGTCCTTACGTGCGGTGTGATACTGAAGGTAATGCGGTGGTAGCAGAGCGGTAGAACACCAGCTCAATAAGTAGGTTGTGGGTTCAAATCCGGCATGTACCGAGGACTGTTAATATTATGAAAAAATATTGGTCAGGGAAATCAATGTGAAGTTAGTTTAAAGTTTAAAGAATTTTTACGAGTAGATACATTTTATAGGGCCTTAAGGGAGTGCAAGCAAAGTCACCGTCACGTCATACTCGATATGAATGTCAGAAATTAAGGCAATTGCTTAATTAAGTTCTACCTTATGACTTATATTCGATCCGCTTTATAGATAAGTCAATCTACTAGTTCCGGTTCCGTGCTTCGCAAAGCACGCTAAGCAGTTGGTGCCAGCTGCAGTCAGAAGATGGTAGTCGTTAAGTCAAGTCAGAGGCCTTAGGGCGGCTTGAAAACTGTAAGACCAGCCACTAGTCTTGTAAGCCTCCACCAATCCGGACTTGGCCCCCCTGAGGAAGTATGGCCTATATCTTCCTCAGGAAAGAGACCCGTGCCCCGCGGTGGGGACACAATGGGTTGATGATGAATTAAATCTACTAGGATAATTACCACACGCCGGCGCCGATACGCGATATTCGTAGACGGATGTTCTTGTTATACTATTTTTATTTTTAATGCACTAACCCGTGCTAAGGACAATTTCAAAAACCTACTTAGAGGCCAAACATTCCACCAATGCCGGGATTCGACCCCGCGACCTCTGGCTATCCGTGCCAGCGCTCTTTCCAACTGAGCTAATGGGCGAATCACCGGCATCAGTGTAATTTCGAACCTCTTTACACTATTCTCTGTATTACGTACAGGCAGCGACATCTGGTTTAAGTAAATTGCATCACTTACAGCCCCGACTACCTAATTTGCAGTTAGGTTTTTACATCGGAATGATATCACTGTACCCACATGATTATATTATTTTTATTTTAATCACTAACCCGTGCTAAGGACAATTTCAAAAACCTATTTAGAAGCCAAAAATTGTAACCATGCCGGGATTCGAACTCGCGACCTCTGGCTATCCGTGCCAGCGCTCTTTCCAACTGAGCTAATGGGCGACTCATTATTATTATTATTAATAATATTATTATTAATTAGCTCAGTTGGAAAGAGCGCTGGCACGGATAGCCAGAGGTCGCGGGTTCGAATCCCGGCATGGGTGGAATTTTTGGCCTCTAAATAGGGTTTTGAGGATGTTCTTGTGAGAAAAGTCACGTCTGTAGGTCGCATCCGTCGGCTCCGTCCGTCCAACAGCATATTCCTAGCCTTACAAGTATTTTTCCTGCCCCGCGCTGAATGGAGCGTGTCAGTGTGTCGCAGGTGGGTATACATCATCCGCTCTCGTGCAAAATGCAACGTCATAAAACGACGGGGCGCGGGCCGCGTATTGCGGTTTGCGTATCGGATGAGTGGCTGGGGCGCGTTACGGTTTCAACATATTTATTTAACACGACACTATGAAGGCCGCCACTTGTACTGTACTGTTATTTTTTAAGTCTCTTATGTAATCCCTGGTGTGCATGCAATAAAGAATATTCTATCTATCTATGAAGGTAGATTCACACTGGTTAGTAATATATTGTATATTATTTGCTAGCTGTGCCCGCGAATACGTCGAATTTGCATAGTGTTAAGCTTAGGAAACAAAGACGAGATTTTTTTTGTGTTAAAATTTATGTGATTAAGAAATTGCCTTTTTCGAAATTCATTCAGCTGAAATCAATGATGTCACCAACGCTCTTAAGCTCTTTACATTACAAAACAAAGTGGCAAAATTAAATAGTGAGGGCTAAAAGAGTGAGGTAATGGTTGTATGCAAAATCGTCAGTCGCTCACGGTTGATGTTCATAAGTCGGTCATATTTCAAAAACCTATTTAGAGGCTAAAAATTCCACCCATGCCGGGATTCGAACCCGCGACCTCTGGCTAGCCGTGCCAGCGCTCTTTCCAACTGAGCTAATGGGCGACTCACCGGCATCAGTGAAATTTCGAACCTTTTTACACTATTTTCTGTATTACGTACAGAATTTTTAGCCTCTAAATAGGTTTTTAAAATTGTCCTTAGCACGGGTTAGTGCATTAAAAATAAAAATAGTATAAGTCAGTCATAGTTCATCAGTATTCGTAGTTGCAGGTGAGCTGGTGATGATCATACATCATCACCACCGCGTTGACAGCAGAACACAGTAGAATGTTGGCGTTATATCAGAGAAGTCATGGTTTCGAATCCGGACATGTCCCAATGACTTCGTTTTCTAACATCTAATCGAGATTTCTGAATTGTACTTTCATTGTGAGAAAGCCTGTGCCCTAGTACGTATCTAGGCAGCTTTTGATTAAGCCCATCACCGAACTATCGTTTGTAAATACGCGCCCGCGACCTCGTGACACGACTTCAAAACATTCATACGCGGTAATGAGGACACAGGCGCCCCACTGTTTGCTTGCGCTTTTCATTCAGGCCCAGAGCTTCACTGACATAATACGTACCTTTTACCTTATTGCTGATGTTACTTCATTTATGATATGGCACTAAAACAAGGCTTGGCATTTCGAACAGCGTGGGAAATGTATTGGATTTGATTAATCATCATCAATTCATTATGTTCCCTCTGGTCACGGGTCTCTCCTATGAAGAAGGTATAGGCCTCACTCCACCACAGGGGCCAAGTCCGGATTCTCCACCAATCCGCTTGCAATACTAGTGGCTGGTCTACTGTGAGAAGTTTTCAAGCCGCCCTATGGCCTCTGACTTTTTGGAATGATTAGATTCTATGAATTTTAAAATTGTTTAATTGTTAGGTTTGACTCTACTCACCCATTGGTTGGCTAGAATAAAATGCTTATTAGTTTTAAGCCTGCGTATTTTACAATACTTACTTGGTGCAATAAATAATTTTAATAATAATAATGTAAAAGACAACTGGAATAAATAATAACAAACAATCCGACTCAACCCAACGATACAAATAATTACTAGGCCTTGTAATTATTTGCATTGTTGAATTTGAGTCTCGCCTGCTTAATAGTGTTTTTTTTTATTTTTTATGTAGGGTGTATTCTTACTTCGTAAGGCACGTTAAGCCGTTGGTGCCGGCTGTCATATAATGGCAGTCGTTAAGCCATGTCAGAGGCCTTATGGGCGGCTTGATAACTTCTGACAGTAAGGCCCGACACTGTCTTACAATCCTCCACCAACCCGGACTTGGCCCCCGTGGTGGAGTATGGCCTTACCTTCCTGCGATGCAGGAAAAGACCCATGCCCCAGCTGTGGGGACATACAAGGCTTAATAACGATAACGTTGGGTGTATGATGCTTTTATATCGGCTATGACACTTGCGCCAACACGAGCAATCGATTGAAAACTTATTTGTCAAGTTCTGGCCATTGTTTGAGGAACTATGAGGGAACGTAGAATCGTACACATTTACATGCGTATACACACATACGGGTCAAACATATTACACGCTTTTTGAGCTTCGCCATAGTCGGGTAAAAAGACTTATTTCAAAATTAACGTTACCTAACGTCAGAAGAAAATTCACTATGATATTTTTTACGTAGGCTATAAACTATCAACAGCACAAGCTTTCCCTCGGGATGGGCTTAATTACCACGGTGCCTACCGCGGATTGGCAATTTCAAACTCTGAGGTATTAGCACACCTCCTCATTCAGCGTCATTCAGGTTTTCTTACGATGTTTTCCTTATTGTATATATCTTCCGTACTGCTACTGCAACTACACAAGTACATAACTTAGAAAACAAAGTCACTGGCACATCCCCGCACGCGGAATCAAACCTTGGGCTCTCGAGTTCGAGTCCATTATTCTACACTTTGGCTACTGGCGCTCTAATATTGATGATAGTATTTATTATTTATTGATGATAGACACACACTGACCGACCTAGCTTCAGCCTCGGGACGTATCGGTCTTGGCATGAATTTGGATAAAACCAAAATCATGATCAACGGCCACATTGATCCGAGACCGGTCGTCGTACATGGTCACCTTCTCGAAATTGTTTCCGAATACATTTACCTCGGGCAGATTTTGCAGTTAGGTAAAAACAATTTCGAGAGGGAGGCCAAGAGGAGGATCCAGCTGGGCTGGGCAGCGTTCGGTAAACTACGCCGAGTCTTCTCGTCATCCATACCGCAATGCTTGAAAACGAAAGTTTTTGATCAGTGCGTCCTACCTGTCATGACCTACGGAGCCGAGACATGGACACTCACGAAAGGGCTGGTCCACCAGTTCAAAGTCGCTCAGCGAGCTATGGAGAGAGCTATGCTCGGAGTTTCTCTGAAGGATAGGATTCGTAACGAATGCATCCGACAGAGAACCAAAGTTATCGACATAGCTCAGAGAATCAGCAAGCTGAAGTGGCAGTGGGCTGGCCATATCTCGCGAAGAACCGACAACCGTTGGAGCAAACGTGTCCTTGAGTGGAGACCGCGACTCGGCAAACGTAGTGTGGGACGCCCTCCGACTAGGTGGGATGACGATCTGCGAAAAACTGCAGGCAGATGCTGGATGCGGCAAGCTGAAGACAGGGCGCTATGGCGCTCATTAGGGGAGGGCTATGTCCAGCAGTGGACTAGTATAGCCTGACGATGACACAACACTTCTGACAGTAAGGCCTGCCACTGTCTTATAATCCTCCGCCAACCCGAACTTGGCCCCCGTGGTGGATTATGGCCTAACCTTTTTGCGATGTAGAAAGAGACCCGTGCCCCAGCAGTGGGGACATATTATTATTAAATTCTTTATTGTACCTGTAAAGGTTGTACAATTGGCGGGCTTAATACTAAATAGTATTTTATTCATACAAGAGTTGATATTGAATTACACAACAAACTCCGCCCTCGCCGGTTATTCGTCTGTAATATGTGGTCAGCAAATAAATTGAAAGTTGCAGGCATATAAATTAAATTCATTTTAACAAGTTAATAAAATAGCTTTGTAACGAATATATTTTAATTATTTACTAATCAATTTGGAATTTTATGCAACTAATTTTAATAATTTTGCTGCAAAATTGTTTTTAAAGCCGACCACTAGGCGCTGCACAAAATGCTTCATTACTGTCAGAAAAGATTTTAATCCTAATTTTTAATGATATTACAAACTGTATCCATTTAAAATCGTCTATCTGCAGTAGGCAAACGCGACGATTAAACCCCATTCTAACGGCCACTGACAGTAAGATCGATAACTTGTATGTCCCCACTGCTGGCGCACTGGTCTCTTCCTGCACCGCAGGAAGGTTAGGCCATATTCCACCACGGGGGCCAAGTCCGGGTTGGTGGAGGATTGCAAGACAGGGCGGGTCTTACTGTCATTGTTATCAAGCCGCCCATAAGGTCTCTGAAAGGTTTAACGACTGTCACTACGGCACAAACGGCTGAATGTGCCTTGCGAAGCACAAACACTGAAAAATGTCACTAGCGATAGTCACGGGACGGACACACATCTTGTAACTGACCGCGCCTGTTGTTGCTTAACTCAAGTGACTGATTTCAATCACTCGCTTCGACTAAGCCACGAGCGCTCCTTTCGTTAAGGTGTATTTGCAAAACAATTGTAGAATACTAGTTATCCAAAATATCCAACCATATAAGAAACAAAAGGAATAGATCAAAAACAAAATGATAAGCTCCCGGCCTCCCGTTACACCTTTGTTAACTCAACTCGCTTTGCAGGCGCAAGTAGTCAGCGCGGCTGTAAACAAAATAATACGCGCTAGAATACCATCTCGGGCAAGAGGAAATTATATTACTGGCCGCTTTTTAATAGTGGATAGTACAACAGTTATTGTTATTTAGAGTTTGCGTAAGCACCAAAAAGAATGAACAGCCAAATAGTCTTTAATTTCGTTGCATAATACTTTCCCATGCCGGGACTCGAACCCGCGACCTCTGGCTAACTGTGCCAGCGGTCTCCCAACTGAGCTTATGAGCCACTTACCGGCTTCAGTGAAATTTTCAACATCTTAACAACACTCTCTGCATTACGTACAGGCAACATCTGGCTGCAGTAATTTGCATCACACGCAGCCCCGAGTACCTACTTTGCAGTTAGGTTTTACATCGGAATGATATCGCTGTAACCACATGATTATATTCAATTTAAATGCACTACCCGTGCTAAGGAAAATTTAAAAAAAGCTATTTAGAGGCTAAAAATTCCACCCATGCCGGGATTCGAACCCGCGACCTCTGGCTTTCCGTGCCAGCGCTCTTTCCAACTGAGCTAATAGGCGACTCACCGGCATCAGTGAAATTTCGAACCAATTTACAATATTCTGTGTATTAGGTACAGGAAGCGACATCTGGCTGAAGTAATTTGCATCACTTGCAGCCCCGAGTACCTACTTTGCAGTTAGGTTTTACATCGAAATGATATCGCTGTACCCACATGGTTATATTCAATTTTAATGCACTAACCCGTGCTAAGGACAAAAAAACCGGTTCAAGTCCCGGCATGGGTGGAATTTTTGGCCTCTAAATAGGTTTTTAAAATTTTACATGTGTTGTTGTTAAATCATTGCATTACGAACCGTATTTAGATGATGCCTAGCCGGTGTCAGTCCACTCCGGACATAGATCTGTCCCAAAACACGCCACTGAGCCCAATCTTCGGCTATGCTCTTCCAGTCGCATCCAATCGCCGCTCATAGCAGACAAACATCGTAACAACATTTTCATTAATAAACATTTCACCCTTCCCTCCTTTGAGGATGTTAGTTGTTATTTTGTTTTTAGTCGTTATGTCATGCTGTGTGGTGTCGGCCGAGAGAATAGCACCAACCTAAATTATTCACGCGGGTGTCGTAAAAGGCGACTACGGGACACAAACCGGGGGGTGGGCAGCAGCGCCCCCTGCAGTACACTTCCACCAAACTGCGATCCCCAACCCGCATGCCCAGCGTGGAGACTATGGGCATTACCCCCCAATGATGGCACAACCTTGCGCTGTGGCGCTCATTAGGGGAGGGCTATGTCCAGCAGTGGACTAATATAGCCTGAAGAAGAAGAATGTTATTTTTAATAATCACATGTTATTTTTAATTCGTTGACATTTGTGAACTAATGCCAGGCGATGGAGAAGGAAATGTGGATAGACATTCTTTAAACAAACACATTAACATACAAGCACATACATTACTTCTGGCCCCACACTAGGATACCCTGTGTCGTGGGAACCAGAAACAACGACATCACAAACATGTAAACATCCAAGACCTGGGTTTTTTTTGTTCCCAGCCGGGTTACGAACCCGGGACCTCTTGCATGGTAGGCAGACGCGCTACCCCTACGGCACAGAGGTCGTCAATTTATTCATTGTCATTCGCGAATAGTTAGATTGAGGATTGAAAACCACACTTAAAAAAAAAAAAGTTGTTTACACACTCAAAATTTGGATCGTGAAAATTGGGACAATAATTAGCAAATGAAAAGCTGTAGAGGCAGCAGAGGTTTCATATCAAGTATCTATCCCGAAATCTTAGGTATGTTGGCAGTAACTGTACACTCGTCCCTAAAAGAAGTCGTCGTCAGGCTATACTAGTCCACTGCTGGACATAGCCCTCCCCTAAAGAGCGCCACGTTGTGCTATCATAAGGGCCCATAATCAGGGGCGCTGCTGCCCACCCCTCGGTTTGTGTGCCTTCGTCGCCTTTTACGACACCCGCGGGAAGAATTGTGTTGGCGCTATTCTCTAGACCGACACCACACAACTAAAAGCGCCTAAAATAAGAATATGGGTTAATACGAATATGTCAATTTCATATTCTGACCAATGCAGTATGCGACTACGTGATAATGTGAAGAATAAATCACAGAAAGAAAAAAAGTTAATAAATCTATATTGTAAAATATCAGCACAGCAATCAACCAACCAGTTATTACTTTTCCGATAAAAATTGATCGAAGTAATAGATAACTAGTAGGTACGTAAGGAACCACTTGACAAAATAACTGAAATAAAATAAATAGTTGAATGATTTTTATTTATTAATCATTTCAAAGCTTTATGTTAATGTTTCTTACTTTAATTAGGAAACAAAAGAAAGAACTAATAACCGTTCGCAGTTGACTTTTCTGTTAATTAATTTGACTCCGGTCACTGTACTTCAGTGTAAATTTTTCTCGACTCGATGGTGGGTCTTCTGAGACATGTGGGGTTCCTAGTGGGCTGAATGAGTGCATTAGGCGAATACTGAGTCTCAATGAGTTTGCGGGATTGCCGTTGCAACGCCATTAGTGGCAAAGGCTGGGGTTGATGAGTCTGCATGACTCGGAGATAGGGCGTGCGGTCGGGGGTGTCATCCCCCTGGATGGTCCGTATTGACGCAGACGCTTGCAGACCAAAGTGGTGGGTCGATAAATGCGTCTGGACTACTGTGGTACGGTGGGGATGCGTAATAGATTCTTGCTGTTCAAAGCTCCTGAAATCCATTATCGTTCTAAGTTTCTTTGGTATGAAGACATTACGGATTTTTTTCCTTATCACAGCCAGTTCTGACTTAGTTGGGCCTGCGTGGATCATGGTGTGCTGTCGCATGCAGCGATAGCTGTGTGAACGGTCAAAGTGCTTGCAAAGTTTCGGTGTGCCGTCTTCTTTTTGTTTGACGACCGTTTTCGGAATGGTCAGCCACCCCAATCTATACTGGTTCTGCCTCCGATATATCGTAGAATACAATCGGCGCACGCCACGCTTTCGATGTTGAGGTACTTCAACGCTGAAGATCATCTTAATCCTATCTTTGATGGATGCGTCGCAGGAGTCGCGCTCTGTACCGGTGGCTAACGCGTCTACCAAAGGACTTCGTTGGATAATATTCTTCTTAAAATATGACACTGGAAGTTGAAGTACACTGCCGAAGCGTCGGTCTAAGAGAGGAACATTTCCAGAGTTACTGAGGTTATTTCTTCGTTTTATGCCTAATGAATCTTGTGAGGTATCGGATGGCAGTGGTTTTTTTATTAAACGTTGAAGAATAGACTCTTGTAGCTCCTGCTGCAGCATCACAGGCATATCAGGCTTTTTCCTCTGGGCCATATTGCCCATCGCTGTGTTAGCCATCTCTGTGGACGTACCAAGGTGTGCGATCCTCATATCGCTGGGACTTATAGCTGATTTTACTGCTAAGTGATTAATATTGATAGGCTGCAGTTGGTTACTGAGATTTTCTACATCTTGCATTGCACTGGTCTCACAACAAGGAAGCTGGAAGCTTTTTATTGGTAGAGTTTTGATGAATTTATCTAACATTTCTTGTGTGACTTCCGTCATAATACCTCTATCCGGGCTCCTGACGCCATCCACATCTACGTTGTCTCCGGTTTCAATACTTTTGAGAGCTCTAAGTGTATTCTTACATGTGTCTCCGGTAGTGTCGCTATTAGCATTGAAATCGTCGTACAATTCTGCTTGTGCCAGCATGGTGTTGACGATGCTAAGCCGGTGTTGTTCAAGAGGCTTTCTTTTGGTGCAGTGACGGCGCCTGTGGCGGTGTTGCCTGGTGCGACGCGCGTCAGAGCAATTTTGAAAGATTCGCTTTGCACAGTCGTGGCAGAATAAGACGCCTTTGAATATCTCGGCGTAGCTCAGATCGGTGTCGCTGCAGACGTAGCACTTGTGGCAGCGCTTGTGGTAGCTGAAGCCGTCGCGGAAGATCGCCTGTTCCATGCCAACTCGCGCGTTGCAGTGCTCGCACGTGCCGAAAACTGTCGTCATTTTACAGTCGCTTCACACTTGAGATTGCATATTTTTTTTAGATTTTCGTTTTGTTATAAAAAAGTGTTGTACAATATGTACAACTATTTTGACGTAAATTTGCTAAAGATTTTGACAATTTTGACTTTGATTTTTATGACGTACGGAAATGAGGTAAGTATTTTGCAGAAAGTAAAACTTCTTCAGGTCTGAACCTCAGCCTTTCCTTGATCTGAGGTCGGTTCACACGATTCGGTGAAGTCTAGGGTTTAGATAGTAGACAATAGCAACTGCGGTTAATAGTGAACCAAAGTATCACTGACCACATATATGTTCAGCGTATTATGAAATCAAAGTGTGCAATCGTGCAATCATTGTCAGAAGTTAAGCCAGATTACCATTTCAAAGTCTAGAAATGGTAATCTGTGGAGAAAAACTGGAAAAGAAATAGGAGCTTAGTGTTTTCAGTTTTGGTTTTATTGATAATATCAACCTTTGAATGTCCCAATTGCTGGGGCATCTCTTCCTGCTCCACCACGGGGCCAATCCCGGAGCGATAGTTGATAATAATTATAAAATTGTTTTATTTGAGTAGGTTACGAAACTAACCTTCTAGAACCTTTTCAAATAGTAGCTTACGTCGCATCACCCCGCTCTCGCTAGATCCGCTTAGCATCAGAATACAGGCTCAGGCGCGCAGTCTGCTAACTGGGTGACTGAATGCCTATTACCTCGAAGTTCATACCTAGAGCTAGCTAACGCTATAGAATGTATACTTACAGTACAATACGTTGAAAGAGTGACGTAACGTAAACGAAGTAACGTAGTGTTGGCGGGAAGTGCAGGGTGGCTGATTATCAATGTTTTCACACTTCATCTAGCATGATTTGATACAAAATTTTATTTATTTACTTATCGTATGGTATCTTACAATAGCCTCACAACCAGACACAATGCGTTTATAATTAACTAGCTGACCCAGCGAACTTCGTACCGCCTTACAGTCGATTCTTTAATTATTTTTTATTTTTCTCTCCGTAAGAACCATTACCGTACTTCAAGGAATATTATTAAAAAATAATTAGCGAAATCGGTTCAGCTGCTCTCGAGATTTGCGCTTACCAACACATTCAGCGATTCATTTTTATATTATAGATAATAGGTATTCTGTTTTAGATCGGCTTATGCCTTCTACGTTAAGAGAGCAGATACGAATTGTAGGTCCGATATCTTTTGTCAATGGGCTCTTAGAAGAGCCGTTTGGTTTAGTATTGTGTTTATTCAGGAGCATTGTATAGTATAGTAAGCCAGTGTTTGCTGCGAGGCTCTGAGGGAACAGTGCGGCTGCTGGATTTGTCACTCTCTTAGCACCACCCAGGGGTCACGTTTACGGTATATGGCGGTTATTCTTACGGACGTGGAGTAATATCGACCCCCGAACCTGACCGAACAATGTAATAAAACTTCGATATCAACCCTTTGTATGTCCCCACTGCTGGGGCAGGAGTCTCTTCCTGCATCGCAAGAAGGTTAGGCCATACTCCACCATGGCGACCAAGTCCGGGTTGGTGGAGGATTGTAAGGCAGTGGCGGGTCTTACTGTCAGAAGTTATCAAGCCGCCCATAAGGCCCTGACATGAATTTACGACTGCCATTACATGACAGCCGGTACCAACGGCTTAGCATACCTTGCGAAGCACGGAAGCGCTCGGGAAATGTCACTAACGGTAGTCACAGCATGGCACGTATCCAGTATCTGACCCCACATCTTGTTGCTCAACCCAAGTGATTGATTATAATCACTCAGTTGCACTAGGCTGCGATCGCTTCGATTCGAGCGCAATAAAACTTAACGAGTAGAATTTCCGTGTGAGGGTAAAAGCTGCCTACAGTTAATGATAGCTGATTTTGACCCCGTGATTACGTTGCCTATTAACGAATTATTAATTTAAAATATGTACACATAGGTTACGTATGACCCCACAAAATTATTTGTTACGTTGACTTATTACTGTTGACGGGATTTTTATGTATTTTTTTAAAGGAAAAGCAAAGTTATACTCTTTTTTTTTAATGGACTAAACCGTGCTAAGGACAATTTTAAAAACCTATTTAGAGGCTCAAAATTCCACTCATGCCGAGATGCGAAACCGCGACCTCTAGCTATCCGCGCCAGCGCTTTTTCCAACTGAGCTAATGAGCGACTCACCGGCATCAGTGAAATTTCGAACCTCTTTACAAAATTCTCTGTATTACGCACAGGCAGCCACATCTGGCAGAAGTAATTTGCATCACTTGCAGCCCCGAGTACCTACTTTGCAGTTAAGTTTTTACCCACCCACACGATTATACTCTTTTTTTTAATGCACTAAACCGTGCTAAGGACAATTTTAAAAACCTATTAAGAGCGCATTTTTTTAGTTCCTAAAGATTCCTCACCTTTAGGAAGACAGACCAGCAGCCAGATGGTCAGATGACCTATGTAAAGTAGCCGGGAAATAGTGGATGAGACTAGCGCGAGGCCGTGCTGGTTGACGTGGAAATGAAGAGGCCTATATACCCAGCAGTGGGGTTTACCGGGC
Organism: Yponomeuta sedellus; assembly: GCA_934045075.1. Lineage (NCBI taxonomy): Eukaryota > Metazoa > Arthropoda > Insecta > Lepidoptera > Yponomeutidae > Yponomeuta > Yponomeuta sedellus. Next base: position 18,768,871 of record OW203742.1, read on the forward strand.
TGATGATTATGATGAGGTGAGGAATGTTTTCCGCTATTGTGGGATATGTAACATCAAGCGCCTGGTGACAGTTCTTGATCGACTAGTGACAGTTATAGTCTAGGTGTAAATTTATTAGTAAATTTCCACTCTACAAAACCATTCACTGACGTTAATTCTCAAATGTCTTTCACAATTTTCCGCAGTAAAATGTTAATATTGCACGCTGCCGGTGGCTCACGACTTCGCTTACGTGTCATTACGTAAAAGCATTGCTTTGGTTTATGTGTTATGCTCGAAGTTTCGCTGTAAACCGTAGCGGAAATGGCACCTCGAAGGGGCTTAGAGTTTGACAAAACTTCGCCGACGGAGATTTTAAATCCTTCTGTGTTATTCAACGGTGTTACTATCTCCTGTCCCAACGAAAACATTGCGAATAAACTAGCGGATTACAAATCTAAGTTTAACCCATAGGGGCGTCCTCTGTGGCGCAGCGGAAGTTCATCTGCCTACCATGCGAGTGGTCCCGGGTTGGAACTCCGGATGGATACAAAAAAAAACAATCTGTAAGAACCGATATTGCAAATATTCAATAATTAGGTAACCGATTATGTAGACAGCATAATCAACTTTTTGTAAAAGATGCTCAGAAATCGATTTATTTGCATGTACGCTTAGTAAATTCAGATCAAACTTGATCCAATTAGGGTCCACATCATCCATACTTGAAGATGTAACCTAATACCTTTACTGTAACTTTAGTTCCATTAGGTAATCGCGCCAACTTGTAGTCCGTAAGTCTTACATGATATGTGATGTGAATGTTGTGTTTTTCAGTTCTTGGATTCACACTGTGGCTTGATTTATTGTAAAGTGTGTCTATATTTGTAAAATATATAATTTGTCTGTTGAAAAACCTAACAAATAAATAAAACCCTTGGACGTTTACATGCCTGTGATGTCTTTATTTCTGGTTCCCACCACACAGGGTACCTAGTGTAGGGCCAGAAACAATGTATGTCCCTGTAAGTAAATGTTATTTTATTTAACTATTTACAGTTTACTAAACTTGTTCGATGACGTACTCACTGACCCCGTACGTCTGGCGCACCCTGGACAACAATCAGCGAATCCCTTACGTTAATTAGCAATCGTATCTCTTAATGATTTGCGATACATATACACCGTAAGATTGTTGTGAAAGAATCTGCCACTCAAATGCTCTAACAACAATCAACAACGAACGACACAACCAAAGCTTACCATCGACATGCTTAGAAGAAGGATTAGACTTGTCTACCCTTTCAAATATATCGAGTGCAACCACATTCGTTCTCAGCTTAACGTAGCCCTTTTCTAAAGCACGTCACTTGTTTCTGTAATGGGCCATCATCCTCCGCCAGCTGGTAGGCATTTCCTCTGGGTGGTTGCTAGACGCTGTATCGACAAGTTCGTGGTATCCACTTAAGAATCTTTCTATCCCAGCGCCTTCTCCTTCAAGTACCTCTCCATTACCGGAGGTTGGCATTCAGTTCTTTACGACAGTCTCTGTTCCGTGCAATTCTAAACAACGCCTCCGCGGTTTTACCACCGGACCACTCTTTGATGTTGCACAACCACGACATCTTTCTCGGCCTTTTCTTCCTTCCACCTTACCCACCAAAATAATCTGCAGCAATTGGACTATTGGTTGGACTACATGGTTGTAATGCAATTGTTTATTCTCTAAGGTATAAATAGCATCTTGTTGTTTCCACATTTTACTTAACTTTTAAAGGCGACTGCAGTCTAATAAAGTAAATACAATTAATTTAGATGCCAGTTTATACATTTATTATTTTGTGTAAAAGCTGTAACTGTTATAAATCATTTTATATAATAAAGAATTTTGAAAAGTAAGTAAGTATAATTGGACTATTGCACTATTGAAATCGAGTGCCAGTCGTCGTTATCATCAACAATGTCCCATTAGGTGACCCATTACATCCCCACCGAAGGGCACGGGTCTCGTCCCTGGGGAAGGTATAGGGCATACTCCACCACGGGGGCCAAGTCCGAATTGGTGGAGGAGTGCCAATAAACGTTCCAAATTCAGACTATTTACTTTTTATTCTTATCGGTCGCCGAAATAAGAGCTACTGTGAAGTAGCCAACTGCAACTGCGCTTGGCTAAGCAAAATAACCATCGTCGTCCATTTCCTACTAGCTTATTCGATCCCCTCGCGCTAACATTGTTGTGTAGTATTGTAATTTTCCGAGTTCCCAAGCTCTTGTTTACGGTTCGCTTCGGCATTCGCTGCCAATTTGAATTTCTATCGGCGGTTCATGTTAATGTAGGTCCGAGCCTGTGTTGTCAGCGCTACGGCAATAACTTAAACATGGCTGATCTTTAAAGGCATTCCCATGTGGGAGAGCCTTTTTTGAGAGAGATTATCGCAATACCGCAACCGGTATTGTCGACCAATAATAACACGCCTATGTTGGAGAGCCTTAAACGTACTTCTTTTTACTGCGTCTTCTTTCTACGCAAAGATAATATAACGTTACTGTTGCAAATCCGACCTCTTTTTTTATAATCTTAATTACCATACCGGACGACTCAATCAAACAAGGTAGATAAATAATTATAGAAAACACTTTACTGGACAGCCGGAAAAAAATAATTACATAAAGTAATAATAACAAAAGTTATAGAATCCTTATTTTATCTTGAGTGCCATAGGGTACCTAATATTTCAGTGGTTTTTTGATTTTTCTAATCCATTACTCAATGTCTAGTTTCGTAGGTATACATTGTTATTTTATGCATAACGGTTTGGGACCTATAAACTCTACTTAAAGGATTTCATGCAGTAACACGCTACTACGAATGTTATGGACAAAAAGTGTCAGTACGATCTACCAAACATGGCATAAGTTATTTTATTTTTAGGACCCGTGACCTCTACTGCATGGAGCCAATTAACGCTTTTTGCCGGCTAAATATTTCCACTGGCAATATTGGCCCGAGCTGCCTATGCTAATGCCGATAGAACTTCCCAACTTCCATTTGGTGCGTCAGATTTTTCCGCCACGAGACGCCGGCGATTTCCGCTGAAAAATACGACGATATGTAAACGAGATGGATAGCCTCCCGTCACAGATATGATCCTATAAAAGGTCCATAGACATAATTGAAAAGGAAAGGGTTTTTGTGTAGCCTATATTGTTTTTATACGTACCACAGGCTGGTAGAATACAGGCTTTCTCTCAAACAGAGAGAGAATATGGATTCACACAATCGCCACGCTTACCCACCGCGGATTGGCAATTTCAAGTGGCAAAATAGTTAAACACTTGCAGCCTTACTTACCTTGGTGTAAGTATTGTATAACTATGCAGTGTTTTGTCTCTTTTCTTCCAACTGAAAATTATATTCAAATGACGTGAACAAAACACTGTAAAACTATACCAGGCTTATATGGTGTTTATTAGTAAGAGCCTTAGGTTTTTTCACGATGTGAAGGAAATTATTAACACGTTTATGAAACTACTTTTATGGAAACCATACATTTTTTTGATAATAAAGAAGTGATTGTGCCTGCAAGACAGCATCTTAATCTCGATATCAACCCTTATCTGTCCCCACTGCTCGGGGACGGGTCTCTTCCTGCATCCTAGAAAGGTTAGGCCGCATTCTACCATGAGGGCCAAGCCCGGATTAGTGGAGGAGAGTAAGGCAGTAGCGAGCCTTACTGTCAGAAGTTATCTAGCCTTCCATGAGGCCTCGGGCCTCGGACATGGCTTAACGACTGCTATTACATGCCAGCCGGCACCAACGGCTTAACGTGCTTTGCGAAGCACGGAAGCGCTCGGAAAAATGCCACTAGCGGTAGCCACGGGGCGGTCACCCATAACTTGACCGCGCCTGTTGCTTAACTCAAGTGATTGATTTTAATCTCTCGGTTCGACGAGGTCACGAGCGAAGACAGCATACATGACGTTAAAGCAGCCTTATAGCGAAAACATTTGTTGATACACTAAAAAACTTTATGGCGAGAGTGAGACAGCATGCCCGACAAGCCTTAATAAAACGTTATACAGTCTATTAGGTTTTAGAATATACCTCGGGCTATGGAGTAGGCTTCGGTTTTCGCCGAAAGCACACGAATGTAATACTAATCCCTGCTCGGTTTTTCGAAATTAAGTAAATTAATATTCATTGACATATAACACAGATCTCTTTAGCCCCATACTAAGTACAGCTAAATGACTTGTGTTGCAGGTGCTAACTTGAAGATAGATTTAATATAATAAATAAATAGGTAGTAACATCCAAGACCCGAGACAAACTAGAAAAGTTCGTTTCCTAGTTTGACCCGGCCGGGGATTGAACCCGAGACTTTCGCTTTTACAGTCAGCGTGCCAAACCGCTGCGTCACCGAGGTCGTCAAACTGTCATATTAGTTCCGATTTCGAAATTACTCGCAAGTGTCGTATTAGTTTCGATATTTCTATTACACGAATATATCCGATTTATCCGAGCCGATAGTAGCCGAGGTATATTAATAACTATATGATACATTATATAACTGACAAAAACTTAACTGCAAGTTTGTTAAATGTCATTCGAATGGTAGCGTGGTGTTCGGGTCATCTATCTCCCTCCAAAATGGTTGAGACTGATGATGGCTGACCACTGCGTTATGCTCGTGAACGAGTGCTGTTCGTGTGTCTGGCCGCAGCACTTATGTTTTCCCCTATTATTGTGAGACATTGGACTAATGCTTTGGCATTTAGGGTTGTTAATGGCAATCATGAAATCTTATTAGGTTTACATATGGCAACTGATGTATTTGGTTTTAAGATGATTTGAGAAAAGATGGTTAGAGGAGTTTTTTTTTCCGCTGCCTTTTTCTCCACTACAATACGGCCCGAAGGCGGCGGCTTGCATTTTACATTGTACATTGACATTCAGCAAACAGAATGTAAATTCTTTACGTTGAAAAAAAATGATTTGAATTTGAATTGAATTGAATATTCTAAAAGCTAACAGACTGTATTTCTTTCTGCTTACGTAGAGTGCGACCTTTTGGTGATAAATATTTTATTTTGTTACCGAAGGTAATCCCTAAAATTTTTCACTCTGAGAGAAATATTACAAGTTATAATAATTGTATTTTTTACAAAAGCTATCTCCTTTTTTCGTACTTTTATTCCGTGAATATCCCTCGAGCGTTTGTAAGGCAGGAATATTAATTAATTCAGTTAGCGAACCGGTACCTCTTTTTCTTCCAAAATACCAATTTTATCCTTTTTCTTATTGAAATATTAAATAAGGTGTTGAAATAAAGTTCTTAAACAATAATGGAGTTATGGTTGAGGCAATGATTTTGTTGAAAATATTTGTACCTGTTCTGAACATTTATTGAAACTACTTAAGTTATACCCGGCATGATCGTGTCGGAGTACACGAAATATAGTATTCCGTAGAAGGAGAGATTGTTTACGTAGTTTATCAAAGTAATTTCCAATGGAATTTGTACAAAATTTCTTTTTATGGAATTTGTACAACTTTGTCGCCTGTCATGATAGTTTTAAGTTCATTGTACGTTTTACTGCTCTGAATTTAACTATAAATAATACACATAGACTACATACCTGTAAATATAAATAAAATACATAGTAAATTATGAATAAACCTCAAATTTATGATACAGATAAATAGTGCTTCTTAAATGTACCAATTGTGGGATAGCGCATATTTTCTGTGGCACTGCGTTCCACAGCCTAACCGAAGTCTTTGAGCGTTACATTTGGCGGGGGCACCGGGCATAGCAAGATTTGAACCCACGACCACCCGATTGTCATTCTATCGCTCCACCGCTTCCCTAGGAAGATATAACCAAACAAAGGAATTATCTCGCAAGGCAATCTCTTAACAGCGTGGCGAAGAAGTCAAGGCCGCGTGGCGCGAGTGTTGAGTTGAGAGTGCATGTCGCCGTCTTATGATGAAGAGGCGTCCGCTGACAGCTGCTACTGTCCTGCAGCCGGTCTCAAACTCGCGATACTTGCTGTATGTGGTCGATATCAATTTTCTTTTTTTTTTCAAATTATTGGACCAGACGTTTTTAACAACTTTCTTGTCCAATAGTCGTACGATACGTACGTATGACTCAGATGAGTGTTTTGGAATAAGTCCACGAGTCACAATTGACTCATTAGAATACATCTTCGGACATACAAGTATCTTACTGTGGACGTGAGGAAGTGGAATTGTATGTGAACAGAAAAGTTATTAAAGGTGTTAACAATTGGAATAGAATAGATCAAATAAATTAATTTCAATTAATAGAATTAATTAGCAGTCAGGTCCACCAATGCAGACCAGGCCCACCACCTTACAAACCTTCAACAACCCGGACTTGGCCCCCGTGGTGGAGTATGGCCTAACCTCCCTGCAACGCAGGGAGAGACCCGTGCCCCAGCAGTGGGGACATACAGGATTAAAATCAAATCGAATTAGTTTCTCTTCAATATGGATTCCAACAGCAAACATACGGAATTGTCTCATACGATTTTAGGTATGTGAAAGAAATATAAGTTTCTGTTTTTCACATGTTTGTTTCCTTTGTCTCAAGGTACAGCGTGTTCTAATAAAAACGTTACAGTTATAATATTAAACTTGTAAAATTACATTATATTATTTTTTAATGCACTAACCCGTGCTAGAGGACAATTCAAAAACTTATTTAGCACGGATAGCCAGAGGTCGCGGGTTCGAATCCCGGCATGGGTGAAATTGTTTATCCTCTAAATAGGTTTTTAAATTGTAAAATTACAGTCAATTATGGTAGTGAGGGTAGGTGGTCTACTCTCACTTTTAGTCACTTTTAGCGATAATCGCAATAAGACTCGTTTAATATATAACTGTGACTGAGTACCGGGAGTTATTAAAAATACTATTGCTGTATGTGGTCGCTTGGAAAACAAGAGCGTTGAAATTTTCATTCTGGTGCAGAAAGCTGAATTCTTAAAATATTAAGGATCTCAAAAGTTGAATTCGCAAGACGTCCAAAGGCTCCTTGTTGAATCAAATCAAATCGATTTATTAATAATTTACATTCTGTTTGTTAAACGTCAATGTACAGTGTAAAATGTAAGCCGCTGCCTTCGGGCCGTATTGTAGTGGAGAAAAAGGCAGCGGGAAAAAAAATCCTATGTGACCATCTTTTCACAAGTCATCTAAAACCAAATCTTAGAATCTTAGAACCTCATTTTACACCAAAAAACCTTGTTTAATGGACTAGAAGCAATGGAATATTAGTGGTATAAAATTGCTACGATCAACGTGCTACGAGAATTCTACGAAATGGCTACGAGCATTGCGCTGCGAAGATTCCGACCGCGACATACTACGAATATGCTACGCGAAAATAATATGCCACAAATTTGCTACACTAAATTTCTAACAAACGTCTACACAAGTTGAAGTAAAAACATACTACAACTCCTGTCAAATGAGAAAACTCAAGCTTTTGCTTAGATAAGGTAGAACTACTTGCCAGAGAAAAGAAAGTTTATTTTTTAAATTTTAAGTTTTATTTTATCTTTTTACAATCATCTTTCACAGCGACATGGGATGTATTATGTTTTTACTACGACTCGCAAAGAATTTAAAAAAAAAATAACGTAGCAACTTTGTGGCATATTATTTCCGCGTAGCATACTCGTAGCATGTCGCGGTCGGAATCTTCGTAGCGCGATACGCGTAGCCGTTTCGTAGAGTTCTCGTAGCACGTTGGTCGTAGCACCTTTGTACCACTAACATCCCATCGCTTCTAGTCCATAAATCAAGGAGTTTCCGATCGGCTGACTATCGCGTGTATGCAGGCAGCCTACGGCGCAGTGGAGTGTGTGTTTGCGGAACCTCGTGACACAGACCGCAAGGTCAAGTCTGATAGTCTCTGTCGCTGAAATAAAATACTCAGTGTATTAAAGATGGTCCCTGGAAGCGCTCGTGGCCTAACCGAATCGAGTGTTTGGAATCAACCACTTGAGTTAAGCAACAACAGGTGCGGTCAGGTGCAGGATGGGTGACCGTCCCGTGACTGCCGCTAGTGGCATTTTTTCCGAGCGCTTCCGTGCTTCGCAAGGCACGCTAAGCCGTTAGTGCCAGCTGTCATGTAATGGCAGTCGTCAAGTCATGTCAGAGGCCTTATGGGCGGCTAGATATCTTCTGACAGTAAGGCTCGCCACTGTCTTACAATCCTCCACCAACCCGGACTTGGCCCCCGTGGTGGAGTATGGCCTAACCTTGCTGCGATGCAGGAAGAGACCCGTGCCACAGCAGTGGGGGCATACAAGGGTTGATACCGATATCGATTAGAGAAGGTTAGTCGTTGAACGAAAGAGGTTAAAGTTGTTACGAGTCTTTTTAAATGTCAGCTCTCGTGTTTTGGCAGGCGGAGTCTCGACTCTTATGGTATGACTCAAATTCATTGGATCTGAATATTATAAATGTAAAAGTTTGTGAAAATGTTTGTTACTCAATCACGCATTAACGGATGAACGTACGTAAAACTTGGCGCACAAAATGTTTCTTGAGACAAGATTTTTTTATTTATTTATTTCAACAAACTTAACTATCGTTACAGGGAGTCCCTAATTCAATAGTTAAGCTTACAACAATGAACAAAACACCAACAATACTGAATTATAAAAGAACAATAACAATATAACTAGAAACACACAACTACAAACTATTAATCTATAATATAAAAATGAATCGCCGAATGTGTAAGCGCAAATCTCGAGAGCAACTGAACCGATTTCGCTGTTTCTTTTTTTAGAATCTTCCTTGAAGTACGAGGATGGTTCTTACGGAGTGGAAAGTAAAAAAAAAATCGCTATAAAAATTGGCGGTACAAAGTTCGCTGGGTCAGCTAGTTATAAATATTAATAAGATTTTTTTTACAAAGATATATGATATCTTGTTAAGGCGTTCCTGTGTTTTGAAGCCAAACTGATAAATTTATTTACTGCCGACGGCCTCGGTGACGCAGCGGTTTGGCACGCTGACTGTAAAACCGAAGGTCTTGGGTTCGATTCCCAGCCGCGGCCGGGTGGAACTAGGAAACTACGTATCTACGTATTAATTGTATTAAATCTATCCTCGAGTTAACACCTATAACACAAGTCATTTAGTTGTTCTTAGTATAGGGCTAACGAGATCTGTGTAATATGTCCATGAATATTTATTGTAGTGTATAATTATTATTATTATTGCGTTGCAGTCGTAACAAGAATGGTATAAACCGATTCTGTGGCAGTAGAAGTTGGTAAGGACAGCTAGTATATGTATTATGTTGCACTCGCTCCAAAATGCGCACTTTCATTGACATCTTTATCATTGTTGGATTGTTAAGTATGCTCAAATGTATTTATTTAAATAAAAAACTACGCATTTTCACCGTCTTCTTCCATAGTTGTCTCTCCAAAAAAGTAAATAGTATGGATGACATTTAGTTAGCACTGCCGTTATGTTACACAAGTACGTGGAATCCAGTGCTAGGTAAATACAAATCACGTACTCGTACCTTATTACCGGACCTGTCCGTGGGCGTACTGAGTGTTGTGTGTCGGCCAGATGCAAAAAATTAAAAGTGACTACTCACAATAATTGACTGTACTCGCCACTTCAGTCTCGCCACCCGAGACCACGGCAACTGCAACACTGCCGATACGTCAGGAAATAAGGTAGTTACGTTTTACCAAATAAATAATCGCCATTAGACCCGTTTAGTATATTATGAGTATCGCGAATCATTAAGAAATGCTGTTACTCAGCCAGTCTGGAAATAACAAAAACAGCCTATGTAAATCCTACAAAACGCTTTCTCTCAGACAATGAGAGAGAGAAAGAGAACGAAAACAGGCTTAATCACTATGCATGCCCACTGAAAATTAGATATATCAAGTGCTCAACCATTTTCTGAAAACCGGGATTACTTACGATGTTTTATTTCACAGTTAGCGTGTGAAATTGCTAGTACAACTTCACATAATATTTACATAACTTAGAAAACGAGATCACAGTGACTTGCCGGGATTCGATGCCACGACCTCTCCAACGTGAGGCCAGACTTAATTATTCCTCTGGAATTATTTTACGTAAAGATAGATTGAAATGCCAATCCGCAAAGGGCACGCGTTGTAATTTAACCCATATTCTCTCTATCTCTGACAGAAGGCATGTGCCGTCTACACGTATATATAAGCTATAAAAGAAAGATACAAAAGCATTTATTTATTTAATATTTATTTATTGCACTTAAATTTCAAAAATAGAATCGTATCATGCGGCGGACTTAATGCCCTAAGCATTTTCTACCAGTCATCTCCAGGAGCTAGAAGAAAGAGTGTATGCCCTATTAAAATACAACTTAAACAAAACAATACTGAACCCATGGTAATTTTAGACGACGTTTAGCTTACAAGATTGTGAAAACGCTTTAGAAATGAAACATAGAGAGAAAAACGCCTATAGCAGATCAAAACTACGATCCCACTCATCGTAATTGGTCTGGAGCCTAAGCCTTGGACCTATGCTTATCCAATAGTGAGGCTATTTGGATTAATGCGTCTGAAGACAAGACATAGCGGAATGAGCTAGCTCAGAAGCTAGAAGAAAATATGTTGAGTACATTTTGTGCCAAAAGAGCTACTATAACATAACGGATTATTTAGTAGACAATGATGTCTGGACTTAAAGCCAGTACAAGGCATGAGTTCTATGTTTCATAATAATTATGTAAACTCTGTTAATTAAGGAATTTATAAGACTAAGTTTGGAGTTGTTTTTTTTTGTCCATTATTTCTCCAAAATGATCTTGAGTTTAAAATGGACACCTTTGAACTGTAACGTTCATTAAGCCGCGTTTTCTGCACTACTTTGAATAAAACCTTTTCATTTCGTTTCATTAATTTCATTTCATTTCGAAGTTAAACAATGAAGACCTCGCAATAATAAATGTTTTAATAGTATATAACATAACATTTACATACTGGCACATACATTGTTTCTGGCTTCACACGTGATACCCTGGGTTGTGGGTACCAAAAACAGCGACATCACAAACATGTTAACACCCAAGACATGGAGCTTTTTTTGTCCCCAGCGGGGGATCGAACCAAGGACCTTTCGCATGGTAGGTACGTGCGCTGCGGCTGCGGCGTCAGAATAGGAGAGGACACGTTAAAAGATAAATACGTGGTATTTTTATACGATTAAAATAGCAGTAAACAGTTCGATAATACTTTCCAACAAAAGCTACAACGAAACTAAAAAAAATATATTAAAATAAATCGAAGAGTACCGGCCTCCATGACAGAAAGTCTTCCTCAAAACCTAACCAAACTAAAATGGGTCCAAGAGGTTCCATCTATTTGAACCAAAAAAATAAGAATATTTATTTCTTTAACTTCACAATTGGTTAACATTTGACGAAGTTAAATAAATAAATATTCATGGACAAATTTATTATGTATTATTACACCGATTCCGGTAGCCTCATACTAACATTACATATTACGAGTATAACATTAGTTATGCGACAACATAGTCCATATCTTAACCTTTACAGGTGGGTTAAAAACATTTTTCTATCTAACCGGATACAACAAGCACCTTTCCTTCGAAATAAGCTATGAGTGATAGTCTCAGGCCACAGTTTCTAGTTCCTTACATCTGACGTAATAGTTTAATAAGAACACTTGCAAACTAAACTTTGAAACGAAAACTCTTCGTGAAGAAAATCTTTGCTGGACGGCTAGTTTCAACTTCCTTGCACTTTGAGTTTATGAATTGTCGTCGCTGTTCGTGTACAATGTCAGGTTTCCACTAAACTACTTACACATTTTTAGAACTTTTAGTTAAGAAATTGCATTTCCTACTTAAAAACTTCCAAGTTTTCTTGTTTCCCACTCCTCGCAACTTGATGGAGGCCGACGGTTCTTTATATTTCTTTGGCGGGAAAGTGCGAAGAGGTGAGCGGAAGAATTTCTTAGAAGCAAAAGTACGGCCAAAGTGTGCTCAGCTACGATTCAACACTGTAACTATCAAAATCAAAGTTACGTTCGTTTGCCAACTGCCACAAGCTAACAGTAATTAGCTATTAAAAAATTCAAAATTAAACATCAACAGTACACGCTGTTTCGAATAGCAAACGCTGAAATAGTATCATTATCACACGAACACCTTATTTTATTCAATTCAATTCAACTCAACTCAACTCAGCTCAGCTCAGCTCAGCTCAGCTCAGCTCAGCTCAGCTCAGCTCAGCTCAGCTCAGCTCAGCTCAGCTCAGCTCAGCTTGTGACGGTGCAAACCTCTTCACACCATTTTTATTTCTTTTTCCATCTATCATTTTCAAATATTTAAATTATGTACGTCACACATTCTTCGATTTCACTCATTTTTCACACTACTACTTTACGCTTTGACCAGATCTGACTTTTTACCTGCTTCTCCGTTTATCCGTTTTTATCCAGTTTTCTGTTAATATTACTTCAATTCTACAAATAAAACCACACCTAAAGTCGTTCCAGAGTTTATTTATTATTATAAAACGTTACACTGGCGCCCAACGTGGGGCGCCATAAATTTTGTTATTCTTAAATATTAAAATAAAATAAAATATAAAAGATGGGCGATGAAAAAAAAATTTAGAAGGTGTGGGGTGATATCTACAATGAATATTTACATTAGGCAGTTCCACTTTTATTCATCACCTATCATTCATCCCTAGCATGCATCATCTAGCATTGTCTTCATCTGAAGTGAAGGTGAAGACGTTCATTCAGTATAGACAAAATCTATTTTTATTAATTAGATTTATCCAGAAACTGGCCTAAATTAGTAATAGGCTTATTTAGCCAGTTACCACCCGCTGGTATTCGGTAGTGGTAAGGCTTATTTATTGAGTCACAATCCGCTCTATGAAAGTTATTTACATTTTAACAATATTTATAATATTGGGTACATAGTACCCGACGGGGTAGAATCCGTCGTAGAAGTGCTCTCAAGAGCTATGGTGGGGTAAACACCGTAATGCGTTAGGTAAGTAACGATAAGTAAATTAATTGACCTAGGCTTATTTAACGTGTTGTCGCCGCACCTGATTGAATGTTTGGATTGTTATAAAAAAAATTGGTTAGCAAATGTCCTGGAGGATAGTGGTGTAAGTGTATAGTTAATAAATAAATAGACAAATAGTATGACGCAAATGTGTCCGAAAAGGTAATGTGGTGATTATATTTACAGAAAATTAAAACTATAAAAAGGTGGCGTTGGTAGGTTTTGTACCAGTTGTCAGTTAAATATTTAAAAAGAGTACGGATACTATAAAAAAAGAGGTTAAGAAATTATTTTAGTAATGAGGTAAGGATGGGGTGAGGGTGAGAGTTTTTATTTTATTGCCAAAGAGTTCCTTGTAGGTTTAACCTGTGGAGGTTTTGTTTTAAATATTTGAAAATGATAGATGGAAAAAGAAATAAAAATGGTGTGAAGAGGTTTGCACCGTCACAAGCTCAGCTCAGCTCAGCTCAGCTCAGCTCAGCTCAGCTCAGCTCAGCTCAGCTCAGCTCAGCTCAGCTCAGCTCAGCTCAGCTCAGCTCAGCTCAGCTCAGCTCAGCTCAGCTCAGCTCAGCTCAGCTCAGCTCAGCTCAGCTCAACTCAACTCAACTCAACTCAACTCAACTCAATTCAATTCAATTCATTTATTTCAAATATAAAAAATTCATATAGATTTGTTAGTAATCTTATTCTAGTGTTAGTACATTTTGTTCTTTTAACCATAACTATAGGGCACTGTCATTGCTTGCCACTTGAAGACGGCAACAATGGTTTATGTAGGCACAATCTACCTTATCGGCGAGCATAGCCAGGATGGTGTTGCGACTGGCCCGCACCCTGCGCACGAGTGACGCGCCGCGCTTGCGCATTATCGCAATAATAATTATATAATAATTGCTGTCATGTAAACATAATATTTGGCTTGATAACTTCTGACAGTAGGGCCCACCACTGTCTTACAATCGTCCACAAACCCGGACTTGGCCCCCGTGGCGGAGTATGGCCTAATCTTCCTGCGATGCAGGAAGACACCCGTGCCTAGCAGTGGGGACATAATAAGGGTTGATAACGAAACATATTTGTTTGTGGCAAAATAAATGATTCATTCATCATTCAACAGTAAACGAAAGTATCGTGAGGAAACCCGCGCCTTTGTCTTGTCTTTCCTGCGGGCTAGGCTGACTAAGCCGTTAGACATGGTATAGATGCTGGGAAAGCCTGCTCCACCTAAAGAACATTGTTCCAGGCCCTTATCTAGTGTGGGTGAAAGTGTTAACCAACGCTTTAAGTCCTGCACAGACGAGGGACTTTTGTCTCCGAGGGACAAAAGTCCCTGAATCGTAAAAATGTCCTTCGAGTACTTGTCGCGGACTCAACGCCTACGGTGTGTGGTAATTTTGTTCCCCGTAAATTGAGTGAAGCGTACGCTATGGAAGCATATATTCTTGTGTTGTAATTTACATGAAGTTGAAAAAGAAAAGGCGTTTTAAAAGAAAACACCGAATTTTTGTCTAGTCCGGTCTCTCGATGTCCTCGGTAACTTGAGGGACTTTTTGTACGGGGTTAGTCCGTCGTGTGCGGTATTCGATACAATTTATAAGACATCTATATTTTCTTCTTCTTCTTTGGTCCTTTAACTCCTAGCGGAGCATGGGGCCTCAACCACAGATTTCCACATCTGACAGTAGCCCGCGGCAGCCTCCAATTCAGGCCAGCTAGTGCCGATCGACTTGGCCTCTTGGTCTATTGATCTTTTCCAGGTGGTCCTTGGCCGCACCCTCTTTCGGCTAAGAGATCTATATGGATGGACAAAAAAGTACCCGTGGGAGAGTCTGCGCAGGCGAGGTACCATCGGCGGGCGCACTACAAATTCTTCTCTCTTTCTGAGAGAAGACTGAAGTGGAACATCTACAGGCACCCTTGTATACTGTCAAAACTTCCTCGCTGTAACTTGTGCAACGAAACAATTTTAACAACAACGACGTTACACTACTTAGTTGCTAAACTTCTGAGTGCAATGTTAAGGCACATAGTTAGGACCTACCTAATGAAACTCATTACATCGCCTTGCTTCCGGCAACAGTGTGCTACTTTCTTTACAGTGGTTTCCCGAAAGACAGCTGGATATACTGCAATAAGCTTTTAGACGCTCGTTCTTTGTGAGATACATCACATGTAACTCACACCTGTAACGCGGAGGGTAGACAGAGATCAAGTTTTGCCACTTGAACGATCTTGACAGATCTCTTAAGCTTCTTCTTCTTCAGGCTATATTATGTAGTCCACTGCTGGACATAGCCCTCTCCTAATGAGCGTCTTAGCGCCCTGTCTTCAGCTTAAGCTTAGGCTTCGTCATTATTGACGACCTCTGTGGCGTAGTGGTAGCGCGTCTGCCTACCATGCAAGAGGTCCCGGGTTCGAATCCCGGCTGGAAACAAAAAAAAAGGTCTTGGATGTTTACATGTTTGTGATGTCGTTGTTTCTGGTTCCCACGACACAGGGTATCCTAGTGTGGGGCCAGAAGCAATGTATGTGCCTGTATGTAAATGTTATTATTAATTAGTCGTTGCATGCACGCACGCCGGTCCAGAGATTTTGCACTTTGCTAAGATGTCCTGTATTTGATAAAAGTATGTCCGTTTGAGGCGTCCGTTACTGGTCGTTGTGTTTATATTTCTTTTGTCAATCCTTCTGCCGTGACATAATAACACTTTGTGAGTTTACATAACTGATTACTTCAGCGAGTCAATAAACCATAACCACAGCGTCATCCCACTTTGGCCACTTTGGCTCGTTGGCCCGGCTGTATCATGTCTGATTACATGCCGAAGGTTATAGTTTAAATTCTCACTGGAGGTCGAAGGACATGATTGTTTATACAAAACTCAATGTTAACACAATAAAAAACATGGTAAAACAGTCTTTGTCGCGAACACTGGGTTTATGCCCATGTACATGATATCGTTGCTTGTTTGGTTACTTTAGTATCCTAGTTTGGGACCAGGACAAGTAGGCCTCCCCTTGTTCTCTATCTCTCTCTGTCAAGAAACAGAATTTAAAACATAGAAAAAAGGGTTAGTGTCATCTCGGCCTTTATTAGTTGTACATAAGGGTCGAAGCGCTCGTGGCCTAGGCGAACCGAGTGATTGGAATCAATCTCTTGGTTAAGCAACAACAGGCGCGGTCAGGTACAGGATGGGTGAGCGTCCCGTGACTACCGCTAGTGGCATTTTTCCGAGCGCTTCCGTGCTTCACAAGGCACGTTAAGCCGTTGGTACCGGCTGTCATATAATGGCAGTCGTTAAGCCACGTCAGAGGCCTTATGGGCGGCTTGATAACTTCTGAGAGTAAGGCCGCCATTGTCTTACAATCCTCCACCAACCCGGACTTGGCCCCCGTGGTGGAGTATGGCCTAACCTTCCTGCGATACACAAAGAGACCCGTGCCCCAGCAGTGGGGACATACAAGGGTTGATAACGAAGGGCCGAGTTCTCACCTTCAAAATTGACTATTAATCAAAGGGTCCTATCGAGTAATGTCGGCATAGAGTAATAATCATCATTATCAACCACTTATGTCCCCACCGAGGGGCACGAGTCTTCCCTGAGATACTCACGGGGCCAAGTCCTGATAGGTGGAGGCTTGCAAGGCTAGTGGCTGGTCTTACTGACAGAAGTTTTCAAGCCACCCTAATGCCTCTGACTTGGCTTTACGATGCCATTAGCGTTAATTGAAGACTGTGACCCATCCATGCCCTGAACGTGCCCTATGTTGCTTAACCTTCGTGATCGTTTAAGATCACTCAGGTAGCTGGGGCTATGAGCGATTCGTTCCGATTCGATTCGGCAAAGAGTATTAGAGAAAATTTTAAAATACCACTAATTCCTCTAAAATGCACAAATCCTGAAAGACTTCCTTAAAAGTTTGTATTTTACATGTTTTGACTTTTTTATTTAAACCGTCTGAGGGTCAAAAGGACAGTAAATTTTATTTTTTATATCTGGTAGTTAAGTCTTTTTACATATTTTTTTAACAATTTATTTCACGCCGTCCCATACATGCGGAAATGATGACGCAGCGATTAATGTATGAAAAGTCCAATCTGTTCAAGATTTATAACCTCACCTGGATGTGAGGAAGAGGTGTGTGATATCAGATGTATTCATTTAAAATTCCTACTTTAATATCCGGCGTCTACAAATCATATTTTATCAGGACCTTGATCTGTACGGGGCCAGAATAGCCGACTGCGATTAATGGAGGTTATTTGTCTCGGGTTATTGCGTCTCTTCTGTTTGTCTGTCTGCTGTAAAATTTCCTAGCAGCCTCCGCAGTGAGGCAGAATTTCAAATTCTCGACCACTTTGAATTAATATTTACTAAGATGGTTCAAGGTGCTAACTATAACTATAACCTATAGAATAAAAATCATAACTTGTGTAAGGTTTTGTCTTATTTTCATACGCAATATTTGGCAATTTCAATTTTATTACGCTGGCAACACTAAAATCAAGAAAATTCTTGGTGGAAAGTTTAATTTGAACGGTCGTTTTTAGTGAAGTTTAGTGGCGAATAGCAGCTATTGGTTATAACGGTTATTGTGTAAACGAAGTTTTGATACCTTAATAAGTTTGGTTGCTGCAATAAGTTTTGATCCGGTTAATAAGTTTTGAAAATATTAGTTTGGTGGAGAGTTGGTGGTTTCAATTGTGGAATATTTTATAATACGAAGTTTTGACACTAAGAAGTTTGGTTGCTGCAAGAAGTTTTGAAAATATAAGTTTGGTGGAGATTCGATGGTTTCATTTCTGGGATATGTTATACTTGTATTATAATACTTTTATATCTAAAATATCTAAAAGTGAACATGAGAAATCTTATCGACTCTGACAACTATTTTTAGAACCTACAGCCTGGATTGTTGATCCTACTACCTAGGATCAACAATCTAGGACTTTAATCTGTTTCTGCCAAGAATGCCCGTTTTTAGCGAAATCCGATTAAACTCTAAGGCTCCTACTAATAAACACCGTATAAGCCTGGTATAGTTACAATGTTTTGTTCACGTCATTTGAATGTAATTTTTAGTTGGAAGAAAAGAGAGAAAACACTGCATAGTTATACAATACTTACACCAAGTTTATTTGTGAGGCTGCAAGTGTATTAGATAGATAAATAGTTAAAATATTCTTTATTTCATGTACAGCAAAGATTACATAAGAGACTTACAAAATAACAATACAGTACAAGTGGCGGCCTTATTACTAAAATATATTTTGAAATAAATTTATTCTTAAATTTGTTATCACGGATATTTTTTATGTTTACTATTATTTAAAACGTATTATAAATCAAGTTCTAATTTTTGTTCCATTGCTGGCACTAGTTAGCGTCCCTAAGCGCATTAATATTCTAAAGAGGAGTAGTTACTTTTTTTTAAATTTCATTGCCGACAAACTTAAAGCTTGCCTACTAATGTAGGCAAGCTTTAAGTTTGTCGGCGGGAATCTCTATTGCGTTAACCAATTCTAGAATTACTTACTGTCATTAAACTTATCGAAGCTCTATTTACACACACTGTTGGGTCCGAGACCCACTTAAATACTAATACCTAAAAATTAATAAAAACAAGGCACTTACAGTTCAATTCTGTCTGCGTCGACGCCTCTCGACTTGGCAGCCGGCGCCGCCCGGGGTGGGTACACTGAGGTTTGGGGATCCCTAGACTTCCGCGTCTACCCCCAAGAGATCTTTCCCCAGAATGCTACGTACCTGCAGTGCACTATTACGGCACCGCGTTTTATCACCAATTGTCTTCACTATTTTGGGCGATCCGTCGCCCAACAACAGCACTAACACTACGGGAACCGTCCCTGGACTTTATCTCACACTTCACACGAAGATACAAGCCCGGCAATCTAACTGCCACACCAAATTGGGCCAAGAAAACGCTCCACGCTTTTTACAACCAACAAAACAAGAAGACAAAGTGTGCACAGACTCATCTGACAGCTGTCAAGTGCAGTGTTGCCAAAATCAAACTTCTATTCTAAACACACACAAAATACTACTTATTTAAAAACCTATTTAGAGGCTAAAAATTTCACCCATGCCGGGATTCGAACCCGCAACCTCTGGCTATCCGTACCAGCGCTCTACCAATTGAGCCAATGGGCGACTCACAACATCAGTGAAATTTCGAACCTCTTTACAATATTCTCTGTATTACGTACAGGCAGCGACATCTGACTTAAGCAAATTGCATTACTTACAGCCCCGACTACCTACTTTGCAGTTAGGTTTAACATCGGAACGATATCACTGTACCCACATGATTACACCATTTTTATTTTTAATGCATTAACCCGTGCTAAGGAACAAATTTAAAAACCTATTTAGAGGCTAAAAATTTCACCCATGCCGGGATTCGAACCCTACTACTTATTTACACATTAACTGAACACGACTTACACGTCGCCCATTAGCTCTGTTGGAAAGAGCGCTGGCACACATAGCCAGAGGTCGAGGGTTCGAATACCGGCATGGGTGGAATTTTTAGCCTCTAAATAGGTTTTTAAAATTGTCCTTAGCACGGGTTAGTGCATTAAAAATAAAAATAGTATAACGACTCAATACGTTAAGTTATCATAAAAAGAGGGACGTCCTAGTTTTTAAATCCATTTGTTATACATTAATGTAGAGTCTATCTATCTATCTAACATATCAATCTAACATGTTACGGTGCAAGCCTAATGTACCTATTGTGTACCTTTTTTGTTTCCCTGTAGAAATCTAGCAGTCTGTTGCTCGGGGTAAAAACCTATAAATGGCCCACTAACTAGTTTATAAGTTTCATATGTTTTTTATCCGCTGTTGGTTTTTCATAGATAGCAAATTGGCCTTTTTTGTGCAGCTACTTAATGAGATGATTTTATACAGCGTCCAGTGGTATCTTCACTCACACTAGATGGGTGAAGGGACCATTTCGACGCTGTAGTGCCTGGGACATGGTTTTATAGATGGTGTAGGCTTGCCCAGCACCTATACCATCCTGACAGCTTAGTCGGCCTAGCCCACAGGAAAGACTAGTCAATACGTGCGGAGCTAACCAAGCCGCGGGTTTCCTCAAGATGTTTTCCTTCACCGTTAGCGTGTCGTATTGCGACTACAAATTTGCAAATGTACGTAACTTTGAAATTAAACAAAGTCATTGGTACATGCCCGCACTCGGGATCGAACCTTGGGCTCTCGCTTGCCAGTCCATGGCTCTACTCACTGAGCTACCACCGCTTTATAAATCATACATAATAAATACATCTAAAACCAGCATAGCAACCTAATTTCTTGATGACAGCAGTGGACCTCTTAGATACTCTTCACATTGATTTCTTTAACAGTTAGGGATTTCTATAGCCACTAAAACTTCACAAATTAACGTAACTTTAAAAAAAGTAATTGGAACATGCTGGGACTCAAACCCGCGACCCGAATATAAAGCGGGCGTTCTACCGCTCCACGTCAATTATTTACATTGACGATAAAAAAAAAAACCTATGTTTTGATGAGTATGGGAATTTTGTTACACCAAGTATAAAAGGTTTCATTAAAATTTTATCAAACAAACTACTGAAGAAAAGGGGATTCGGCTTTGATGAAGACTAATCTCTGCGGCTATTGTTTTAAGGGCGAGTTTTTGTGCCAAAGTCACGATCCATCATGCCGCGAGCTTAACCAACGGCTTACTGCAGTCCTAACTGACACCCTATTTATTCCCCTGATAACTTTAGAGCCCTAAAACATAAGCCAGTATTGGCAGTACAAATCTGTGTTTGAGATTCCAAATATAAGTAATACCAGATAAATGTAAGTAATACAGAGAGTACATTTTTTTTAATGCACTAACCCGTGCTAAGGACAATTTTAAAAACCTATTAAAATCCTGAGTCGCCCGTTGGCTCAGTTGGGAGAGCGCTTACACGGTTCCCGGTTCCTTCGAGTCCCGGCATGGGTGGAATTTTTAGCCTCTAAACAGGTTTTTAAATACAGAGAGTATTTTAAAGAGGTTCGAAATTCCACTGATGCCGGTACTTGCTTATTAGCTCAGTTGGGAGAGCGCTGGTACGGTTAGCCAGAGGTCGCGGGTTTGAGTCCCGGCATGGGGGAATTTTTAGCCTCTAAATAGGTTTTTTGAAATCAGTATGTTGAGAATTAAGAGCGGCAATCATGGAACATTTTAAGTAACCAAATAGATACAATTGATAGCAGATCAGTTCTTACGTAACTTTGTATAAATATGTTTTTAAAAACCTCTTACAAAACAATTTTAAAATTGTCCTTAGTACGGGTTAGTGCAACAAAAAGAATATAATTTCAAATAAAATAAGAGGGTAAGCCTATGTCGGGTTACTCGACTGTTGCTTGGTTTTACGTGAAACATCTCTGAGTAAGCGTCCTAGCGTCGAGCACAAACCGCGCATTCTTTTACGCCGCGCTGCAGTACCCAAATAAATAAAATAAATTACTACTGAACTGAAAGATGTTTTCATGTCAAAATTGTGCAGTCGATACAAATAACTCTTTCCAATCACCTACTCAGAGCAATAGTTGAGTTGAAAAACAAAAAGAAAAGAAACTACTGGCCGGATTTTGATTGAGAATTTCAGAAAGTAAATACTTAAGTGATGTTTTGTCACGCTCTTTGCTGAGAAATTCAAAGAAACAGCTCTACAGTTAAGTATGTTTGAAATCAATTCAATCTATTTCAGACTCAATTAATTAGTCCGTCTTAATTAAAAAACATTTAAGATAAAATGGTACATTTAAAAAAATCCTAATTAAAATACTCACACATATTCAATTAATAAATAATAGTAAAAAAATTAAACTTATAGACTTTAATAATAATAAAATTAAACTTCTAGGTTTTTAAATTAAACATTAGATTTTTTTGTGTGTTACCCCAACTATTTCAAATGCCACTGTTCCATCCATTCCATATTTATTTAGCAAAATTATCAATTCAGAAACTGGCCCTACGAGAACTGCCGTGATTCCGCGTCACGTGCCTTGATCTTATGATAGGGTAGGGTGAGCCATTTAAAGTATCGATGAGTCAGGAAAAAACTTTGAGTTGATACCCTTAGGATGATATACACAGTTGAGATTGACTGATATATGTATCATCATATGACGTCCTCGCTCCTGAGTTGCCTAGGTCTAGTGCTGTTGGCGAAAGGTCTTCAGGGATCCAGGACGCGTCGAACTAGGTAATTTATAAACCGGAGATAACTTTGTAGCACAGCTTTATTCTTCAGCCTTCTTCTCGGTCAAGAACGCATACAGAGCATGGTAAAGATAGATCGGGTGCATTGACAGCGCCATCTATAGAAATGTGAGGTACATTATGGTCATTAAGCTTACATGCGTGGCCGCTAGATGGCGCAGGCTCTCTTAAGACAAAGTGCAGTTAACCTTTTATTGCGTGCAGTCTTGACTCTACCAAATTACGTTTGCAACGAAAGTGTGAGGACTAATCTGCTGTCAGATGTATTTGTCAGGTTACTTAAAATGTTCCATGATTGCCGCTCTTGATTCTCAATATACTGATTTCTGTTCTCACTTCCAGTATATTTTGCAAACAAACTGAATATTTGGTTAGCGTTCGCTTAAAAATTCATTTCAATCACTGATGGTGCAATTAATATTTATTAGACTCTGTATTGTGTTTATTTACAAGCGAAATAAAATGTTGAAAAATTCACAACTCAAATAAAAGCCTGCAGCGATAAACGAAGCGAAAAGTACATTCAAGGCAATTTTCATTTCAGCATCGTTTCACAGAATATCTGTTTGGGTCGCAATCAAACATAAGATTATAGATATTAATGGATTGTATTAGTAATAAAAATAAAACATTGACTAAGACATCGTAATAGCTCTAGGTGGAGATGCATAGTGACAAATAACAAAACACAACAATTTAAAATAAAAAGAAAATTAACCTTTATAGTATGTGCCATGCACCTTCTTGCTGTACTGTCTCGTACAATATCTTATCCAAAATAACAGTGTAATTTATTTTTACTTCCACACAACACAATCACTTGACCTGGGGGGTGAATCTCTAAAATGTATAGTTGTTCAATAGAGTCCTATTAGTCCGATAATAGTCGTTTCAATTACACTATCGGTAGTCTGGTAACCAATGACATTACAATGGTATAACCCGTGCTACTTAACTCGGCGCTTCGTGTGATTGGATGATCTTTCTTTCGACCCCTGGACTGACATTGTCCTGCTATTGCTTTGTAGACTACCAAACTGAGTCAAATAACAACCATTGCCGTAAAAACCTATTTACCTAGAGACCAAAAACTCCAACATCCGTGCCAGTGGTCGCGAGTTCGGGTCCCTGCATGGGTGGAACTTTTGGCCTCTAAATAGGTTTTTAAAATTGTCCTTAGCACGGGTTAGTGCATTAAAAATAAAAAAATAAAAATAGTATAACGATTGTCGTGCTCATATCATTCTATTGACAAACAATGTAAGGCAGCCAGAGGTCGCGGGTTCGAGTCCCGGCATGGGTGAAACTTTTATCCTCTGAATAGTTTTTTAAAACTATCTAAGTATAAAACTCTAGGGCCTGGTCCCAAACTAGGATGCCCTGTACAAGCAAGGATTTTACAAACATATAAATACACATAGATCTAGACCACTTGTGAAAATGTACGGTGGCACCCAGTGGGAATGACCCGACCTCTGTCTTGGTAGCCAAGCGCCTCAACGGTTAGACCAACGAGGCAGTCCATACCCCGATGACTACAAAGTAGACAGAATATTATGCCAATTGTGTTAGCCACAAGGGTTTGTTCAGCTAGGACGACGGTTTTAGGCGTGATTCTGCAAAGAGCCTCGCAGAGCTACGCGCCCGTGAGGGATCCCAGGCGGCCGGTCGGAAGTAACCAAATTACGCTCACATAAATCTTAATATTTTTCGTGCTTAGCTAAAACAGGAGGCAGCTAAAACGCCGCTAGAGTGCTACTGAAACATCTTGATAGCAAACGATGGTAGCGTAGATATCCGTCGGTTGAAATGGTTAGTGAATAATTAAAGAAACGTGTACGAAATAAATCAGGACGAAAATTACACATTTTTAACAGCACTGCGTTGAATTTATTACGGTTTTTAAGTACAGCTGTAGCGGCATTTTGCATTCCCTGCCAAAATTGCCCGTCAGCGTTGCGGTGGCGCGCGGCAATATTAATGAATGCTTTGTTCTCCCGGGCCCTGTATTACCGGCTAGAACCGGCTTCGGGCGGGCAGAACTAGTTTTATCCAGTTTGAAGCGAATAGAGCGCAGCGCGACGGAAGCCAAAGGAAGTTGTTAGGATGCACTGCATTGCACAGGTAACTACCGCAAACTGGTGGCTCAGTAGGTTGTGCAATTGATTTCCGCACAAAGTTTTTACGTTTACGATTTGCAAATATGTTGCTGAAAACTTGCCAAGTTAGGCACTGTAAAGTGATCGTGAAATGGGATTAGTAATTTTTTATTAAAATTCACTGTAAAATCAAATAAAAATTGACTAATACCATTTCACGATTTCCAGTTACTGGTTAGCTAGAGTCACTGTTCATATAGACTTGAAAGAATATACTTATGTGAATAATTCTAAAATACGTAAGTATTATCTCGTATCTAGGCAATTGTAGACTTAGACACATCTCAGGCTACATCAACGTGTGTCTATTTTGTATAACTTTCTGTCGTTGTTTGTTTCTTATTTGTTAATGTTTTACTTTGCTACTCTGAGGTCTAGTTTTTGTAATAAATGGCTGCGTTCTTTTATTGTATTTTAATGCTTTTAACGCCTTTCTATTTCTTTTCTAGTGGGTTTCTCGCTAATGCGAGAAACCCACTTATGGTATCTTTAAAGGTTTCTTATTTGTTTTATTGTACAGTCGACTGCTCATCAACCTTAACACACGTGCTCTCTGTTCAATTACTTGACAGGTGACTTTGCAACCAAAATGTAATGATTGGTCTGCAGTCAAACGTACAATATTTTTATCTATATTACACAACTTTTTTTCTCTGTATGAAATGAAACAATTTCATACTATCAATTTTCGTTTTATTTTCAATTATCATAGAATCTTGAAATTTGTTTCTTTGAATTTGTACAAAGGCTTAATGAAAGGTGCTTAATTTTAACAAAATCGTATACATTATTCTAAGAAATTGCTTTTGCGTGTTGCCAGTATCGCAGTTTTTGGCAAATAATTGTGTACATTAAAGAATGTTCATTCTAACGCAATTATTTAAAAAACATTCTTAAGCTTTTACCCTTACAATTTAATAAAACCAAATGAAATGGAATATTTTAAAAAAAAGATGTTCAAAAGAATAAGACAGAAGTTGTGAAAATGACAAATTATAATTAACTTGTTTCAGTAAAAAAAAATAACATTATAAAATTTTAAAAAACCTATTTACAGGCTAAAAATTTCACCCATGCCGGGATTCGAACCCGCAACCTCTGGCTATCCGTGCCAGAGCTCTACCAATTGAGCTGGCACGGATAGCCAGAGGTTGCGGGTTCGAATCCCGGCATGGGTGAAATTTTCAGCCTCTAAATAGGTTTTTAAATTTGTCCTTAGCACGGGTTAGTGCCTTAAAAATAAAAAAAAATAGTATAATTATAAAAAGTGTTATATCACTTTTTAGAATCCGAATCAACTTACTTGATTTTTTGTCGGAACTGTCCGACCAGGCTTCGCTCTGATTCGCAGAGCTTAATCATGGTAAGTGGTCGCGTCGCCAAAAACTCGTGACAAAAATCAAGTGTAGTGCTTACGGAAGTTATAGTTCAAAAAGTTGTTTCTAAAAGTTTTTTACTTTTTTCACTTTTGTATAATATCTACAGTACCTACCCAAGAGACTCAATAGAATCTAGGATCTTATAAGGCCATTAATTGTATTCTGTAACTTTATCTGGAAAAATTAGTGATATTCTTATCTTATTTTATAAAAGTGGTGGAAGCCCAGTGGGTAGAACAATGGACTCGGAAACGGGAGGCCCAGGTTCGATTCCGTTGTTTTCTAAGTTATATACATTTTTTAAGTTATAGTTGCAATACCACTTGCTTACCGTGAAGGAAAACATCGCGAGGAAACCTGCGGTTGATTCGGTGTTGAAATACCTCAGCGCTTAAAATTGCCAATCCGTGGTAGGCACGTGTAGGAATTAAGCCCATACTCATAGATTATTATTATTATTATTGTTTTGCAAATCCGTATTTATATAATCCATGTTTATGTTTGTATGCCTTCTTTTATTTAATTTTAAATGTCTATTACTTCTGTTTGAAAAAGTGGGAGGGAGTAATTCTTGCACTCGGGAGCCTGAGGATGTCTCGTGTTAGAGGCGAAACGCGTCGCGTGTTTTCTCACACAAGTATTGGTGTCGGTGGTAGTGTGTTCGTGTCTTGCTTCTGCATGAAAAAGTGGGAGGGAGGGCGGTGCATTAACTAACCGCATGGTGCTTGTGGGATTTTTGGCGGAATTTAGCAAAGTAATTTTAACTTTTTAATGTATATTTTGTTGTGTTTTGTGAATTTGTTACTTGTTCTGTTATGTTTTTAGTATTGTGGCTTTGAATTATTTCTCTCTCTCTCTCTCTCAGAGTCTGGAAGAAGGCCTATGACCCGCAGAAGCACGTTTACAGGCGACATAAAAAATCTATAAGTTAATGAAATAGGGGCTGGTGTAGGCCTCAGTTTCGGCTTTTCGGCGAAGATATTTTTCCACATTGTGTGACACAATACGACGTTATTCACGATCGGTCCCCTCCTAAAACGTTTCGTTTTCATCTTTACGGCTTCATAAACGTGTTGCTATAAAATATGGACGGTTATGGCGGAGGGGTCTCTTCCCGGAGGAAGACACAAAAGCTCAGAGTGTTTTAAGGCAGCAGATAAATGTGATCCCAAATAAATAGTTCGTTGAAGGTCTGTTCCAACCGTAAACAAAGTACTGATATTCCGTAAACAGCTGTGCTTAGAAGTGTACTAAGCAGATATATATCCTTCTAAGCCCCGGCGTCTTAAAAATAGGACATCACGAATAATTGTCTTAATTCACACCCAATGATTCAGTAGGAAGTCCGGAAAACTTAGTGTACCAGGTCCAATATTTTCCACATAATTTTTTGGACAACAAGAAGAAAAAGTTCTTCAAAATCTACGTAGTTTTAGAAGACTTGAACTAACTGTTACCTCCAGGGCTTAGGAGGATATGCATTAAGGCTCCGCACGCATTAAGAATTTTTCACTGAGCGATTTATTCCGAAAAGATCTGTGTGATATAGAAAGTGTATATCCGAAATAAGTTGCTCGTTCAAGGTCTGTTCAAACCGTTTACAAAGTACTGATATTCCGTTAACAGTTGTGCATAGAAGTGTACCAAGCAGATATTTGAACAATAAGGCTCCGCACGCATTGCGATTTTTACCGAAAAAATCAGTGTTATATAGAAAATGTATGAAGGTGCACGGACTACGATAAAAAATCACGCTTAAATAGTTCCCCAGCCAACCTAGTGCGCGATATAAAGAGTGTCTGAAAAAAATCACGGCGATTTTATTCGCAATGCGTGCTAGAGATCCTGGTGATCTATATCACCCTATGGTGGTAATGCAATGCAATGCAAACTTTATTGTTATAAAATTGTACAAAAGTAGTGCCTGGTCCTCAAACTAGAATTTTCTGTATTATGGGTAACAAGACTTCCGCTTAGAAGTGACCATGTATATAGAATGAGAGATCATGGAGAGACAACGGCGTCAGATACTCCAAACGCGTCGACTACGGCCTATTATGTATACCATATCATAGACGATTCCAATTCCCTGTTAATTGTTAAGGTTTGGAGTACGCAATGCAGATGCAGCTTTGCTCTCATTAAAAAAACGGTGTCCTTAAGATTGATCCGCAGTCCGGAAGCGAAGTGTCCGGTAGAAGTGGAAATCTGTGGTCGAGCCCCTATGCTCCCCTAGGAAATAAAAGACCAAAAAAAAGTTGTGCTTGCAACTTTGTTTGAATTCTGTTTGTTTTACGTTATATAACGTCTTAACATTACTTCCACAATACATCTTAGGGAAGAGGCAGTGGCTGAAAACCAGCGCTATCGACGGACCCAGATGAGCACCATCTAAGCCACTATATACCTTTCAGATTATCTTTATAATCATAATTAGCAGTGTCAGTGTTTCAAGCCGCTCCACTGAGCCCAATTCAATTTTCGGCTTTTCCTTTCCAGTCACTGTCAACTGCTTTGCAAATGTCGCGGTCTGGTGCTGGATGGGTGACCGTCCCGTTACAACCGCTAGTGGCATTTTTCCGAGCGCTTCCGTACTTCGCAAGGCACGTTAAGCCGTGGGTGCCGGCTTTCATGTAATGACAGTCGTTAAGCCATGTCAGCGGCCTTATGGGCGGCTTTATAACTTCTGACTGTAAGGCCCGCCGCTGTCTTACAAACCTCCACCAGGGCCATGTCCGTGTGGACATGGCCCTCGTGGTGGAGTATGGTCTTACCTTCCTGCAATGCAGGAAGAGACCCGTGCCCCAGCAGTGGGGACATACAGGGTTAATCTAACATCTATTGGCTGTGTCCATTACTTTAAATAAATAAATGTCACAATTATTTCGCTTCCCGCACGAGTAGCCACAGGTATTTACAGATATTTACTTGGGCAAAAAACCAAAAAATATCAGCTTATTCAAGAGGACAATTTTTTTACGTAGGGCAGGTTACACTTGACCCCAGTCATGCCTGATGGTAAGCGAAATCGGGGTCTACTATGTTACGTGCTTACCTGTTAAATGCCGGTTAGCTCTACTTTTAAAGACACCCAGGTTATATGTGTTCGGAAAGTTATATGTCACTATCTACGTGAAATCAACCTTTGACTCTGGTTGCATCGGCCTTGGAAAATGTTCGTTGCACAAGAATACTACAAGAGTATATTGGTTTTCGTTGTAAGTTTCGTTCAAGAGGTTTCGTTGAAGTCACAAAGGCGCTGCACAACGAGAATATGACTCGGCTCAACGGTTGTTGAGCGAACTATGAGCGAAGTGAACTATATAAGTCCCCTGCTGGACATAGCCCTACCCTATTGAGCACCATAGCGCCTTGTCTTCAGCTTGCCGCATCCAGCATCTGCCTGCAGTTTTTCGCAGTCGTCCTCCCACCTAGTCGGAAGGCGTCCGGGCGTCCGACACTACGATTGCTGAGTCGCGGTCTCCACTCAAGAACACGTTTACTGCAACGGTTGTCAGTTTTTCGCGAAATATGGCCAGCCCACTGCCATTTTAGCTTGCAGAACTATACTTAAGTTTTGGCTTATCCCGACTCGGTCCAGTGTGTGTCCGGCATTAGCAAAGCAGATGCCTTCCGGGTGAGTCGCCCACTTTCAGCCGGCCGGGCAAGTTCTCATTGCTTTTACAATGCTAGGCCGGTAGTGGCTTGTAAATTTTGAATGCGAGAAGGTATTTAATTAAGTCAGCTGACCTGTGCTTAAAATATTGTGAGAAATAATCTATAGCGCGACTGCTGCTAATAAAATTGCACAATTATAACGTTTGTAGGCTAGAAATCATCATGGTTCTTGTCATCCGACAGAGAACCAAAGTCACCGACATAGCCCACCGAACTAGCATGCTGAAGTGGCAGTGGGCCGGCCATATCACCCGAAGAACTGATAACCGATGGGGTATAAGAATTCTTGAGTGGAGACCGCGGATCTGTAAACGTAGTGTAGGACGTCCTCAGACTCGGTGGAGCGATGATCATCGCAGGGCGGCTAGCAAGAGCTGGATGAAAGTAGCCGAGGACCGTGCTCAGTGGCGTGCAATGGAAGAGGCCTATGTCCAGCAGTGGACAACCGTAGGCCGATGATGATGACGAGGCTTGAAATTGCCAATCCGTGGTAGGCATGTATGATAATTAAGCCCACTCTCTCTCTCTCTCTGAGAGAAGATTTGTGCCCTGGAATGGGACGTTTATAAGCTATTATCATTTGTTAATGTGCAACACCATTTAGACGGCTTGTTTTACACGTTGAAAGCGGATTGTTTGGTGTAAAATTTTATGTTGAATACCACAGTGTAGTTTGTATTAAACATGATTAGGAAACTAAGTTTTTTTATGCAGCCTTTATAAGTTCCACTGCAGGTCAAAGGCCTTCGCTCGTGGCGAGATTAAATTTGGCTTTCAAGCATAATAATAAAATTGTTTTTGTATGAACCAACATATGAAAAAAAATGACAAAAAAGTAAGAAAAGTTTCTTAAAAACAGTTGTTAGATACATAAAGTTAAAAATAAAATGTATCCATGCAAGCACTACTCTATATATTTATAGTTCAGCAACACTAAGGTTAACTGGAACTAAAGCTGTTAGCATTAAGTTCGCGTTTGTAGTTTATGATTTATTTTTATAGTGCAATACTGCAGTTCGCCTTTTAAGTATATATGTGTATATATATATATATATATATATATATGTGTGTGCATATATATATATATATATATATATACTTGTTATTTCTTTGCTTATAATTATTTATTGCTACATATTATTATCATATTATGTGTATTTTTACTTAGATATTCTATTTTTAGTATATTTCCCAGCATATTCTATTCTATTGACGTTGTTTTATAAATATTAATTTTATGTAAGATCTGTATGTAGGTATATTACTTAATGTATGTATAAATTGAAGAATAGGTGCTGACTGAAAATCAGTGTTGCAGGCCCAGCCTGCAGCAAATGCTGAGTCAGCTACCTGTTTGTGGCTGCGGAGATGCAATGCCCTTCTAAATTGTAAATGTTTGTTTTAAATCGTATTCTTTGTTTTATTATATTTTTCTTTGTTCTTTCTTTTCTTATTTGTCTGTATTATTTTAATATCATCATGTGTGTTATATGTATTGTATCTTTGTGGCTGCAAATAAATGTCTCTCTCTCTCTCTCTCTCAATAAAGAATTTTAACATTAATAATATGTCTTATACCAAGGGAGTCAAATTCGGGTTGGTGGAGGATTGTAAGACCGTGGAGCCCTTACTGTCAAAAATTACCAACCGCTAATAAGGCTTTTGACATGGTTTAACGACTGCCATTACATGACAGCCGGCACCGACTACTTAACATGCCTCGCGAAGCACGGAAGCGCTTTACTAACTACCCTAACTACTAGAGACGAAAAATAAGTTTATAAGCGTCAAAATTACACGCCCTGAAATTGTACAACCTACCCAAAAAAAGTTAAGTTTTCCACAAAAGGGTCGCATAAATTCAGCAGTTGGTCCCCGGCCTAGGATCAAAGTTCGCACCAACGGGCGTCTTATGTAAATGTACCAGCGACGAGGGGCGGCGAGGGGCAGCGAGGGGGCAAGGGGCGGGGAAGCGGCTGGACTGCTGATGTAAGAAAAACAAGCTACGAACTTGACGTACATTATCGAAAAAAAACTTCTATCGGCAAAATTGGAGATGGATTTAGAGGAGTTATAAACAGAAGACAATGCACTTCTGCAGGTTGTTACCGAAATGCCATATTTGTATTTACACGGCCTATAAACGTCCCGCTGCAAGTTACAGGCCTTCTCTCAGAAAATTGAGCTTAAATTTCCACGCGTGCCCAACGCGGATTGGCAACTTCAAGCGCTAAGTTCTTAGAAGACCTCAGACACTCAGGTTTCCTTACAATGTTTTGCTTCACAGTTAAAGAGTGGTATTGCTATGTCATTATATTCTTTTTGTTGTACTAATCCGTGCTGAGGACAACTTTAAAAACCTATTTAGAGGCTAAAAATTCCACCCATGCCGGGACTCGACCCCGCGACCCCTGGCTAACCGTACCAGCGCTCTCCCAACAGAGTTAATGGGCAAGTGTAGCATCGCCGAAATTTCGAACCTCTTTACAATATTCTCCGAATTTTTTAGCCACTAAATAGGTTTTCAAAATTGCTACTGTTACTTCACAAATGTACATAATTTAGAAAACATAGTTATTGGTACATGCATCCACTGGGAATCGAACCTGGGTTTCTCACGTCGAGTCCATCGCTTAACTCACTGGGCTACCACCGCTTAAACGCCATATAACGCCAAACGCTGATGTATTTTTGAATACGTCAACAATTAGAATTTTCGGTTATACCACTGATAAAATTTCACTTTTAAGAACCTATTTAAAGGGTAAAAATTGGAACAAAACTATGAGGTTATATTCTTTTTGTTGCACTAACCATTTGAAAAACCTATTTAGAGGCTAAAAATTCCACCCATGCCGGGACTCGAATCCGCAACCTCTGGCTTACCGTGCCAGCGCTCTCCGAACTGAGAAATTTTCACTTCCGGTTTCCTGCATCCTGCATTTATTATAAAAACCGTATAAAACGTACCGCACAATAAAATCATTAAAATAAAGTTTTTTACCGGTAATTTTTTTTTATTCTTCTGCGTAGTGTGAACTATTGTTAGATTGGTCGTTCAAATAATATAAAAACTATTTTTCGCTATAGAAATTCATTTGCGAAATATTGAGCTATAAGTCACAATTTTTTCTTCGAGAATCTTTTGAGCAAACTTTGATACTCTGGTACAACTTTCTCAAAGGACAAAGGAGACGGGGATTTCTGGGCCCAATTGTAAAAAGTTGAGATATGGTTTAAAAAAAGCGTTGTATTTTTCTATTTTAAAATATAAAAATGAGCTCAATTCACAATCTGGAAGACGAGAAGTCTTAAAAATAAGTTTATGTCCCTAATAAAATAGGATACCGATTACTTTAATCGATAAGTCTGCATGTGTTAAATGAAAACACCTGCACCAGATAATTGATTCAATCAAATTTAATAAATACATCAAAGAGTATATAACGACTACGTAAATACATTATAATATACTTAATGTCAACAGTTTAAAAAAATCCAAATATTAACTTGATGAAAATAAATCTTTAAATTGATTCTCGTTTACGGATCGATTTACTACCCGTGTTTGTCAACTGTATTTTTAATCTGTGTCTGTGCCCAGAGAAACATCCTTGATCTGTGCTAACAGTGACAGACGTGACAGCTCCCTGACTCAATCTATGATGTGTCTATGATCACTCGTCTTCTCCCAGAATAATAGAGCGTCTTCTCGTATCGTTTAGTGCGTTTTGAGTGTGTTTCCTGTTGTTTTTGTTATTATAATTCTCCGACCAGTGCCTTCTTTCTACAGACTTGCGATCTTGATTAACTTGTACGGACACGGATAAGTTTAGTATAACTTTCATTGTCAGCTTGTTGCATAGCCTCACTTTTACAAAATCCGCAGAATTTTCCGAGATGGTTTGCTACTATATAAGCTCTAAATTGACATCTCTTTCACCTTTTTACACCCAGGCCCAAGAATCTATGAAAGTGTATCCGTCTCCTTTCCAAACATTTTTTTTAGATATCTGCCAACAAACTTATAATGCAGTTTGGGGGAAACCAGTTCTGTGTTTTTAATTGAATCGATATCAACCCTTGTATGTCCCCTCTGCCGGGACAAGAATTTTTTCCTGAATCGCTGGAAGGTTAGGATACTCCATGACGGGGGCAAAGCCTGGGCTGGTGGAGGATTGTAAGACAGTGGCGGGCTTACTGTCAGAAGTTATCAAGCCGTCCATAAGGCCATTTGAATAAACCCCTTCAATCTATCAATTAGTGCTCACCTGGTATTTATTACTCAAGGATTTATTGATTGATTCGGGGTGACGACCTGGTTACGATGGTAAGGAGTCACTGGATGCAGACTGCATAAGACCGTGAAGCTTAAAAACCATGAGGGTGGCCTATGTTCTGCACTGGGCGTCGAATGGCTGATGATATACGTTTGCGTTGATATATAAAATTCATTTCGTATCACAGTCTATTGTAATTTATTGAAGAGATGTTTGAGATAGAAAGAGGCAGCAGCGGAGGTTGTGTGGGAAATCGGCTTCTCAATCGGGAGGTCTTGACTTCTAATCCCGGCATGTACCAATGAGTTTGTATTCTAAGTCATGTACACTTGTGAAGTTTTAGTAACAATACCACTTGCTAACTGTGAAGGAAAACATTTTCAAGACTCAATTAGAGGCTCATAATTCCACCCATGCCGGAAATCGAACCCGCCACCTCTGGCTATCCGTGCCAGCACTCTTCCAACTGAGCCAATGGGCGACTCACCGGCATCAGGGCATCAGTGAAATTTTGAACCTCTTTACAATACTCTCTGTATTGCGTACAGGGAAACATTGTGAGACATAAGTGTTTGAGGTGGGCACGTGTGGTTATCAAGCCTCTTTATATAGGCTAAATAAAAAAGAAAACATTATTTAAACGCCTGTGTAAGGAATCAGGCGTAGAAATAATAGAAATGAGTGGCCTTTTCAGAAATTTAATTCAATGTCAAATTCCTGAGCCACCTTCGGGCTGAAGTCGTAGTGGAGAAGAAGGTAGCCAAGAAACTCCACTCGAATAATCTTTTCTCAAATAGTCTTATAAGAATTTACAAAGCACATAGTACTCTAGTTACAAAGAACACAAATCAAAAGTAACGGAAATATAACCTCACCAGACTGGCGACAAACCACGACGAACCTACTAGAAGTAAATCCAGACAGCCAAAAGAGGGCGGAGCGAGTACGGAGCACGCTTTATATAGGAACGGTGACGTCATGAGATTGTTGCCAGTCTCTACCACTAAAATATTCCTAACACCTGTATCTCCGAATTGTAGGCAAGACCACGTTTCGCCACAAGTTTTGTACATCTGTGAAGTTCTAGACGCACTACCACTCGCTAACCGTGAAGAAAAACATCGTGAGGAAATATGTGAGTCTGCGGTGTTAAATTACCTTCGTGCTTGAAATTACTAATACATACATATATAACCTCACGCCTGTATCCCAGAGGGGTAGGCAGAGACCAGGGACTGCCACTTGCCACGATCCTGACAGATCACCTTCGCTTCATCAACGTTCATATTCTCGTATTCTCGTGACCACGATGACTGTAACGTCGAGGTAAAATAGCAATAAATTACTACGCGATTAA
This sequence comes from Yponomeuta sedellus, assembly GCA_934045075.1. NCBI lineage: Eukaryota > Metazoa > Arthropoda > Insecta > Lepidoptera > Yponomeutidae > Yponomeuta > Yponomeuta sedellus. The sequence continues at coordinate 18,804,099 of OW203742.1, forward strand.
GCCCCGAAAATATTCTATGTGTACAAGTCGCGAAAGTTTAAAATATGTTGTAACAAATCTTTCTGCCTTCATGCTCTCCACATTTCCAAACCAATGCAACAATCCTTTCTCAATTCTAGTCACTTCATCCTCTTTCAATTACTAGTAATATAATACAATAGTAATAAACTTATATAGGCTACATAAAAAAGAGATTTTCGCATCTAGTCATCCAAAGGCACATTATAGTAGTTTGAATCTCCAGCTGAGTGCTTCAGTGACAGCTCAGGGCTGAGACTATTAAGATCATAATTAATGATTGATTGAACCGAGTCGCGTAGCTATGGCAACGCTCGGATTGAGCTTAGAATCATTAGTAAATTGATTATGCCTGTATCTGCCAACTAGGACACGGCTAAACTTATAGCTAATTGTGTCTGTGATGTGATGGAAATGTGGGTTTATTGTGGCCTATGCTTCAAAAAAAAAAATGCAGCCACAGTTACTTTATTTTCAACACACTTGCTCATAAAGTGGCTGTATGGTCACCGCAATTAGGCAGAGAATGACACCCATAATCAAACTGTGATTTTTTTATTGCTATAACTCACTATATTTTATTATATTCGGCGAGCTGCTTTGTTCTTAAAAAAGTTTTGAATAAAAACTCGAAAGATCGTGTTGAATAGAACTAATAAATTAATGTTCCTATTGCTTGCTCATTTCAAGCAACATCTTATTTAAATAGATAATTTTAACTCGTACGCGTTTAATAAATAAAACTTTCACTCAAATATAACTTTTATTTTCTCTGTAATAAAAGAAAACTTTAAATTCCTCATTTTGTACGTGGCAGAATAGACCCAAATCCTATGCGCGGCAAATAAAAAAACTCATCCCTTTAGTCTGTGACCGATCGCAATGCGCGCGCATAGGAAAACTGATTAATTTTTCCCGCCATAGCGAAACATTTTTCGCAACTAAATAAAATGAGTTTTAATTGTTATTTTATTCACAAATGTGTTGAAAAACGTCGTATGATACACGTATGTGTTTATGATTACCGTCCTGGCACTCTTAAGACCCTGTCGCAATCATCAATGTTACACACTAGTACTATAATATACTTAATTAAAACTGTTTTTATACGGATTTATGCTCGTTTATTACATTTTTACAATTTTGGTTAGTTTTGCCGAGGGTAGTAAACTAGGGTAGAGGGTAGTTTTGCCGAGGGTAGTAAACTAGGGTAGAGGGTAGTTTTGCCGAGGGTAGTAAACTAACCGTTAATGATTTCTAAAAGACACCTGTCACCTCAGTCATCCGGGACCACGGCACCTGAAAAAGTGCCGAAACGTTGGAAAATTGTAAAAATGTAATAAACGAGCATAAATCCGTATAAAAACAGTTTTAATTATGTCTACTGCTCGTGTTAACCTTAGAAAATACTATACTATAATATACTATTGTAAATGTCTACGCAAATCTTACTAATATTATAAACGAGATATTTTGTAAGAATGGATGGATGGATGGCTGTTGCTCTTTCACGTAAAAACTACTAATGAATTTTAATGAAACTTTGCAATAATATAGCTTATACATCAGAATAACACAAGCTACAATTTATAAAGACATTGTGTGATAATTAAAACTGTTTTTATACGGATTTATGCTCGTTTATTAATTTTTTTACAATTTTTTTCAATTTTCCAACGTTTCGGCACTTTTTCAGGTACGTGCCGTGGTCCCGGATGACTGATCATCCGGGACCACGGCACCTGAAAAAGTGCCGAAACGTTGGAAAATTGAAAAAAATTGTAAAAAATTTAATAAACGAGCATAAATCCGTATAAAGACAGTTTTAATTATGTCTACTGCTCGTGTTAACCTTAGAAAATACTATATTGTGTGATATTTTTCAAATGTGACACAAAAAATTATTATGTGATTATTTTAATGTCATACTCATAATTTAAAAACCTATTTAGAGGCTAAAAATTTCACCCATGCCAGGATTCGAACCCGCAACCTCTGGCTATCCGTGCCAGCGCTCTACCAATTGAGCCAATGGGCGACTCACGGCATCAGTGAAATTTCGAACCTCTTTACACTATTCTCTGTATTACGTACAGGCAGCGACATCTTGCTTAAGCAAATTGCATCACTTACAGCCCCGACTACCTACTTTGCAGTAAGGTTTTACATCGGAACGATATCACTGTACCCACATGATTATACTATTTTTATTTTTAATGCACTAACCCGTGCTAAGGAACAAATTTAAAAACCTATTTAGAGGCTAAAAATTGCCATTGACTCAATTGGTAGAGCGCTGGCACGGATAGCCAGAGGTTGCAGGTTCGAATCCCGGCATGGGTGAAATTTTTAGCCTCTAAATAGGTTTTTATATTTGTTCCTTAGCACGGTTTAGTGCATTAAAAATAAAGATAGTATAATCATACTCATAATGTTAGTTTTTTTTCTACGCCACCCTAATATAAGCTACTAGAAATTCTAATTCTGTGCAGATTAATTCGCGGGTACCAGCTATAATATAAAAAAATCTCACGGCACAGTGTTTGGTTTCAAGTCCCTCCAAATCAGCTTCACGAATTTTTTTTTAGGATATTTATAAGGTCTAAATAGGTCATAGGCTAGATAATATGGCAAACAATGTTACCCAAGTCACCTAGTATAAATATATTAGTATCAAGTTTTATTAGTCACACTTGTTTCATGAGGCATACCATCAATATTACATTTATAATATGTATTTATTTTGTATCAACCCTATGTCCCCACTGCTGGGGCACGGGTCTCCTCCTGCTTCGCAGGAAGGTTTCGCCATACCACGAGGGCAAAGCCCGGGTTGGTGGAGGATTGTAAGGCAGTGGCGAGCCATACTGTCATAAGTTATCAAGCCGCCCATAAGCCCTCTGACATGGCTTAGTGACTGCCACTACGTGATTGGCACCAATGGCTTAACGTGCCTTGCGAAGCACGTAAGCGCTCAGAAAATATGCCACTAGCGGTAGTCACGGGACGGTCACCATTCAGCAGCTGACCGCGCCTGTTGTTGCTTAACCTATGTGATTGAATCCAATTTTTTACGTTGAAAAAATTTAATTAAAGGTTCTACAACTTAAATTTATCAACGCCTTGACTACAAATAAAATAAATTTGATTAAGTTTTTTGCATATTTTTGCATATACATATTTTGTTCAGACTCTGTACGAAGTTTTTGTTGAGGAATCACAGGTCTTTAGATGTAGCATTGATAAATACAAAAAAGTTTTTCGATGTTCGGAAATAGCCCTTTTAGGACCAAACTTCACTTATTCAACTAGATTTGTGTGCAAAATAGCTTCCTTTGGAAAGAAATTCACTATGTGCTTCTCAAACCAGTATTGACCAACACCATTTTGCACCTTTTGAACAGGACTTTTAAAAAAAGGTTGGATTTTTACGGGGAAATAAGCTTGTTGGACCAGTACTGGGCATAAGGTGCGTTGGGATCTCACATTAATATAAGGATTCATAAAAAAATTAACTACTTAAAATGGAAATAGTCCCTTTTGAAGCGCACCGAGTGATTGGAATCAATCACTTGAGTTAAGCAAGAACAGGCGTGGTTAGGTGCAGGATGGGTGACCGTCCCGTGACTACCGCTACCGCGCATTTTCCCGTGCGCTTTCGTGCTTCGCTAGGCACGCTAAGCCGTTGGTGCCAGCTGTCATATAATGGCAGTCGTTAAGTCATCTCAAAGGCCTTATGGGCGGCTTAATTGATAACTTCTGACAGTAAGACCCGTCACTGTCTTACAATCCTCCGCCAATCCGGACTTGGCCCCCGTGGTGGAGTACGGCCTAACCTTCCTGCGATGCAGGAAGAGACCCGTGCCCCAAAAGTGGGGACGTACAAGGGTGATAACGAACAGACCATCCCCAATTACTCGGTTAGACTAGGCCACGAGCGCTTCGTAAAATGTAAACATATCAATAGCAAATGCTAAGTGAAGGTTACGGCGCGTCGTCTCATCTCTCGACACTCGCGCGGGCGGAGTCGCTCGTTGACGCTAGTTTATGACGTTCTCACGTTTGCTTTACGAGCGGTAAATCCCCGTGAAATACCCCCTTAAGTTCGTTATATGAGGGTAAACACAGAAAGTCTATATAAAAGAAAAGGGCAAGTGCGAGTCCGACTCGCGCATCGAGGTTTCAGTACAAATTTTTCGCAGGTTTTCCTGAACTTCAATGACTACTTTTTATGATTTAAATACAAATGTACTAATGTAATGTAGTTTCCACCAGTCCGGACTTGGCCCCCATGGTGGAGTATTACGGATCTCTTCCTCAAGAAAGAGATCCGTAATGGGGACATAATGGGTAGATGGCGATGATGTATATTCCAGATTTTTTCCTATATTAGACGCCAAATTTCATAGGTCATACTTAGTTGGAAGCACATTTATACATTTGAATTTTGTTAAGTATCAAAATATTATCATAATCAGCCAGTGTCAGTCCACTGCAGGTTATAGGCCTCGCCCAAGACACGTGACTGAGCCCGACCTTCGGCTCTCCTCTGCCAGTCACTGCCCACCGCTTCGAGAACGTGTCGAAATATAAGTTTTATATTTCGAAACTCAGTGGAATTATAGTTTCTTATGTCCGGAAACTTCATTATCTTCAGAGACAAGCCTTGAAGCAGATGAATGCCTTCGTAAGCCCCCCGCCGGGCGCCACTACCCCGCACCTCCCCCGCTGTGGCCCAGGCTCTGTCTCTGGAAGAGAGAGGAAGTGTACGGTATTATGCTCCCAGTGTGACATTTTTTTGGATTGGAATGTAACGAAATATCGGATATGATGTGATGATCCTATCTTTCCTCATCATCATCAATTCAATTCAATATATTTCAACGTAAATAATTTACATTCTGTTTGCTGAATGTCAAAGTACAATGTAACAGGAAAGTGAAAGCCGCTGCTTTCGGGCCGTAATGTAGTGGAGAAAAAGGCAGCGGGAAAAAAAACTCCACTCTGACCATCTTCTCTCAAGTCCTCTTAAATCTAATACATTAGATCATCAACTCATTAAGTCCCCACCGAGGGGCACAGGTCTCTTCCCTAAGGAAGGTATACGATATACACTACCACGGAGGCCAAGTCCGGATTGGTGGAGGCTTGCAATACTAGTGGCTGGTCTTACAGTCAGAAGTTTTCAAGCTGTCCTGAGGCTTCTGACTTGGCTTAACGACTGCTTTAACGTGCCTTGCGAAGCACGGAATCGCTCGAAAACATGCCACTAGCGTCACTCACAGACGGGTTACGAATCCAATGCATTAACGCGCCCTATATTGCTTAACCTTCGTGATTGTTTCAGATCACTCAGGCAGCCGGGGCTAGGAGCGTTTGTTATCTTTATACTAGCTTTTGCCCGTGACTCTCTCCGCGTGGACTTTTTTTGCAACCTCGTTCACTCGTAGGTTTAAATTTAGAAAAACAGCGAAACGCGTGTTCAATCAATTGTGTTGAAAAGTATTTTAAGTTTCAAGAAAATTGGACAACATTTTTTATACCTCCAATAAAAATTTTGGCAACCCTTTACGCCCCCTTAGGGGTTGAATTTCAAAAAATCTAGTCTCATTCCTTGCCTATATTATAATTATATAGACTCTACGTGCAAAATATCAGCTTCCTAGGCCCAACGGCTTGGGCTGGGCGTTGACTGAATGAGTCAGTCAGTCAGGACTTTCACTTTCATTTATATAGATTTATTTTGTCCTAGGAAACTAGTGCCTTCTGTCCCTCGCTGGGCAGAATCGCGTAAAAAGCGTCGTAGAGCTGCGCTTTACGGCGCGTTTTATTGATTCCCGGAGCGCTGCAGATATTGTTTCTGGCTCGAGCCGCGTCACGGCTTATGAATTGAGCGCGCCCTTATTTGGCGGACGAAGCTCTTTTGCTGAGCTGCGGGCTTGGCTCTTAGCAGCAAAAAGAAACAACTGTAAACAGTCTGTTAGCTTTTAAAATATAAACCTCTGGTTCTACAGTAGGCTTCGGTTTTCGCCGAAAGCACACAAGTGTAATACTACTTCCTGCTCTGGATAAAAAAACTTTTCTTCACTATTTTGAAAAGTTACGTAATTTAGTTTGTATTAGTTTTGATGACGGCCTCGGTGGTGCAGGGGTTTGGCACGCTGACTCTAACACCGAAGGTCTCGGGTTCGAACCCCGGCCGGGTCAACACAACCTTGCGCTATGGCGCTCATTAACGGAGGGATATGTCCAACAGTGGACTAATATAGCCTGAAGAAGAAGAAGACTATAATTTAAAAAATGTACATAGCTTGTAAAACAAAGTCATTGGTACCTGCCGGGATTTGAACCCACGACCTCACGATTGCGATATCACTCCGCTACCACCGCTCCTATTCTCCATTATTGACAGGACCTTTCACCCCTACGTTGTGATATGAGCGCGTCATCGTCCCGCCTAAGACTGATTTAATTAAAGCACAAAGAAAACCCACACCGTCCATTTTTCATCCCCGGAGCGAGGCGCCGGGATCTTTTAATTTTTTTTTGAGTAGGTAATGTAACCTAAAATATGCGATTATGAGATACGAAAGAGCTGGCGTGATGAGGCAGATATTAAAAGGCGAAAACCAGAATAGCGACTAAGATAACAATTGGGTTAATCGGAAGTTCGTGAGTTCGAATCCCGAATGCTGAGTTCAAATGTACCAATGAGAAGCACTCGTGGCCTAGTGAAAACTTTTCAAACACTTGAATTAAGCAGTAGGCCTGACAACAGTATGAAATAATCAAATACTTAGCGATATTTGTAGAAAGTACACATTTAAAGGATTTAAAATACTAATTAAGTTAAAAGAGAAAGTTACCAATATTTTCAATAAGATAAAAGATGTAAAACTACTTTCAGCCATTTTGACTGAAATAGCGTGACGTAAGGCTTAGGTTAAACTTCACTCGTGCTTTGTTATGACTACCAGTGATTACGATATTTGTTTTCCTAAGAGTGACCTAAGATTTTATGTCATGACACTGCGAGCTGTGTTCTTACAGATACAAAATTAATTTTAGCAAAATAGCTTTAACATTCATTACATTTCAGTATATTACTGAAACTAGCTGTGCCCCGCAGTGTAACCCGCGTTTACCGATTCTCTCATGAAAATAAGATATATTTTGCAGTAAAACGTAGCCTATGTGTTCATCCAGGGTATCAGCTATCATACCAAATTTTATAACAATCTCTCCAGTCGTTTAGTTTAGTGAAGAAGCAACAAACATACACACAAACTTTCGCCGTTATAATAAGGAAGAGGATTTATAAATCTTTCGTCATGCCTATAGAATAGAATAGAATAGAATAGAATAGAATAGAATAGAATAGAATAGAATAGAATAGAATAGAATAGAATAGAATAGAATAGAATAGAATAGAATAGAATAGAATAGAATAGAATAGAATAGAATAGAATAGAATAGAATAGAATAGAATAGAATAGAATAGAATAGAATGGAATGGAATGGAATGGAATGGAATGGAATGGAATGGAATGGAATGGAATGGAATGGAATGGAATGGAATGGAATGGAATGGAATGGAATGGAATGGAATGGAATGGAATGGAATGGAATGGAATGGAATGGAATGGAATGGAATGGAATGGAATGGAATGGAATGGAATGGAATGGAATGGAATGGAATGGAATGGAATGGAATGGAATGGAATGGAATGGAATGGAATGGAATGGAATGGAATGGAATGGAATGGAATGGAATGGAATGGAATGGAATGGAATGGAATGGAATGGAATGGAATGGAATGGAATGGAATGGAATGGAATGGAATGGAATGGAATGGAATGGAATGGAATGGAATGGAATGGAATGGAATGGAATGGAATGGAATGGAATGGAATGGAATGGAATGGAATGGAATGGAATGGAATGGAATGGAATGGAATGGAATGGAATGGAATGGAATGGAATGGAATGGAATGGAATGGAATGGAATGGAATGGAATGGAATGGAATGGAATGGAATGGAATGGAATGGAATGGAATGGAATGGAATGGAATGGAATGGAATGGAATGGAATGGAATGGAATGGAATGGAATGGAATGGAATGGAATGGAATGGAATGGAATGGAATGGAATGGAATGGAATGGAATGGAATGGAATGGAATGGAATGGAATGGAATGGAATGGAATAGAATAGAATAGAATAGAATAGAATAGAATAGAATAGAATAGAATAGAATAGAATAGAATAGAATAGAATAGAATAGAATAGAATAGAATAGAATAGAATAGAATGCATTTATTGACATATTAAGACAAAGGGTCGAGGCTCAGCATATTGCAACCAAGTCTATAGCAGGAAACACCGTCCCGTGACTAACGCTAGTGGCATTTTTTTAAGCGCTTCCATGCTTTGCGAGTCACGTTAGGCCAAAAACTGTGCGTGCTTACAACTTTGTTTAACTTCGTGTTACGTACATTTGCCAATTTCTTGTCGCACTGTCAGGATGGTATAGGTGCTGGGCAAGCCTACACCATCTAAAACCATGTACCAGGCAGGCACTACAGCATCCGAGTGGTCCCTTCACCCATCTAGTGTGACTGAAGATGCCACTGGACGCTGTACAAATTATCTCATTACATAGATGTAGAGGCCAATGATTTTGTGCTAACGACCAGATGAGTAAAAATCTATATAATTTTAACTCAAACTTAATTTCCAACTTAGTGCCTAAGACTAATGAGAATAAAACATAGGATAACCACGCCTAAGAAGGGTAGGCACTGCTACAACCAGGGACTGCTACAATCCTGACAGAACACCTTCGCTTCATCAACGTTCATGAGTGGCCTGCACGCACGCTGGTTCCAGATACTATTCACTATTCAAGTACTATTCTTTCCCTTTAAATCACCTTTTTGGTCGAAATAAGTCCGCCTGGGACGTCCTTTACCGGCCATTCCACTCACTTTTCTAGTTTCGTCAATCTTTCTTCCTTCATCACAATAAAAATAATAATTTGAAATTTAGATGTCAATCGTTTTAAGAAAGTGAGGGCATACCGTAGGTGGTTTAGTAATTCGCCACGGTCGCAACACTATGAAAAAAGACCTCGTCGGAAGGCCATCTTGACGTTTACTTCAGAACTTAGTTCCATTAAATATCTGGCCATTTGATGTAATGAACGCCACTTCATTAAAAATAAAAAAATACTACCAACTGGCATAGAAAAACAATGTCAGCCGCCGTCTCTGTTCTAAAGAAAAAAAAAGCGCGCGAACTATCAACTGAAACGTTTTCATAACCCCCCGCGGCGCGGATGGCGGGGCGGGGAAGACTGCGATTGCTTTCACCGACCCCGCGCGCGGCAACCACGGCCGGGTTCCGTGCGTCAAGCTGGCGGGGATACCAATTAACCTTTTATTAAGTCGCGGCAGTTGTTAAGCCAAGGAGGCCTTAGGGCGGCTTGAAAACTTCTGACAGTAAGACAGCAAGACTAGTCTTGCAAGCTTCCACCAATCCGGACTTGACCCCCGTGGTGGAGTATGGCCTATACCTTCCTCAGGAAAGAAAACCGGGATCCGCGGTGGGGATCTAATGGGTTGGTGATGATGATGATGATGAAATCGCTCATAGGTAATGTAGATTGGCATTGCATTCAACTCGTTGAATTTTAGCTCCTTATGGTGCCTCAAAATGTGTGAAATATAATATATTTTTTAAATGTTATTGTATCTTTTGTCAATTATGATAAAAATAAATGCTTACCGGTTAGTTACTATAGCGCTTCAATTATCTGTACAGCCCTGTGTTTTTGTTGCCGGTACCGATAAACCCTAAAATCATTTCAAAAATTCTGAAAAAATACTGTACACCTAAGTTTTTTACCATTTGGAAGCGTATGATAGGGTGTTACGTCGACATTAAAAAAAAAACTTCATACCTTTGTCCCGTTCCAATCTTTTTAAGAATTTTTTTTTTTAATTTCAAGGCCATCACTCAACGGGAATTATACACTGTTGCGGCTGCCCCGCTACTGCAGCGCATCGAGCATTTTCGCCGACAAGTCTCTAGTCTAAGAAATTATTAGTATACAAAAAGACTAATTCTAAGCAAGAAAGAAAGAAATTTATTTTATTTCAAAACGGACTTCCAAGTACACAATTATTGTAACAGCTTTATAACAGGTACTCACTTAAAACAATCAGCTTGTTAGTATAAAGCAATACCGACTGAACTTACCCATACCGGGAACAGGCATAGATGCATGCAGTAATGAGGAAATATTCTTATAGAAATCTAACCTTACAAACTCCCTTGCAGTTTGACGAAAATTGTTTAAGTTTTTACATAAAATAACATAAACATAACATTACCTTACGCCTGTATCCCAGAGGGGTAGGCGTGAGCTTATAGAGACTAGGGACTGCCACTTGCCACAATCCTGACAGATCGCCCTCCATCAACGTTCAAGTTTAAGTTTTTAGTGCAGAAATAAACGTACAAAAGAATATTTATATCGAATCAAATATTTATCAGTACTCCAGTAGAGTTCCTGCTGGTTGCACGAACATGGTGGTTCGCCTTTTTTTGCCGAAGAAAAATACTGAGCAGAGAAATTGCAGTTGCTGTGATGTAAAAGTGGTCCTTTGTCGCGGTGGGGCTACCACCCACTACTCGTATCTCAGTACTACTTGCACACACGGAGGCCTGCGTAGCGGCGAACGAATTGACAGAAGGTTCATAGTCAGAGCTTTAACTTCTTCCTGTGTCTCTTCACTAATGGAGTTTGGCCGTCCGTTCTTCTAAATGTTCTGATCCGTCCATTCCCTGATATCTCTAAGCCATGACTTCTCCTCCCAACACACCTCTTATCACAGAGATGGACTTGAGTTTGTATATGTAATTAAAACTGTTTTTATACGGATTTCACTCGTTTTATTATATTTTTACAATTTTCCGATGTTTCGGCACTTTTACAGGTGCCGTGGTCTCAGATAACTGAGGTGACAGGCGTCTTTTTGAAAGCATTAACTATTAGTCTTTTTTAAAGGAATATCTCTGAGCCATGACTTCTCCTCCCAACACACCTCTTGTCACAGAGATGGACTTCAATTTGTACATATGTTTTATACAAACGCGACTATCACTATTTGAGGCAGCGGTGCCCTCATGGTAATTAAGCAAATAATCCATCTCTGGGAGAGGCCCGTGCCCTATAGTGGGAAGTATATCATCATCACCAGCCCACCTCTGCCTACTGCTGGGTATAGGGCTTTTCCCCATCACGCCATCCTTCGCAATCTCTCGCCTTTCGCCTCCACGGCCTTCCCTGACCTAACCACATCGTCAAACTATCGGGCAGTTGGTCTATCCACTGAACGCCGCCCGACGTATGATATTAAACCTTTGTATGTCCCCACTCCTAGGGTACAGGTCTCCTGCATCGCAGAAAGGTTAGGCCATTACTCCACTACGGGGGCCAAGTCCGGGTTGGTGCAGGATTGTAAAACAGTGCCAGACATTACTGTCAGAAGTTGTCAAGCCGCCCATAAGGCCTCTGAGGTGGCTTAACGACTGCCGTTACATGACAGCCGACACCAACGGCTCAACGTGCTTTGTCCATCGTATATAGGTGATAAAATATATAAAGTGGGTATGTAAGACAATTCTTGCACGCATACCATGGAGTGAAAGGGCGGTGGTAGCGGAGCGGTGTAGAACGCCGGCCTCCCAATCCGGACGTCGCGGGATCAAACCCCGGCATGTACCAATGACTTTGTTTTCTAAGTTGTGTACATTTGTGAAATTATAGTACCAATACCACTCGCTGACTGTGAAGGAAAACATCGTAAGGAAACATTAGTGTCTGAAGTGTAAGCGTACCTCAGCGCTTGCTACGTACAAGGCCCAACTATGAGGCTAAGTGCGAAAATCTCAGGTCTAACTAAATAACCGAGGAGTTTACCTTCTCTTCCTAAATATTTTGTATCACTTCTCAATAAATTCTTACATCTAGGTTGAATAGAGTTTTTCTGTGCCATTTTATTGCTCGTGCATATTTTCTTTGTCGCCTCGTACCCGCACGGAATAAAATATTAGCGCGGCGCATTTATATGTAGAAACGAAGAAAGCTTTCTTATGAAATGACTCTTTTTTTAAATACACCACTTAGCCCCTACACCATGCACACCAAATCCTAAGACGGAGTTTACACTGGCGTCAGTTCAGTCCGTGACCTTGATCAAGCTCGGATTGATGCCAGACTGACAAAGCTTCAATATATTCGAATATCCGTCAATCTGGTCCATCAACTAATGGAATTGACTGACGCCAGACTGAACGTGTAAACTCCGTTTAAGCGATTTCAACAGTAGATAGTATGCTAATCTGTCGAATTCCATACCAATTGCTATTGCAAACGTCAGGATTTCGACAGGATTCGGTGGTCATTCGTGAGGTCGTGGGTTCGAATCTCGGCATGTATCAATGACTTTGTTTCTAAGTTATGAACAGTTTTAAAAACATATTTATAGGCTAAAAATTCCACCCATGCCGGGATTCGAACCCGCGACCTCTGGCTATCCGTTTCAGCGCTCTTTCAACTGAGCTAATGGGCGACTCACCGGCATCACTGAAATGTTGAACCTCTTTACACTATTCTCTGTATTACGTACAGGCAGCGACATCTCGCGTAAGTAAATTGCATCACTTACAGCCCTGAATACCTACTTTGCAGTTAGGTTTTTACATCGGAATGATATCACTATACCCACATGACTAGTGAACAAAAAGTTCACAAATCCCCATCAATGGGGATTTTCAATCGGGATTAGTGGAACAACCCGTTTCTAGGCTGCATTATTGGTTTGCATAATTAGGCCCCAACCTAGAGATTTTCGTAGAATTTTGTAGAAAAGTTGTGGGAAGTTATAATTACGACAAACTTTTGCATATGAATTGCGCGTTTTAAAAATAACCCGGTCCTGTACATGGGAATTTTGTTATGCCGTGTACAAGTGGCTTGTTCTTTTGTAGTGTATGTACAAAAGAAGAGAAATAATAAAGTCTTTGCATTTGCTGTTGAAATTGCTTTTGTCATGGAACGTAAATCCTTTCAAAGCGTGTGGCCTAACGCTGCTATCAATTTTTACATCCCGCTCGCTCCTATATATTCACTTTTTTAAAATAATAATAATAAACCATTTAATTCGGACCATAAAATCCATATAACTTCGTTATCGTTATCAACCCTTGTATGTCCCAACTGCTGGGGCACGGGTCTCTTCCTACATCGCAGAAAGGTTAGGCCATACTCCACCACGGTGGCCAAGTCCGGGTTAGTGAAGGACTAACATATAACTTAACCTAACCTTAAAAATCTAGATGAATTTATAAATTAAGACACTAGTACACTAGAGCACAATTAATAAGTCAACCAACCAACCAATCGATTGATTAATTAACAGTATGCATCTTCACAAAATGATGCCACACAGGGTAATCTGGCCTGTCAGCCAATACCTGTAGGATACCACTGGCGCTGCCGCGGACGTGCTCAAGCAATTTTTAAAGTGACTTTTAAAGTTTTTTACAAATGTGTTGAATGGCACTAGAGAGTAAAATTAGGAGAACATAAATGAGAAATTAAATGGAGAACTATTCCACATGGTTACGATCCACAGAGTTGAGGGACCGATTTTTTTTTTTTATCTTATTTTTATTTAGAGGCTTTGATCACCATGTGATCATGTCAGCCCCATCAGACCAAATCACAATGTTTTTTTAAGACTACCTTATCTAAATATTGATGGATTATGAGCAAATAAACCAGGATTACTTGAGTAATTAAAGATTTATTTGCCAACTTGAAAACAACACGTTTGTTCTACGACCGAAAGAGAGTGACAGACATTTGGATGCATTCAAGGAAAAAACTATCTACGCTAAATTAGACTGCGTTCAGTTTACATTTCAACACCATCCCTTAAACTAAACATTCTAATTTCAGACAAGTTGCCTTACCATCCCTTGACTAAAACTATCCAAATTAAGACTACGTTCATACTTAATCTATATGAACACAAGAACAAACATAAATATACAAGCTACTTACAACATAACACAGTAGTAAACTTATTATGTTTTTCTTTGGTCAATGCTTTCGTTAAAACATCAGCCACCATATCAGCACTAGGTGTATAATCTATAGACACAACCTTTTCGTTAACCAATTGCCGAACAAAATGGTGCCTTATGTCTATATGCTTCGTCCTAGCATGAAACGATATGTTGTTGCATATCTTCTGAGCCGACTGACTGTCGTTAAACAGGTTAATAGTACGTATTTCACCAAAACATTCATTTAAGAAGGTTCTCAAGAATAACCCCTCCTTACATGCGTCTGAAATTGCCATGTACTCAGCCTCAGCGCTAGACAGAGCCACTGTTCTCTGTTTGCGACTTTCCCAAGACACAACAGAACTACCAAGAGAAAAAACATACCCAGTATATGAGCGACGATCAACTTCGTTTCCCGCCCAATCTGCGTCTGTGTAACCGATGATCTTCAGTTCACCTTTCCCGAAAGTTAGACCATAGCCAGACGTACCTTTTAAATAACGTAAAACTCTCTTAGCAGACTTCCAGTGCTCTTCTGAATAACAGTTATTAAATTGACTTAAATAACTGACAACATAGGCAATATCTGGTCTCGTGCAGACCGCCAGATACATCAAACTTCCAATCAGATTTCTGTATTCTAACTTACAATCTGAGTTTGTAGCCTTTTTCAACTTCAATCCACATTCCATTGGAGTTTGAGCCGGTTTGCAATCGGACATCTTAAACCTTTCCAGAATCTTGTTCAAATAGTTAGTTTGATCTAAAGTGATTTTACCAACAGCTCTCCTGATTCTCATGCCTAAGACATGACTTGCTTGACCCAAGTCTTTCATTTCAAACTCGCTCATTAATTGCTTCTTTAAAGAATCCTTCCTTACTTGTGAGCCTCTCGTTGAAAATAAAATTATGTCATCGACATATAGAGCTATAATAATAAGCTCTACTCCATCACTATAAACAAACACACATGGCTCCGATAACAGCTTTCTGAACTTCAGTTTTTCAGTCAAAACATGGTTAATTTTGTCATACCATGATTTTGCCGCCTGTTTTAAGCCATACACTGCCTTATTTAATAGACAGACCTTGTTTTCTTCTCCAGCTTCTCTAAAACATTCAGGCTGATCCATGAAAACAGTTTCTTGTAAATCTCCATTTAGAAACGCAGTTTTTACATCCATGTGCTCAATTTCCATGTCATATTGAGCGGCCATCGCTAGTAATATTCTTATTGTAGAATACCTCACCACTGGCGAAAAAGTTTCAGTGTAATCAATGCCGTATTTTTGAGTAAAGCCTTTTGCCACGAGCCGAGCCTTATATCGTAGTAACTCTCCGTTAAGACCTCTCTTCTTTGCAAATACCCACTTGCATTTTACACTCTTTTTTCTTTCAGGTAGATCCACTAAAGTCCAGCACTTGTTGCTCAGAAAAGAATTGTACTCTTCCTTCATTGCTGCTTTCCAGTGATCTGCCTCACTGCTCTCCAAAGCCTCTTGCACTGTATCAGGAACATCAATCTCATTATTAATCATACCAGCCAGCCGAGCATGTTCAGTCGTATCAGAGATGTCTTGAAAGCTTATTTCATTCGAGTCTTCCGAATTATAGTCTGAAGAACCTGGAACATAAGTTTCATCAGCAGACCCCTCTGTTGCATACGATTCAGATTCTCCTGAACTAGACAAATTCTCCCTACGTGTGCTCACGTTCTGTGGCTGTACGCCAGATGTGCCCGGAACAATTCTGCTATCAGGCTCAGCAGTGCCATCAGAGTTATTTAGCATACTCTCACAAGGTATTATTACCTTACAATCATTCTTGTTGTGAAGTACCTCATCATTTACAAAAACATTTTCCAAGAAGGTTACATGTCTTGCCTTGACAACTTTCTTCGGACACGTCGGATCAATCAACTTGTAGCCTTTAGTACCCTCGCAATATCCAACGAAGATATATTTCTTACTCCTTGCATCCAACTTACGTAGATTTGGCTGTAAGGCATAGGCCACACATCCGAAAACACGTAAATGTTTTATATCTACCTTTTTACCTGACCAACGCTCTTCAGGAACAGCGCCACAGACAGCTACAGTCTGTGAAAGATTCTTCAAGTAAACCGCTGTGTTAGCCGCCTCAGCCCAGTATGCTTTGCTCAAGCCTGCTCCCTGCAGCAAGCAACGTGCCTTCTCCATAATTGTACGGTTAGCACGCTCAGCAACGCCATTCTGCTGACTACAATAAGGGACCGTAGTTTGGCTCCGTATACCACAGCTTGCCAGGTACTCCTGAAATGCACCATTAAGATATTCACCACCGTTGTCGCTCCTTAAAACTTTTATTTTCTTATTAGTTTCATTTTCGACTAACGCTTTAAAAATCTTAAATTTGTCAAAAACTTGGTCTTTTGTTCGTAGAAAATATATAAACGTTTTTCTCGAACAATCGTCAATGAAAGTTACAAAGTAACGAGCCCCACCCAAGGAAGTTACTTCCATTGGTCCGCATACGTCTGTGTGCACTAGCCCTAATATCTCCTTAGACCTAGTTCTACTTCTTTTGGGAAACGGCAATTTTGTCTGTTTTCCCTCCAGACATGCAACACAATTTTTATATTCAGTATTAGAATAATCCATACCTGTAACCACTCCTTGTTTCATTAGGTTCATGCTCCTGGAATTCAAATGTCCGAGCCGCTTATGCCACACTTCTTGTGTCTCCATTCCCTCCATGAATACATTACCCGTATCCCTGCAAACCTGAACAGATTCCCTGTCATTTGCACCGGAATTGACACTAGACTTCATGGCAATCTCAGACGACATGTTACATTTCAACCTTTCATTTGTATTTAACTGATACACACCATTCAAATAAGACGCTGTACCAATAACCACCTTACCATAGTAAATTTTACAACCCTTGCTGTCAAATGTTACATGGTGACCTTTACGAACCAGTTCACTAACTGACAGTAGATTCGCTGCCAGATTTGGTACATAAAACACGTTGGTTATTGTGCCTACACAGTCTTTCAGATCAATAGATACCACGCCGCGACCTCCAATGCGCAGCTTCTCGCCGTTGGCTACGTTTACTTCCAAAGATGTGTCCGTTACGAATTTTCTCATGATTCCTCTGTCATTACACATATGATTAGTAGCACCCGAGTCAATGTACCACAGATGATTCTGTACGTTGACAGACAATGCAGTCAGTAGTGCATGGCTCTTGCCTTTCTCATTTTGCGATTTCACAGATGAGTTTCTATTCGGACAGTCTTTCTTGAAATGCCCTTGTTTCTTACACTTGAAACATCTTATAGCCTTCTTGACAGCTAACGCTTGGGCTTCCGGTCGTTCCATCTTTTCATCCCTCCTTATGTTCTCCTGTAGCAGCTTCGCCTTTACGGTTTCACTGGACAATTTTGTGCCCGAGTGCTCCAACGCCATAATCAGGGGGTCATAATCATTGGGTAAGCCACTCAACATGATTATTGCGATGAACTCGTCTTCTAGTGGTGAATCTATATCTTTCAGTTGCTGTGACAACTCACTTATCCTTGATATATATGTATCAATGGTCTCACCCTCCTTCAATTTCGTACCGAACAAAGATCTCAGCAATCCCAGCCTTCTGCACAATCCTTTGTCTTCGTATGCACGTTGTAAGTTGCCCCAAGCCTCATATGCCGTCCCAGCGTTCCGAACATGAGTCAAGGCTGATGGACCCACGGACAGGCAAATTTTTGCCAGTGCCCTTTGTTTTTTCCGATCATCCTTGCATCCGTCCTCGGATTCCACGCAGACATACAGATCTTCATGCAACAACAACATCCGCATCATGAATTTCCAGTTATTGTAGTCCTCCATACCACGAAGCTTGTCAATGATAATTCCATTGCTTGCAGAAACGGCCATTCTTTTCCGTTGCTAAGGGTAACCCGTGTGTTTTAAAATTTTTCGTATTTTCTCAAAATAACAAATAATATTATTTTCCGAGACCTGAAAACCGTCCTGGGCCCATAACCTGATGGATTATGAGCAAATAAACCAGGATTACTTGAGTAATTAAAGATTTATTTGCCAACTTGAAAACAACACGTTTGTTCTACGACCGAAAGAGAGTGACAGACATTTGGATGCATTCAAGGAAAAAACTATCTACGCTAAATTAGACTGCGTTCAGTTTACATTTCAACAAATATAAGTACATATTGTTTATTAATAACTAGCTTATAATAAAGAGGGACCGATTAAAAAGGTGATGAACCTTGTAAATCAATAAATTACAACAAGAAACAAACAATGTATTTTGTTCAAAATTACCGACTTATTGAAACTGTGACTTATTGAACGTTTAAAAACCTATTTAGAGGCTAAAAATTTCACCCATGCCGGGATTCGAAGCCGCAACCTCTGGCTACCCGTGTCAGCGCTCTACCAATTGAGCCAATGGGCGACTCACGGCATCAGTGAAATTTCGAACCTCTTTACACTATTCTCTGCATTACGTACATGGGTAAGTGCATTAAAAATAAAAATAGTGTAATTATTGAACGTTACTAAAAAAATAGGTGCCCGTTTCAAAATCTATATAATTTTGGAGAAACATGGACAAAAACACTCCAAACATAGTCTTTTTAAAGTCCTTAATTAACAAAGTTTAAATAATTATACTAAATGTACTGGCTTTAATTCCAGACGTCATTGTCATCTTAATAATCCCTTTTGTGTACTGGCTTTAATTTCAGACGTCATTGTCATCTAAATAATCCCTTTTGGCACAAAGTATACTTTACACATTTTTTAAACCGCGTTTCAGTTAAACTTAATATATATTCAGGGACCTTATTAAAGAAATGTATACAATGCCCCATGAAGGGTGTATTAACCTTCGCCAGCCTAAATCTTGGGAACAAAAGATTATGTCCATCGAAATCGATTCAGTTGAAAGATAGAAGAGCTAAATTTACAGTCATGTTCTTTTTCTAAGTACACACTTCACATAAACTCACGTCCGAACCACGGTGGGGTAGGCAGAGACAAAAGTGTGCCAGTTTCCAGGATTCTATCAAACGTCTGTCGCGTTTAGTACAGCCACAATAATTTTAGCCCAGAAAAAATCCGGACAATTTTTTCTGTAATTTTCGATTCCATCACGTCCCGCGGGAACGAGCGATGTATCGGTGAATTTGGCGCGAGACAAATGGTGCGTTTAGCTGAAACCGGTTGTGGAATGGGTGCTAGTACACTTGGTGTTCTCTTCCGGTTGATTCATAATTTTTATTTATTTAATTTTTAGCCTCTAAATAGGTTTTTAAAAATTGTCCTTGGCATAGATTAGTGCATTAAAAGAATATAATTATGTGGATACAGCGATATCATTCCAATGTAAAACCTAACTGCAAAGTAAGGTACTCGGGGCTGCAAGTGATGCAAATTACTTCTCCCTTCAGTCGTCAGAATTCGCACACAGCGAGATAAAAGTAGAGTTTGTGTGAAAAAAGCAAATACTGTGCTGTTACACAAAAGCATATTTTGTATGGGACCTGTAGTTTATAATAGAATACCAAAGGAATTGCGAGAATTAAGTACAAATAATTTTAAAACCAAATTAAAGTGTCTATTAGAACAAAAAGTTTATTATAATATAACAGAATTCTTGACAGATGATAATTTCAGCTAAGACATTGACTGACATTCTAATATAATTTGTATTTTAAATTGACATTTATTCTGGTTCTGTTTACACAATTTGACATGTAACAAAAATTAAACTTATTCATTCATTTTTAATTTTTTTATTATTTTCATTTTAATATATCATTAACTCTATTTCAAATTGACAGAATATTTTATTACTCTGAAAAAATTTTTTTTAAATTTGTTGACATTTTTATATTATTGTTTCTAATGGTGGTGCCTTTTTTATAATTTGTACGCCTCATTAGGCAGAGCATGTATAGAACTAATTATTTTTTATATACATCCTATCAATGAACTCATGCTTCACAAATAAAAATCTTTGTCTTGTCTTGTCTTGAACGCTGAATGTTGCTGCTTGTACGTAATACAGAGAGTATTGTAAAGAGGAAAATTTCACTGATGCCTGTAAGTTGCCCATAAGCTCAGTTGGGAGAGCGCTGACTCGGTTTGTCAGAGGTCACGGGTTCGAGTCCCGGCATTGGTGGAAGTTTTAGCCTCTAAATAGGTTTTTAAACATTAAATGGTGGTAATATTTTCTGATTGTGCAAAAAAGGTTTCTCTATCTATCTATTATTCCATCCACATAACCATCCACCATCCAATAAAATAATGCTTTCCCTGTCTTGCCATTTAGGCATAAGATAATATTTCTAAACATACAGATAGACAAAGATTTAGACAAAGATTAAGACAAAGATTAAGACAGAGTACTTGATATCCGGGTAATGCGTTCTCGTGAATATTTTATTGTTACCGTAGTTATTATACTTTTTTTATTTTTAATGCACTAACCCGTGCTAAGGACAAGCCGTAGTTATTGCTTATTGTGACCAGCCAAACTCTGAGAGATTTATTTAATCATATAATTCGATTCTGTGGCAGTAAGAAGTTCGCCGGCATAGAATGAAATTGGCTCGTTGCAAGAATTGACGTAATTTTACGAGGCTTGTAAGACTTGTTGAAAGAAACTTGTATTTAATTATATAATTGTTCGTTGAATTTTAAAACCTTAATACCAACATTTTCGAAAAAAGAGTTTATTCGAAAAAACTTTTCTTTATACGATATTTCGTTACATTCCGATTACCACTTTTTCTAGTGACATTTCAATACAAAAGTGTCACACTGGGAGTATAATACCGTAAGCTTCCTCTCTCTTCCAGAGACAAGAGCCATGGCCACAGCGGGGGAGGTGCGGGGTAATGGCGCCCGGCGGGGGGCTGACGAAGGCATTCATCTGCTTCAAGGCTTGTCTCTGAAGATAATGAAGTTTCCCGGACATCACACTGGCACCCCGGGAGGTAGCTAATTAGAGCTCAGATTTCCGCACTTTGATTTAATAAGTAATCAAATCACACTAATATTAAAAAGGGAAAAGTTTGTGAGTGTGTATGTTTGTTCCTTCTTCACGTCTAAACGGGTGAAGCGATTTTAACAAAATTTGGTATGGAGTTAGCTGACACCCTGGATTAACACATAAGCTGCGGGAAAATATGTTATTCTCATGGGAAAATCGATAAATATTCTAAAAAAATTATTAGCGAAATCGGTTCAGCTGCTCTCGAGATTTGCACCAACACATTCAGCGATTCATTTTTATATTATAGATAAAGAACCACCAACCCGGTCTTGGCTCCCGTGGTGGTCTAACCTTCCTGCGATGCAGGAAAAGATCTGAACCCCAGCAGTAGGGACATACAAAGAGTTGATACCATACATAGGAATCCCCTCGCGCTGGCAAATATTATCTTAGGAAAACGAAAAGTTATTTTTCAACATTATTCGGCATTTTGCTCAGCCAGTGGAACCCCCGCCGCCGGGGCGACTATTCTACAAACGACGCAAATTCAAGTTGCGAATCCGAAACATTAACAACAATCGTTAGTCGAAATTTGGTGTGAATTTCACGGCAATTACACTCGCTAACTTGATGATTATATTTTATTTCCAAAGCCAATGTTGACGGCTGTGTACCAAAATGGCTTCTACGGTTGAAGTTGGCTGTTTGCCGTATTACCGATTTTCATTTGTCAATTTTTTGCATGAAATGGTCGGGTGTGGTGGATACGCGTAGTGATTAAGTTCTTTCTCCCTCTCTCTTTTTGAGAGAATGCCTGTGCCTAGTAGTGGGACGTTCGTGAGTTGCCTAAGCCAGCGGTTCCCAAATGGTGCTCCGCGGAACCCCGAGGTTCCGTAAAATGCCCTCAGGGGTAACGCGAAAATTTTAACACCTCGATGTTTTTTTCTCCTTTCATATATTTAGGTGTAATAATCTTATAAACGGACGTCATTATTATCCAGTGTCAATTGTGTTATTTTAAAATGTATTCTGAAATTCAGTTTAGGTATCTATGTAGGTAGCGTAAAGTTACAGTTAGTTTACTTCTTCTTGAGCTAGGATTCCGTACAAAAACGGTGAATTAAAATGGTTCCGTAGGCAAAATAATTCGGGAACCGCTGGCCTAAGATATTGAAACCGTTTATTAACTATTATTGAAGCCGTTGCACTTCACCTTCTCTAGAAAATTATCCAGTAATAAAAAAATGTACAAAATACAATTTAAAAAGTGTTAGTTGTGGTAAGCTTAGCTTATAAGTAAACCCTATAATAGTAGCGTGAATATTACCGGCAAGTGTAGTGTGGTTGTTATACCTTTTGATCTTAAAATAGCACTTACAAAATTTGTGTAAAGTAATGCTTTAGCGGAAAATTTTTAAAGTAAAAAAAGTGATAGAGTTTTATTAATTTCATTTGATTACAGGCTTCTTCATCACGATCAAAATCATGAAACATAATACTAGGCCACTCCGAAAGTAGCCATTGCGTAAAAAAGTTTTTTTTTTGTACAACTGGCCAGTCTTAATCTACTTTGAAAATGTGATTATTTATAAATAAAACTAGATAATTTCCAATGTCAAAATTTCCCTCCACATGTTTTGCAAGCTACTTTAAATTACTCATTAAAAAAATTATATGCGCCAGGAACATTATTGTTGTCACGCTATGATTTTTACCAATTCAAGTGTCGTCTGAAACGGAACGATTCGTTCCATATGCTTTCATTGTACGAGTATAATAGGCATGACGAAAGATTTTTCAATCCTTTTCCATAACGTGGATTTTTTTTGTTTCACATTTACTTTTTACATAAAACTTATATTTTAGTAATAAATTAAAGATCAACGAAGGTTACGCCATTTTTCTAAAATTATTTTAAATCGGTGGGAATGTTTTCCCAGTGTCATGGCGTTGAATCTGACGTCACACCACATCGTAATCACTAGTAGTCACAGCAAAGCACGTGTGTTTACCAAGGTTAAGCTAAGCGTGACGTCACGCGGTGTGATGGGTGTTTCAATCAAAATGGCTGAAAGCAGTATTATAATCTTTGAACTAAAACTTTCGTAAGCACAACACATTGTAGACTTTTAGTCCGGATTTACTTACGGGTGTTGTTATATCGGAAAAGTCCGACCAGGTTTCGCTCCGATTCGCAGAGCTTAATCATGGTGAGCAGAGACGGAGCTCGCGTCGTCGGTTCCTCGTCTAACACGGGCACACATATAACAACACCCGTAAGTAAATCCGGACTAAAAGTCTACAATATTATAATTTTTTATTTTATTGAAAATATTGGTAATCTGTTTTTTTTTTGTAAACAAAACCATTGTTTCAAATCCTTTTAATACCTGCTTCCCAGTTCAACATTAAATCTTTGACTGTTTTATACTGTCGTCACGTCTATTAGACGAATGGATTTAGGCCTTCCAAATGCAGCAACGTACAAAAAATCTGGTCAAAGCGTCGCCGCGAGAAGCGCTTTCAGCATGCAAGCAGGTTGTGAACGAGGTAACTTTGGTGGATTGGAAAAAGTGTTTCGGAAACTGAAACTTTGAAGAAAGGCCGGTGGAGAGTATTTAGAAAAGATTTATTAAAAAATATTTATACATCGAACACTTAAATTTATCTTGTAAAATTTTCAGAGTCCGTAATTGTTTTATTGCTAATACAAGTAGTATTCAGTTTCAAGAGGGGAAGAAGTTGATAAAATTACTTTTAATAAAATTTAAGTAACCTATTTTAATTCTGGGTGTTTGGGCAACGTCGTTGGCAAGTTAAGGTTAATAAAAATGTTTTCATTTCGTAGATTAAACGTATGAAATATATGATTAAACGTATGATTAAATCTATGAAATGAAAACAATTTTATTTCCACGTAATGAATGTACATTCTGCTTGTTGCTGTATTTACATTTGCTGAATGGCAACGTACTATGTAAATAAAAGATGTAAGCCGCTGTCTTCGGCTATGGTCGAGAATACTAGTCAAAAATAGCTGCACAACAACCGCTGCCGTGGTATGACAAAACACTGTATCTATAGATACAGTGTATAGGGAAGAGCGGGTGATCGTGCTCCGCCACTATAGAGGGAAATTTCCCGCCAGGCAGATCGTATGCCTGGGGTCGGCCGGTCCAGCTATTGTTAGTCGGACGTTATATTTATGGTATGTCATTGAAACACTTTGATTGCGCGATGCAGGAATGTTGGAGTTTGTAGTGCGCGCGCAGAGTTGACATGTGCTCGCCACAATTGTTTTGAAGTAACATGAATAATTTTATTCGATTCTTTGCCCATAAGTACATGGCATGGCATAAAAAAAATATGGAAAAAGTTTTAATAATAGGCAATTCAGTCATAGTAAATAAGACTGTATAGCCAATATTATAGAGACCTGTTTTGACAAAATACTGTTTCTATAGATAGGTACAGTGTTTTTCCAAAACACGCTCGTGATTTTTATGCCAAATAACTGTAGATGCAGTGTTTTGTCATAACAACTTTAAAACCTTTTCCTATTTATCAAGAATAAAAGCGGGTATTCAGTGCGAAAATTTTAGATTTTCAATTAGAACATACAAAAAATATAAATTAACTAGTTACGGCATAATTATGTGCACTATTATTTTAACACATGTAAAATTTTTAAAGTAATCTGTTTTGATTTGACGTCCCTATGCGGAATTTTCTTAACGAAATGTTTTTGGCTTTTTCTGGAAAATGCCTGTTTTTAAATTACAGTGTCTTGTCACGACACGGCAGATTACCGTAACTGGCAGTTACGGTTACTTTGTTATTTTGCAGTGCTTTTGTTTTTTGTAATTTGTTACCATAAGCGAGTTTCCGACTTTCCTTCCTATTATTTTTAAGGTATGTTTTCTGGTAGTTGAATAATTGTTTATCAATTTCAATTTCAAAAAAAAGCAACTGGCTGTTACGGTTATCGTTCAATGTGAAAAGGTCCAGCGTGTGTTACGATGACTGCATGTGCCAAGCTGGCTCTTAATTCTCTCCATGCGACGGGGCCGGGTTCACGCGCCACTGGTCGCGTTTATAAACCGCCGATAAGGCTAATGAGGCAATTAGTGCTGGTAAGCCGGTTACCGGCACCACGTTTGACAGAACTCATCTCGTTCGCTGTTGACTTCGCGGAACTATTTGTACTAGCACCAATTGTTTGTTTTATTTTTTTTTATCTAGCCTATGAAAGTCCCATTGCAGGGCACAGGCCTTCTCTCAGAGAGAGAGAGTACCTACCATGGATTGGCAATTTCAAGCGCCGAGGTATTTGAACGCCTCAGACGTTCAGGTTTCCTCACGATGGTTTGCTTAACAGTTAGCGAGTGGTATTGCTGCTGTGTTACTTCACAAATGTACATAACATAGAAAACAAAGTCATTGGTCTGTGGCAAGCACATGTCAATTCTGCGCGCGCACTACAAACTGCATTGCGCAATCAATGTGTTTGACATAACGCAACATAAATATAACGTCCGACTAACAACAGTTGGACCGGTTATGGGACCGAGAGTGTACAACCGTCTGCCAGTCGATTTAGTTGATTCCAAATCCCTTCATCGCTTTAAAATTAAATTTAATAAGTGGCTTATCAAGCAAACAATTTATAATTTTGATGGCTGGCTCAATTAGCTGTTCTGATTATTTAAGATAATTATACTTACATAAAATATGTATGTATAAGAACCTGTGAGTGAGCGCTATACTAACAGTCATTCCACAATTAAACAAGAATGTTGATTGTTAATTTTACATGTTGCGTTATAATTATGTAATTTTGAATTTTAGTATTGAATCCGAATTATTGTAAAATGACGTGTAAATTATAATTACGAATAAAGATGTCTATGTCTACTCGGGCTCTAGAGTAGGCTTCGGTTTCCACCAATTTTCGCCGGTTTTCGTACTGATGATCGAGTTTTGATTTCAAGATTAAGTGTCATATTAGTTCTGATTTCTAAATTAAGTTCAAATCAAATAATAATAATAATAATAATAATAATAATAATAATAATAATAATAATAATAATAATAATAATAATAATAATAATAATAATAATAATAATAATAATAATAATAATAATAATAATAATAATAATAATAATAATAATAATAATAATAATAATAATAATAATAATAATAATAATAATAATAATAATAATAAATATTCATGGACATATTACACAGATCTCGTTAGCCATATACTAATCTTTATTATTTCTCCAATGTTTGTAGATTGAAGTTTATAAAATAGGGGAGAGGAAGGCAAAACGGACCACTTCATTAAAAACAACTTTAAAAAAGAAACTATATGGTTTTATTAAACTTCTTCAAAGTAATATTAATCAACATTCTTTACTCTACATTACGTACGAATCAGACTTTGATAGAATCACAGACAAGGAAGATATTAGATGATTTCTAATACCTTCAATATGCCCGTTTTACCTTCATATGTGAGTCAAAACGGACCACACATGAAGGCAAAACGGACTTATATAAAATTAATCACTAAGATAAGATATTATTCTTTATTGTATACCAGAGCACATATTATAAAACATGTAAAGATACAAAGTACAATTGGCGGCCTTATTGCTAAAAGCAATTTCTTCCAGACAACGTTACGACGAAAAATTGCTGAAGAAAATAAGAGACGGGTAGTCGGTGCAAATATGAATACATTAATACACTACTTATATAAATAACAATATACCTACATAAACAATTACATATATAGCTATGATAAACTTACATAAATACGTTATAATCACAATGTACGCGATGATACAATAAATAAATAGCGAAATAAATACAACATTGTGCACTAATATTGGCCTTTTTTTTTTTGCATCTACTTAATGAGATGATTTATACAGCGTCCAGTGGTACTTCACTCACACTAGATGGGTGAAGGGACCACTCCGACGCTGTAGTGCCTGGGACATGATTTTATAGATGGTGTAGGCTTGCCCAGCACCTATACCATCCTGACAGCTTAGTCGGCCTAGCCCACAGGAAAGACTAGTCAATACGTGCGGAGCCAACTAAGCCGCGGGTTTCCTCACGATGTTTTCCTTCACCGTTAGCGTGTGGTATTGCGACTGCAAATTAGCAAATGTACGTAACTTTGAAATTAAACAAAGTCATTGGTACATGCCCGCACTCGGGATCGAACCTGGGGCTCTCGCTTGCCAGTCTATGGTTCTACCCACTGAGCTACCACCACTTATGTGCACTAAGTGTCATATTTGTTCCGATATTTCTATTGCACGAATATATCCGATTCTATCCGATAGTAGCCGAGGTATATTCTAAAAGCTAACAGACTATATATCTTCTTGGTGGTCCTAATAAATAAAGTAATTTTTTTTTTCCTGACCATGGCCATAGTGCCCCATTGAAAAGATGCTGGACATTCAGGTCCGCGAAGGCTGTACGAGCCAGCTTATTAGGCATTGATAAATAGTTGACGTGTCAGAGAGCACATTAGATCAAACGCTTCATTAGGCCACAAATAAGCCTCCAATTTATAAAGGGAACCAATTAGATTCCCTCCGATATCATATTGTCTGCTCCAAGCGAGTGTTCGGGCTTTGATCTAAATGATATGTCCTTTTTATCAAGAATGCCTTTGTTAAACGTACCCTTTGCTTATACGCATTAAATTACCATGATTGCCCGGTACGATCCACTTTAATTTTGAATTGTTATTCAAAATCAAAAGCAATTACTATTTCTAAAATACACTTTTGCTGGGACTCCTGATTTGATTACGCAGTGAAACTCGTAACATAGCACTCTCCATTGCGCGTTGGGTCACCTTGAGCCTTCTTACGAGTATGAGGCCCGTAGTCAGCGACCAGGACTCACTGCCATAAGTCATCACAGGTAGCACACATTGGTTAAACAATAATAAATTACCTACTTGGACTTCTACTAAATTGTATGATGAGAATTATTTCTATTAATAAGTATCCTTATTCGGTGGCGGAAAGAGAGAAATAAGGTATCCTTATTTCTCTCTTTCCCTCTTTCCCTCTTTCCCTCTTTCCTTCTTTCGCTCTTTCTCTCTTTCTCTCGTTCTCTCTTTCTCTCTTTCTCCCTCTTTCTCTCTTTCTCTGTCTCATTCTCTCTCTCTCTCCCTCTCTACTTCTCTCCCTCTCTCTCTCTCTCTCCCTCTCTTCCGTCCTTCCTTCCGTCCTTCCTTCCTTCCTTCCTCTCCCTCCCTCCCTCTCTCCCTCCCTCCCTCCCTCCCTCCCTCCTTCCCTCCCTCCCTCCCTCCCTCCCTCCCTCCGAAACGAATTCATTACAATGAGGGTTGCAGAGTAAGTATGTAATAAAATAGAAATACAAGTAGATATAGGTATATTACCTGGTCATCTTGTTTTCCTAAGAAAAAATCTTGTGGGCGTTCTTGTGGAACCTCTATTGTATCAAGAACCTACAAATTAAATGTTACACATGTAATAGTTAGCAAACTTATAAAAGTACAATATTCTATTTTAGGTAGTCGTCGCCCAACATTATGCCCAAATTAAGTGTTGCGGCCATCTTGAATAACTCCACGGCAATTCGTTTAAAAATTACGACGCCACTAATCTGACCAACGTATTAGCACTATAACTTTTATCGAGCGAAACATACGAATCTACGGCACGCAGTGCTGCGTCCGAACAAATGCTACGTCCTACGTAGGTAACCGGTCACTTTAGTCTAAAAGCAAGGTATAAAATATGTCATTTCCACTTACCGCCAAACACCGGTATAAGCTCCTGAAGCTCCCATATTTAATAAATCTTCTACTTCGTCCATTACTCAACTCACGAAAAAACCGAACCAGTAGATATTTAATTATGAAACGAATACGCGGAATCAAGACTGCGCCTACCAACCGCCAAGCAAAGAATAGTGTAATGGTGAAGCGAGCGGGGGTAATGCAAGGGTGGGAGGGGGCGTGTTGTTTACTCCAATCTTTTTTCTTGTTTGATTTCATAATTACTGAAATATGTAACAAATAAGGTAATGATTTGAATCAGTAAATAATTCAATTGTTTGATTCGATCCTTTTTGATTTTCGTCTCTAACAACTTTAGTTAGTTATAAATATAAACAACAACGATTGGTCCAACTAACGTTCATTTTCAATTGGAACAAGGTAGTTGGTTAGAATCGTATTGTTAGATATTACGAAGAAACGTTTTTACAGCCTGTTTATAGACTTTGAAATTATTTGAAACAATGATGAATATTATATGTTTTAAACATTAATGATAGTTATGAATCGTGAACAAGATGTATTGTTTAATTTAACTATGTAATAATTGTGAAAAGAAACCAATTAATAGCAAATTTGACTATAATAGCGCTAAACAAGACAAAAAGGCTCTTGGTTGGAATCTTTTTTTTTTTCAGTGTACCAACTTCTTTTTGACATCTTAATTTCATTGTCTATAAATTGATCAATGTGATAGAAATTGTTTGTATTGGTATTCGTTGTGCAATAACTAGCTGTACACTATTTTTATATGTAAAATTTTTAATTATATATTTACAAATTATGGACTTGCCTCAGGTATTATATTGAGTGTTATAAAACGGCCGTTTTTAGCGGAAATCGATAAAAAATGTGTTTTATTGATCCCAGGTTCCAGAATATAGATTCTGAAAATGGTTGTCACAGTTGTGAGTATTTCTTATGTTCACTTTTAGGTAAAATGTCATAACTTGTTTTATAGTTATAATTTTTTTTAATTGTTAGCGCGAGTCAGCACCCCAAAGAGCGCTATGCCGTTGGTGCCAGCTGTCATGTAATGGCAGTCGTTAAGCTATTTCCAAAACCTTATGGGCGGCTTGATAACTTTTATTATGGACGGTTGAAATCATCATTTCTAATTAAGGGTGTTTTAAAATGGAATTTCTGCAGTTATTGCTAAGGTGAGTAAAATATTTTATATGTTCTCACCTCTTCATTGTTTCCCGTATAATAATTATCACATTCATTCAACGCTATTAAATACGTGACTCATGCGTTCGTATTACCCACACTGGTTGGTCTCTTTAACAAAAGTCAGGTTCAAAGAACTCAAGTGACTCCAGAATTACCTAAGTTAATAAGTCATAGAAGAAAGCTGCAATGTACGTCTTGTTTACTTCACTCTTTGTTGTTTGAACAAGAATTGCGGGAAAAATGAGCCGTTATTATTTTCACCGTATTCCGACAGTATGTTCTTGCCGGAAGAAAATCCGTGTTCTCATATTTGGACTGAAGTTTTCGTTTTCATTCTGTGAATTTATCGGTGCACCTGCGAAAATGCAAGGACGCTTATGACGCTCGCTCGGTGAAAAATATGTTGTGGAAAACAGAGAGTCATTGTGTTTCATGTGGTTATGCAACCACACGAAAGAAACGTTCGTATTTTTTCCACAACGACGATGTTTCAAGTGATTCTGACCGCTCTATTGACACGCAAGCATACGCACACAAAAACAATAAGCAGGTACCGCACACAAAAACAATAAGCAGGTACCATGTACATGCACAAATATGACTAAACTAGCCCGCGGTGTTAACCGCGGTTTATCGATTTTCCTATAGGACCGTGGTTTTTGCTTCATCAACGTTCGATCGATCGATATCGTTATCAACCCTTGTATGTCGCCACTGCTGGGGCACGGGTCTCTTCCTGCATCGCAAGAAGGTTAGGCCATACTCCACCACGGGAGCCAAGTTCGGATTGGTGGGGTATTGTAAGACAATGGCGGGCCTTACTGTCAAAAGTAATCAAGCCGCCCATAAGGCCTCTGGCGTGACTTAACGACTGCCAGTCCATGACAGCCGGCACCAACGGCTTAGCGTGCAAAGCTTGGAAGCGCTTGGAAAAATCCCATTAAAGGGTAGTCACGGGACGGTCCCTGCACCTGACCGCGCCTGTCGTTGCGTAACTCAAGTGATTGATTCCAATCACTCGGTTCGACTAGGCCACGAGCTCTTCAACGTTCATTCATCAACGCTCATGCAGGATGAAAAATTACATTTGTAATAATTTAAAATACCTTTTCGACAAAAATGTTGGCAATTTGACAGTAGTCCATATAAAAACCTATTTAGAGGCTAAAAATTTCACCCATGCCGGGATTCGAATCCGCAACCTCTGGATATCTGTGCCAGCGCTCTTCCAATTGAGCCAAGGGGCGACTCACCGGCATCAGTGAAATTTCGAACCTCTTTACACTCTTCTCTGTATTACGTACAGGCAGCGACATCTAGCTTAAGCAAATTGCATCACTTACAGCCCCGACTACCTACTTTGCAGTTAGGTTTTACATCGGAACGATATCACTGTACCCACATGATTATGCTATTTTTATTTTTAATGCACTAACCCGTGCTAAGGACAAATTTAAAAACCTATTTAAAAGCTAAGGCGTAGTCCATATCCCACGGAAAAAGTCTAGATTTATTTGCAGTTTGTTCAACTTTCTGTAGTTCATGCTTCAACACAGCTCGAGGAGCTGACGACGCTTTGCCGTGATAAGCGTATTCGATTAGCAGTATACTCTGCAAAGCGCTCTTCTGCAGCGCTTTGAGGTAATGGAGATGCTAAAATGTTAGTACTACACCGTCAATAACTCTCGCTTGAATAGCTGCTAAAGAAAAATCCTGTCGATCTTTATGATCTTTTCAGTGTCTTATACCAGCAGTGGATCTCTACCTTATCTGTGGTAACTTGTGTAATGGTAGATTATCATCAAAATAGTCATAAGCCACTGTCTTTGATAGAAAGTTGATGCCTTATTGATTTGTACGAGTTCATCTAAGGCTGTCCTTAGGTAAAAGTGTAATGAAATTAAATGAAATGAAATGAGAAAATAAAATAGAATGAAGTGTGCTATCAACTTAACTTTATTGCTTAAACCAACACAGAATGTAAATTCTTTACGTTGAAATAGATTGAATTGAATTGGTGCCGGCCGTCATGTAATGGCAGTCGGTAAGCCATGTCAGAGTTCTTATGGGCGGCTTGATAACTTCTGACTGTAAGGCCTACCACTGTCTTACAATCCTTCACCAACCCGGACTTGGCCCCCGTGGTGGAGTATCGCCTAACCTTCCTGCGATGCAGGCTAGCAGTGGGGACATACAAGGGCCGATATTGACACCACAAGGAAACCTATGATTTCTTCTCTGGTAATATAAATAGCTTATTAAAGGGATGTCAGTTACACAACTAATTTATGTGTAGGTCTGTCGATATTTAGGTTCAAGACTATTTTTACTCAACTACTATATTTTAATTTTAATTTAGTCTACAGCGCTAAATATTATAAAAACAGGTAGAGAATCTATTAAGCCAGATGTCGCTGCCTGTACGTAATACAGAGAATAGTGTAAAGAGGTTCGAAATTTCACTGATGCCGGTGAGTCGCCCATTGGCTCAATTGGAAGAGCGCTGGCACGGATAGCCAGAGGTTGCGGGTTCGAATCCCGGCATGGGTGAAATTTTTAGCCTCTAAATAGATTTTTAAATTTGTCCTTAGCACGGGTAAGTGCATTAAAAATTAAAATAGTATAAGTTAGAGAATGTCCAAGCATCACCAATCAGAAACCAAACACGGACCAATATTTTTTTACACTAGAAGATTCAAACTAACCAAACTAGTTAAAGCTAGTTTTGGATAAACACATTGGTGCTGTCAGATATTGTTTGAGCCAGCCGGCCTGAGGGGGTATTTCATTACGGAAGTTGCAGGACAAACTATACTTGTTTCTATAGGTATTCCGTCTTAGTACGTTTCTTGTTGCGTGCCATGGAAGCTTTGTTTATATTTCTAATAGTGGCTAGAATGTAATGTAGTATTAGTAGTGAGTGTGGTGTGTCGGTCAGCTGCGAAAAACTAAAAGTGACTACCCACAATAATTGACTGTACTCGCCACTTCAGTCTACCCGAGACTGCGGCAACTGGAACGCTGCTGAAACGCCAAGAAATAAGGTTGCAGCTAATAAATAATCGCGAATCGGATAAATCGTTATCAACCTTTGTATGTCCCCACTGTTGGGGTACGGGTCTCTTCCTGCATCGCAGGAAGGTTAGGCCAGACTCCACCACGGAGGCCAAGTCCGGGTTGACGGAGGATTGTAAGACAGTGGCGGGCCTTACTGTCAGAAGTTATGAAGCCGCCCATAAGACCTCGGACGTGGCTTAACGACTGTCATTATATGACAGCAGGCACCAACGGCTTAACGTGCCTTGCGAAGCACGGAAGCGCTCGGAAAAATACCCCTAGCGGTAGTCACGGAACGGTCACCCATCCTGTACCTGACCGCGCCTGTTCTTGCTTAACTCAAGTAATTGGTTCCAATTACTCGGTTCGCCTAGGTCACGAGCACTTCGGATCGGATAAATAGACCCGTTTAGTATAAAACTATGTATAAGTATCGCGAATCATTAGGAAACGTAGTGGCTAGAACATCTCAGCGGCGGTAGCTCAGTGTGAGAGACCCGGGTTCGATCCCTAGTGCTGGCATGTACTAATGACTTTGTTTAATTTCAAACTTACGTACCTTCGCGAATGTGTAGTCGCAATCCCATATGCTAACTGTGAAGGAAAACATCGTGAGGAGACCTGCCTCTTGGCTGGCTCCGCACTTATTGACTAACACGAGTGTTTCCTGTAGGCTAGGCTGACTAAGCTGTTAGGACGGTATAGATGCTGGGCAAGCTTACACCATTTAATATCTGTTACATATTAAATACTAACCATAGGCTAAGTTCTATATTTATTGCTGCTAACTTAACACTGGACCACGTTGTCTGTAAATTAAATAAAAATAAATAATGCCATGTCAATACAACACCACGCACGATCACAAATAAATATATTGATTGATTATATTGACAGCATCCAAGTGGTCCCTTCACCCGTTTAGTGTGAGTGAAGATGCCACTAGACGCTGTATAAATCATCTCATTACGTAGATGCAGAGGCCAACCTGATTTCCTGTGGGCTAGGCCAACTGGCACAGGTGCTTGCAACCCCTTCTCCATGAGAAACTATGTCCCAGGCACTACAGTGTCCAATTCCGTTCAATTCATACATTTTAAAGCTTACTTGCTAGAGTTACAAAAAACTGGGAGTTTCTAGCAGGAGGATTTATGATAGTGAGAGATTTAGCGGTTGAACAATTTTTTTATTTCTTATTTTAAATGGGTGTCTATGGGTTGACATTTAAATATTAATGCGTGTTAATAAATTAATAAAAATGAATATTTGTTGAATGAATAATTATTAAATCATATTTATGTTATATTATATTGAATGGAGAAATTGAATCATTATTATATGTATTATTGAATCATTGTCTGAATAATATATGCACTAACAACACACTACTAGTCAACTCTTGCTGGTAAAATAGTCATAATCAAGTAATAATTAAGGAATTATTTGTTTAATTAATGAGCAGAGCGGTTTATTCTGTATAATTTATTGTTTATGGTTAAAGGTCGTTTTGTACCTATATTTATTTTAAATATTGTAGTTGTTTTATTCAAATGTCATTGCCGTTCTCACACTTTGGCTGTAGCTGAAAATCAGTAGAATATCTACTTATTTAAAGTAGGTACCATTATACTGAGATACGGCCTTTTTGAGCTTATGTGGCACACCCGCATACGGCCTAAAATGCCGTAGAACTCGATGCATGTGAGTTAGTATTTAAGATAAAGCTGTATTTGTACTTAAACTATTTTATGTAATTATTTGTTATGTGATGCTTTATGTGTGTGTGTCTTTAAGCAAAAATAAATGATTTATCTATCTATCTATCTGTCTGTCTGTCTGTCTGTCTGTCTGTCTGTCTGTCTGTCTGTCTGTCTGTCTGTCTGTCTGTCTGTCTGTCTGTCTGTCTGTCTGTCTGTCTGTCTGTCTGTCTGTCTGTCTGTCTGTCTGTCTGTCTGTCTGTCTGTCTGTCTGTCTGTCTGTCTGTCTGTCTGTCTGTCTGTCTGTCTGTCTGTCTGTCTGTCTGTCTGTCTGTCTGTCTGTCTGTCTGTCTGTCTGTCTGTCTGTCTGTCTGTCTGTCTGTCTGTCTGTCTGTCTGTCTGTCTGTCTGTCTGTCTGTCTGTCTGTCTGTCTGTCTGTCTGTCTGTCTGTCTGTCTGTCTGTCTGTCTGTCTGTCTGTCTGTCTGTCTGTCTGTCTGTCTGTCTGTCTGTCTGTCTGTCTGTCTGTCTGTCTGTCTGTCTGTCTGTCTGTCTGTCTGTCTGTCTGTCTGTCTGTCTGTCTGTCTGTCTGTCTGTCTGTCTGTCTGTCTGTCTGTCTGTCTGTCTGTCTGTCTGTCTGTCTGTCTGTCTGTCTGTCTGTCTGTCTGTCTGTCTGTCTGTCTGTCTGTCTGTCTGTCTGTCTGTCTGTCTGTCTGTCTGTCTGTCTGTCTGTCTGTCTGTCTGTCTGTCTGTCTGTCTGTCTGTCTGTCTGTCTGTCTGTCTGTCTGTCTGTCTGTCTGTCTGTCTGTCTGTCTGTCTGTCTGTCTGTCTGTCTGTCTGTCTGTCTGTCTGTCTGTCTGTCTGTCTGTCTGTCTGTCTGTCTGTCTGTCTGTCTGTCTGTCTGTCTGTCTGTCTGTCTGTCTGTCTGTCTGTCTGTCTGTCTGTCTGTCTGTCTGTCTGTCTGTCTGTCTGTCTGTCTGTCTGTCTGTCTGTCTGTCTGTCTGTCTGTCTGTCTGTCTGTCTGTCTGTCTGTCTGTCTGTCTGTCTGTCTGTCTGTCTGTCTGTCTGTCTGTCTGTCTGTCTGTCTGTCTGTCTGTCTGTCTGTCTGTCTGTCTGTCTGTCTGTCTGTCTGTCTGTCTGTCTGTCTGTCTGTCTGTCTGTCTGTCTGTCTGTCTGTCTGTCTGTCTGTCTGTCTGTCTGTCTGTCTGTCTGTCTGTCTGTCTGTCTGTCTGTCTGTCTGTCTGTCTGTCTGTCTGTCTGTCTGTCTGTCTGTCTGTCTGTCTGTCTGTCTGTCTGTCTGTCTGTCTGTCTGTCTGTCTGTCTGTCTGTCTGTCTGTCTGTCTGTCTGTCTGTCTGTCTGTCTGTCTGTCTGTCTGTCTGTCTGTCTGTCTGTCTGTCTGTCTGTCTGTCTGTC
This sequence comes from Yponomeuta sedellus, assembly GCA_934045075.1. NCBI lineage: Eukaryota > Metazoa > Arthropoda > Insecta > Lepidoptera > Yponomeutidae > Yponomeuta > Yponomeuta sedellus. The sequence goes on from OW203742.1 coordinate 18,840,445, forward strand.
TGTCTGTCTGTCTGTCTGTCTGTCTGTCTGTCTGTCTGTCTGTCTGTCTGTCTGTCTGTCTGTCTGTCTGTCTGTCTGTCTGTCTGTCTGTCTGTCTGTCTGTCTGTCTGTCTGTCTGTCTGTCTGTCTGTCTGTCTGTCTGTCTGTCTGTCTGTCTGTCTGTCTGTCTGTCTGTCTGTCTGTCTGTCTGTCTGTCTGTCTGTCTGTCTGTCTGTCTGTCTGTCTGTCTGTCTGTCTGTCTGTCTGTCTGTCTGTCTGTCTGTCTGTCTGTCTGTCTGTCTGTCTGTCTGTCTGTCTGTCTGTCTGTCTGTCTGTCTGTCTGTCTGTCTGTCTGTCTGTCTGTCTGTCTGTCTGTCTGTCTGTCTGTCTGTCTGTCTGTCTGTCTGTCTGTCTGTCTATCTATCTATCTATCCAGTGTAAGTAAAGGTGCCACTGGACGTTGTACAAATCATCTATGTAGATGTAAGGGTCAAAGTTTATATTTTATTATGTTATCTGTTGTAAAATCCACCATAACATGTTTTGTGAAAATTTATTACGGTTCAAGTAATACAAATGTTTATGTCAAGAAGACTGTTCTGTTTGCACCTTTTGTGCTTGGAATCTATAGATATGACGTGTGATATTCCATTATATTTCCGTACTTAAACCTGTTAGCTACGGGTGGATTGTATAGGAAAACTGAAGAGGAACTAAGGAAAATGCTTATAGATTTAATAGAAAGTGTAGGCGACAAAATGGTATGAGATAGTAGACTTGACAGAATATGTGACAGAAAATAAAGAAAAATTAAAATAAGATAAAACTGTTCGCAATAGTAACTAACAGAAAAAAAATTTGTTTCGAAAATATTGGTAGCCGTAACAATTACGAGTATTATACGAGGAATAAAGGTAAATTCTTATTTTCATGTAGGCTACTGTATAAGGTTCTACAATAAAACGCCTCAAGATAATAAGGAAATTGTGTTAAACATACACTGTGAAAACGTATGCTTTAATGTTGAGGATTATATCGAAAACAAAGATGTCTGATATTAAATTACAATTTTTTTTCTCCACGTTATATATTAGTTCTGAATCTAGCAGCTTTGAATCATAGTAATTTTTGAATATTTCCTTAAATTTTTGACTAGTCTTGTGCGCAGTGGGATTTATAATTATAAAGCACTGTAGTTTCTCATACAATCACCACAAATTTATTTACCTAACAAAACCTTCGATAACTCGAGAGCGAGATACCCAGGTTCGACTCCCAGTGCGGAACGGGGCAGGTAGTAATAACTTTTTTTCTAAGTTATGTACCTATATTTGTGAAGTTATAGTAGCAATCGATTTCAACCCCGTATGTCCCCACTGCTGGGGCACAGGTCTCTTCCTACGTTGCAGGAAGGTTAGGCCATACTCCACCACGGGGGCCAAGTCCGGGTAGCAATAGTAGTAGCAATGCCACTCGCAAAGTGTGAAGGAACACATCGTGAGGAAACCTGAGTGTCTGGGTTGTTCAAATACATCAGCGTTTGAATTTGCCAATGCGCTGTGAATCGTCCCGCGACTGCCGCTAGTGGCATTTTTCCGAGCGCTTCCATGCTCGCAAGGCACGTGAAGTCGTTGGTGCCGGCTGTCATACAATGGCAGTCGTCAAGCCATGTCAGAGGCCTTATGAGCGGCTTGATAACTTCTGACAGTAAGGCCCGCCACTGTCTTACAATCCTCCACCAACCCGGGCTTGGCCCCCGTGGTGGAGTATGGCCTAACCTTCCTGCGATGAAGGGAGAGACTCGTGCCCCAGCAGTGGGGACATACAAGGGTTGATAACGATAACGAACGGTGGGCACGCGTGGTAACTAAGCCCACACTCTCTCTTTCAGAGAAGGCCTGTGCCCTTCAGTGGGACGTGTATAGGCTATATAAAAATAGTATTGCGACAGCGGTGGTAGCTCAGTGGGCAGAACCATAGACTGGCAAGCGAGAGCCCCAGGTTCGATCCCGAGTGCGGGCATGTACCAATGACTTTGTTTAATTTCAAAGTTACGTACATTTGCGAATTTGCAGTCGCAATACCACACGCTAACCGTGAAGGAAAACATCGTGAGGAAACCCGCGGCTTGGTTGGCTCCGCACGTATTGACTAGTCTTTCCTGTGGGCTAGGCCGACTAAGCTGTCAGGATGGTATAGGTGCTGGGCAAGCCTACACCATCTATAAAACCATGACCCAGGCACTACAGCGTCGGAGTAGTCCCTTCACCCATCTAGTGTGAGTGAAGATACCACTGGACGCTGTATAAATCATCTCAATAAGTAGAAGCAAAAATATATTATATTTTTACATACATATATAAACCACTCAAGGTTTAAAAACCTATTTAGAGGCTAAAAATCTCACCCATGCCGGGATTCGAACCCGCAACCTCTGGCTATCCGTACCAGCGCTCAATTGGTAGAGCGCTGGTACGGATAGCCAGAGGTTGCGGGTTCGAATCCCGGCATGGGTGAGATTTTTAGCCTCTAAATAGGTTTTTAAATTTGTTCCTTAGCACGGGTTAGTGCATTAAAAATAAAAATAGTGCGCTCAAGGTTTCTCATACTTCGTCTTCTTCTTCAGGCTATATTAGCCCAGTGCTGGACATAGCCCTCCCCTAATGAGCGCCTTACCGCCCTGCCTTCAGCTTGCCGCATCCAGCATCTGCCTGCAGTGTCTCATACAATCGCCATTATTTTATTTACTTAACCTTCAAAGCAATCCGCCATCAGATCTCGGGATCCAGCAATTAAGTTTCGTCGAGACGCTGATTCGATTTGTCTCGTGACGTCATTCGAGTCGTCACGGCTCATCGCACTCGTTGTTGATCCTTCCACAGATTGAGTGTTTGCGTGTTCGGCCGACGCTCGTGCTGCAGGGCAAGAAAGAAATAATATTTTTCTGAAATTCACCGGCGTGGGATTAAAATGATGATTACGTTGATGATAAACATTGTAATATCAACCCTTTGTAACATATTTCAAACTTTCGCGACTTGTACACATAGAATATTTTCGAAACGTCGCGGTAAAATAGCAATAAATTACTACGCGATTAAGCCCCGAAAATATTCTAACTATCAACCCTTTGTAGATCTCCAATGCTGGGGCACAGGTCTCTTCCTACATCGCAGGAATATTAGGCCATACTCCACCTCAAGGGCCAAGTCCGTGACGGAGAGGATTGTACTGTCAGAAGTTATCAACGTCTGACATGGCTTAACGACTGCCATTACATGACAGCCGGCACCAACTTTTTGGGAAGCACGGAAGCACTCGGAAAAAAAATCACTAGCGGTAGTTACGGGATGCTTGACCCAAGTGATTGCTTTCAATCACTCGTTTCTACTAGGCCACCAGCGCTTATAAATTATAAACGTTTATAAATGTATACGCTTACTTCAGATTTGGCGTGGTGATTAAGTGTTCTACTGAGTCACTCTCTCTCTAAGATAGGGTCTATGCCGTGCAGTGAGACGCATATACAGGCTTAGATTAACAAGATTAATCGCAATAAGACAGTAGAGTTTTTGCAGAAGTTTCTAAAAGTATTACCTGTAATAAGGCCGCCAGTTGTACTATATCTATATATATAAAAGAAAGTCGTGTTAGTTACTTCACTTATAACTCAAGAACGGCTGAACCGATTTAGCTGAAAATTGGCAGGGAGGTAGTTTAGAGCCAGGAAAAGGACATAGGATACTTTTTATCCCGTTCGACATCATTCCCGTGTGACTTGACATGTAACGTCAGTCACTATAAAACGTGGTATAACAAAAAAGAATCAGACTTGGAATAACAAAATTGACGTATAACGACAGCTATGTAATGTAATGACGTATGGATGACAATTTGATATTTGTAAGAAATCTATACATATAAAAGAAAGTCGTGTTAGTTACACCACTTATAACTCAAGAATGGCAGAACAGATTTGGGTGAAAATTGGTAGGGAGGTAGCTTAGAGCCAGGAGACGTACATAAAATACTTTTTATCCCGTTCGACAGCGTTCCCGTGTGACTTGACATGAAACGTCAGTCACTATACGTGGTATAACAAAAAAGAATCAGACTTGGAATAACAAAAGCTATGGAATTGACGTATAATGAGAGGTACAAGTAATGATAAAACTCGGTATGGTTGAAAATTTGAGTTTCAATACGTGACTCTGGCAGAAATAGTCGACAACGGCTGGTTGCCATTTCGCCAAAAATTGAATTGAATTGAATTGAAAATTTGAGTTTTGAAATAAATTTTTAGGTGAATTGAAGTGAAGTTTAATTAATAATGCCGAGAGCAAGACGATCGAATCTTTCCCGACAAAGCCGTAATGCAAGAAGAATACGAAATACTGCAAATGAAAGGACTGAAGAAGAACAAGAAATTGCACGTGAACAGCGCCGCGATTGTATGGCTCGACTTCGTGCTTCTCAATCAAGAGAGCAAAGTGAAGCAGCCCGTGAAACAGCTCGGTTGGCAATGCGGAATCGTCGAGCGAACAACAGAGGTCAACAAATAGATAATGTGCGGCTCAGAACAAGATATTTATCAAGTGCTGATTTGAACTGCGTTCTGAGGAGTACATCCATTTACAAGATGCAGTTAGTACTGAAGGAAATGCAGCTAATATTGGTCGATTAACTATTCTGCCGGCGACGTACATTGGTAGTCCACGTCATATGCATGAATATGCACAAGATGCAATGACATATGTTCGTCATTACGGTCGGCCAGATCTCTTTATTACTTTTACCTGTAATCCAAAATGGATAGAAATTACTCAATTGCTGCTTCCCGGACAAACATCAAGTGATAGACACGACATCACAGCACGTATATTCAGGCAAAAAATTCGGTCCCTGATGAACTTTATTGTTAAACAACGCGTCTTTGGAGATACTCGATGCTGGATGTATTCAATCGAATGGCAAAAGCGAGGCCTGCCGCACGCACACATTCCAAGGTACTTAAGTGAAGAGCAACCTATGTACTAAATAAAATACAGAAATAATAATGAATGATTAATGTAGGTATTTAATTTTTTTCAATAAAAAAAAACAAAATCTGCTTATTTATTGCCATTAAGGCGGAACAAAGTTCGCCGGGTCAGCTAGTTTTTATATAATTTCTACTATTGTAATTTCTGTGTACAATAAAAATATTTTTCACACCTCCTGCTCGACAATGCCTTATTACGTACCGTCAAATATCATCGTAAAGCATAGCCTTGTCTCTCGAGGGCAATAATAATGATGAATTTCCCTAGGGAATAAAGTGATTTGAATTTAGAATGTCAAAATTCGCATGAAAACTATGAAGAAGCCCCGTGTGTTTCGCGCGGTCACACGACACAGTAGTTCAGAAAAAAAAGAAAAAAGGGGTAAGTTTCGAACAAAAATTCGAATTTCGAATTGCAATCAATTCGAAATTCGAATTGTTGTTCGAAACTTACCCCTTTTTTCTTTTTTTTCTGAACTACTGTGTCGTGTGACCGCGCGAAACACCAATAAAAAAAAGAAAAAAAGGCGCGAATTGCAAATACGAATTTAAACCAACCTTCACAGATACAGAAAATACTCAATGTACCTCCACCTCCACCATAAATATACCAAATAGAAATATCAGTATATCACTACATAACTGGACTAACGTATCTAATGTCAATATAAATTTGTAGTTAATTTACGCAATATTTCTCAGCTTAATAAATATTTTTCAACTTATGCAGCCCTGTCTTTTTATTGTCTCCCAGATGGTGTGAAAAGTAGAGTATTCACCTCTGGAATAAAATATGTCTTAGTCTCGGGCGGTATGAACCCCTGGCTTCACTCAGGACTCTACATAACTCCCTCGCTTCGCTCAGGAGTTAAAATTTAACTCGGAGTCCTTCGCTCCGCTCAGGGTTCAATATACCGCCCATGACGTAATACATGGTTTTATTCCCTTAATGCATAATCTACTATTATCTATCTATGTATCCACCTGATATAAACCCTTCGTATGCCCCACTGCTGAGGCATGGGTCTCTTGGTTGGGCCAAACACAAACTCCACCACGGGGGCCCAGTCCGTGTTGGTGGAGGATTGTAAGTCACTGGAGGGCAGTAATAAGTAGGTGTTTACCGACTTGTTACTGCCGGCACACATAAACAAATCACCAACTTTTCCAATACTCCCTGCAACATTATCTCAGTCAAAAGAGCGCCCTCGGAGTTTTATTGGCACCAGAGCCGATTGTTTCTCGAGAGCACGCATTGATATTCAGATCCGACTCGCCTAAGCGAAGTCAACAGAAGCTACACGACGACGCTTGTTAAACCATCTGCATGGATCTTTCCTGTGCTTTAAATTGGAACTTAAAGTGTTCCTATTCAAATTGCGGAGAGAGAAAGAGATAAAAAACATGGGCTTCATTAGCATCACGTGCCCACTGCACATTGAAATTTTCAGGTATTTGAATACTTCAGACGCTCAGGTTTCCTCACGCTGTTTTCCTTCACGGTTAGCGAGTGGCTTGGTGTTTCTCAGCGGGACCGAATCAGAAACAAAGTTAGTCGCCAGAGAATTAAAGTGATCGACATAGCTCAACGGACTTAGCAAACTGAAGTGGCAGTGGGCGGGTCATATCTGCCGCAGGACTGGTAACCGTCGGGGTAGACTGGTTCTTTAGTGGAGACCGTGAATCGGCAAATGTAGCGTACTCCCTAGATCAGCTGGAGCGATGACATTCATAAAAGCAATGGGCAGTGACTGGAAGAGGAGAGCCGAAGACCCGGTTCGAAGACCCATGTCCAGCAGTGGACTGGCACCAGCTCATTATGATGATGTTGATGAGAGGCTACTGGATAAAATTGGAAAAAAAAATGCCACTATACCAACGACGCAGTCGTTCGTTCGTTATCAACCCTTGTATGGCCCCACTGCTGGGGCACGGGTCTCTTTCTTCATCGCAGGAAGGTTAGGCCATACTCCACCACGGGAGCCAAGTCCGGTTTGGTGGAGGATTGAAAGACAGTGGCTGGCCTTACTGTCAGAAGTTATGAAGCCGCCCTTAAGGCTTAACGACTGCCATTATATGACAGCCGGTACCAACGGCTTAACGTGCCTTACGAAGCACGGAAGCGCTCGGAAAAATGTCACTAGCAGTAGTCACGGGACGCTTACCCATCCCGTACCTGATCGCGCCTGTTGTTGCTTAACCAAGTGATTGATTCCAATCTCTCGGTTCGCCTAGGCCACGAGCACTTCAGTGGCAGTCGCGATGTAGGAAAATTGAAAGTTCTACGGATTCGCGCTCTACGTAGAAGCCGATACGATATTGGGAAGTTATTAAATATCTATCACGGCTCGCTGAGCAGATGCCTCTCTCCACGGCTAAATACGAAATTGTCTTGACAATTCGATCCATCTTAATGCCAAATGTCAGGGGTAAGCTTTTTTTATTGTGATATCACTCGAAGGATCCAATATGTATTTTACTGTGGATAAGTAGGTACCATGAAATTTTTTAAATAAGAGATAAATATAATGTGGCACAGATTCTGTAAAATATAATAAATAACAGAGGGCTTAAAACTATACGACAGATTTAATACGATTTTCTGAATGTAAACATTGTTAGATATAATTATAATCTTAGATATCTTTGTCTTATATTTTAGTTTAGATGACGACTGGGGTAGAGAAATCATCTATTTTAGTTGCGACATGAGTATACACACACACACACATGCACATACAAAACACATTCAAAACACATTCACACGTGCTGACTCACCCTCTCGCACATTAAAACATGATATAAGGCAATATGCACCTCTGTAACCAGTTTTACGCAAATAAAATTTCCCTACTAAGTGTAGTTATTTATGTATTACTAATATAACAAATATGTACTAAATACGAGTAATTCTGATTAATACCCCCTGCCAACTTGAATGAATCGTGTCATCTTCATTGGAAGACGCTGGTTCCTTTAATTACGGCATTGTCCAGTGTTATCCAGTATAATACTGGATACCAATTCAGACAGATAGAAAACAATTGGTAGTCTAAGTACACCTACGAGTATGACTCGATATTGTTACGCACTGTCAACCGGTGCTAATTATGATATTTCGTAACCTACCCGACTTCCACGACACAGGCTGTGCCTAGGGTGGGAGTTGCAATTGATGATCACTGTATTTCTGGATTTTTAAATAAAGCATTTTTTATTTTTTATTTTATTACTTTTTTTGTTAAGTACAATTTGTACTTAGAATACCAATTGTTTTCTGATACGAACAATACAGTTATTTTTGTCTTAACCGCTATAACGGTTTGAAACAAAAAGTCATCTAATTCAGGCCAAATCGGCGAAGAGGGACCAAACTTTTTCCGAAAATATAAAAGAAACGAGAAGCTACCATAACTGCCTGTAACAGCCCTATCACACTAGCAATTTGCGAGCGATTTAAAAGCAATGCTATTCTGCAGCGAGATCGTCGCGATTGGGTGGCGAGTACGCTGCGACTGCGAGCACTGGCGCCCTTTACTTTGTTCTACTCAACGATGTATATGAATTGGACACGTAGTTACAGATTTATAGGCCTCGTCAAGGCGACGTGTTTTCGCTGCTTGCGGTTGTAGGTGAAATGAAATGAAAAGGTTTTTTTCAAAGTAGCGCAGATACTGCGGCTTATTAAACGTTACAAGTCTGGCTTTTACTGTCGTGGTGATTATTCTTCCACAAACCCACAATGGGCACGAATGGTTATTAAGGCCACATTATTAACAATAGTTTGTAAAATAAATATTTTCTTCCCTGATTTCATACATTGTAAGGCGTTACAGAAAAGATTGACGTCATACTCTAAAGCCAATTTGTATGGCGCGTTTTACTACCACGTGACTGGTTTACTTATAAAATTTATTAGTCGCATAAAAAAAATACCACGCATTTATCTTTTAACGTGTCCTCTCCTATTTTGACGACAGGTGATAGCGCATCTGCCTACCATGCGAGAGGTCCCGGGTTCGATCCCCGGCTGGGGACAAAAAAAAACTCGTCTTGGATATTTGCCTGTTTGTGATGTCGCTGTTTTTGGTACTCATGACACAGGGTATCCTAGTGTGGGGCCAAAAGCAATGTATGTGCCAGTATGTAAATGTTATGTTATATTCTATGAAAATTATTAGTGCGAGGTCTTCATTGTTTAGCTTCTTTGTATAAACAGCTTAGATGCTTCTAGAAATATAACCAATTTAATATTTAATATCGCTTCCTTATGATAGTATACTAACATAACTGTAAGTATATACTAATAAAATATGAGTCTGTAAAATTACTTGAAATAAACGAATTATTATTATTATTAACTACGAAATTAAATGAAATGAATGAAACAAAATGAAATGAAAAGGTTTTATTCAAAGTAGCGCGATACTGCAATTTAATGAACGTTACAAGTCAAACTAGGTGTCCATTTCAAAATCTAGATCATTTTCGAGAAAAAATGGACAAAAAAACTCCAAACTTTTTTTTCAAATTCCTTAATTAACAGAGTTCACACAATTTTTACAAAACCTATGCATTTTACATGCTTTAATTCCAGACATCATTGTCATCTAAATAATCTTGGCTGATCTAAATAAGGTTGAAGCGACGGCCTCGGTGGCGCAGCGGTTTGGCACGCGGACTGTAAAACCGAAGGTTCCGGATTCGATCCCCGGCCGGGTGAAACTAGGAAACGAACTTTTCTAGTTTGTCTCGGGTCTTGGATGTTATCTATGTATTTATTGTGTTAAATCTATCGTCGATAGGTGTTATAGCACCTATAACACAAGTCATTTAGTTGTACTTAGTATAGGGCTAACGAGATCTGTGTAATATGTCCATAAATATTTTCTATTTAATATTTATTTAGCTAGTAACCCCCTATGACCGAACTAAAAGACATTTCGTGTCAAAAAACGTGTCATTTGTTCCAACATCCTGCGCTGAAGCCTGTCGTAAAAGTTAGACGTTTCTTAAGAACGAGATTGTATTCCTTCGGGTCTCGTCGACCGCCGTGTTATACAGGATGATACAGGAAAGTCCTTACGAAAATTAAGGGGTCGTTTCTCTGGCAAATGTTACCCGGGTTACACCTTTCATCTTCACGAGGAAAATTTGCTTACATGTATTAGGTATCCCAATGAAATAATATTCCACAGCTGTGATGACATACGGTTTGTATTTGATTATTTACTGTCTTCAGCTATAATCAAAATTAACAATGTTTTATGCTTAAGCGGTGACGTTTCTACCGGGAATGGCCACCAACGCCATTCACATTTTTTTTAAATCAAACCAGTATTGAGTACTTATCATACCAAAGTACAAACATTAAGCGAATCTTACATAAGCGATTTTGATAGAAATAGACACTATTCATGTAAATCCGTAATACATGGATAGATATGCTTAGTAAAAACCGTAAGTTGCTATAAATAATGCGTGATTCTGCTGAGATACTGACCCTAAGCGTAGCATACCCAACAGCTCTCTGGACCAAGATCCGAGACACTTCTTCTTCAGGCTATATTAGTTCACTGCTGGACACAGCCCTCCCCAAATGAGCGCAAGGTTGTGCCATCATTAGCGGGTAATGCCCATAATCCCCACGCTGGGCATGCGGGTTGGGGATCGCAGTTTGGTAGAATTGTACTGCAGGGGGCGCTGCTGCCCACCCTCCGGTTCGAGACACTAGTATTTCTTAATAACCCGGGATACTCACCGTATTTCTTATTTCTCGTAACTCGAGAATTTCATCAATATCAACCCTTGCGTTGATATTGATGAAACATCCTCACTTACGTCGCAACATCCTCACTTACGTCGCAACATCCACACTTACGTCGTTTTACCTAATAAATATTCGCGATTAGACCCGTTCGTCGCGCGGGTGTCGTAAAAGGCGACTAAGGGACACAAACCGGGGGGTGGGCAGCAGCGCCCCCTGCAGTGCAATTCCACCGAACTGCGATCCCCAACCCGCATGCCCAGCGTGGGGATTATGGGCATTACCCCTCAATGATGGCACAACCTTGCGCTTGGCGCTCATTAGGGGAGGGCTATGTCCAGCAGTGGACTAATAAAGCCTGAAGTAGTAGACCCGTTTTATATATAACATGAATCAACATCCCGCCAGCAAAGCCCGCCACTGTCTCACAATCCTCCACCAACCCGGACTTGGCCCCGTGGTGGTGTACGGCCTAACCTTCCTGCGATGCAGGAAGAGACCCGTGCCCCAGCAGTAAGGACGTACAAGGGTTGATATCGATGCTCATACATTGTCATATATTAAACGGGTCTGATCGCGAATATTTATTAGGTAAAAAAAATACCTTATTTACCGACGTTTCGACAGCGGCAGCATGACCACGCCAACTGCCACACTGCCGAAACATCAGGAATCAAGGTAATTACGTTTTACCTCGTAAAATAATTGCGATTAGACCCGAATAATACACGTAGTAAACGGTTTAAATCGCGACTATTTATTAGGTAAAACGTAATTACCTCAATAACCAACGTTAAATAATCGCGTTCAGACCCGTTCAACATAAAACTATTATTTTTGTTATTTTATCCTACTAAGCCCTGTGTCCTACTTCTGGCGTCCTAGAAATAGGACATCACAAATAACTTTGCTGTTGGAGAGAGCGCTGGCAAGGATAACCAGAGGTCGTGGGTTCGTTTCCCGGCATGGGTGGAATTTTTAGCCTCTAAATAGGTTTTTACAAATAACTTTCTTAATTCACACCCAATGATTAAGTAGGAAGTCCAGAAAACTTACTGTTCTAGGTCGAATATTATCCTCATAATTTTTTGGTCACGAAGAAGAAAAAATACTTCAAAATCTACCTAGTTTTAGAAGACTTGAAGTAACTGTTTCCTCCAGGGCTTGGGAGGATATAACCGTTCTCGTAGTTTGAACAAGCTTGTACAGTTGAGTGGAATCGTTAGCGATACCACTTGGCACCGCGCCGCCCCTCACGTCCGTGTGGCCCTATTGTCCGCGGCACGCGTCCACGATGTTTCAATCCTTTCTGTGTGTTATTGAGTAGGTAGATCATTTGGGCCAATTGCAGCCGGCAAAGCCTGCCATTTGTGGACGAATTTGTCGTTCAGTATTTCATCGTGCATATAATTTTAAGCAATAGATAGAAATAATATTCTTTATTGCATCGTTATGAACCCTTGAATGTCCCCACTGCTGGGGCACGGGTCTCTTCCTGCATCGCAGGAAGGTTAGGCCATACTCCACCACGGGAGCCAAGTCCGGGTTGGTAGAGGATTGAAAGACAGTGGCTGGCCTTACTGTCAGAAGTTATCAAGCCGCCCATAAGACCCTGACTTGGCTTAACGACTGCCATTATATGACAGCCGGTACCAACGGCTTAACGTGCCTTACGAAGCACGTAAGCGCTCGGAAAAATGTCACTAGCAGTAGTCTCGGGACGCTTACCCATCCCGTACCTGAACGCGCCTGTTGTTGCTTAACTAAGTGATTGATTCCAATCACTCGGTTCGCCTAGGCCACGAGCGCTTCTTTTTCTTTATTGCATGTACACCAGGAATTACATAAGAGAATTGAAAAATAACACTACAGTACAATAGTGACGGCATTATTACTAAGAAAGTAATTTTCCAGGCAATCACCATCGTCATCTACAGTTTGACGCTATCCACTGGAAAAGGACCTCAGAATTATATTATACATATATAGTTTATTATTTGTTGTTATTTGTCCCTTTTTCGCCGTCTTTTAAGAAATACCAGTAAAATAGTAGCAGTTTAAAAAAGTCAACATTCTTAAAATAAAAATTATTCATAAAAAGCTTCGTCCATTGGTCAAACATAAGAATGGAATATTAAATCAAAACACTCCCAACAGAAAGCTCAAACAAAAAACGCTAAGAGAATAAGCCGCCCGGGACACATCCGACCCGAAGGTTCCTACTATTCTGGCGGCGTTACCTTAGCTGCACTTAAGATAAGAATAATAATACTTTATTAATTTATTTGCTTTGTTTGTACTGCAAGGAAAATGTCATCCCAACAACAAACCCGCCCAACTAAGCAAGCATTCGCGAAGAAAAGAGAAATGAAATGAAAAGGTTTTATTCAAAGTAGCGCAGAAACTTCGGCTTCATGAACGTTACAATTAAAATTTTAGAGAAAGATGGACAAAAAAAAACCAAAATTAGTCTTTTCAAAGACTGAGGGCTGATTTTGCAATAGTCAGATAACTTTTATCTGAGGAATAAATATGGCGGTTTGACATAATGTTCATACATAAGCTGTCAAATCACCATTTTTATTCCTCAGATTACTTTTATCCCTCTATTGAAGAACAATTCAATCAGTTAGGCCGTGGAATGCACTGCCGTATAAAATATGCGCTAGTCCCACAGTTGGTACATCCCTTGACGCCTTGACGCGTCCCTTAAGAAGTAGTTGAAAAAGCACTATTTATCTTCATGTCGACTTTGAGCTACATATTTATTTATAATTTACTATGTATTCTCCAGGGTTTGCTGGAAGAAATATCTTACAGATATAAGCTTTGTACGTGCAATTTCCTATAGGATGTCCTGTTTAATGTTTCGTATGCATGTAAAGATGTGCACAACCTAAAGTGCATGTGTGTAAAGTGAAAAAATGCATGTAAAGTATACTAAGTATACTAACTACTGATTTAAAACATTGGCCAGCCTACTAACGAGACCACTCGGCCAATCCAAGTGCACTCTGGCCGCGAGCCTCACTCACGCCCCGAGCCTACGCTTTGTCACTTTTATTCGCATTCCATTTGGGACAGGAATTTGCGCTTTTACGACACTTTCCAATGCACCGTTGCGTGCGAAATGCACCGAACGATGTTGAATGGTTTATAGGACTTTTCAAGCGCAAAATAAAATGTTCGCCCTCTTCTAATTTAGTTCTCGAGATGTGGTGCCGGATCAGCTGGGCTGGTGATGATGATCAACGTCGAAGTCCTTAGACGGATGCACATTAAGGTGGATTTTGTTAGCATCATTAAGCAACGGAAAGTATTCTACTTAGACCATGTGCTGCGATGCAGGAGATACCATTTACTGCAGACTATTTTGATGGGCATGGAAGGAAAGAGAAGGCCGGGCTGAAAGATGTCATGGTTGTGCAACATCAAAGAGGGTACCGTTGTTTAAACCGCCGAGGAGCTGTGTAGAATTTTATTGAACAGAGATTTCTGTAAAGAGCTGACTGCCAACCTCCAGTAATGGAGCGGCAGTTGTCTTCTTCAAGTTTCCAGAGCGTTTGACCGACCAACTACGACTGACGATCCGCAGATTGTCGTATTTCTGCTGTTGGCTATTTGGTATCTCCTGTTTGACTGAAGCATCGTTAAATGTTTGTGCATGTTTACGGCAAAATTATAAGTTGCCAAAGTAAGCGAGAGCGACGTTCAACCAAAGAAACTCGGAACAAACTCCTCTTGTACAATATTGAGGCTAAATGATTCCATACCGACCTTTACACTTGGCTTTAGATTTGGGGCTTGTAAAGTCAACAAAAAACCCTCGATCCGTCCTATGCCAACAGGAGGACTTAGCTTTAACAACTTCATATTCCGGGCTAAGTGGGGGGCGCCCGAGTAACTTCAGAAAGTTTCTATCAAAACGTGGAGTATAATTACAGAGGCTCACAATGATTTACATTGCTGAACCGAAATTGAGTGATTCAACTGATCAACGCAATGAGATGATTAATGGATCTGTGGCGCAGCGGTAGTGCATCTTCCTACCATGCGAGAGGTCCCGGGTTTGAACCCTGGCTGGGGACAAAATACGCACAGGTCTGGGATGTTTACATGTTTGTGATGTCGTTGTTTCTGGTTCCAACGACACAGGGTATTCTAGTGTGAGGCCAAACGCAATGTATGTGCCTGTATGTAAATGTTATGTCATGCTATTTAACCATGGGTAGTCCTACCGTCAGTACTGGAAGCAAAAAAATGCAATGAATTAAATTGTAGGCCAATAACAGAGAAAAAAATTGAATTATTTAAAAAAAATATAAACATAAAGTTAAATTCGTTGAATTTCGATAGCAATGATCCGAATACGTTATATCAAGTATTGTTTTCAACCATATCAAAAGAATTTGAACTTGTTTTTAACGTAAAAAAAATTACAGAGTTAAAAAGCGGGTTTTCAGAATGGGCAACGCCAGGTATATATAGAAGTAGGAAAAGGCTTTATGAATTGTATGAAGAAAAACAATTTAATCACGATCCGACGTTCAAAGAGTACGTAAAAAAATATTCAAAAACTTTTAGACAAACTTGTTTAACAGCCAAATCGATAAGTATAAGTAAAAAAATTATGGCGTCTACTAATAAAATAAAAACAGTCTGGCAAGTAATTAACAAAGAAACAGGTAAAACGAGACCTAAGGACCAGGGATTTGCGTTGAAGATCGAAGGTAAGTTAGTTAATTCGAAGAAGGACATAGCAGAAATATTTCAAACTTTTTTTAAAAACATGCCACTGCATATAACGGCTAGCTTAAATTCTTCCTCCCAATTAGCCGATACCTTACTTTTGGAAAGTACAAATCCATGTAAAGTTGACTTCCAATTCTCCCATATAACTACCTTAACTATTGTCAAAACATTTAAAGAGTTAAACTTAAAAAAGACTGAAGATTTGTGGGGGTTATCGGTTAAATTAATATCCACTATAATCAATATTCTAGCACCTTACCTTGCTTTGATTTTTAATAAATGTGTTGACCAGGGAACCTTTCCTAATCTATTAAAGTTAAGTAAAATCGTACCCTTGTTTAAAACTGGTGATAGTGAAGATCCAAATAATTTCAGACCTATAGCAATACTGCCGGTGCTAAGTAAAGTTTTTGAGAAAGTAATATTACATCAATTGCAAACTCATTTTAGTATAAATAAGCTCTTCCATAAGAAACAGTTCGGGTTTACAAAAGGCCGCTCAACGACGGAAGCAGGCATAGCGTTAGTAAAGCATATCTTTGAGGCGTGGGAAGAGTCGCAGGATGCCATTGGGGTTTTCTGTGACCTTTCTAAGGCGTTTGACTGCGTTGACCATGAAACACTTCTCATAAAATTGCACCGATATGGTTTAAGTAATAAATCACTAAGTCTTCTTCGATCTTACTTAACAGACAGAACTGTAAAGGTTGATATTAATAGAGTTAAATCCTCGGGTTCTGATGTAAAAGTAGGAGTTCCTCAAGGTTCTGTACTGGGTCCGTTCCTTTTTTTGGTATATATAAATGATTTGCCCTACCTAGTAGAAAAGCTTTCGCAGATAGTGTTGTTTGCAGATGATACTTCCTTAATTTTTAAAGTAAAGAGAGGTATAAGTAATGTAGACGATGTAAACAATGCTTTATCTACTATTCTAAACTGGTTCACTATAAACAATCTGATGCTAAATGCAAAAAAGACAAAATGCATCAAATTCTCACTACCCAATGTTAAAAATGTTGACACGAGTTTAAAAATATCTGTTGAGAGGCTAGAGCTGGTAGAGTCCACGCTTTTTTTAGGTATAACGATAGACTCAAAACTGCAATGGGGTCAGCATATTGGAAAACTGTCGGGTCGGTTGAGTTCAGCAGCGTTTGCAGTCAGAAAAATTAGACAACTTACAGACGTGTCGACGGCGAGGCTGGTCTATTTTAGTTATTTTCACAGTGTCATGTCGTATGGTTTGTTATTATGGGGACGGGCAGCAGATATAGAAACCATATTTGTCTTGCAAAAAAGAGCAATAAGAGCTATTTACAACTTAAACAGTAGAGAATCGCTAAGGGAGCGTTTTAAAGAAATAGGCATTCTTACACTGGCTTGCCAATATATATTCGATAATATAATGTATGTCCGAAAAAATATAACAATGTTTAAATTAAATAGGGACGTTCATAACGTAAACACAAGGAATAGAAACAAGGTTGCTTGTACTAAATCCCGATTAGCCAAGGTAGGCACATCATTTGTAGGTTACTGCGTTCGTTTTTACAACAAAATTCCAGAACGTGTTCTATGCTTATCTGAAAATAAATTAAAAACTTTCATTAAAAATTCGCTATGTAAAAAGGCATATTATAGAATAGACGACTATATAAACGATCCTAATCCGTGGTAGTAAACCAATTCCACCGCGATTTTATTGTTAAGTATAACTAAGTATAACATATATTTTATAATACAAGTGTGTACAGACGACGTGATTGCATATTAATAACTATATGATACCTTATATAACTGACAAAAACTTAACTGCAAGTTTGCTAAAGGTCATTCGAATGGTAGCGTGGTGTTCGGGTCATGTATCTCCCTCCAAAATGGTTGAGACTGATGATGGCTGAGCACTGCGTTATGCTCGTGAACGAGTGCTGTTCGTGTGTCTGGCCGCAGCACTTATGTTTTCCCCTATTATTGTGAGACATTTGACTAATGCTTTGGCATTTAGGGTTGTTAATGGCAATCATGAAATCTTATTAGGTTTACATATGGCAACTGATGTATTTGGTTTTAAGATGATTTGAGAAAAGATGGTCAGAGTGGAGTTTTTTTTTCCGCTGCCTTTTTCTCCACTACAATGCGGCCCGAAGGCGGCGGCTTACACTTTACATTGTACATTGACATTCAGCAAATAGAATGTAAATTCTTTACGTTGAAATAAAATTATTTGAATTTGAATTTGAATTTGAATTTACAGTTTACTAAACTTGTTCGATGATGAACTCACTGACCACGTACATCTGGCGCACCCTGAACAACAAAAAAAATTTATACAGCGTCGTTAAGCCATGTCAGAGGCCTTATGAGCGGCTTATTAACTTCTGACACTAAGATCCGCCACTTTCTTAAACTCCTCCGCCTACCCGGATTTGGCCCCCGTGGTGGAGTATGGCCTAACTTCCTGCGATACAGGTGAGACGCGTGCTCCAGCAATGGGGACATTCAAGGGATCATATCGATACAGCGTGCAGTGGCATCCTCACAATAGATGGCAGCGTCCGATTAGTCCCTTCACTAATCGGACACTGCAGTGCGTGGGACATAGTTTTAGGTGGTATAGGCTTGCTACTATTATGTTGTATGTAATTGTGTGTTTGTGAGTTAGGGTGTGTTTATGTGTGTGTGCGTGTGTGTGAGAGAGAGAGTAAGCGTGTGTGTAGTAAAATTTCCTTAAGCATACACATTATCGACTTAAATCTAGAATACAGAATATTAAATCAAGTAAGTCAATACGGATTTACTTCAATAATACTCGCACACACGTTTACGCAAACGCTAACTGTCAAGGAAAACATTGTGACGAAACGTGACTGTTTGAGGTGTTATAATATCTCAGCGCTCGAAATTGCCAGTCCGCGGTGGGCACGCTTGGTAATTAAGCCCACTCTCTCTTTCTCACTCTAAAAGAAAGCCTGTGCCCTGCACTGGGACTTTTATAGGCTACATAAAAAAAAGTATTTACATGCATCCCATTCCAGAAAGCTTCGGTAAGGTTACTTAAATTGATGATAATCCATGAGTTTTAAATGCAATATAATAAAAATATACATTTACATATTACACAGATCTCGTTAGCCCTATACTAAATACAACTAAATGACTTGTGTTACAGGTGCTAACTCGACGATAGATTTAATACAATAAACATGTGACAAACTAGAAAAGTTCGGCTCCTAGTTTGACCCGGCCGGGTTTCGAACACGAGACCTTCGGTCTTACAGTCAGCGTGACAATTCTTTGTCTTCCTCTGCCTCTCCGCTAATGGAGGTTGGCCGTCATCTCTCAATTTTCTTATTCATTTCTTGCCAAGCAAAACAGGTCACAAAAACTGGCTACTTTCATCCATTCCCCGGTGTTTTTGAGCCACGGCTTGCATCTGTTCCCAACGTACCTATTCCCATTTAACTTATCAAAATAAATCTATAGTATAAAAATGAATCCTTGAATGTGTTGGTAAGCGAAAATCTCGAGAGCAGCTGAAACGATTTCGCTAATTCTTTTTTTAGAATATTCCTCGAAGTACGAAGATGGTTCTTAGGGGGCGAAAAAAAAAAAATAGATAGTAGGCGGTACGAAGTTGGCTGCGTCAGCTAGTTAAATATGGGTCCATACTGGCTCAACTAAAGTGAAACTTCCGAAAATGGTCTTACTAACGATTTGTACTCCGAATGATCACTCTTCCAAAAATTTTGGTTCCTAATTTTTTCCTTCATACAATTTCTAGTACTACCGACGAAGATCATAACACTCTGGTTTCCGATTTTTTTTATTACTAATATTACTACTAAACTAATCTAAACTCCTAAGTGTTTTTTACCATAATGTTGTCATTCATAAACATGTTTTTCATAATATTGTTACTCATATCATCGATAAGTTATAATTCTTATTTGTATTTATGGTATGTATTTACAAACTTTGATATCTTTGTTCAGTTGTTTTGCCCAGATGTCTATTTCGGTAGCAACACTGACCAAAAAGTACCATAATTTGACTTTTGGTTGGTATGTTTAGTTCCAAAGTAGTGTTTTTTTGTAGTTTTTACATGTTCTAACCTAACCTAACCTACCTACTGCCCAGATGTTGATTTCGGTAGGAACACTGACCTAACAGTACCATAATTTGACTTTTGTTTGGTATATTTAATTCCAAAATAGTGTTTTTTGTTGTTTTTACATGTTCTAACCTAACCTAACCTACCTACTGCCCTGATGTCGATCTCGGTGGCGGCATTGACATAATTAATAAGTTCACAAAATAATTGTAGGTACCTATATAATGTAAAATTTTAGAAAAAAAAACAATTCTACTAACAAATATATGATTTCGAATAATAGTGTAAAAAACAGTTATTTTGAGAAAATATCGGTAAAAAAATAGTAGCACAATAGATGTTTTTGTTACCGACATTATGAAGTTGGATGATTCAGAATTAATAACATTCGGAACAGAGTAGTTATTAACAGTGATTGTTAGGATGAAAAATTGTAGTAATAAAATTTTCGGAGTTACAATAATCGAGGTAGGAATCTTCGGTCATCTTTGGCGCACCCGTTAAATATATGATGAACGTCGAGAATTAAAGCAATTACGATTTACCAAATAGACTACATCATGATAATAGTCATTTTATATAATATAATAATGTTTATTTCAGACTCATAGAACATAGTGAAATACAATAACAACACACAAGAGTTAGTAATACAGAAAAACAAAAACAAAAACACGCCTTCAGAGAGATGTAATGTTAGCACATACATACATACAGAACCTCACGCCTGTATCCCAGAGGGGTAGCCAGAGACCAGGGACTGCCACTTGCCACGATCCTGACAGATCACCTTCGCTTCATCAACGTTCATAAGTCGTTGCATGCGGGTTATGTCAATCCACATAATAAAGGGCATAATGTAAAAAAAACCTCATTGCTCTCAAAAATGTTTACTTAGGTTCTTAGTTTAAGTAGTTAAGTTATTTTATTGTCTTCAAGCCAAGATTGATTTGGCTAAAATATTCTTGCCTTAATTTTATCGTTTGTAAGTGCGACCAACTACCCACATATATTTTTAAAATACTGTTAAATAAAAGAAGGAGCTGGTATTTCATAACACAGGTTTGCAGCCTATTATGAATACCAAGCAACTATTACTTCACGTATGAATAAATCAATTTAGCATACAATGTAAGTGATTTATACCCGTGCTTTGGACGAACAAACTTTATCTTATCTTATGTTATAAGTATATTAGTACTTAATAATGTAATGTTAGTACCTACTCATTATAGCCGGTTCGCATTATTGCAGTCCAGGAACTCAGGAGCGCTGGACTGGAATGGAATCTTCTTCTCTTCTTCTTCTTCAGTCTTGGCGTAAGCGTGTTCTTGAGTGGAGACCGCGACTCGGCAAACGTAGTGTGGGACGCCATCCGATCAGGTGGGATAACGATCTGCGATAAACTGCAGATACTGGATGCGGCAAGCTGAAGACTATGGCGCTAATTAGGGGAGGGCTATGTCCAGCAGTGGACTAACATAGCCTGGAATGGAAGAAGATGGCAATATTGTCTACATGATTTCAGTCATTTCAAAGCTACCAAATTGCCAAAACTACAGTGACAATGAATTCGAGGAAGCGTTTGAGAGTTTTATCGTCGTCGTCGTTGTCAGGCTGTACTAGTCCACTGCTGGACATAGCCCTCCCCTAATGAGCGCAACACTGTGCCATCATTGGGGTAGTGCCCATAATCCCCAGCTGGGCATGCGGGTTGGGGATCGCAGTTTGGTGGAATCGTATTGCAGGGGGCGCTGCTGCCCACCCCCTGGAGAGTTTTATAAATCTTACTAATATTATAAACGCGAAAGTTTGTAAGTATGAATGGATCGATGTTTGTTACGCTTTCACGGAAAAAACTACTGAATGTATTTTAATGAAACTTTACAATAATATATCTTAAACACCAGAATAACATAAAGGCTACAATTTATGAGGATGTTGTGTGAATTGCCCAAAATATGGCGATAAGTGTCAAGTAAGTAAAAAATCTACCATCTGCGAGTTATTTAGGCGTGCGCATACGGGCTGAAAGATTGATAGAGAACTTTAAGTTATAAGATATTCAGAGAGCATCAATCAGTCAAAAGTGTACTGTACACATATTTTTAACCGCGTTTCAGGCAAGCTTAATATATCTTCAGAGATTTTATTAAATCTTTATTATAATTTTTATTGGACGAAGGCAGTGACAGAGTGGCGGCCGTGGGAGGGGGAATGGTCGGTTTGCAGACCAGCAGCCAGATGGTCAGATGACCTATGTAAAGTGGCCGGCAAACAGTGGATGAGACTAGCACGAGACCGTGCTGGTTGGCGTGGAAATGAAGAGGCCTGTATCCAGCAGTGGGGTTTACCGGGCTGATAATGATGATTATTTTTATTATTGTATTAAATCTTAGGAACGAAAGTTTATGTTTGTTTACAGATGTCTGTATTTGATCTTATCTCTTTATTGCTAAAGATTATTGAGATCCAGTTTTTCACTGTTCCGTGTTGTGCGATCGTTCACTTGAGGTAAATCCCATGTTTCCTTAACGTTCTACCTGAATCAATTATTTTGCAAGCTAACATAGTAATTTGTGTCTAAGATAGCAGTGCAATTTATGACTTAGACTATTGTGATTTAGAATGATTTAGATGATTCAGTACAACTCAACCAAACTGCGATCCCCAACCCGCATGCCCAGCGTGGGGGTTAAGGGCATTACCCCCCAATGATGGCAAACCTTGCGCTATGGCGCTCATTAGGGGAGGTCTATGTCTATTAGAGGACTAATATAGCCCGAAGAAGAGAGAAGAGAAGATATGATTCAGGCTACCCGTCTCTTATTTCCTGCAGCAACTTTCCGTGACAAGGTTGTCTGGAAGAAATCGCTATTAGCAATAAGGCCGCCCATTGTAATCTGTATCTTAATATGTTTTGAATACGTGCTTTGGTATACAACAAAGAATATTCTTATCTTATATAAATAGTTTTCTTAACGTTTTAACTGAATCAATTGTTTTCTAAGCTGACAATGCAATATATTGTATAATTATAAATATAGGAGTAGCTAATAAATAATAATAATATTTTTTTCTTAACAACCTCCCTAATTCAATTGTTTTCTAAGCAAACTGTGAAATATCTTGTATGAAGTTTTCTTAACAATCTCCCTGAATCAGTGGTTTTCTAAGCTAATAGAGCAATGTCCTGCATAATGTTTTCCTAACATTCTTCTTGAATCAATTGTTTTCTAAGCTTATAATGCTCGTTTTTTTCAATGTTTTCTTAACAATCTTACTGAACCCTGTTTTCTAAGCTAACAATGCAATGTCTTGTAAAAAGCTTTCGTTAATTCCCAAACACAATTAGAGACATTGTAAAGCACAAATTAACAAATTCCAATATTGACGTGACGGCCGAGCCGCAAGCTCAGTTTCCAATTAAACTCATTGCTCCGAAATTTCCTTACAGGAATTAAACTAATGAAAATTAATGCTGCTCACAGGGACTAGAAAATAGAATAATACAGAAATATTACTTTACTATATGGCCGGTTTTTAAACTGATAAGCTGCAAAACTTAGGACCAGTTTCTGAATAGATAATTCTTTAATCCATTATTTAATAATAATAAAAAGTACACGTATATCTTCAAAGCACAATGTTTATTTTAAAAACCGTAGATAACTGAATGATAAAAAGTAAAACCAAGAAATACAAATTAAATAAATAAAATTGACAATAGTAATGTTTTGTTAAACGCAGAAGTAGCCAAGAAGAAATCTCAAAGAAATCAAGATTATAGCGAAGTAATTTTAAATGTTTTGTGTAACATGATAGTACAGAATAAAGAAACATCCAAAATAGTGTGAAAGGGTTCGAGAAGGTCTCCGGGCCTAGTCGAACCGAGTAATTGGGATCAATCCCTTGAGTTAAGCAACAACATGCGCGGTCAGGTGTTGGATGGGTGACCATCCCGTAACTAACGCTAGTGCAATTTTTTCCTAGCGCTGCCTTGCTTCATAAGGCACGTTAAACCGTTGGTGCCTGCTGTCATGTAATGGCAGTCGTTAAGCCATGTCCGATGACTTATGGGCGGTGTAATAACTTCTGACAGTAAGGCCCGCCACTGTCTTACAATTCTCCACCAACCCGGACTTGGCCCCCTGGTGGAGTATGGCCTACCCTTCCAGCGATGCAGGAAGAGACCCGTGCCCTAGCAGTGGGGACAGATAAGGGTTGATATCGATGTGAAGAGATTTGCACCGTGACAACAGAATGAACTATTAAGATAACTACGTTAGCATGAATGTCAGCGCAACATTAAGATGAATTCAAAGCTATGAAACTTCTGAAACTTTCTGTTTAGTGGGTCTGGTCTGGCAGAGATGACGACTAAGAATACCCTTTTGTTCTCTATAGAAATCGAGATAGAATAGGTAATGAACCACAGAGTGAACCCCAGTGTAGCGCAATGTTAGTCTTATGCTAGGTCACCAGTAGTTTGCCGGTGGAGGAGCGCGTCTACCATAGTTCCTACAGGTGCTGGAAGCTACTAAAATTAGCTTCCCTTTTTAATGGATCAAAGACAAAATGTCTATTAGAACAGCTGAATTTAATTCGAACCAATTAACAGAGAAACAAAACAAAGTGTCCTATACAAAAACCACTTTTTAACCAACCCCAAAACAAAAAATGAAGTTTTTAGTTCATCAATAAACAAAGATAAGTTAAGATAAGAATAATCTTTATTGTACACTGGAATAACAACAAATACAAAACAATTACAAATGTGCATAGTACAATTGGCGGCGTTATTGCTAAAAGCTATTTCTTCCCGACAACCTTACGATGGAAAGTTGTAGAAGGAAATACAAAAGGAAATAAAGAAACGATATTTCCTTAATATTGCCCTATTTCATGGATTCTCTTGTTAGCTAGGGAAAATTCAGAAGTTTACTAAGAGTGACGTCACACGGTGTGATGGGTGTTTCAGTCAAAATAGCTGAAAGCCGTATTATGTAGGTACTTACCTTTTATTTTATTGAAAATATTGGTATTTTTTTTATAAAACTATACCTCTTAACCCCTGTTTCACAATGTTCAAATTAAGTTCTAGATAAGCTATCCGCAACCAGGGCTGCCGTTTGTTCTAAATTTAAATAAATTTTCGTATATTGCGTGTGTTCGTTAATTACTTCAAATTTAGGCAGCCCTGGTTGCAGATAGCTCTGCTTATCTGGAACTTTATCTGCAGATTGTGAAACAGACCCTAATTTTCTCTAATCTTGTTAAATCTTTCATTATTTGATACTGTCGTCAAGCCTATTCGGTTTTGCATCACACGCTCGAGCGCATGCACGGGTCTGAGATAAATGGGTCATTGTTGGTGTGACGCCGTTGACGGAATCGTTGTAGAAGACATCATCATCAACCCATTATAATATCCCCACCAAGGGGCTCGGGTCTCTTCCCTGTGGAAGGTATAGGCCATACCCCACCACGAGAGCCAAGTCCGAATTGGTGGAGGCTTGCAAGACTAGTGGCTGGTCTTACTGTCAGAAGTTTTCAAGGCGCCCTAAGGCATCTAACTTAATATAATGATCACTGACCTAATATGACTCTATTGAACAACTATGTACTTTAGAGACTCTCCTCACAGCTTCCGTAGATTTTTGCGTTTCGATATTAACCCTCGTATGTCCCCACAACTGGGGCACGGGTCTCTTCCTGCATCGCAGGAAAGTTAGGCCATACTCCACTACGGGGGCCAAGTCCTGGTTGATGGAGGATTGTAACACAGTGGCGGGCCTTACTGTCAGAAGTTATCAAGCCGCCATTAAGGCACAAGTGCCATTACATGGCAGCCAGCACCTACGGATTAACGTGCCATGCAAAGCACGGAAGCGCTCAGAAAAATGCCACTAGCGCTAGTCACGGGAAGATCACCCATCTTGCGCCTGACCGCGCCTGTTGTTGCTTAACTCGAGTGATTGATTCTAATCACTTGGTTCAACTAGGCCACCAACGCATAGGTTAAGTTTAAGGGGCCCGTGTACTTATTCTACGTATTTATTAGAAGTTACAAAGCAACTCTAAATAAAATAAAGTACCCGGAACCGGCGGCGTGCGTGCATGCAACGACTTATGAACGTTGATAAAGCGAAGGTGATCTGTCAGGATCGTGGCAAGTGGCAGTCCCTGGTCTCTGCATACCCCTCTGGGATACAGGTGTGAGGTTACGTAGGTATAGTCTGTTAGCTTTTAGAATATACTTCGGCTTTTATCAGAATTAATCGGGCTCTAGAGTAGGCTTCGATTTTCACAAATTTTTGCTGTATATATTAATAACATTTACATACAGGCACAAACATTGCTTCTGACCCCACACTAGGATACTCTGTGTCGTGGGAACCGGAAACAACGTGTAGTGTGTAAGTAGCTTTAGGTAGCCTAAGACAATATCAATCACTTATATATAAATGTATTTATCTACTAATAAAGGACAGTCTTGTATCAACCATGGTCACTTTCACTTGCCTCTAGAAGGCACCACCTTACATGGCGACCCTTGCCATGCCGGGCTGGGAGTGTCAAATAGCAGCGGCGCGAGCGCATCATAATGAACTGTGAAAAAACTATAGAGTGAATTAACTATTTTTTTTTATTATTTCGTTCCGGCAACAACATCATCGTAAAATGGGAAACACAAGATCAACAACATTTAAACCACCAGAGATGAACAGAGAAGATATCATTACGCAGATTGGATACTCCAACAGATTGGAACAGCACAATGAAAACATGATTAGTCATGCAGCGAAGACCAATGAATACTTGTACTGGCTGATGTTATACTGGCAGTTTTGGGAGCATTTTTCCTTGCAAGATACGTGAACAACTGCGTCAACAACAACGATATCACAAACACGTAACCAACCAAGACCTGGGGTTTTTTGTTTGTCTCCAGCCGGGGTTCGAACCCGGGACCTTTTGCATGGTAGGCAGATGCGCTACCACTACGCCACAGAAGTCGTCGATATTCGTGTAATAGAATTACACGAATATTCGTGTAATAGAAATATCGGAACTAATATGACACTTAATTTCGAAATCGGAACATTAGTTCCGATTTCATATTGTGTCACATTTAATAAAGTGTCATATTAATAACACTTTATTTCTAAATTAGAACTCGATCATCAGTACGAAAACCGGCAAAAATTGGCGAAAACCGAAGCCTACTCTAGAGCCCGAGGTATATTCTAAAAGTTAACAGACTAGTTCATCCAATGTTTTCTACTTCGATTTTAAGGTTATCTTCGAGGGCATCTGTTAGGATGTTTCTGAGGAGGTTAATGTGATAACTTTACCTATTTGAAATGAGGTCCTTGAGAAGTATGTGTAGTGTTACTTTGAATGACAGGATACGCAATAGTCTGATTAGAGAACGTTGTGGACTGAAAGAGGATGTAGTGACTAGAATTGAAAAAGGAATGTTGCGTTGGTTTGGACATGTGGAGAGGATGAAGGAAGAAAGATTGACGAAACAAATATACAAATATAATATATAGCGAATGTGAGTGGAAGGGCTGGTAAGGGACGTCCCAGACGGACTTACATCGACCAAATAGGGGATGTATTAGCAAAGAGAAAGATAAAAAGTACCCGGAACCGGCGTGCGTGCATGCAACGACTTATGAACGTTGATGAAGCGAAGGTGATCTGTCAGGATCGTGGCAAGTGGCAGTCCCTGGTCTCTGCCTACCCCTCTGGGATACAGGCGTGAGGTTATGTATGTATGTTTGTTTACCTATTTATAAGTATTTACTTAGCCACGCATGGCGTGTCGTTATTCCAGGTAGGTAGATATGCAAGACAGTTTTCGAAATTATTTAGTGTCCAGAGCAACTCAAAGTTTTTAAATTAAAAACTGATATTTCCGAGAAGCTAAACTCGTATTTCTGTCCATTCCTGCCATTGAATGAAAACGAATAATTCAGTGAGTTCGTCTTCCTATTTCCTTCAGCAGACTGCTTTGTATGCAGTTCATTTGTAATCTCACGTCATACAGTTAAACAATCTGATTCTTAAAAGTATCAAGGATATACATCCCATACATATACGCACACATCCTTTATGGGGCATTGTATACGCTTCTACAATAAAATCCCTGAAGATAAGTTTGACTGAAGCCAAAAGAGCTATACCATAATATTAAGGATTACTTAGATGACAATTAAGCATGTAAAATGCATAAGTTTTGTAAAATTTGTTTAAACTCTGTTAGTTAAGGAATTTCAAAAGACTAAGTTTGGAGTATTTTTTGTCCATTTTTTCTCCAAAATGATCTAGATTTTGAAATGGATACTTTGAATAAAACCTTTTCATTTCATTTCAAACTGGTCGAATCGCTGACACGAAAAGAAGAAGAAGAATTTCATTTCATTTCATAGTTTTGCGGAGTTATATTAAGATATCATAACTATTTGAACTAAATAACAACTAAACTTAATTCCGGAATAATTTTCGTCACTTTTAGTTGGAAGAGTCCGACTTGGGAGCCAATTTTCACTTCGTTAGCAAATGACTCGTATACGACTGTAAGGTTTATTATGACTTGAATTTTGCATTGAAAGTCGAGCGAAAGCCGAAGTCCTGTATCCTGAACGTTATGCTCTAGGCCATGCTTCATTGAATTTGAATAAGAAAATAAAAGTCTAATGACTCTGTCGAGTTATCTCATCTTATTTTTATGCGACAAATGTCGAAGCCTTCGAATATTTTCCTTCTACAATTTCAATTCGCATGGGTGAGAATCGGCTCCCGGGATTTGCAAAAATATAACTGACAAAAACTTAACTGCAGGTTTGCTAAAGTTCATTCGAATGGTAGCGTGGTGTTCGAGTCATCTATCTCCCTCCAAAATGGTTGAGACTGATGATGGCTGAGCACTGCGTTATGCTCGTGAACGAGTGCTGTTCGTGTGTCTGGCCGCAGCACTTATGTTTTCCCCTATTATTGTGAGACATTTGACTAATGCTTTGGCATTTAGTGTTGTTAATGGCAATCATGAAATCTTATTAGGCTTACATATGGCAAATGATGTATTTGGTTTTAAGATGATTTGAGAAAAGATGGTCAGAGTGGAGTTTTTTTTCCGCTGCCTTTTTCTCCACTACAATACGGCCCGAAGGCGGCAGCTTACAGCTTACATTTTACATTGACATTCAGCAAACAGAATGTAATTCTTTACGTTGAAATAAAATGATTTGAATTTGAATTTGCAGAGCTTCATCATGAGCCATTTGATGCCCACTGCAGGACATAGGCCTTTCTCATGACTTTGTAAGCATCATGGCCTTGTGCCGTCCGCATCCAGGAACTCCCCGCCACCGTAACCAGGTTGTAAGACCGTTCGGAGGAGGGCCTACATAACTTTTTTGCCACGACAGTAATATAATCGATATCACTCCTTGTTTGTCCTCACTGCTGGGGTACAGGTCTCTTCCTGCATCGCAGGAAGGTCTGGCCATACTCCAGAACGAGGGCCAAGTCCGGGTTGGTGAAGGATTGTAAGACAGTAGCGGGCCTTATTATCAAGCCGCCCATACGGCCTCTGACGTGGCTTAACGACTGCCATTACATGACAGCCGGCACCAACGGCTTAGCGTGCCTTGCAAAGCACGGAAGCGCTCGGAAAAATGCTACTAGCGGTATACACGGGACTTTCATCCATCCTGCTCCTAACCATGCCTGTTGTTACTTGACTCATAGGTAATATAATAATTGTGTTCAAATGGATTGTGTTTACATGTGTACCAATGCGTTCGCTTTCACTTTGGTATCAAATCTGCTCCCTTTCCGTTTTACGGCTGAAACCTGATGTAACGTGAAATTTTACGCGCCGACATAAAGCGTAAACGTTTTCATTTTATGAATTAGTGCCGAGAGACTGCTGACTCGCAGATGCGTGGAGCCAGCAGTAAAATGAAAACCAAAGCGTGATACAAATTGGCTAGTGAGATAGCTGCACTGGAATAAAGTCGGTCGAAGTCAAAGGGCCAGTTTCTGAATTGAAAATTTCGCTAAATAAATAGTTAAATGTAGTGCTGTCTGTTCGAATTTTTCAGAAAAGAGCGAGACAGAACGTCACTTAAGTAACGTTCTGACACAAAACCGGTCTTACACAAAATGTAGGAAATACTCATCAATATTTGAAAATTATCTTGTGAAATAATGTTTATATGCCTACAAACTATGCAAATATGTGAGTGTATTTTTTATTATTATCAGATTATTTTAATCCTTAGCACGGGTTAGTGCATTAAAAATAAAAATAGTATTATTATCAGAGTAATTTACATTCAACTTAGCGTGTCGATAACAAGACATCGTGGTGAAAGGATTTGCCAATCAGCATAAGGGACTCGCTGATTGTTGCCCAGGGTGAACGATTTTATATTTAAAAAATTATATATTTTCATTTTTCTTCCATACTGGGTGTCCCAAATTTTGAAACATACATATAATTTTAAACGTACCTAGGGGTACTTTATCTTTGGAATTCCGCTTGATAATTTTTTTGCGACACCGTGTCTATACAATGTCACTCCAATTGAATATTGTGGTATCTTCCGCCGTTGACAAGTTTCAATTCGAATGAGTCCCATGAGCCCAGTGAAAGAGCGGCCCGCAGCGGTTTGGCATGCTGACTCTAAAAAACGAAGGTCTCGTGTTCGATCCCCGGCCGGGTCACACTAGGTAACGAACTTTTCTAGTTAGTCTCGGGTCTTAGATGTTACCTATGTATTTTTTGAATTAACATAACATAACATTTACATACAGGCACATACATTGCTTCTGGCCCCACACTAGGATACCCTGTGTCGTGGGAACCAGAAACAACGACATCACAAACATGTAAACATCCAAGACCTGGACTTTTTTTTTTTTTGTTTCCAGCCGGGATTCGAACCCGGGACCTCTTGTATGGTAGGCAGACGCGCTACTACTTAAATCTATCGTTGAGTTAGCACCTCCAACACAAGTCATTTAGTTGTACTTAGTATAGGGCTAACGAGATCTGTGTAATATGTCCATGAATATTTATTTATTTATTACAGCTGTTTACTGACTGTGCTGTCTCTACTAGCCAAACGCCGGACGTTATAGGCTTCGCCGTAAAATACACGGCAACAAACTGGCCCACTGTACTCAGGGTACTAAACCTCGCTTTTTACTAGACACACTTTATGGCTATCATGTCACGGGAAGATTAAATAACAAGCCTTTCAGTACCCTCTCACTGGAGTCAACTTGGAGCGTGGACGCTCACATATTGACGGAATTTTATGAAATAAAATTTTTACGATAGTTTTAAATTTTTAAGAGGAATTTTATAAGATAAAATCTTATAGTATTTATGTGTTTTTTCTTATATACGCCAGGTAAAGTGGGGTGTAGCTGTTTTGTTTCCATATACCGGTTGACGGAACCGTAGGGCAGCACTGGCTGCTTCTTGTTGAACGTGCAAGTGTAGAGGTCTGAGGTTCAACAGGGCTTCCAGGGCAGTAGTCGGTGTTGTCTTCATGCACCCAGTTACTGCGAGGCATGCCAGTCGTTGTAGCCTCTGTAATTGAAGTACTGCTATTTTCTGTTTTGTTCTGGTTCACCATACAACGGCGCCATAAGTTATAGCGGGTCTTATCACCGAAGTGTATAACCACATCATAAGTGACGGGCGTAGACCCCACTGTTTTCCTATGAGGCCTCGGCATTGCCAGAAGGTCATCTGGGCCTTGTTTAGGATATTCTGTAGGTGCGAGCTCCAGTTTAGTTTGCTATCCAGGGTCACACCGAGATATTTAACTGTTGGTGACACGGTTAGCGTTGTTCCGAAAAACTTTGGTAGGTTTTGTGTTTTTGGGTTACGTTTGTTTGTAAAAAGTACTAATTCCGTTTTAGTCGGGTTGGCGGTTAGTTGATGAGTATTGCACCATCGCTCTACTATGCCAAACGCCGTTCTCATTAGACTGTATAGAATATCCTTGGATTTACCTATCGTCAGGATTGTTATATCGTCGGCGTAGCCTATTATCCAGAAACCACATTCATCAAGGCGTCTGATTAAACCGTCAACTACTTGGTTCCATAGAAGTGGCGATAGAACTCCCCCTTGAGGGCAGCCACTATTGCCCTCGTTAAGCGTTATGGCTCTTTGACGCAGGAGGTTGTCTATCCAGCCCGTGATGGTTGGCTGCACTCCTCGTTTCACCAGCGCTTGGTTGATGCTACTAAAAGTTGTTTTGTCGAAAGCACCTTCTATGTCAATAAAGGCTCCTAAGACCATATGTTTATCTGAGAGGCCCTTTTCTATGGTTGCAATCGATCAATATCAACCCTTGTATGTCCCCACTGCCGAGGCACGGGTCTCTTCCTTCATCGCAGGAAGGTTGGGCCATACTCCACCACGGGGGCCAAGTCCGGGTTGGTGGAGGATTGTAAGACAGTGGCGGGTCTTGCGAAGAACGGAAGCGCCCGGAAAAATGCCACTAGCGGTAGTCACGGGACCGTCACCCATCCTGCACCTGACCGCGCCTGTTGTAGCTTAACTCAAGTGATTGATTTCAATCACTCGGTTTGCCTATGCCACAAGCGCTTCATATAGTAGCAATACCGCTCGCTAACTGTAAAGGGAAACATCGTGAGGAAACCTGAGGTGTTCAAATACACTAGCGCTTCTATCGCCAATTCGCGTTAGACACGCGTGGTAATTGATCCCATACTCTCCCCCTAAGAGAAAGCCTATGCTATTTATAGTGCAGTCGGTCGTTTAAAGGCTACATAAAAAAGTGTATGAAAACTCATCGGTGGAAATAGGAATTCGTGATTACCAAATTAATTCTGGCTGACCGTATAAGAATGAGACACACACAATCTCACAAACAAACACACACACCTTAATCTAAGTGGATGTCTGTTTGTTTCTTCTCAGTTTATTTAATCTTCAATTAATATAGTTACATTGACTGACATTCCTCCGCTCAATGTATCTCGAAGAAAGTGTGTACGCACATTTTTATGTTTTAATTTAATTTTTCCTTCTAAGATACAGGTTTTTTGCCTAAATGCAACGGCAACGATATTGTACAATATACGATTTAGCACCAAACGATTCATGTAAATTTTTCATGTGAAATTTTGTTTTTTTTAAATTTACCATTTATTTTAATCATTATTATAAGTGATGGTTGTTGGGGCCGAAGAGTTCTGACCTGGTGACTGCATACCGGGTGACGCAGCGTGGACTGGCAGTCCAACAGGGGCATTACTACGTAAGTGTCCACTGAGTTGAGTGACGTTGATTTTTACTTATTTTAAGCTACTCCGGCTGTCAAATGCATAATTTTTTTGACACTTAGGAGTCGTCTGAATGCTTCATGCGCAATAGGAGGGCAGATGGTCTGTCGACATAGTTACGGTGGCAGGAGTCATTGGAAGCGGGAGCCCTGTCCGTAGGGTCGAATAGGCGATGATGATGATGAAATGAATTATTATCTAACAAGAATAACATTTCATCCAAGCCATAAAAAGAATAACTTTAGAAAATATGTTGTTCCGAGGCCAATACGAAATTGTGAATAAACGACTATAAATTTGATTACACTTTCCAAAAAGTCTTTCCATGTGGCTCAAATTTCTTTTTCATTGGTTTATTTGCACATTCGTAAATAAGATCAAACCAACATCTGTGTTCTGAAACTATTGCATTAGGGCTATATCCTGTAAAAATAGTAAGCTTTAGAAAAAAAAATACTGGTAAACTTTTATTGCAATCCAGCACTATCGACGTCTCAACTTTCACTTTCTGAAAAAATGCATAAAAGTAGAAAAAGTAAAATCATTTATTTGTCAGAAAATGGGTACCAAAGTTCTTAAAAAAATTGTCAAGATCCATCATGATCTACCGACCGGTGTGCAAATTTTTTACAAAAATAATCAATAATCTTAGGCTAAATAATAATTAGACTTGATAATCGTTATCAACCCTTGTATGTCCCCACTGCTGGGGCACGGGTCTCTTCCTGCATCGCAGGAAGGTTAGGCTATACTCTACCACGGGGGCCAAGTCCGGGTTGGTGGAGGATTGTAAGACAGTGGCGGGCCTTACAGTCAGAAGTTATCAAGCCGCCCATAAGGCCTCTGACATGGCTTAACGGCTGCCATTATATGACAGCCGGCACCAACGGCTTAGCGTGCCTTGCAAAGCACGGAAGCGCTCGGAAAAATTCCACTAGCTTAATAATACAATTCATTAATTCATATAATAAAATTACTAGAAATTATGTCAATATTTTTTTTAAATATAATAAAATGAACAGGTACTTAGCTGTTTACAATAATTGAAATAAAACAATAAAAATTAAATGTCAGTATTAAAATCAGATCACAGTATGTAACGACACATAAAAACAAGTTATTAATTTTTACTCCTTTGGTGGCGCTAGCATCTTGTAGCGCCTTCAGCAAATGAAGCTATTAGTGCATTAAAAACAACAAATGACACTTTCAATTTAAGCCTAGAAGGCTCTCGGCTTTTTCAGAGAAGGTCGGGAGTTTTTTCACTGAAACGACAGCGCATGTAGAGTCCACTGCCATGTCGCATTAGTGCCGGTGTCGGCCACCCGGTAGCATGTCACGTTTAATCACCATGTGGAGAAAAAAACACCTTGTATTTTCAGCCTCGACTTTGCGACACTTGGCATACCATTCTCGACGCTAACACCATTACTTTAAGAACTAGGGGTAGTATTATCACAGTCTACTGATGATGGAGTGACTTTTTAATAGACTCGTTAGTTGTACGAGCTTAAAGTGCGGTGATTAATGTATGTACTCTCTCAAAGAGAAAGGATCTTTGTGAAAAGTAATAAAAAGGGTAGTTAATCTAGGTTTATTATGGGAGCTGGAATAAGAGACTTGATAACAGCGCAGCGCAAACACAAGGATTAAATGTAAGTGATTTAAAAATGTTAACTACGAGAAGCCTTTTGATTTTTTAATGTGTGGTCCAAACAAACAAATTTCAAGAAGGCTGTACTTCTGCTTTACAAAGGGGTATATATTAACTCTCAATACTCAATAATTTATTGCATTCCACAAGTTTATACAGACGAAATAACATGGACTGGCAAGCGAGAGCCCGAGGTTCGAACCCGAGTGCGGGCATGTACCAATGACTTTGTTTAATTTCAAAGTTACGTACATTTGCGCATTTGTAGTCGCAATACCACACGCTAACGGTGAAGGAAAACATCGTGAGGAAACCCGCGGCTTGGTTGGCTCCGCATGTAGGCTGTGGGCTAGGCCGTCTAAGCTGTCAGGATGGTATAGGTGCTGGGAAAGCCTACACCATCTATGAAACCATGATCCAGGCACTACAGCGTCGGAGTGGTTCCTTCACCCATCTAGTTTACTACTTATCAAACTCTTAGACGTTTACTACGTTGCCATGGCGACAAGAATCGGATCCTGTGGCGGTACAAATTTTGCCGAGACAGCTAGTATTTATACATAACATAACATTTACGTACAGGCACATATATTGCTTCTGGCCCCGCACTAGAATACCCTCTATCATGGAAACCAGAAACAGCGACATCACAAACATGTAAACATCCAAGACCTAGGGGTTTTTTTGGTCCCCAGCCGGGCACAGACAAAAGAGAATGGCTTCATTATGCTGGCCGCTAAATCATTTTAAATTCCTGAAAAGAAACAAATAGTTCCATGATTTTGAATGAAACTCACGCAATGTAGGTTGTGTAAAAATACGTTTGGAAAGATAAGAGGATTTTGTTTCATTCTGTACAGAGTGCTATTAAAGCCGACAATACGACCAACTTTTACTCTGGGGAAAACTACGAAATCGCAAAAAAATATATCAGCTACCGAGGGCTACCACGCGGGTATTACCACATCAAATCACACTAATAAAGGCGAAAGTTTATGAGTTTGTTTGTTACTTATTCACGTCTAAACGGTTGAAGCGATTTAATAAAAAATTGATATGGAGTTAGCTGACAGCCTGGGTTAACACATAGGTTACGTTTTACTGCGGGGAAATATCTTATTCTCACGGGAAAATCGATATACCGTGGGTAACACCGCGGGGCACAGCTAGTGTTGTATATTGAACAAGTACAATTGCGATTTGCTTATTAGGTAAAATGGGTAAAATCTAATTATTTTTGTAACATTTTAACTGCCTGCCTGTATTTTAAGAATATGCCCTGCGGTGAGACGTATATAAGGCTACTTAAAATTATATGTTACGTAATAAAACAATCGCGATTATGAATGAGCATCGCGTGTCATAAAAAATAGTCTGCACGTGGCTTTAGATCCTGCCTGGGTATGAAAGGTTGCATGTTTCAAATGTCAAAAGTCGCGACTTTTCAGTCATTACTTAGTTGAAAGAGTAAAAAAAATAAGAAAAAATCTATGCTCCATTCAATATCCACTATGCTTCGTGAAGAATACAAAACTAAAAAAAGAATTTCAGCATAATTATTTTATTTTATTTACTAGGAAAACCAACTAGCACAACTTATTTACATTGGTAATTAAAAAAAACACTTCAATGACGAAATTACAGATTACCACAACTTTAATACCTCAATCAAAAAAGGAGTCGTTTAGCCGATA
Source organism: Yponomeuta sedellus (assembly GCA_934045075.1). Classification (NCBI taxonomy): domain Eukaryota; kingdom Metazoa; phylum Arthropoda; class Insecta; order Lepidoptera; family Yponomeutidae; genus Yponomeuta; species Yponomeuta sedellus. The sequence goes on from OW203742.1 coordinate 18,876,790, forward strand.
CAATCCCAAATTTAAACTGCGTGAGAGGGTAGCAAAACATAAATAAACAATATTACACAGATCTCGCTAGCCCTATACTAAGTACAACTGAATGACTTGTATAATGTAATATAAATATATTAAAAATAAATATAATATAATTCAAAAAATAAAAATATTTCAGTACAAAAATACAACAATTCAGACTACGGAAAATAACATAAGATTAGCATTGAGCCCTTCAGTAGGAAATCCTGTATCGCAGGCGCTCGACTACGTTTAGCTTACATGATAGTTTATGCGAGTGTCTATTGCTACTGACAAAAATGAAAAATTGTGTTACCGGGAAATTTAATTATCATGAGAAGTGTAAAATCCAAAAAAAACAAATAAAAACTCACTGTCTAATTCTGACATTTAATCACGACAAAACGCGTGACTCGTGCCACGGTATTAGCCAGGCTGGAGCGACAGCCTGTATCGTTGTATAAGATGGGAAGTCTGGTTGTCTCGTGTGGCACGTGTGAGATATGACCCGTCGGGGCACCTGTGGCGTCTGCTGTTGACGGCGGAACGACTACATTTGTCACCCTACCCGAACGAAAGAGCTGTGCTAGCGCTTCGGTAGAACGCTGGTCTCACTTTTAGGAGGACGTAGGTTCGTGCATTAATGTATATATGCGAGTGCATATTAGTGATTTCTCTATGATATGAATATTACCATCGTAATCATACCATTTCAATTGAAATACACGCGAAAAAGTGAGTAAATTCTCTCAAAATAATTATCTCGAAGGTAGTCCGAGTTTAAAATTTTGTGGAAAACTTTACACTTAACTTTGCAATGCTTTTTGATTCACTTTTTATAGTTTTTTCAGATAAACCTTAGTTTATGAGAAGGGAAATTTTACCACGATTACAAAACTCTATACGAAACTGAAATCGGACGTATATTAGAAAAGTTATCATAGTTTTAGTGAATCACGGGAAACGCCGCCGTCGTACCGCTGGGGAACCCCGAAATTAGTGCGTGCGCTAATTGCAATCTAATATTAATATACAGGTTAAAAGCTATTTAGAGGCTAAAAATTCCACCCGTGCCGGGACTCGAACCCGCGACCTCTTGAAGTCGGTGGCCAAAATGTTTATACTGGTCTGGAACTTCGAACCTCCACCTATTTTGAAGTCAGTTAAAAAACAGCCGCAAATAATAAGTATTTTTATTCATAAAGATGATACATTACACTTAGCATCAAGTTACGCTTTAATTTAATACGAAAGTAATATGTGTGAATATGCTAAGATGTGGAGCCTCTGCTTCCTAAAAGAGGGATAAGGCCCTCTAGCTTAAGGTAAGCAGTGCTCATCCTCAGTTATATGTTACAACTAGCTTTTGCCCGCGACTCCGCCCGCGTGGACTTTTTTTGCAACCCCGTTCACTCCCTTAAGGATTAAATTTAGAAAAACGTTGAAACACGTGTTCAATCAATTGTGTTAATCTGTATTTATTTTAAGTTCAACAAAATTAGACACATTCTTTATACCTCCCATACAAATTTTGGCAACCCTTTTCGCCCCCTTAGGGGTTGAATTTCAAAAAATCCGGTCGTCTTCTTTGCCTACATTATATATAGACCCTCTGTGCAAAATTTCATCTTCCTAGGTCCAACGGCTTAGGCTGGGCGTTGATGAGTGAGTCAGTCAGTCAGGACTTTCAATTTTATATATATAGAAGATATAATATAATGAAATGTTAAAAAGAGGTTATCTTTAGTACTAAGTTTATTAGTGTGTCTGTGTGTGTGTATGTGTGTGTGTTATCTGTTACGAATTATTTTTTGTTTTTGTTGGTACCATTAAAGCACGGCCCTTGATCGACAGTCTCCATAGCGAAGAGCCGAGCGTGGAGCCGTAGTTTTTTTAACAGGAGAGGCTGGAAGATATTAATCTACGTTTCAATTACCACCGTCAGCGCCAGACGGCCCCTCCCCCTCCCCCTGGCATCCCGCGCCCCGTGTTATCGCTTACTTTGTACCTGCTGATATGACTTCCCTTCAAGGCTTAATTTTACCGAGGTCTTACTTCGGAATAGGGCACTCCATATTCGCAGTGCACAACCAGTACATATGCGTTGATCTAGCGGTGAAAATTAGGAATATCAACACAAAGGCCAATTCAAAACCAACAAAATTAAATATGGAATTCTTGATATGAAATTTGCTTGAAATGAAATTTGCAAATGAAACCTTGCTTAGCAAGCCGCGCTACATCGGAGGTATTAGGATTCTGAAAATGAAATACAGTAAAATTTGAGATCTGTTAGAATCGTGGCAAGTGGTACAGCAGACTCTGTCGGTAATAAAAACTCTAAAGGCCTGCGCAGACGAGGGACTATCCCCCGGGTACTTTTTTGTCCGTCGATATAGATCTCTTATAAATTGTATTGAATAACGCACACGAAAGACTAAAAGTACCCCGTACAAAAAGTCCTTCAAGTTATCGAGGATATCAAGAGACCGAATTGAAAAAAAGTTAGACGTTTTCTTTTAAAACGCCTTTTTTTCAACTTCATGTAAATCACAACACAATGTAGCTAGTGTCAGAATATTTGCTTCCTTACTAGCGTACGCTTCACTCAATTTCCAGAACGGTCATTTGTTGCGGAACAAATGACCGCACACTGTAGAAGTTGAGTCCGCTACAAGTACTCGGAGGACATTTTTACGAGTTCCGAAGGGACAAAAGTCCCTCGTCTGCGTAGGCCTTAATATGGAGAGGTAGCCCTCCATATTAGTTTTTATTACGTTAAATAGGTACTAATCATCAACGATTCGCTTGTAGCCCCAACTGCCTAAGTAATTTTAAACAATCACGAAAGTTGTTATGCCACCAAAAAAAGGGACAGACTATCTATGAATTTTGATAATATTCTAGTGCGATCTCCAAACTTGCAACGTTTCTCTTGATGCGTAGCATGTTCCGCAAGCTTAAGCAATTCGTATCGTAAATGTGATTTAAACCAGTATTTTGACTTTTGTTACAGTGACGTCAAATATAGTTAACTTTGAGATCTGTCAGGATTGTGACAAATGGCACACCCGCATTTAACAGGTAAGCACGTAACATCGTGGACCCCATCTTCGCTTACAATCAGACTGGGGTCGTGACTGACTCGTGACTGGGGTCAAGTGTAACCTGTCCTATTTAAAAACAACGCAATATAGTAAACTCAATTTAGGCCACCCTTTATCAGCAGCACAATTCATTAGCCCTAACAGTAATCTCAAAAGGCGAGTGCACACTCGTAACAACTCAAGCATTCACTTTGTGGCGATGTGGTGAAACTGTAAAGTTTCAACTGAACGTCGTTTAGCGGTAAGCTTAGTCGGTTTTAAACACCGGTTTAGAACAGACTAAGCTTACCACTAAACGACAGGTAGCAACCACTAAAACAGGCAATTCCCGTTATACATCAGTAAGAGTTTGTCACAACTTACTACATCTCTTGTTGGGGCGCCGTACCGCACAAATGGTTGAGTTATGTTTGTATCTTTATTCTGTATGTTTACGTTTTGTCTAGCCCCCTTATTCATAATAGTCTGTTAACTTTAAGCAATGCTTATTCTCACTCTGTCCTCTTCTATTGACCTAAGTCAGAATGAAAGAGAACACTGTTTAGCAGCTGTTTTAAGCTAGCGGACTATTATGAATAAGGGGGTAAGTCTCCTCTGTACTGTTAATTTGTGATGTTATATGTGATGATATATTTATACGTGTGTCTTATGGAAATAAATCTTTTATCTATCTTTAAAAAAGAAGTTTAATAGGCGTGATGACAGTATCAAATAGGTAATCGAACATTTAACGATATTATGGGAAAGTAAGCGCTTCCGTGCTTCGCGAGGCACGTTAAGCCATTGGCGCCGGCTGTCATATGATGGCGGTCGGTAAGCCATGTCAGAGGCCTTATGGGCGGCTTGATAACTTCTGACAGTAAGGCCCGCCACTGTCTTACAATCCTACACCAACCCGGGTTGGTGTAGGATTGTAAGACAGTCCGGACTTGGCCCCCGTGGTGGAGTATGGTCTAAACTTCCTGCGATGCAGGAAGAGACCCGTCCCCCAGCAGTGGGGACATACAAGGGTTGATAACGAATGGGACAGTACATACTAAACAGATTAGAACACTGATTTAGTTTTAAAATATAAATGAGATTCCCAAGGGCAAGGATATATATTTGTGCCTTTCGGAGTCGAGACTCTGGGGCCATAGGGTCCGGAGGCGAGACTCCTCTTTAAGGAGATCTCGTCGCGCCTAGTCGACGCTTCAGGAGACCCGAGGGCTGGTACTTACTTTGGCCAAAGATTATTCTTTGGCCAAAGTAAGTACCAGCCCGGTCAGCTAGGCTTATGCCTAGCCATACAGCGAGGCAATGCCGCCAGCCTTCTTGATACTCTGCCGCCCGACAGCGATCTGGCTCAAATATTTTATTTAAATTAGAATGTTTTAGGTTTAGTTCCATTTTTATCATTAATTATTATTATTATAAATATTTAAGCTATAAAAAATATAAATAAAAAACAAAGTAATAAAGTTCTGTGAGATTCCCAATATTTTGAATAAAATAAATAGTATATTTCATTACAAGTGCGGAAAGGCTGTCATTGCAAAGAGTTCCGACCGAAGGCGAGGGTTGACAGTCGGAATAAGTTGCAATGACGGTTCCGCACGTGTACTGAACGACTATTTTTAATATAGTTGCGAAAAAATTAAGCAATTTAATAAAGAAAAATTGTTTGGAAAATGGCGCCAACCGTAAAAGAATATAATCAGAGTTTTTTTTTTCACCCATTCTGGTAGGCAAAGAGAAACATGCCCATACAGCCAGTTTTCAGTAGCATTTTCTTATTGATATGAAATGAAATGAAACCTAACTTAACTCATTCAATCAAATCATTAAATCTCATATTGTAACAAATTAGTAAACTTCTATGATTTTTTTAGTAAAAACTTCGTGGTTGGTTTTTCTTTTTAATAGAGCTTATTTTGACAGTTGGGAAAGAAAACGCACGAGTGCGGAAAAGGTAAAAAAAAAACACGAGTGTGTAATAGCCCACATCCCGCACGCTATAGGTTCGTCCCTGTAATACTGAGCAACTGTATTAAAAATATTATTATACTGCTTTCAGTAACAGCAGATTTTGACTGAAACAGCAATCACAAACTTGACCCGTGACGTTTGACGTTCGATTTTGTAGCAGCCCAATTTTTTGGATATAATTGTTAAACCATATTCGTTAACGGAAATCAAAATTCGTATAATATAACATAACGATTTGCCAGAGGATCAGACCTTTATAGAGCGCCTAAAACGTAAAATCTCATCAAATCACACAAACCCTTTTAGGTATTTCAGAAAGTATTAAACTGAGCAAAATTTCATAGAACAGAAGTTGTAAAACACAATCTCTAATGGGCAAGTTTCAGACATTTTAGTAGTAATCTGTATATAGCCGCTTCATAGGAAGAGCTTCGAACTCCGATCAATAAACCGGGTCTAGTTTTAACAATGAAAGGCTTTATGAGCTGCGGTGAGCGCTCGCTGCAGCAGGCGTTGCTGCCACGACGCAGGCGTTCAGTGACTGATCGAGAGACAGCGCTCGCAGTAATTCCCAGCTCTACATTTTGAGCTTCTTGCAAGGACACGAAGGAGAGAAATTTGTATACGAAACCAGAACAACATAAGAGCCTTACCGTATAAAACAGCACTATTTGGTAAAAGTTTCTTCGGAATGGCATCAAAAATCTTTAATAAACTACCTAAAATACTGCGAGATGTCGACGATCTACCATCTTTTAAACGTGATTTGTTTAATTTACATCTATCGAAAGGCTATTACAGAATAATTGAATTTCTGGATGAGCGTGTATTTTAGGTCCGATAAAATGTATACTTAAGTGTGAAGCCTAATGTTGACTTGCAATCTAAATCTATATACTTAATAAAATGCATGCTTTAAGGTGCTTAATGCTTTAAGTTTAAACCTTTCGATATTGTCACACCAGATTGGTGGTTACATTGAGACTTGATGTACTTCTAAACAACCCCGCACATGTAATTTATGACAATAAATATATGATTGATCGATCGATCGATTGATTGATTGATTGTTTGATTGATTGATTGATTGATTGATTGATTGATTGATTGATTGATTGATTGATTGATTGATTGATTGATTGATTGATTGATTGATTGATTGATTGATTGATTGATTGATTGATTGATTGATTGATTGATTGATTGATTGATTGATTGATTGATTGATTGATTGATTGATTGATTGATTGATTGATTGATTGATTGATTGATTGATTGATTGATTGATTGATTGACACCTTGTTGTTACGTCTGGGAATCTCTACACGAATAAATTTCCTCAGCCTCGGCCAAGATTATGTAAGTACAAGGCGAATTTTGCATCCGATGTTATTTATCTAGCCTTTAAACGTCCCATTGCAGGGCACAGGCCTTCCGCAGTAAGAGAATACGGGCTTAATTACCACGCGTGCCCACTGTCAATCGGAAATTTCACGGGTGTATTTGAACACCTAAGACACTCAGGTTTCCCCATGATGGTTTTCTTCAGATTAGCGAGTGGTATTGCTACTACAAGTTCACAAAAGTTTTATTATTATTGCTATTAAATTCTTTATTGTACCAGTACCGGGCCCTTTATTGTACCGGGCTTAATACTTAATAGTATTTTATTCTAGGCAACCAAAAGGTGACGTGGAGAAGGTGGGGGGGGAGGAGTGTCAAACAGTGAGGTGATATATTGTAATTATCTTTTAAAATGAAACTATGTAATTTATATATACAATACATAAACAAGCACATAAACAAAGATAGTGCATACATATCTATATCGTTATCAACCTTTGTATGTCCCCACTGCTGGGGCACAGGTCTTTTTCTGCAGCGCAGGAAGGTCAGGCCATACTCCACCACGGGGGCCAAGTCCAGATTGGTGGAGGATTGTAAGACAGTGGCAGGGAAGTTATCAAGCCGCCCATAAGGCCTCTGACATGGCTTAACGACTGCCATTACATGACAGCCGGCACCAACGGCTTTACGTGCCTAGCAAAGCACGGAAGAATGACACTAGCGGTAATCACGGGACGGTCACCCATCCTGCACCTGACCACGCCTGTTGCTGCTTAACTCAAGTGATTGATTCCAATTACTCGGTTCGCCCAGGCCACGAGCGCTATAAACGTACATACAAGTTTTAAGGAAATTGTTTTAATTTTCATAAACAATCAGAATCAGAATAGTTTAAAACTTTGAACATAGGTTAAAAGTGTTAAATTCAGGTCTTAAATATATTTCTTAATGATCATTCCATGTTCTACCCACTGGTATTAATGATCTAATGGTAGAGGTATATTGTAATGATAAAATGTTCTAGGACGATAGAGATATTCTTCTCACTCTAAGTACTCTATACAGTCTTCCAATATTAACGAAGATTCGCACTATCAATAGATCTTACGACATCTCCATGGCTCATCGACATTGAGTCAGAACTAATCTAAAGCGTGGAGCAGTGGACGGAGTTCTCGTAAAGTACTTGTGACACAAAAGGTCCTACCACTCCCACCTGGGGCGAGAGCTTTGACTCGCGACGTTTGCTCCATAATTGCAAATATCTGCAGTTGCATTACTAATCCCAGTAGGAATCCCGACACAGTTCGCTTTGCGCCGCACGACACCCGTGTTCCTTTCGAAATAAGGCGGAAAATCCAATAGACAATGGCCAATGTAAATTTGTAGCTAAGCAAAAGCAATATTCTGTGGTACCGCCTAGATCTGTTTTGCGGTTTCGCTGCGATACAGATAGAATAACCTTTGAGGGTTTCATCAGCCTTTTTATTGGAGAACGTCTTTTAGGATAGAGAATAGATATATAGGTAGATAGATCATATATTTACATTCGAAACACATACGTATACAAAGTGAAGCGATAGAAATCTAGTTACAAGTCACAGCACGAAGAAAGCATAAACAAAACAGTAGCTTACATGAAAAGCGAAACACATAGACAATTAACCATACAATACACGGTATGGCAATGTACCCGAGCAATGTACTGGACTAAGAAGCTTACAAATACAAAACATTTATTTCAAATTACGGAAAACAACATAAGATTAGCATTGAGCCCTGCACTAGGAAATCCTGTATCGCAGGCGCTCGACTACGTTTAGCTTACATAATAGTTTCAGAGAGTCTATTGCTACAGACAAAACAGATAAAATGAAAAAAGAAAACATGTGTTACCGGGAAATTTAATAACAATAAATTTGTGTTACTAAGCATGCAAATTAGTAACACGAAGTAATGAAACAAAAACTTAACGACGACAAAAACGTATGTAAGGGTGCGTTTGTGTGTGTATACGTGTGCGCGTGCATGTGTCAAGATTAGAGTGCGTCTATGTGTGTGCGTATTCGTTGTTGGTTGTGAGAGTATTGTGTGACAAATTAGGTCTTTATGTGCGTGTAACCAACAGAGATTCAGTATCATCGGAATTAAGGGTAAGCAGCCATTTTTTTACTACATGTTTGACTTAAGACGAATAAGATTCCGACCGATTAATTTTGGCCCTTCTACTCAAGTGTGAATAAATCAATGCAATGTAGCTGTTGAAATTTCCTTCAAGGAGCGTATCTACTCGTAATTTAATAAACAAACACTCTTCATATTTTCTCATTTGGAGGATGAGTTCCGCAACTTATCACGAGACAGTCTTTTTTGTTAGCACTTAAGTAATTATACATTTTAGTCGCTTTATTCTAATAATTCCTTTTATGATTTACGTTTTTGTTTTTTCTATTACTTGTTCAAATGGTAAACAGCTCTTGTTAGATCTTGATAGAAATGGGCATTTATTTTTTAAAAATTATGTTGCGATTTCTTCTTTATGAAATATACAATAATGAGACGACCTCGGTGACGCAGCGGCTCGGCACGCTGACTGTAAAACCGAAAGTTTCGGGTTCGATCCCCGGCCGGGTCAAAGTAGGAAACGAACTTTTCCAGTTGGTCTCGGGTCTTGGACGTTATCTATGTATTTATTGTATTAAATCTATCGTCGAGCTAGCACCTATAACACAAGCCATTTAGTTGTACCATTGAATTTGAAGTAAATTCAATGGTTGTACTTAGTATAGGGCTAACGAGATTTCTGTGTAATATGTCCATGACTATTTATTTATTATTATTTATTTGTGAAGACTGTACTATGTACTGTGATCTAAATGAGTGTTCTATCCACAATATACAACCAAAAATGGTATTGAGTAAAAGTAGACAAACTGATATAATACACGTTTTTAAAACTAAGTGCGTACTTAATACTACTATTACCTACGACACATACAACTAAGTTTTTTTATACAATTTTTTTATTTTTAATGCACTAACCCGTGCTAAGGACAAATTTAATAACCTATTTAGAGGCTAAAACTTTCACCCATGCCGGGATTCGAACCCGCAACCTCTGGCTATCCGTGCCAGCGCTCTTCCAATTGAGCCAATAGGTGACTTACCGGCATCAGAGAAATTTCGAACCTCTTTACACTATTCTCTGTACTACGTACAGGCAGCGACATCTGGCTTAAGCAAATTGCATCACTTATAGCCCCGACTACCTACTTTGCAGTTAGGTTTTACATCGGAACGATATCACTGTACCCACATGATTATACTATTATTATATTTTTAATGCACTAACCCGTGCTAAGGACAAATTTAAAAACCTATTTAGAGGCTAAAAATTTCACCCATGCCGGGATTCGAACCCGCAACCTCTGGCTATCGGTGCCAGCGCTCTTCCAATTGAATTAAGTTTTTTTTGTCACTATAGTTGTTGATGATGGTAGGACTTTTTATAGAATGAAGGTTTTAACTGCCTACTGCTGCCTGCTTAGAGATTTTCTCGTATACGCTGTTATTATCAGGGTATCCTAGTGTGGGGCCAGAAGCAATGTATATAACTGTATGTAAATGTTATGTTATGTTGTGTTGTGATGTGTTATTTTATGTTATGTTATTGATTTCTTTTAATTGTATTGCTGTATCTCTGAAATAATTAAGTATTTAGGGTTGTTGATGGCAATCATGAAATCCTATTAGGTTTACTTATTGCAACTGATGTATTTTTTTTAGATGATTTGAGAAAAGATGGTCAGAGTAGAGTTTTTTTTCCGCTGCCTTTTTCTCCACTACAATTACCCGAAGGCAGCGGTTTACATTGTACATTGACATTCAGCAAACAGAATGTAAATTCTTTACGTTGTAATAAATTAATTTGAATTTCAATTTTAATTTTAATTATTCTTACATGTGGCTGAAATTACAATGACAAAAGTAAACGTTCTGTGTCTTTAAGCATGTCGCAGCGACGCTTACAGATGGGTGAGCTCCGGGTTCGATCCCGCGGGACCACTGAGCCACAACTGTACCAGGATGTACTTCAGCAGAGTTGTCGGATTGAGCTGCGGTTGCAGCGAACTGGTTGCTCGGTCACCATGAACTTGATTACTTGACACTATTCCTTATTAATGTTCTATCTATCCTTTTAATCGTTAATTACCTAAGTAACCTATAAATGTCTTACTGAAGTAGAAGAAGAGGAAAAACATTTAATAAAGCTACAGTTCACACGCCACAATACTGCAAGGCACAGGCCTACTCTCAGAGATAGAGTATGGGTTTAATTACCATGAGTGCCCACAGCAAATTGGTAATTTTAAGCGCTGATGTATTTATAAACCTCAGACAATTAAGTTTCCTTACGATGTTATTAATTACGAAGGAATAAATAACATTGGGATGGGCAGCAGCGCCCCCTGCAGAACAATTCCACAAAACTGCGATCCCCAACCCGCATGCCCAGCGTGGGGATTATGGGCATTGCTCCCCAATGATGGCACTACCTTACCAGCAGTGGACTAATATAGCCTGTAGAAGAAGAAGGAGAATAAATAACATTGTTCGTTGTGAGTCCAGGACAAGTGATTGTATTTGATCTAGTTTACGCTCCAGTCTTTCCACAAATAGTGCATTCTGTTGTATTGCATCATTTAAAAACCTAGTTAGAGGCTAAAAATTCCACCCATGCGGGTATTTGAACCCGCGACCTCTGGCTATCCGTGCCAGCGCTCTTTCCAACTGAGCCAATGGGCGACTCACCGGCATCAGTGAAATTTCGAACCTCTTTACACTATTCTCTGTATTACGTACAGACAGCGACATCTGGCTGAAGTAATTTGCATCACTTGCAAATTACTTGCAAATAGTGTAAAGAGGTTCGAAATTTCACTGATGCCGGTGAGTCGCCCATTAGCTCAGATGGAAAGAGCGCTGGCACGGCTGGCACGGATAGCCAGAGGTCGCGGGTTCGAATCCCGGCATGGGTGGAATTTTTAGCCTCTAAATATGTTTTTAAATTGTCCTTAGCACGGGTTAGTGCATTAAAAAAAAAACATAATTGTAAGATCCCCCGCGGACATATTATACAATTTATATTCACCGCCCTAGTTTCGGCCATGTAAAATTAATTGGAAAAGAAAGACAATAAATAAACTATCTAATCTAATCTGCATGTATTGACTAGTCTTTCTGTGTGCTAGCCCGACTGAGCTGTCTGGATAGTATAGGTGCTAGGCAAGGCTACAAAACTCTATCCTAGGCATTGAAGAATCCGAGGGGTCCCATCACCCATCAAGTGTAAGTGAAGGTGCCACTGGACGCTGTATAACCTCCTGGGTGCCCTTCGAATATTAATGTACTTACGTATACCTAATAATATAAACTTACATATATAACTATACTTGACGGCCTCGGTGGCGCAGCGGTTTGGCACGCTGACTGTAAAATCGAAGGTCTCGGGTTCGATCCCCGGCCGGGTCAAAATAGGAAACGACCTTTTCTAGTTAGTCTCGGGTCTTGGATGTTATCTCTGTATTTATTGTAATCTATGGTCGAGTTAGCACCTATAACACAAGTCATTTAGTTGTACTTCGTTTAAGGCTAGCGAGATCTGTGTAATATTTCCATTAATATATATTTTTTTTCATATGTAAATAAATACTATTACAAATATAACAGCAAACATGAAAGGAAATAGTAAATGCGGTTTACCTTTTAAATTAACTAAAACTTATTTAAACTTGATTTTGTTACTTGCGCTCACAATCTTCATTGCCAAACCCACTAAAGTATCAGTACAAGCATTGTTAAAAAGAGCCTAAAGTCTAGCTTTCGTGAAGGTCGTACAATAAAGGACAAGGTGACGAAGCGAGAAAGTTGTGATTGACGCTTCGACAAACTAATTAATACGTAAATATAAGTCCCATGTAGATTAGCCCGCAGCCGACACGTCAGCTTTGTGAGGCGGCGGTGCGGGAGGTGCGTTTACATTGCGCCAGTTACTGTTTGTGCGGGCAACAACTCTCCATCGAGATTCCAGACATTTTAGCACTGTTTCACAAAATGTTGTGCTAAATAGCGGGAAAGAAAGTTGGGGCTCATCGTGGCCACTGCCGCTTAACAATTCTAAGCACAACATATGGATCTCAAGATATATTTGTTTTGCACTTAGAAACCACACATACACAATGTAATGTAATGTAATATAATTTACAATTGTTTGATTATGATGATATCCACCCATTTGTATGTCCCCACTGTTGGGGCGCGGTCTCTTCCTACATCGCTGGAAAGTTAGGCCATACTAAGCCATATACCACCTCGGGGGCAAAGTTCGGGTGGGTGGATGATTGTAAGACAGTGGAAGCCTTATTGTCAGAAGTTATCAAGCCGCCCAAAAGGCCTCTGACTTGGAATGAAAAGGTTTTATTCAAAGTAGCACAGAAACTACGGCTTGATGAACGTTACAATTTAAGCTAGGTGTCCAAATCAAAATCTAGATCATTTTAGAGAAAAAATGGACAAAAAACTCCAACTCTGGATTAACGACTGCCGTAACAGCCAGCACCAACGGCTCAACGTGCCTTGGAAAGCACGCAAGCGCTCAGAAAAAATGAAACTAGTGGTAGTCGCGGGATGGTCAACCATCCAGCACCTGATCGCGCCCGCTGTTGCTTGACCCAAGTGATTGATTCCAATATCTCGGTTCTACTTCCTTATAAATCAGAAAATGTCTAGTATTTTCTAAGGTTAACACGAGAAGTAGACATAATTAAAACTGTTTTTACACGGATTTATGCTCGTTTATTACATTTTTACAATTTTCCAACGTTTCGGCACTTTTTAGGTGCCGTGGTCCCGGATGACTGATGATGATGATGACGGAAGTCATCCGGGACCACGGCACCTGAAAAAGTGCCGAAACGTTGGAAAATTGTAAAAATGTAATAAACGAGCATGAATCCGTGTAAAAACAGTTTTAATCAGAAAATGTCTTTCATACGGTACTAGTACTTGCCGGACGGCAGGGCCCTTTACTAATGTACTAACATTGCGTTGGGCACATGTGGTAATGGATTCCATGTTCTTTCTTCAACAAGGTGCTTTATACCCGACCCTTACTAAGCTTATGTAAACACGGCATTAGTCTTTCCAAAGTTGGGGCTATTAATCATAAGTCAAGAAAGTTGGAAGTCTATCGCAGATTACGCGCCGAGCGGTGTTGCCATATGAGAGTTCTTGTTGCCGAGTGGGGAACTAAAGGTGGATCAGGAACTCATGTAGTATGGGAACATTTTTTTTTAAATATAACTAAATGTATGCACAATTTCAGTCGCCCTCAGGCTATACTAGTCCACTGCTGGGCATAGCCCTCCCCTAAAGGCGCTCTTTATTGTTTTACTCGGATCGTGGCACATTGCCCCTGATCTCAGACAACGTCTCTGGGATACAGGTGTGTGCTTATGCTATCTACTTTTTTATATTAAGTATTTCATTCATATTATCATGAATGTGGATCGTGGTAAATGGTTGGCCGGCCTTGGTCTCTAGTTTTATTTATAGTTTCTTTGTCAGTTTCTTTTTGCCGAAACTGATGATAGTAACGTTATATATTTAACTCCATTAAATAGTGCAATGATTAAAACCAAGTTCGGATGTTTTTTGTCCATTTTTTTCTCCAAAATGATCTAGATTTTGAAATGGACACCTAGTTTGATTTGTTACGTTCATTAAGCCGCAGCTTCTGCGCTACTTTGAATAAAATCTTTTCATTTCATAACTTTATGAAGTTAACTTTGTAAGATGCATAGGCATCGAATACCTTAATCAGAAATTTCAATATAGCATTGAAATATAATGTTACTTCCAAGTCTGTTCACGATAAACCTCCGCCGTGTATTCATGTTTAGCATTTTACTACTATCAATCAATATTTACATTTGTGGAACTATTAATAAACTTTTAGTATCAAATCTATCATTTTCGCAAAGACTATATTTAAAAACCTATTAAGAGGCTAAAAATTTCACCCATGCCGGGATTCGAACCCGCAACCTCTGGCTATCCGTGCCGTATCCGTGTGTATCCGTGCTGGCACGGATAGCCAGAGGTTGCGGGTTCGAATCCCGGCATGGGTGAAATTTTTAGCCTCTAAATAGGTTTTTTAATTTGTCCCTCTAATAATATAGTCTTTATACTATTTTTATTTTTAATGCACTGTGAACTGAATTTTTATTATTGTAATCAAATAATTTGTTTTCGCTGTTGATGTCCTTAATAAAATTATAACATAAATAATATAGTCTTTATACTATTTTTATTTTTAATGCATTAACCTGTGCTAAGTTAATGCATTAAAAATAAAAATAGTATAAAGACTATATTATTTCTGTTATAATTTTATTAAGGACATCAACAGCGAAAACAAATTATTTGATCACAATAATAATAATTCAGTTCACAGGGCCAGCAACAGATATCCACAAATAGGCAGTTCTTAGTTTTACGAGTTTCTGGTCCCGCTGTACCGAAGCACCTTTATTAGGCTTTATTGTGCGTAAGTGAACTTGCTCGTTTGTCTCAACGTGTTGTAGGCACAGAATGGAGGTTGTTTATGAGTCAGTTCGACACAGAGGATAATAAATATGAAACATACTCGTAGAATATTTATGATGTTTAATCTGGGAGGCGTGGGCGGGAAAATAACTACTGAACATGTCAGACTAAGACATTAAGCAAAATAATAGACGAGTATGGTTGGCGAAACAATACTCTGATTTACAAGTAAATAAACTTACGCCTGTATTTCAGAGATGTAGGCAGAGACCAGGGTACACCACTTGCTAAGATCCCGATAGATCTACACTGGCATGCATAACTAAGTACTACGCTGTTAACATTTTAATTTTTTTCTGAACTATAGAAGTGAGGCATTTCAAATTAAAAATGTACAATAACATATTCTATCACTTTTCTTTGAAACTATTTAATTAATTGGTGTATCAAAATGAAATGTGTTTTCGATTCCTTCTTATTTTGGAAGTATGTCTTTTAAATTTTTGCAATTTTTGATTGCAATTTAAAAAGTGTTATACCTACTTAGTTTTGCAGGCCAGTGTATTTCGCTTTATTATCGCTCATAAGTCGTTGCATGCACGCACGCGGGTTTTCGGTACTTCAGTCTGAAGTGTAGATGTCATGTAAATATATGTATATGTAGGATAGAAGGAAAACATCGTGAGTAATCCTGAGTGTCTGAGGTGTTTACCTACCTCAGTGCATGAAATTGCTAATCCAGGGTAAAAAGTCAAGCGTGCCAGAATACTTTCCAATCTAATGATCGATATATCACTGCCGCACTCCCTTAATGAATGTTTATGAAGCAAAAAAGATCTGTCACGATCGTGGCAAGATGCAGGCCCCAAGGTCTGAATCTTGCCACGATCTTTTTAATAGATCAGTCTCCCCCTCTGGGATACCGGATGAATTTACTTTGTGCTGTAACTTACTATGTAACTAAACCTAACTACCCAATGGGCGCTTTTCCATCAGCCAGCACGGCACCGCCACGGCACCGGCGTGACTTATCACTAAAAGTGATCTCTTCCAGACAACCTTTGGATGGACTTAATAATAATAACATAACATTTACATACAGGCACATACATTGCTTCTGGCCCCAAACTAGGATACCCTGTGTCGTGGGAACCAGAAACAACGACATCACAAACATGTAAACATCCAAGACCTGGGCTTTTTTTTTGTTCCCAGCCGGGATTCGAACCCGGGACCTCTTGCATGGTAGGCAGATGCGCTACCGCTACGCCACAGAGGTCGTCATAATCATGGTTGCAATCCTTTTGTTTTCTGGAGGTGCAATAAAGTATTCTCTATCTATCTATTTATGATTCACTCTGTCTAGACGGTTGCGCCGGGCAGCTATTATAAAGAAGTATCGTTGCAGTACCTACTTATAGAACCTTAGGCCCCTATAAAGCCACTTTCGTGCGATTTGTCGCTATTCGCATCCACAGTGAAGTGAAATACGGCCCGAGAGTAGCGGCTTGCATAGTAAATTGACATTCATCAAACAAATATAAATAGTTTTATTATTTCTATTATACAAAATACATTTCATCCTTCTAGACAATACAATATCTAGACAATCGGAATCTAAATTCTTTACGTTGAAACAAATTATTGATTTCTGATTACAGGCCCTCTGCCTATCTGAACACATCATCCGACCATCGTGCTGCGCTACACCCACTGATTGCCGAATGCAGCAATAAAGCATTCAGCTATCAGGATCCTGATAGGCCAATGCTCATATAAGAGGACCCCTTCTTGTCTGCTTACCACCCTGACGATACATTTTACGGCAGATCAAACAGGAAAATTAAATGTTTGCCTTCGAGATCACTCGACTGAGGGTTTGGCGAACTTTATACGATGCCTGTAGATCCAGAGTACACAGTCATATCGATTGAAAATACATGTATTTTAACGACAAAAAACATAGAAAAACTATTGGTGTCATGATGATTTCCGGGAGACAAATTTACGGTATACAACACTGAACGCAATAAATTTAAGAAAAGGTGTGATATTAAATCTTAATTTCAAAAGATTTCATTTTGAATACGGTTGTTGAGAAGTTAGAGAAGATATAGTTTATCAGCACTCGATTTAGGTTTGTTAACATGTTCGTTAGAAAAAATATCAAAGACTTCGAATATATTAGTAGCCATGATAACGTTACCACTAAAAGTAACATAATTTGTAAGTTTTACAATTAAAAATTATTACACTGCTAATTAAGGTAAACTTTTTTTGAAAAGAGTAAATGTGGAGTTTCTTTGTTAGATTTTTCTCCACGCAATCTATTGAATGTTATTTATATAGATAGATAAAAATAATTGATTTGGACGACTACGACGACGACGTTATTGCACGACTTATTGAACTAGCAATCTTGTAACGTGCAATGTCCTTATAACGTTAAGCATAACGTAACGTAACGAAATGCAATTTCAGACATGTAGTATTCATTCATGATTCGCGATGCTCATACATATTTATAAGAGCTCGTGGCCTAGGCGAACCGAGTGATTGGAATCAATCACTTGGTTAAGCAAGCAGGATGGGTGAGCGTCCCGTGACTACCGCTAGTGGCATTTATCCGAGCGCTTCCGTGCTTCGCAAGGCACGTTAAGCCGTTGGTGCCGGCTGTCATATAATGGCAGTCGTTAAGCCATGCCAGAGGTCTTATGGGCGGCTTGATAACTTCTGACAGTAAGGCCCGCCACTGTCTTACAATCCTCCACCAACCCGGACTTGGCCCCCGTGGTGGAGTATGGCCTAACCTTCCTGCGATGCAGGAAAAGACCCGTGCCCCAGCAGTGGGGACATACAAGGGTTGATAACGATAACGATACATATTTATATCGCGATTAAACTCGTTTAATATATTATAACTAAGGCTATTGTACGATTTTTACCAATGCGACGATATTTTGTTGTTACGGTTGTCGCCCAATGTAAATTCGGCGATAGATAGAGAATAACCAAACGAATACGAGTGAACAGATCAATATTCCAATCGGATTAGCCGATGACTCTATTCAATTCCGTATGGCTCCTGATTGGCACATTCTGCACTTACTATTTGACAAAACAAAACATCTGCACTTACTATTTGATGACCTCTGTAGCGCAGCGGTAGTGCATCTGCCTTCCATGCGAAAGGTCCCGGGGTCGAACCCCGACTCCAAATCCCCCACGTCTTGGATCTTTACACGTTTCTGGTTCCCACGACACAGGCTATCCTGGTGTGAGGCCAGAAGCGATGTATGTGCCTGTATGTAAACGTTATGTTGTCTCATGGTCATTCATAATTCATTTATTGATCTGTGAGTCACAAGTACCTACATAAAGATGTTATGAATTTAAAAAGTTGAGTTTTTCTGTGCTCTACTTAAGTAGGCATACAAGTCATGTCCAATTAGGATATAATTAGTATTAAATTGCAATAATAAAATCAAAATTGTAATAATCAAATTAAATTATTAATAATGTCAATAAAATTCTAGAATAAAATTTTAATCTTTATTGGATACTTAAGCTACGATTATATTCTTTTTTATTCACTAACGTGTGCTAAGGACAGTTTTAAAAAACCTATTTAGAGACTAAAATTCCACCCATGCCAGACCCGCGACCTCTGGCTCTGGCACGGTTACCCAGAGATCGCGGGTTCGAGTCCGGCATGGGTGGAATTTTTAGCCTCTAAATAGGTTTTTTGGAAGCGCTCGTGGCCTAGGCAAACCGAGTAATTGGAATCAATCACTTGGTTAAGCAACAACAGGCGCGGTCAGGTACAGGATGGGTGGGCGTCCCGTGACTACCGCTAGTGGCATTTTTCCGAGCGCTTCCGTGCTTCGCAAGGCACGCTAAGCCGTTGGTGCCGGCTGTCATATAATGGCAGTCGTTAAGCCCTGTCAGAGGCCTTATGGGCGGCTTGATAACTTCTGACAGTAAGGCCCGCCACTGTCTTACAACCCTCCACCAACCCGGACTTGGCCCCCGTGGTGGAGTATGGCCTAACCTTCCTGTGATGCAGGAAGAGACCCGTGCCCCAGCAGTGGGGACATAAAAGGGTTGATAACGTAAATAGGTTTTTTAATACTTAAGCTACGATAAAATTTAAAAATGTCAATACACAATGAAATAGTGCAAACATAAAATGTCAAATACGAGTTACAAATGTAAATGTAAATATTTAAATTTAAAAATTATTCACATGTATAAATGTGTGAAATTTGATCCAGTTGCAGGTCAGCGAGGTGTGACGTAGTTGATGAGTCAGAACTGGGATCATACCCGCGGTCTCACTGCGGTTGATTTACGGCGGACTCCGTGCGTCGATAAATCTCTTCCAGTGCACGACAGCGCGACTCTGACAAAAGATTTATGATCTAAACGCGGGTGTTGCACTATTTGCGGCAGTTTGCTCCCTCGGGGACTTTTCGGAATGTGGTTCCAGAGCCAATAATAGTTACGGCTTCGGAAGCATAGGTATACCGTAGCCTTTGCAAGTCCCATTGGGGATAAGTACCTTATCAAAGTTGCCTGCAAAGCTTGTTATTACGATTCCGCTACATAGCTACTATGCTTGCTGCCACGAAAGTCTTTGTTGCGATCATTAGAACACTTCACACTCGGGTTTCCTCACGATGTTTTCCTTCACGGTTAGCGAGTGCTTTTGCTACTACTAGTTCACAAATGTTTGTTTGTTACACTTTATTGCACAATTAAACCACAATAGAAACTTAAAAACCATAGGTACAATGTAATAAAAGTTACGTACAAAGGCGGACTTATCACAACAGAAATTTCTTCCAGCGAGCCTAAAATTTTGGAATATAAAAAAAGAGAGCGGGCAAATAAAGTTCAAATAACATTTGGCCACTGCTACATACATTGTTAAGAAATTAAATACTATCTATCAATATACATACTACTCTAAATAACTTAGAAAACAAAGTCATTGGTACATGCCCGCACTAGAAATCGAACCTATTCTCTCGTTTCTGACTCCATTGTTCTACCCACTTGGCTACCGCCGCAAATAAGATACTGAGTTTATTATTTATTTCCAGAATAAGCCCTATACAATCTTAGTAATGATATCAACCCTTTACATGTCCTCACTGGTGGGGTACAGGTCTCTTCCTCCATCGCAGGATAGAAGGGCCAAGTCCGAGTTGGTGGACGATTGTAAGGCTGTGGCGGGTCCTACTGTCAGTAATTATCAAGCTTCCCATAGAGCCTTTGGCATGGCTTAACGACTGCCATTACATGACAGCTCGTGCCAACGGCTTAGCGCTAACTCGCTGGCCACTAGCGGTAGTCACCGGATGTTCACACATCCAGCACCTGACCGCATCTGTTGCGGCCTAACCCAAGTGATTCATTCCAATTATTAGTGCCATGAGCGCTTCAACAAAATAATAATAAAGTTAAGTCAAAGTAAATAAACGGATATTAAGTTTACTAAGCAAAACATTCACGCTTAATAACATCCGAGGAGAGTGCCTCAGGAAACTCATTAGGATTCAAATCGCTTATTCATAAGTCGTGAAAGCAACAAATCACAAAGTGCCTTTAATCTTTATTGGTGTTAGACAAAAGCCCCATCTGCTGCTCAGGCAAATAAATAAACAGACAAGAGACATCGGCTTTGTCACAGCACAGAGAGACGAAGATGGCCCACTGGAATTAAAGGCAGAACAATGCATGAGTTCTGTGTTTTTTAAGCCATTATGTCGTCGTCGTCGTCAGGCTATACTAGTCCACTGCTGGACATAGCCCTCCCCTAAAGAACGCCACGTTGTGCTATCAAAGGGGGTAATGCCCATAATCCCCACGCTGGGCATGCGGGTTGGGGATCGCAGTTCGGTGGAATTAATCGGTGGAAGCCATTATGTAAACTCTGTTAATTAAGGACTTTGAAAGATTTTTTTGGAGGTTTTTTCCCATTTTTCTCCAAAACGATCTAGATTTTAAAATGGACACCTAGTTTGAATTGTAACGTTCATTGAGCCGCAGTTTCTGCTTTGAATAAAACCTTTTCATTTCATTTCGAGACGTCTCAAAGTGGTCTATTTAATTGACATTTTAATAGTAATAGTATTGTATAATTACACAATAGTTTAGATTAAAAGTATAATTACGAAAATTGGCCCTTAGTATTTAAGCGTCAATTTCTGAATTGAGAATTTCGCTAAGTAAATACTTAACTGTAGTGCTGTCTCATCGAATTTCTCAGCAAAGAGCGTGACAGAACGTCACTTAAGTATTTTTTTTTATTAGTATTTATTCAAGACATTTACAGAATACAATTTAAATACAAAAAAAAACCTTCACTGAAACGTGTCCAGGTTTATCTGTGAGGTGAGTTACTCGATTTTTAACTTAAGAAGTGTTGTTTTAGGGCATGTCGGCACGGGGTGCGATGCCAGATTACCTTCCCGTGTGCCCTTCCGCTTCCGTTCCTACTGATTCATTTTTGAACCAGTAGGAAGGGTAAGTGGCAAGAGCCGGTGCACCCTGGGCGCTGGTCAGTAACTTCTCTTTATGGGATCTTGCTGGCCAGCGGCGAAAAATCTGGCGGGAGGGGTCGCGTGGGCCCTGTTTCACTTTGTGGAGCGGGACCCAGGCGACCAACCGAATGAAGGACCGACTGGGGGGGGCGCCGCTGCGCGGAAGCGCGCGCGCCTCGTACCAGTCGGACCAGAGTGGCCGCCGGGACGCGGAGGGTCGGGGGACTCTCCGCGTCCATCACGGCGGGCCGGAAGGCGCCCTTGCGTGTTCCGAGGGTGCCTTCTGGCACGGAGGGGGCCCGCGCGGTCGCTCACCGCCTTCTCTGCTTTCAGAGAAGTGCTGGTGGGCGACGTGACGGGCCTCACGTGTGGGGCGTGCGGGGGCCAACAGCTCATTGGCCCCCATGCGCCCTAACGAGGAGGTGCGCCGCCCTCCTCTAGTCCCATTGGACCAGATAACGATGGGATGTGGGGGGGGCGGCGCGTTGGGGCGTGTGGTGGCCAAGGTCGTTTGCACTTGGCCACTATGCGCTCCAACGAAGAGATGCGGCGTTTTCTAGCCCCGTCGTCGAGCACCGACGGAGCAGGGGACGCCGCCGAAGGAGTGCCCGAAAGGGCGCCCGCAGACGGGGTCGCGGAAGTGTGCGTAAGCGTCCCCGTGGCCCCGTCCTTTGCGGTGCGGAGGAACACCAGGAGTTTTAGTCGGTATACCGCCCTTTTCAGGGCGGGGAGTCCGACATAACCACTGTGCTCTCCCGAGCCGGTGGTACCCGTAATTGGGGTTTCTCCTGGGTGAAAAAAAAAAAAAAAAAGGGCATGTCGGCACTTATTTAGTTCAAACTGGATTTTTTCAACAAGTTCGGTGGGTAGTTCGTTTAGAATCATTGGCAGAATGTACTCCGCTGTACGAGTCCCATAACAGTTGTTGTAATGCGGTAAAGTGTAGGTAGGAAGGTACTGCAGGTTCCGAAGTTGTTTAGGACGGGTTCTTATTTACTTAGTGAGCTTCTCAGTTCAGAAACCGGTCCACAGTTTTGTTGTCAATTTTCGTATCCCAATATTATCCACATTTTGTAATAGACACCTAGTTTGACTTGTAATTTTTATAAAGCTGCAGTTCATGTGCTACTTTGAATAAAACCTTTTTATACTATTTTAATTTTTAATGCACTAACCCGTGCTAAGGACAGTTTTAAAAACCCACTTAGAGGCTAAAAATTCCACCCATGCCGGGATTCGAACCCGCGACCTCTGGTTATCCGTGCCAGCGCTCTATCCAACTGAGTTAATGGGCGACACACCGGCATTAGTGAAATTTCGGCCTCTTTACAATATTCTCTGTATTACGTACAGGCAGCGACATCTGGCAGAGGTCGCGGGTTCGAATCCCGGCATGGGTGGAATTTTTAGCCTTTAAATAGGTTTCGCGGATCGCAAGCAGGGAAATGTTCTACAAAAAGTCGCATGGCTTATTGTTCGACATTGTCAGTGTAGTGTGTCGCAATCCTAATAGTGCTTTGTGATGACTGATTGAGGGTAGTCTGAAACCTCATCAGCCGAAGATGCGAACGGGTGCCAGACATCAGTCTTCTCGTGACCACGATGACTGTAACGTCGTCGAAACGTCGAGGTAAAATAGCAATAAATTACTACGCGATTAAGCCCCAAAAATATTATAACAATGTCCTAAATGTTCAGTAGCAATGAACCTAAAAGAAAAACCGTCTTAGCTGAGTGGTTAATCGTTACTTTACAAGTTAACGGAGTAAAATGTGACCAAAAATTAACTTTGTACAAAATCCATTTAAATTACGTTGAAACGAAAACCCCCTCTGTCTACGGAACAAATTCAAATTAAAATCAATTTATTTCAACGTAAAGAATTTACATTCTGTTTGCTGAATGTCAATGTACAATGTAAAATGTAAGCCGACGCCTTCGGGCCGTATTGTAGTGGAGAAAAAGGCAGCGGAAAAAATAACTCCACTCTGACCATCTTTTCTCAAATCATCTTAAAACCAAATACATCAGTTGCCATATGTAGACCTAATAAGATTTCATGATTGCCATTAACAACCCTAAATGCCAAAGCATTAGTCAAATGTCTCACAATAATAGGGGAAAACATAAGTGCTGCGGCCAGACACACGAACAGCACTCGTTCACGAGCATAACGCAGTGGTCAGCCATCATCAGTCTCAACCATTTTGGAGGGAACCCAACACTGCACGTGGCACGTCACGCATTTGACAAGCTTTTACAGTTAGCACTTAATTATGTTGTTTCACTTTATCGTTCTTGTAAATAACATATAATGAAATACAACACTCTTTAGGATAAATCATCATGAGATACACAAGAAAATTAACACTGCCTTTAGAAAGTTTGTATGTCTGTCTGGAAGGCTGGACCAGGATTGGCCGACGAAAGCGATCTGACTGATTTTTATGGTGGGGCACCGGTTTAAGCCAAGGTTGCTGTGCGCCAAAAATCAGCCTTCGAACTTCTTTTGATTTAGAACTATTTGACATAATACGAAATCATCAAGGTATTACATAAACTAATTTTTAGGTAATCCACGCAAATTAGAATAAGCAAATAAAATCACGATAAATGAGGCTAAAATAAATTATTAAATGCATATCTTTTCGCTGGGCCCTACTATTAAAAAACCTAGTTATTTTGTTTTAGTAGTTTTTTTTACACTTGCCTCGGATACTAATAACCAACCATCATAAAAATCAGCCAGACCGCTTTCGTGGGCCAATCTTGTTCCCTCAGCTTGTTAAACCCTTTTTGGCGAACTTTTTGAAACAAGTTTCTCAAAAACCTTTTTTTTATATCTTTGTTGAAAAGTATTTAATTACTTAATACTAATTACCCCGGCTATTAAATCAAATAGGCTTCAAACAGCGTGTACTTTGTGTGTTTTATAACACGTTTGAAAAACCAAATCCACGGTGCAGCGGTTTGGCACGCTGACTGTGAAATCGAAGGTCTCGGGTTCGATCCCCGGCCAGGGCAAACTAGGAAACGAACTTTTCTAGTTTATCTCGGGTCTTGAATGTCATCTATGTATTTATTTTATTAAGTCTATCGTCAAGTTAGCACCTGTAACACAAGTCATTTTGTTGTGCTTAGTATAGGGATAACGAGATCTGTGTGAAATATTCTTGAATATATATTTATTTATTATTTAAATCAATATCTGCGGTCTGATTATCTTCCTTGAGGGTAAAAGAATCCTAACGACTCCACTTTCAGGCTCACTTAGTAAGGATCGGGCGGTGCAGAAGACATCCCTGGGGCTTCCAAGCGGCGTAAGACTGGTTGGCCGCCACAGACATCCCTGGTAGAACGAAGTGGCTATGGTCCTGCGTGAGCTCCAGGCGAGCTACTGGCAAAAGACCTTGCAGGACATAGAAAAGGAGGCCATAACCCACTTCGGGTCGCTGAGCCAGCGGCGTCAGTAAATAAATAACGTCCTAAAACAACAGTTGCTTTGTAAATTACGAAGATTTATTGATGTATTTCAGCGCATTTTAATAATGTTTCTGTCTCGCACAAATTCAAGGTTTTTATTTTCGTCGAGGTCGTGGAGAAGTCCGTAGAGTCCGTCCTCCGACCAGGTGGGATGAAGATCTGCTAAAAACTGCCGGCAGATGCTAGATGCGGCAAGCTGAAGACAGTGCGCTATAGCGCTTATTAGGGGAGGGCTATTTCCAGCAGTAGGACTAAACAGCCTGATGAAGATGATGATGATGATGGGGGAGTCAAATTGAAACCTCTGAGGGATGTGGGATACCAGTCTAGTGTACTAAAATCTGTATAAATTATCTAACATAGATGTAAATTAAGAGATATTGATCGTTCATCAGGCCCGCCACTGTCTTACAATCCTCCACCAACCCGGACTTGGCCCCCGTGGTGGATGGAGTATAGCCTAACCTTCCTGCGATGCAGGAAGAGACCCGTGCCCCACCAGTGGGGACATACAAGGGTTGATAACGATACGATAACGATCGTTCATCTGTATTTATTTCGTCCTAGGCTTATTTTCAGTGGATCAGTCTTCTGCCGGCTGGAGCCATGGTCATTGAAATTCTCAACAAACAGGTAAACAAACAAACAACTTGGGAAATCTTTTGTTTACATTCACCATTGTCAACAGCCCATACAATCTATCGCAGTCGGGATACATATGCTACAAAATTCTGACTATGACGTACCTCTAGAAACAGCAACATTGAAGCTATTTTTATTGGGATAAAGCATATCCATTTTCAACCACATTTATTATTACTCCTAAGATACAGGTTACTTTAGTTTAGGAATCAGTACTGTTCGAAAATTGAATATACACATTGAAAGGTGAATTGCATGTTTTTGTCAAAAAATTACTTAATGTTACATCTTGAAGAAATCCGCTGGTTGGTCGGCTCCGCACGTAATGGCTGTCAGGGTATAGGTGCTGGAACAGGTTGCTCCATCTAAACCACAATTTCCCAGGCACTGCTGCGTCGGAGTGGTCCCTTCACCCATCTATTGTGAGTGAAGGTGCAAATTCAAATCATTTTATTTAAACGTAAAGAATTTACATTCTGTTTGCTGAATGTCAGTGTACAATGTAAAATGTAAGCCGCCGCCTTCGGGCCGTATTGTAGTGGAGAAAAAGGCAGCGGAAAAAAAACTCCACTCTGACCATCTTTTCTCAAATCATCTTAAAACCAAATACATCAGTTGCCATATGTAAACCTAAGAAGATTTCATGATTGCCATTAACAACCCTAAATGCCAAAGCATTAGTCAAATGTCTCACAATAAAAGGGGAAAACATAAGTACTGCGGCCAGACACACGAACAGCACTCGTTCACGAGCATTACGCAGTGCTCAGCCATCATCAGTCTCAACCATTTTGGAGGGAGATAGATGACCCGAACACCACGCTACCATTCCAATGATCTTTAGCAAACTTGCAGTTAAGTTTGTGTCACTGCCACGCAATATAAATCACCTCATTACGTAGATGTGAGACATTTGACTAATGCTTTGGCATTTAGGCTTGTTAATGGCAATCATTAAATCTTATTAGGTTTACATAATGGCAACTGATGTATTAGGTTTTAAGATGATTTGAGAAAAGATGGTCAGAGTGGAGTTCTTTTTTTCCGCTGCCTTTTTCTCCTCTACAATACGGCCTGAAGGCGGCTGCTTACATTTTACATTGTACATTGACATTCAGCAAACAGAATGTAAATTCTTTACGTTGAAATAAAATTATTTGATTTGAATTTAAAGAGCGAAGTTTATAGGCGAGTAGAATTTCGAATGATTCGCGATACTCATACATAGTTATACCCATTAAATAATCGTGATTAGACCGTTTAATATATAACTTAATCTATATTGATGCGGGAGACTCGTGCCCCAGCAGTGGGGACATACAGGGTTGCAATCGCAATCGAATTAATGCGCAGTTGTGGGCAATAGCCACATAAGTAGCTGCTTTGCAGACGTTAACGGTCACGTATAATATATAACTTTGTCATCATTATATCTGCATTGTCATATTAAATCAAGTATTGCTAGTCGGTTAGTATTTTATCAAAAAATTAATGCGATTCTATTCCGCGTTGATTGAGCTTGTACGTTGGAAGCGGCGATTTAATTTTGAAACATGCGATTTTATTCCGCTCAGACTAACCTTGTACTTTAGAAACATAATTACTTGTTAAAAAACCTATTTAGAGGCTAAAAGTTCCTTCACGGATAGCCAGAGGTCGCGGGTTCGAGTCCCGGCATGGGTGAAATTTTTAGCCTCTAAATAGGTTTTTAAATTTGTCATTAGCACGGGTTAGTGCATTAAAAATAAAAATAGTATAATCATGTGGGTACAGTGATATCGTTCCGATGTTAAACCTAATTGCAAAGTAGGTAGTCGGGGCTGTAAGTAATGCAATTTGCTTAAGTCAGATGTCGCTGCCTGTACGTAATACAGAGAATAGTGTAAAGAGGTTCGAAATTTCACTGATGCCGTGAGTCGCCCATTGGCTCAATTGGTAGATCGCTGGCACGGATAGCCAGAGGTTGCGGGTTCGAATCCCGGCATGGGTGAAATTTTTAGCCTCTAAATAGGTTTTTAAATTTGTCCTTATCACGGGTTAGTGCATTTAAAAATAAAAATAGTATAAAGTGAGATTTATTAATATCTTGTACCCAGTCTAGACTCGTGTATATCCAATGAATTTCTCAGTAGTAGTATGATGTGAACGAACTGCGTTCTCATTACAAGAGCCATTGTCGCCGCTCTTCATTTGTTTTCGCGCGATAGCGTAAGTCGAGTAGCGCGCCACGAGTAGTGCCAGCCCTACAGTTTTAAATCTGCAGTTGCCAACCTTGCAGATTTAGATACAATTTTTGCGAAACCTTTCCAGTTTTTGTCAAGCGCCATCTATTGTGTTTTTGTGAGTATCAAATTAATATTTACTAGCCTTGGGTAACTCAAGAGCTAGATATGAGTGGACACACAACTCCCTCGCCGTCAAGTGTGTCCCACTCATATCTCAGAGATGTTAACTATATCAGGCTCCCTCACACATTTCAACTCAGTACGGTAGTCATCTCCTGCTACTTTATCCAGCTCACACACAATGCGCGAGAGCGAGATCAACATCATCTGACATCGGTTACATTCGGCCGCATTTCTTGTCATAACCAACGAGCGATGAGAGAAAGTTCACCAAAAAAAAAAACGTGTGATCTGGATAAAGTAGGGAATAGGTAGACTAGACTGACTCACCACTTGTGTCTCTTGTTTCCACACGCACTTAGTTGATTGGACGTCGTATGAGCTAGGACACAAGTGGTGAGCGAGATATGATAGAGATATAGTGTTTCTCAGTAAGCAAAGATATGAGATATAACAACTCCCTCTAAGGACACACTTTGCCCAAGTCTAATATTTACATTTTTATCCAGTTGTTACAGGGGTTGATATCACGAGCACTGCACTGGCACTGTGACTTTATGAAAGCTGTCTGGTCTTTTGGCAGGACTGACCTTTCTGATGACGTACTAGGTATAAAATAAAGGCGTGTTAGTACGTAGTTTTTTTTTCTATTTTTATTTACGGTAAAGTATTCTCTATCCCCGGCTGGGGACATAAAAACCCAGGTCTGGGATGTTTACATGTTTGTGATGTCGTTGTTTCTGGTTCCCACGACACAGGGTATCCTAGTGTGGGGCCAGAAGCAATGTATGTGCCTGTATGTAAATGTGTAAATGTGTGTGAATGTGATCTATCAATCTAAAGTTATGTTGGTTGATGTTGAGACCTGCTGTGTGGTGTCGGCCTAGAGAAATTTAAAGGCGACTAAAGGACACAAACCGGGGGGTGGGCAGCAGCGCCTGCTGCAGTACAATTCCACCGAACTGCGATCCCCAACCCGCACGCCCAGCGTGGGGATTATGGACATTACCCCCTATGATAGCACAACATGCCGCTCTTTAGTGGAGGGCTATGCCCAGCATTGGACTAGTATAGCTTGACGACGAATGTTAAGAGCTACAATCAGCTTTAGGTGAAAGAAGAGAGTCAATTAAATTAATTTATTTATTGCAAGAAAAATAATTACATTACAGTTAAAACTATTACGTAATTAATTGCATTAAACATTATTCATTATTTAAACTGTAAGTTAAACTGGATTAAAGTCAATATGCTTTAAGGGACTGTATAAATTTAGTTAAAAAAGAAAAAAAGTTAGCTTTTGAAGTTAATTACTGTCGACTATGTAACTTGTAGCGTGTCCTTGATTGGAGACCGCGACTCGGCAAACGTAGCGTAGGACGCTCTTCGACCAGGTGGTATGATGATCTGCGAAAGACTCCAGGCAGATGCTGGATGCGGCAAGCTGAAGACAGGGCGCTATGGCGCTCATTAGGGGAGAGCTATGTCCAGCAGTGGACTAAACTAGCCCAACGACGATGACGGAAAATCATAGCATTGGTCTTTCCATATTGTTGGTTACAATTAACCAGCTTACGAAGATATTTGTAGTAATTATCAAACATTTGAAATAAAATCAAATAAAAATATTTCATTGAAAGTGTTCCATTACAAAAGCTCTCCAGTAAAAACTAAAAATTATCAAAATAAGTTACTTGAATAAAAATTTCAATTACATAAAGGGAAGAAAAATTTAATTATTGCTGCAGTTGAGGAACCTCCACAGAACTCAGCATCCATCAAGATTTTTTTAGGCGGTAATACTGCATTTTGACTTATTAGTAAACTTGGCCTCTTTTTCAACTTTATGTTTTTTGTGTGATTTTCAATTTATCCACCCCTACCAAACAGTGTACTTTAACTTTACGCTAACTCAAACGACACCGCTGTGGGACCATTATCTAAACAACGCAACGCCTGTTTGCGATTCATTCCCGATACCGCTTCTACGCGCGGGCTGCTTACATGTCTGGATTACTAGTATCCAGATACTAGTACTAGTAAGTACTAGTATCTGGATACTAGTATCCAGATATATAGGATAGTAGTATCTAGGGGTACTCCCCTAGGGGTATATCACAGTAATATTATAATTAACACTTCTTCAGGTCTAAAGGGCTGGAGCCGTCTTAAAAAATGTATGTGCGACAAATAAATGAACTTAATTTTATTTCATACTAGCTGACCCAGCGAACTTCATACCGCCTAACACACGATTCTTTAATTTTTTTTAATTTTTCTCTCCGTAAGAGCCATCCTCGTACTTCAAGGAATATTGTAAAAGAAGAATTAGCGAAATCGGTTCAGCTGCTATCGAGATTTGCGCTTACCAACAGATTCAGCGATATTTTTTTATATAATACTAGCTGACCCAGCGAACTTCGTACCGCCTACTACAGACTCTTTAATTTTTTATCTCCGTAAAAACCATCCTCGTACTTCAAGGAATATTCTAAAATAGAATTAGCGAAATCGGTCCAGCTGCTCTCGAGATTTGCGCTTACTAACACAACACATTTAGCGATTCATTTTTATATTATAGACTAGCTGATCCAGCGAACTTTGTACCGCCTAACAGTCGATACTTATTTTTTTTCTATTTTTCTCTCCGTTAGAATCATGCTCGAACTTTAAGGAATATTCTAAAAAAAAAAATTAGCGAAATCGGTTCAGCTGCTTTCGAGATTTGCGCTTACCAACACATTCAGCGATTAATTTTTATATTATAGGCATTTGTATGTCCCTTACAGCTAAGCGAAGAGATACGCTCTTATCACGCCCGCAGCTGCGAGTACGCCCCTCGATGGAGCTATAGGACGCCAAGAGAGGAGATAAAACTGTGGCAGGTACTTTATTTTAAGGTTCAACATCATACTGCTATGCTATGTGAGTGAGGGAAGTTTTACTAAAACAACACACATTATGTGTTTAATATATTATTTTTATTGTCACGAATGTGATTGTTAAGTACTAATGCTTGTAAATTAAATATAAGTACATAAAAATAAAAATATTTTTAATCTTTACACTTTTTATACTGTCTCTTATTTACTCCTAGTATACTGATATACTTTGTTTATTATTAACAAATTATTTATTTTGTAGCAACAAAAAATATTTATTGCGACTTAGTGAGATTTTTTGCTATTGAAAATACTATAATTATGTACAAGTAACAGAAAAATATACTATAGTATTAATACGTTGAGCAACAAGAGTAATTCATCCGAAATGCACAAAAAACAACTTAAATAATTTTAATTTACATTTGCGTGTGGTACTCCAATTGGTACATTACCGTGCTTTTGCTGGTAAATTACTAGTACATTGGTATATTACTGGTACACTGGTACTGGTATATTCCGGTTTGCTTGTCCTCCTAAGCCCTGGTGTCCTAAAAATAGGACATCACGAATAACTTTCTTAATTCACACCCAATGATTTAGTAGCAAGTCCGGAAAACTTACTGTTCCAGGTCTAATATTTTCTTCATCATTTTTGAACAAGAAGAAAAAGTTCTTCAAAATCTACGTAGTTTTAGAAGACTTGAAGTGTGACCTCCAGGGCTTAGGAGGATAAAGCTAGCTTCAATTGCCTGCCGCATACAGTAAATTACGGCTCAAAGTCAATTGATGCATAATTTATAATATTTCACACTATCAATATTCACATATAAAAAAAAATAGTATGGGAATGGAATAAGTTTTCTCATCTTTGCAAATACTACTATTTGCAAAGATGCGTCACATAATTTCTTATCCTATATTTATAACTATTTGCTGATGCTACAAAGGTTTTAATTGGTCTCTTAAAGCACTTAAAAATACTTAAAACGGTTAGACGAAAAGCTGTTTCTCTTTCAAGAGTTTCTCCGCGAGAGCGAGACAGTTGCGTCGATGTAGTTTACCATTGTGCGTGAGGGGAAGAGACGGCACGAATGCGATGCCTCCGTGCAGCTGCTTGTACTCTGCCAGGTGCGCTGGGAACACAAAAAGTCTTCAACGAGAGTTTTTGTCGTTTAAGGAACTTAATTCAACAGAGTCCAAGGACAACCTGGAAAAAATCTATAAACCAAGAGGTCAAGTTAGTTAGTCAGTCAGTCAGTCAGTCAGTCAGTCAGTCAGTCAGTCAGTCGGTCAGTCGGTCGGTCGGTCGGTCGGTCGGTCGGTCGGTCGGTCGGTCGGTCGGTTAGTTAGTTAGTTAGTCCTGAGGTTTTCTCACTTAGCCTCATAGTTGGGTCATTCGAGATTCAAGAGGTCAATTCGATCGGCACTTACTGGCCTGAATTGGGACCTGCCGCGAACCATCGCCAGAACGGCAATCTGTTGTTGAGGCTTTATACTCCCCTAGGAGTTAAAGGACTGAAGAAGAAGAGGAAGATAGAACTTGATTTTCGTAGTAAACGGAAGGCCTTCATAGGTTTCTGAAATCCAGTTATTGAAAGAACGGATAAACGTTAGATATCTATCGCACAAAGTGGTTATGATATATTTCAATGCAGTATAAAAAGGAGTTTCCAAGTTTAACTAAAGTAAATATTTACTGAAATAAATACTATTGACTTAAATCCGCATAAATTTCTTAAAAATCCAGTAAATTAATCCGGATTTCAGTCGATAATGTTACGAAAGTTTTACTAGAAATTATTCTTTTAAATTAACTGTTTATGTAGGAGATTTAATTTAATATAATCACTTGCATAGAATAAAATACAGAGCACAATCTTACACATTAATAGCATAAAAATATACATCCACAAACGTTTCGTCCAAAGTAATAAAATATAACTTCTTTTTTCTTTTTCTTTTATACAGTAACTATAAACAAGTCATCTTTGAAATTGCTAATTTTACCTTAAAGGCACTTCTAACTTCATCTTTCACATCGACACGCAAAGAAGATGGATTAAAGCCTAACTCAAGTTCTGATGTAGACCGCTCTGACCAGCTTATTGCTATATATAAACTTCAAATTGATGATATCGACGGGCTTAAATATGATGACGATGAACATTGACTTACAGCCTACTGCACGGTGTATATCAGCTCTCGTGATTTTAGGGTCAGAGCACACCACGAGGGCCGCCGCGCCCGCAGTCGCGCCGCATACTGCGCTATGAAGCACGCCGGGCACGCTAGCGATCACTGCCTCCAGCTCTTCAGGAGAGATCTACAAGACATGAAGTACGATTAAAAACCTGTAGTCATTAAAGAAAACATCCCAAAAGTATGAACTTGAAGAGAACGTGACGCCTGTTGAAGATGAGTTTCACGATAAAGAAGTCTCAATAAATTTAGTAAGAATTCTCAATGTAGTCGAATAACACATTTGTAAGAAGTGCTTACTGTTGGAGCCCTACGTCACTGAGCGGTGCCCCGCGCCCCGCAGGCCAAAACCGGCCGGACAACTTGCGGCCCCAAAACCACTATTAAAATTACTGTTATATATAAGTATTCGAGTCAAATGCAAAATTGCTAATTGTGGCTAGGTCACTTACCCCTTTTCCTATATACTTAACTGTTTCCCATATCTAGCGCGACCCCAAGTACCATAAAATTCTTGGAATTCGAGGTTCATGGGTTTCGTTTATCAGATTATGAATGTATTTCCGGGAAATTTGAGAACAACTTTTGTCTAGCTAGCATGTTCTAAACGAATCATAGTGCGCCGGCGGGCCG
This sequence comes from Yponomeuta sedellus, assembly GCA_934045075.1. Lineage (NCBI taxonomy): Eukaryota > Metazoa > Arthropoda > Insecta > Lepidoptera > Yponomeutidae > Yponomeuta > Yponomeuta sedellus. The sequence continues at coordinate 18,910,560 of OW203742.1, forward strand.
CGCCGCGGCATTCGGCACCGCACACCATCCGACGTGTCAATACACACCAATTTTGAATTATCTTCTATTTCCAATTAAACCATCAATTTATATATGCAGTCCACTTGCTTATTTATCTCGATATCCAGACCCTGAGCTAACACTTACATTATAAAATAAATGTGGTGAGTCGCCCATTGGCTCAATTGGTAGAGCGCTGGCACGGATAGCCAGAGGTTGCGGGTTCGAATCCCGGCATGGGTGAAATTTTTAGCCTCTAAATAGGTTTTTAAATTTGTCCTTAGCACGGGTTAGTGCATTAAAAATAAAAATAGTATAAAATAAATGTAGTTTAAAATTAATAAAACGAAAAGCAAGTAACAACAATAAGAAAGAACACTTAAAAACAGTGTTTAAGTACATATATGACATGAAAATAATAATTTCAGCAAATGTGAAAGTGGGTTTGGACAGACTACAAAAATGATTTGTGACTGGAATCCGTAGTTAAAGTTCTACGGCGCAAGAGATTTTGTGGTATTACCTACTCGTACTCGTAATCTAGTACGCACTCCTTGCATCAGAGATATCGAGAATCATTGTCATTGTCAATCATACACGTGGTTAGTGACGTTTATAATGAACAAATATAAAATACTCGTCTACCCTTTGCCGCTCTCACCCCTGAGTGCTTAGTGCGAGTTTTTTAACTACTCGATCGCGTTAACGTAAACTCATATTTCTATGGCATCGAGGAAGCGCCACCTAGCGACAAGTATGGAAATTAAAATTGCTGAGAGCGAGTTGTAATGGTGTACGTTGAGAAGTGAACACATTTACCAGCCAAAACACGAATAAACGCGAGTGCGAGTTGTACTGTGACAGCGTTTTGCCAGTTCGAACGGTTAACTTACTCATACTCACTACTCGATGCTCGATTAACGCGGTAGTAAAGTTATTCGATTGGATCTGTCAAACTCGCACTAAGCACTCAGATTTATGTATGCGTGAAGGTAGTGAGGTAAACGATGAACTTTTCTTTACATCTAAAATACAAAAATGAATCCCCAAATGCGTTGGTAAGCGTGAATCTCGAGAGCAGTTGAACCGATTTCGCCGATTCTTTTTTTAGAATATTCCTTGAAGTACGAGGATGGTTCTTACGGAGTAAAAAAAAAACAATCGACTGTTAGGCGGTACGAAGTTCGCTGTGTCAGCTAGTTGTAAATAAACTGTGAAACAAAGCTCTTATAGTCGATGGAGTCCAAGGTTGGGGGCAGGGGAGAGGGGGAGGGCACCAACTAATTCGCCGGATCTCGGCAATTTGAGGCAGAGTGCTTAGTGCGAGTTTTTTAACTACTCGACCGCGTTAACGTAAACGCATATTTCTATGGCATCGAGGAAGCGCCACCTAGCGACAACTATGGAAATTAAAATTGTTGAGTGCGAGTTGTAATGGTTTACGTTGAGAAGTGAACACGTTTACCAGCCAAAACACGTATAAACGCGAGTGCGAGTTGTACTATGATAGCGTTTTGCCAGTTCGAACGGTTAACATACTCATACTCACTACTCAATGCTCGATTAACGCGGTTTTAAAGTTATTCGATTGCATCTGTCAAACTCACACTAAGTACTCAGATTGCTGGCAGTTGGGTGAGAAAGGTTGAGTACAGAAAGAAGTGAAGTGGCGAAATCCTCTAGTAGTGGATAAGTACAGACTGTTTGATAGATGAAACAAGACTTTATACACCGACCTGGTAATTGTTGACTTTGAAGCAGAACTTGCTGCGTTCGACGAAGTAGATGTTTCCGGCGTCATCGACAGTGAACTGGTCTCCTGACCGCATCCAGCCGTCGGGAGTTAGAGACTCGCGGTGCGCAGCTTCGTTGTTTAAATAGCTCTAGAAATACGTACTTATTAATTTATTTATTTACTTAAGGCACACCAACTTCTAACATACAAGTGACATTATAGCTAAGCTTAGGGTCTATTCTAGTATGTTAGCCAATTACAGGTGAGCACAGTTTCTATCTTGTTTTTGTTAAGACTGTTGACAGTACATTGGTGGGTCTTGACATTGTGAATTATTATACTATTTTTATTTTTAATGCACTAACCCGTGCTAAGGACAAATTTAAAAACCTATTTAGAGGCTACAAATTTCACGCTGCCTGTACGTAATACAGAGAATAGTGTAAAGAGGTTCGAAATTTCACTGATGCCGGTGAGTTGCCCATTGGCTCAATTTGTAAAACGCTCGCACGGATAGCCAGAGGTTGCGGGTTTGGATCCCGGCATGGGTGAAATTTTTAGCCTCTAAATAGGTTTTTAAATTTGTCCTTAGCACGGGTTAGTTTATTAAAAATAAAAATTGTATAATCATGTGGGTACAGTGATATCGTTCCGATGTAAAACCTAACTGCAAAGTAGGTAGTCGGGGCTGTAAGTGATGCAATTTGCTTAAGCCAGATGTCGCTGCCTGTACGTAATACAGAGAATAGTGTAAAGAGGTTCGAAATTTCACTAATGCCGGTGAGTCGCCCATTGGCTCAATTTGTAGAGCGCTGGCACGGATAGCCAGAGTTTGCGGGTTCGAATCCCGGCATGGGTGAAATTTTTAGCCTCTAAATAGGTTTTTAAATTGTGAATTATTTACTAGGTAAAACGTAATTACCTTTATTCCCGTCATAGAAATACAAAGTTGGGTTAGTTACACCATTCATAAATCCAAAAATAAGACTGGACCAATTTGAGTAATCTTTTTGAATTAAACTCCGCCTTGAATAGTTGAAAAATTTTACCAATAAAATATGGAAAAATATCAAGATTATTTTTTATTTCAATGCGGCGCGAAAAAGAATTCAAAATTCTGGATTACAGAGAGGTTCTGGTATGGGCACTTATACGCGGGCAGCCGTCGACAACTGTCGACAGCAGCCTGCCGTCGACGCACTGATGGCAGTTCCTGACATGCCAGTGGCACATATCTGCGTTAGCATGTGTTGACGGCTGCCATCGACGGGTGTCGATGGCTGCAGTTGTCACACGTGCCGCCGCATAAGCACCCTAATAAGACCTTACTCACTTTTATGACGCAGTCACTTTTGAAGCAAAGTTCCCCCTTCTGATTAGGTCCACATTCTTGACCGTGTTCGTCTATTACCTGAAAATAAAGAGATTTTGTTGATATCCCAACTTCAGTACAAGATTGAGCCCCAATTTTCCGTACACAAATAATCTGTGATCAGCTGCCTATTGTTTGTTTTTGTTTTCACTTGGACCAAGTGATTGCTGTCAACAGTAACCAGAAAACACTATCAACTAGAGTAAGTGCACCCAATATAATCAGGCGGCACGGCAGTGCCCACGCCAAGTCGAGCGCGAAGCAAACACTGGCGTAACTATATTTGCAGGAACCATTTCGCCGAACTTTCAGGCCCCTGTTTGGAAACCTCTGGATGAGACCAGAACGCAGAAATTTTCGTCATCTAGTAAGCTGTAGACACATACTAAAAATCCAAAATTTCATGTCTGTAGGTCATTTAGTTCCAAAGTTAAGCGACAGCTAAGTTTCGTATTTATGAGACTCACTCACTTATGATCATCAAAATAGAACTAGTAGGTACTTCCCATAAACTCAGAGAGCTGAAATTTGGCACAGAGTTAGGGTTTAATGGCCACATAAAGGAAAAACTATAAAAACTAATAATCGAAAAACATTCTGTAAAAACTAGCTAAGTCTAGATGGAGGTGCTCATTTATCTCTAAAAAGTAATCAAATCAAAAAGTAATCAGTAGGAATGTTATGGTTGAAACAATAAAATAAATGTATTTATTGCTTATCTTATAATAAAACTTCTATTCCCTGATAAATATGTACGCTCTACCTAAGTGCTATCCATAGCATGATTTAGTGGAATTAGGATGGCTGAAAATCAGTACCGTTTGGACACCTCTACAGATGGGATTCAGATGAGCTACATAGGCAACATACAACTTATGTATGCGGAATCTGGGATTCCAATAATTTTAAACGCAATGTCTGACCTCCATGGTCAAATTCGTTGTTTTTTTAAATACTGGCCGCTAATATTTTTCTCTTATATACGTTAGTGTTTTGTTTTTGTTGGGTTTAAAATGTCATATCGCTGAAAAAATGGAACTCACTCGTGAAAATATTCGTGATATGATTTATTACGATTTTCGATGCGGTTTAACGCAACAACAGTGCGTAGATCAATTAACTTCGACTTTTGGTGGTGAAGCTCCATCAAAAATAACTGTGTACCACCGGTTTTGAGTTTAATCGCGAGCGCAGTAAGCTCACGGACGAAGTTAAAGAAGGTCGCCCGAAATCGGTGGTTGTGCCACCAAAAATTGAAGCTGTGCGAAAACTTCTAATACAAGACCACCATGTTACGTATCGCGAGATAGAGGCTATATGTATGACGAGCATTTATAGCATACTACATGAACATTTTTGTCTGTAAAAAAAAATGATCGCGTTGGATCCCGCACAACATAACTCAGGATCAAAAAGATGCTCGCGTCGAATGATGCAAGAAAACTTTAAAAAAATTCAACGGAGGCGACTCAAAATCTGTTTATAATATCTACACAGGTGACGAATCCTGGATCTACGCGTACGATCCCGAAACTAAGCAACAATCAACAGTTTGGGTGTTTTAAAATGAGCCGAACCCTACGAAAGTGGCCCGTGCAAAAAGCACTGTAAAGCAAATGGTGGCCTGCTTTTTTGGTATTAATGGCCATGTGGCTACAATACCACTGGGAAATCGCAGAACGGTTAATTCGGAGTGGTACACGACCATTTGTTTGCCGGAAGTATTTGAAGAAATACGCCAAAACAACCAGCGACGCAGAATCATACTTCACCATGACAATGCCAGCTGTCCTACATCTCAGGAAACAACTACATTTTTGGATGGTCAAAAAATAGAATTGATGGGTCATCCACCGTACAGCCCTGATTTGGCTCCCAATGATTTCTATTTATTCCCAAATGTAAAGAATAAATTACGTGGTCAACGATTTTCGACCCGTGAACATGCCGTAGATGCGTTCAAACAGCACGTTTTGGAGATACCTCAATCAAAGTATGTAAATTTTCGGGTTTAGTAGATAAAACTATGCAAATTGTTTTCCTCCTTGATTGGAAACACGTATGTATAATGTTTTTTGTGTTATTACATACCTTATAATGGAATATGTTGAGCGGCTTCCCGGCTGAGTTAAGAGGTGTTTCCTTGTCAGGAATGGTGAAGAATCCTTGGCATTCTGTCATGCCGTACGCTTGCCTCACAATGCCGCCCTCGGGAAGTCTGGCCTAAAGTTACAACGTTGAGATTATTAAGTCAGTTGATAGATCACTTTATATACCACATGTTACTGGTTCAATTCCCTTAAATGGTTGAATTCATATTTACTATTCAATTATAATATTAGTTAATAAAAATAAACTTCCGTGCTTCGCAAGGCACGTTAAGCCGTGGGTGTCGGCTGTCATGTGGGTGTCGCAGTCGCCATGTCAGAGGCCTTATGTCCTACAAACCTTGGGTTGGTGGAGGTCTTACAAACCTCCACCAACCCGGACTTGGCCCCCGTGGTAGAGTATGGCCTAACCTTACTGCAACGCAGGAAGAGACCCGTGCCCCAGCATTGGGGACAAACAGGGTGGAAATCAAATACAATTTAAATTACTTTACAAAAATTTGGCCTAGAAACGAAGCTGACGATACTACATTAGCATTTTTGTAATAGTAATAAACGTAGTTTATGATAGTTTTTCTTTTATAACTTGGTCGCCTATTATATTAAGACAAAAATGTGCCTCAAAAATGTAAAAGAAACACATTAATATACTTGTTATTATTTCTAACTTTTATGTTTTTACAGAACCTAATTAGAGGAAAAAAACTGATGTCGGTGGTCGCCTATTAGCTTAGTTGGAAGAGCGCTGGCACGGTTAGCCGGAGGTCGCGTGTTCAAGTCTCGGCATGGATGGAATTTTTAGCCTCTAAATAGGTTTGTTTTTATAATTGTCCCTAGAATGGGGTAGTGCATTAAAAAGAATAAAATCATTACACTATTTTTATTTTTAATGCACTAACCCGTGCTAAGGAACAAATTTAAAAAAAACGTAATACAGAGAATATTGTAAAGAGGTTCGAAATTTCACTGATACCGTGAGTCGCCCATTGGCTCAATTGGTAGAGCGCTGGTACGGATAGCCAGAGGTTGCGGGTTCGAATCCCGGCATGGGTGAAATTTTTAGCCTCTAAATAGGTTTTTAAAGAATAAAATCATGTTTTTGTTTTTACACATTGGTAAAAAAATGCATGTTTTAGCTACTATTGTACACTTGTTAACTATATTAAGCTTGTAAAATAGACATTAGAACACGCTTGATAAACAAGTGAATTGCATACCTTAAAAACAAAATAAAAAAAAACAAATAAATTTTTAATGGAATTTGTTCGTAATTTTCCTTTTATAACTTGGCCGCTAGTTGGTGGTAAGATGATCTTGACCGACCGAACTTTAAGATGATCATCTGCCGGAATGGTCTGAGGTGGCCCAAGACAGAAAACTCTGGACTGAATTGGGGGAGACGTTTGCCCAGCAGTGGGACACAAACATAAAGGCTACGTAAGAAAAACTTGCTCGTTTATTCGATATTGTATCGTACAACCTACTTAGCCGTGATACTTTTCCTTTTAAGTTCACTACATAATGCCCTTAAAAATCAACCGCTTAGCCGAGAGAGAAGGAGGGATCGCCCTGTATGGAGCACTACGATATTATGACAAACCTCTCTCCCTGCCCCATTTATATTCCTACCTTCTCACCTGCAGCGCCTTTAGTGTGCTCTCGTGAGTAGCGGCGCCCGTGGTCAGGATAATGCGCAGTGAGGTTGCCCGCGTCGGAAGTTTCAGCACGCCCGCCGCCAGAGCCGGCGACATAAGAGTCCAGTTCACCTGTCACAAGAATGTCCACTTTTGCTTAGAAATAACATTACAAATAACAACATTTACATACAGGCACTAACATCGCTTCTGGTCCCACACTAGGATACCTGTGTCGTGGAAACCAGAAACAACGACTTCACAAAGATGTTAAGATCCAAAACTGTTACGTCATCATAAGTATAATATAGTGCACCTAAAACCGCATTCGTTTACAAACAGCTTCTGGCCCCACACTAGGATACCTGTGTCGTGGAAACCAGAAAAAAATCGACATCACAAACATGTTAACATCCAAAACTGTTACCTCATCATGAGTAATATAGTGCACCTAAAACCGCAGTCGTTTACATACAGCTTCTGGCCCCACACTAGGATACCTGTGACGTGGAAACCAGAAACAACGACATCACAAACATGTCAACATCCAAAACTGTTACCTCATCATGAGTACAATATAGTGCACCTAAAACCGCAGTCGTTTACATACAGCTTCTGGCCCCACACTAGGATACCTGTGTCGTGGAAACCAGAAACAACGACATCACAAACATGTTAACATCCAAAACTGTTACCTCATCATCAGTATAATATAGTGCACCTAAAACCGCAGTCGTTTACATACAGCTTCTGGCCCTACACTAGGATACTTGTGTCGTGGAAACCAGAAAAAATCGACATCACAAACATGTTAACATCCAAAACTGTTACCTCATCATGAGTATAACATAGTGCACCTAAAACCGCAGTCGTTTTGCTGTGTTTTTGTATCGTTATCATCATCAGCCATTAGACACCCACTGCAGGATACAAGCGATAAAAAGGAATGTCTCTGATATCACAGAAGCTGAAAAATAACCTACTTACGTTAAACACGTCTAAAACAAAGTATCTGTTTTAGCCTAAATAATCGTGCACAGCCAAGGAATGACTTTGAAATTAAGCTTCATAGTCGTAACAACATCACCAGAGGAACCTGTAGCTGCCCTCATCTTGAAAAAGTCACGCATACAAAGTACCTCGATGTTATTTTTGACCACAGATTATCATGGCACCTACACCTTGAACACGGCGCCACCAGACTACGGAAACTAATTTGGATGTTTAGAACACTGAGACATGTTGTTCCGCGAAATATATCTAATATTAAAGACCTTGACTCACCCAGAAATCTCCTCAATGAGATATATATCGCTTTGGTTAGCCTTAATTATTATTATTTTTAAATTATTATTGTAATTTTAATTTATTTTTGTTGACATTATGTTAACATATTTTATTTTTATTTAATGCAATTAATTGGACTTTGACGAAATCAGTGGATGAATTCTTAGAATAATTTGTGCTAAGTTTATTTTGACATGCCTGCATAATATTAGTGTGAAGTGTAATGTGATATGAATGTAAATTGAATTGAATATATTGAATTTCGCTTTAGTACAATCAGTTTTAACGTATTGTCTACCGATTTGGGGAGGAGCATCAAAGATGAAATTTCTTGAGTTGGAACGAGTTCAGCGTAAGTTAATTAAGGTGATGTATTTTAAAAAGAGACGATATTCCACAGACAGATTATATCAAAATAGTAATTTACTTTCCATTAGAAAATTATACATATTATTACAAATCCTATTAAAAAAGCACAATAGCTTACCTTTTGACCCTACAATACAAAATAAAAGACGAAAGGATATGGTAGCAAAAACACCGACACCACAAACTAAATTTGCTAGGATGCAGTACAGAGCGCAGTCATCTTTTATAATACAATAAGATAAATAAGAATATTAAAATTTACGATAAAACTTATTGTTTAGAATAGAAGTGTGATTTTGGCAACACTGCACTTGACAGCTGTCAGATGAGTCTGTGCACACTTTGCCCCCTTGTTTTTTTGATTGTAAAGCGTGTGGAGCGTTTGTTGGCCCAAATTGGTGTGGCAATTGTATTGCCGGGCTTGTCTTCTTGTGAAGTGTGAGATAAATGCAGGGAAGGGTCCCTGGTTAATGCCTTTAGTTTTGGGCGACGGATCGCCCAAAATAGTGGACAAATATACTGTGGTGAAACGCGGTGTCCTAACAGTGCACTGTAGGTAGGTAGCTTTCTGGGGAAAGAGCTCTTGGGGGTAGACGGGGACGTCTAGGGATCCCCAAACCTCAGTGCACCCACCCCGGGCGGCGCCAGCTGCTGGGTCGAGAGGCGTCGACGCGGACAGACTGCAAGTTGTTTGATTTTATTAGTTTTAAGTAGGTCCTTTACCCAACACTTATTATGAATGTAAAAAAAATATTATACAATGGTTAAAAAGCTTAACTTATAACGAGACAGAAAAACTAATAGAGCAAGTAAAATAATATTTACACATGCATATGTATACAAACACGCATATAAATACACACACACCCACTCACACACATAGTTGGCTAAGTTAATTTTCTATTTATTAGTTTTGTTCATAATATCATCTCAATCTATACGAGATTAATGCTATGGAAGAGCGGAGTCACCTAGTTCAGGCATTGTATGCTTAAAAGGTGACTCCAATTACTATGTACCGAAAAATAATGAAGATAAGGAATAAAGATTTTTGTATTTTGTATAAGCCTTCCTCATGGTTTTCTAAGCTTCACAGCCTTGTGCCGTCCGCATCCAGCCACTCCCCGCCACCGTAACCAGGTCATCAGACACCTGGTGTTTTTGTAATAATATTGTCACAGTCCTATCGCGAACAATCTTGAATATAGCTTCTGGAAGCCTATGGAATAGTCACCGCATGCTTTAGTTTAGTAAAGCTGCAAGCAATAATGATTCGCATGTCTACTGACATTAGGCTCACAACTCTATGAGATGAAACTGTTCTAGAGTCGTTACCACGTGACCGAAGGAAAGTACATACAAGAATATCAGAGAACCTTTGCCGGCGGATATAAATAGCGACCGCCGCAGCGCGCAGTCAGGTCAGTTTGGACTTAGTCGTCGTCGTCAGGCTATACTAGTCCACTGCTGGACATAGCCCTCCCCTAAAGAGCGCCACGTTGTGCTATCATAGGGGGTTATGCCCATAATCCCGACGCTGGGCATGCGGGTTGGGTATCGCAGTTTGGAGGAATTGTACTGCAAGGGGCGCTGCTGCCAACCCCCCGGTTTGTGTCCCTTAGTCGCCTTTTACGACACCCGCGGGAAGAATTGGGTTGGTGCTATTCTCTAAGCCGACACCACACAGCGGTTTGGACTTGCAAAGAGTAAACTTCCAGCGAACCTACCTGCGAAACGAGTGTATCTATTTGATGACCGAAACCATAAATTTATGATTACGGTTATCATTTAAGTTTATGGTTCGAGCAATATTGCAGTTGGCGAAGCGACGTTGTTGTTGAAACCTCCTCACCTCGTACTTGTTGATCATGTCCCAGGTACTTGCAGGGGTAATAGATGCGGAAGTGATGATGAGCGTGACTCGCGCGACGATGGCGGAAGTGGTGACGGACCACCAGGTCATCCACTGTGCTGACGACAACACCATAGCCCGTTGGAATGGCCGCGGGAATGTGGAGTTTCGAGACCTGCATAATATACCGATCGTCGTTAAGCCAAGTGAGAGACCTTAGGGCGGCTTGAGAAGTTCAGCCAGTAAGACCAGTCACTAGTCTTGCAAGCCTCCACCAATCCGCACTCGGTCGCTGTGGTGAGTGAAATCTGCAATTTAAATAAATCTGCAATTTAAACCCGTTAGGGTTTAAATAGGGGAGATTTATTTATATTATTAATTTAGATTTAGATTTATTTTGAAAAAATACTTTCTAATACTTACTACTAATACTTGCTGTAGAATCTTACCATATAGCTACCAAATGTGAGATGAGAGCCTCATGCTGGATGATAGCTGCCTTGGCCATCCCTGTGGAGCCCGTGGTGGGAAGCAGGATTGCTGTGTCGCCGGAAGATACTATCGGCAACCTGTGAGGTATGACAAATATGTCATCATCATCACCATCATCATTAGCCGGTTTTAGTACACTCCTGGACATAGCATCTCCTAAGATACGGCACTAGGCCCAATCTTCGGCTTCTCTTTTCCATTCACTGCCCACATGGTCATAGAGCGTCCTTCGCTACGTTTGCCGAATCACGGGCTCCTCTCTATAACCAATCTTCTTTTTCAGGCTATACGAGGGCTGCTACTTATGTATGCGGAATAGAAAAAAATAAACAAATTTATATGGCTAAATATGCTTTTATTGTTTCTCAAAGTATGCTCCACTATGATCGATGCACTTTTGCATTCGATGAAACCAATTTGTAAAACACTTTTTCCACTCTGATTGAGGTATCTCCAAAACGTGCTGTTTGAACGCATCTACGGCATCTTTACGGGTCGAAAATCGTTGACCACATAATTTATTCTTTACATTTGGGAATAAATAGAAATCATTGGGAGCCAAATCAGAGCTGTACGGTGGATGACCCATCAATTCTATTTTTTGACCATCCAAAAATGTAGTTGTTTCCTGAGATGTATGACAACTGGCATTATCATGGTGAAGTATAGTATTTCTTCAAATACTTCCGGCAAACAAATAGTCGTGTACCACTCCGAATTAACCGTTCTGCGATTCTCCAGTGGTATTGTAGCCACATGGCCATTAATACCAAAAAAGCAGGCCACCATTTGCTTTACAGTGCTTTTTGCACGAGCCACTTTCGTAGGGTTCGGCTCATTTTGAAACACCCAAACTATTGATTTTTTTTATTAGTATTTATTCAAGACAATTACAGAATAGTATTTACATACAAAAAAACCTTCACTGAAACCTGTACAGGTTTATCTGTGAGGTGAGTTACTCGTTTTTTAACTTAGGAAGTGTTGTTTTAGGGCATGTCGGCACTTATTTGGTTCACACTGGATTGTTTCAACAAGTTCGGTGGGTAGTTCGTTTAGAATCATTGGAAGAATGTACTCCGCTGTACGAGTCCCATAATAGTTGTTGTAATGCGGTAAAGTATAGGTAGGAAGGTACTGCAGGTTCCGAAGTTGTTTAGGACGGATTCGTTTCGTCAGGTAGTCCATTCTGCCGCATTCCTCACTTACAATGGCCATCTTGAATTTATCGAAAACATTTATTATTTTATATTGTTTTAATAAACCGGCATCGTCGTTTTTGTATTGCGTGTGATTTATGTTTAGTTTCGGGACCGTACGCGTAGATCCAGGATTCGTCACCTGTGAAGATATTATAAACAGATTTTTAGTCGCCTCCGTTCAATTTTTTAAGATTTTCTTGCACCATTCGACGCGAGCATCTTTTTGATCCTGAGTTAAGTTGTGCGGGATCCAACGCGAACAATTTTTTTTTACAGACAAATGTTCATGTAATATCCTATGAATGCTCGTCATACATATGCCCAGAATAGCCTCTATCTTACGATACGTAACATGGCGGTCTTGCATTATTAGTTTTCGCACAGCTTCACTATTTTGTGGCACAACCACCGATTTCGGGCAGCCTTCTTTAACTTCATCCGTGACCTTACTGCGCCTGTGATTAAACTCACTAAACCAGTGATACACAGTCGTTTTTGATGGAGCTTCATCACCAAAAGTCGAAATTAGTTCATCTACGCACTGTTGTTGCGTTAAACCACGTTGAAAATCATAGCACGAATATTTTTACGAGTGAGTTCCATTTTTTCAGCGATATGACATTTTAAACCCAACAAAAACAAAATACTAACGTATATTAGAGAAAAATATAAGTGGCCAGTATTTAAAAAAAGAACGAATTTGACAATGGAGGTCAGACATTGCGTTTAAAATTACTGGAATCCCAGATTCCGCATACACAAGCAGCCTATGTATTATGTAGTACACTGCTGGACATAGCCCTCTTCTAATGAGCGCCATGGCGCCCTGTCTTTAGCTTGCCGCATCCAGCATCTGCTGGAAGTTTTTCGTAGATCGTCATCCCACCTGGTCGGAGGGCGTACTACGCTACGTTTGCCGAGTCGCGGTCTCCACTCAAGCCATATACTACTCTGTGTAAAAAGTATCGGGAATATGTCAATAAAAAGACCCGCGTAAAAGAGGTCGTTTTAATTTTTTTACTGCATGTTGGTAGCACTGTACTGATTTAGCGCGCAAAATTTGAGCGGGGTCTGTCATTTAATTTGTTTTAAACTACACTTTTTGTTGGTCATACTTTTGAGTCCTCTGCGATTTTTCCAATGGAAAATATTGTTGAACAAAGAGTGTGCCTTAAATTTTGTGTTTCAAATGATATTTTATGTAGTGAATCACTAAAAATGTTGCGTAATACCTACGACGAATCGTGTATATCGAAAACAAGGGGTTATGAATGGTATAAGGCTTTTAAAGAAGGTTGAGAAGTAGTAGTAGACTTGCCTCGTGCTGGTAGACCTTCAACCGCTATGACCAAAGAAAACATCGACAGAATCAAGAAGCTAGTGCTCGAAAATCGACGTATGAGTCGTCGACGACGTATGAGAGAAATGGCTAATGAGGTAAACATATCTTTTAAGTCCGTCCACAATATTCTCATTGACATTTTATATTTAAACAAGCCAACAGTTTTCAGAATGGCGTCTCGAAAACGAGCCGAAACCCAAAAAACCGCGGCAAAGTCGCTCCAAAATCAAGGTGATGCTGACAGTTTTTTTTGACTACCGTGGTATGGTTCACTCCGAATTCCTTCCAGAGGGAGAAACATTTAGGCGTCATGAAGCGTTTGCGTGAGAGTATCCGCCGAAAACGTCCAGATTTGTGGCAACACAACTCATGGATGCTGCACCATGATAATGCACAGTCACACACAGCCATTATAGTGAAAGAGTTTTTAGCAAAAAATTCAACAAAAGTTCTCGACCAAGCACCGTATTCACCTGATATGGCTCCGTCTGACTTTTTTTTTATTTCCCAAGTTAAAATTACCACTTCGAGGAAAACGTTTTGAGTCGATAGAAGCCATAAAAGAAAATTCGCTGAATGAGCTATAGGCCATACCGCAAATAGCCTATGAAAAATGTATGTAAGACTGGGTGAAGCGGTGGAGATGTTGTATTGCCTACTTTGAAGGCGATAAAATAAATTTAGATGAATAAATTGTATTTTTTGCTTTATTGGCAAATTCTCGATACTTAGTACACAGAACTATAACCAGTCTATCTCAACAGTTACTGATCCTGCGGATATGATCCACCCTCTGCTACTTTAGTTTGCAAATCCATTAAGGCTTGTCGCTCACTTTAGCCTTCTGGCGAATTAGTTCGTTTCGGAATCGATCCCGCAGAGAAACACCGAGCATAGCTCTCTCAAGTCTCCGTAGCTCGCTGAGTAGTAGCTCGTAGTAGTTGTACTTACTTAAACCCTTCTAGATTTGCACTGCACCCCTGCGCGAACTCATCGAGCCACGCTTCGCCGTCACCCAACACAACGACTTCAGGAGAATAGTCTAGACTCTCTTTCACGGCTTGCAGCACATCAGCTTGGCGCGCCGTATCACAGAAGATTACGGACGGAGGCCACATCTTCAGGAAATATTGAAGCTCAACTGTCGGTGGAAAAAAAAGAGAAAAAAATGGATTGTACTGAGTTTGATGGGTGTCTGTAGATACGGACTAGGAAAAGTCCGGTTTCGAGGGCTGTTAAGAACATTGGGTCTGGATGCATAATTATGATTTTTGAATGTATTGAGTATAATTATACAATTATAGATAGATAGAGAACACTTCATCTTCGTCGTCAGGCCATAGCCCTCCCCTAAAGAGCACCTTTGCTAAAGAGCACATTGTGCTATCATAGGGGGTAATGCCCATAATCCCCACGCTGGGCATGCGGGTTGGGGATCGCAATTCGGTGGAATCGTACTGCAGGGGGTGCACTTAGTTGTACACTTAGGAGACAACTTAGTTGTACATAAAAAAGGAAATTACACAGATATTTCTTAATCCTTAGAGTACACCCGGCGTCCTTATCAATAAAAGTGAACTCTTCAACCTTTTATTGTCCTTTAGTAACTGATCTAAGAATATTAAACTAACAAGGGCCATATTATTTAATGCACTAACCCGTGCTAAGGACAATTTAAAAACCCATTTAGAGGCTAAAAATTAAAATTCAAAATTGTCCTTAGCACGGGTTAGTGCATAAAATAATATAATCATGTGGATACAGCGATATCATTCCGATGTAAAACGTAACTGCAAAGTAGGGGCTCGGGGCTGCAAGTGATGCAAATTACTTCAGCCAGATGTTGCTGCCTGAACGTAATACAGAGAAGAGTAAAGTGGTTCGAAATTTCACTGATGACGGTGAGTCGCCCATTAGCTCAGTCTGAAAGTGCGCTGGCACGGATAGCCAGAGGTCGCGGGTTTGAATCCCGGCGTGGGTGGAATTTTTAACCTCTAAATAGGTTTTTAACACGGGCCATTTTTTCCACATTAGTATAAATATAGTACAGGACTCACAGACAGTAGTAGCGACGCCGTCGAGTCCTAGTGTCACCAATCCGGCCATGATTGAGCCCAGTTGTGCAGACACCAGGGCCGGACTATTGACGGCTACCATGAGGGTGCCCCGCCCGCCATGCTTTATCCGCCGCCCGCTCAACGAGCGGGCCACGCGCACCGACCACACCAGCATCTGCGCGTTTGACACGTACTCGTCTGTTGCGCCATTGACCTGAGAGGTAAAGATAATATTGTTAGGAATATTTTAGCCGTAAAGACTGGCAACATTCTTATGACGTCACCGTTGCTATATGAAGCGTACGCCCTACGCGCTCGTCTCTTTTTTGGTGTCTGACCTTGCTTCGAGTAGGTTCATAGAAAGGTTCGTCGTGATTTGTCGCCAATCTGGTGAGGTTATATTTCTGTTACTTTTGATTTGTGTTCCTTGTAACTAGAGTGCTAGTTTCTTTATAAATTGTTATAAGACTAATCGACATAAGAAGGTTAGAGTGGAGTTTCTTGGCTGTCTTCTTCTCCACTACAGCTTGAACCCGAAGGTGGTTCAGAAATTTAACATTGAAATAAATTTCTGAATAAATTTCTTTATTATTTCCGCGCCTGGTTCCTTACAATATATAATAACTTCAACACAACTCAATCACTTGGCCTGGTCCCAGACTGGGATATCCTGCGCTACGGTGGCCAGTCCTGGTGGAAGAACACAAATACTCATGCCTCTTAATCGAATCGTGGGCATCCAGTGACTAAACGAACCCACGACCTTGAAATGAAGTGAAAATGAAATGAAAAGGTTTTATTCAAAGTAGCGCAGAAACTGCGACTTTATGACCGTTAAAAGTCAAATTAGGTGTCCATTTCCAAATCTAGATCATTTTGGAAAAAAAACGGACAAAAAAACTCCAAACTTAACCATTGTTAAGATAAATTATTTGAGCAGGCTCCATAGTTTTTTTTTGCTAAATTCGAAAGCATTCATAGACGCGTCACGATATTTCACAAATCGTAGTAGAGTATGAATAGAAGCAGAAAGTGGAAAATGGATTTTGTTACCAATTTCCTACTGAATTTAGAACTATAGGACGTCGCTTGACATATGAACAGATATAAAGAGAAGTCGGTATAATTGTGGGTTCAGTGGGAAATTGGTAGGAAAAAACCATTTCCCATTTTTGTTTCTATTCGTACTTCAGTTCCTATTAACTCTATTAATCTATTTTTGTAAAGCCTATTATATGCCCCACTGCAGGGCATAGACTCTCTTTCAGAAAGAGATAACTAGCGCTACCAATGGAATAAAAATCATAACTTGTTTTCTAATACGTTTTCGTCAAAAAGTTACAATATAGCCTAGAAGGTGGTATCAATATTCTAGGACTTTAATTTATTTCCGCGAAAAACGGCTGTTTTTGGCGGAAATCGATTTAAGTCTTAGGTTGTTGTTTCTATGCTCTAGAGTTTTGACTTTAGGTTGTAAAAAAGGATATGACATAGGTATATTAAGATTTTTAATGTTTGCTCAAAAATAAAGTTATTTAGTTATTTTATATATATTATTATTTATTAGGAAAGCCATTGACATTATATAAGTTAATAACTATTTAAAAATATATATTATAAATATATTATGAAACAAGTTATCATTTTCATCGTTTATCGGTCAGGATCGTGACAAGTGGTCTGCCTACCCCTCTGGGATGCAGGCGTGAGTTTATATTATGTTTTATATTTTATATATCGTTGACTGCGTTGACCACGAAAAACTTCTCATAAAATTGCACCGATATGGTTTAAGTAATAAATCACTAAGTCTTCTTCGATCTTACTTAACAGACAGAACTGTAAAGGTTGATATAAATAGAGTTAAATCCTCAGGTTCTGATGTAAAAGTAGGAGTCGCTCAAAGTTATATACTGGGTCCGTTCCTTTTTTTGGTATATATAAATGATTTGCCCTACCTAGTAGAAAAGCTTTCGCAGATAGTGTTGTTTGCAGATGATACTTACTTAATTTTTAAAGTAAAGAGAGGTATAAGTAATGTAGACGATGTAAACAATGCTTTATCTACAATTTTAAACTGGTTCACTATAAATAATCTGATGCTAAATGCAAAAAAGACAAAATGCATCAAATTCTCACTACCCAATGTTAAAAATGTTGACACGAGTTTAAAAATATCTGGTGAAAGGCTAGAGCTGGTAGAGTCCACGCTTATTTTAGGCACAACGATAGACTCAAAACTGCAATGGGGTCAGCATATTGGAAAACTGTCGGGTCGGTTGAGTTCAGCATCGTTTGCAGTCAGAAAAATTAGACAACTTACAGACGTGTCGACAGCTAGGCTGGTCTATTTTAGTTATTTTCACAGTTTCATGTTGTATGGTTTGTTATTACGGGGACGGGCTGCAGATATAGAAACCATATTTGTCTTGCAAAAAAGAGCAATAAGAGCTATTTACAACTTGAACAGTAGAGAGTCGCTAAGGGAGCGTTTTAAAGAAATAGGCATTCTTACACTGGCGTGCCAATATATATTCGATAATATAATGTATGTCCGAAAAAATATAACTATGTTTAAATTAAATAGGGACATTCATAACGTAAACACAAGGAATAGAAACAAGGTTGTGTGTACTAAATCCCGATAAGCCAAGGTAGGCACATCATTTGTAGGTTACTGCGTTCGTTTTTACAACAAAATTCCAGAACGTGTTCTATCCTTGTCTGAAAATAAATTTAAAACTTTCATTAAAAATTCGCTATGTAAAAAGGCATATTATAGAATAGACGACTGTATAAACGATCCTAGTCCGTGGTAGTAAACCAATTCCACCGCGATTTTATTGATAAGTATAACTAAGTATAACATATCATACAAGTGTGTATAGACGACGTGATTGCATATTAATAACTATATGATACATTATATAAGTGACGAAAACTTAACTGCAAGTTTGCTAAAGGTCATTCGAATGGTAGCGTGGTGTTCGGGTCATCTATCTCCCTCCAAAATGGTTGAGACTGGTGATGGCTGAGCATTGCGTTATGCTCGTGAACGAGTGCTGTTCGTGTGTCTGGCCGCAGCACTTATGTTTTCCCCTATTATTGTGAGACATTTGACTAATGCTTTGGCATTTAGGGTTGTTAATGGCAATCATGAAATCTTATTAGGTTTACATAATGGCAACTGATGTATTTGCTTTTAAGAAGATTTGAAAAAAGATGGTCAGTGGAGTTTTTTTTCCGCTGCCTTTTTCTCCACTACAATACGGCCCGAAGGCGGCGGCTTACATTTTACATTGTAAATTGACATTCAGCAAACAGAATGTAAATTCTTTACGTTGAAATAAAATGATTTTATTTCAACGTAAACGTGAATATGAATTTGAATTTATGTAAGATAATACAAATTCATGTAGCGTACTATAAAGTGTAAATGTTACAGTCAAAACTCTTAAACGGTCAAAACTAGTTTTGCTGCCGGTGAGTCGCCCATTGGCTCAATTGGTAGAGCGCTGGCTCGGATAGCCAGAGGTTGCGGGTTCGAATCCCGGCATGGGTGAAATTTTTAGCCTCTAAATAGGTTTTTAAATTTGTCCTTAGCACGGGTTAGTACATTAAAAATAAAAATAGTATAATCGTGTGGGTACAGTGATATCATTCCGATGTTAAACCTAACTGCAAAGTAGGTAGTCGGGGCTGTAAGTAATGCAATTTGCTTAAGCCAGATGTCGCTGCCTGTACGTAATACAGAGAATAGTGTTAAGAGGTTCGAAATTTCACTGATGCCGTGAGTCGCCCATTGGCTCAATTGGTAGAGCGCTGGTACGGATAACCAGAGGTTGCGGGTTCGAATCCCAGCATGGGTGAAATTTTTAGCCTCTAAATAGGTTTTTAAATTTGTCCTTAGCACGGGTTAGTGCATTAAAAATAAAAATAGTATGAATATATACACTGTACAGTAATAGTGACAACATACTGACCATCATCAGATCATCGGGCCAAGACTTCAAGCAGTGGAAGAGCACGGTAGCCAGGTTTGTCTTGGTCCCAGCAGCTTCGAGTATGCTGTCCACATAGTGCTGTGATGCATTCGGCTCGCCTCGGACCACAGCGTGTGACATTGTATTTGCACCTGAAATAAAGCAAATACAAACGTTATTTCTTCGACGATTCCTTTTTTCTGTTTGTGTGTAGATAAGCAATAAGATTAATATACAAGAACGGTACTGTTAGAGGACCGGAGCGGTTCCGTGATTCACAAGGCATGTCAAGCCGTTGATGCCGGCTGTGATGTAATGGCAGTCGTTAAGCCATGTCAAAGGCCTTATGGGCGGCTTGATAACTTCTGACAGTAAGGCCCGCTACTGTCTTACAATCCTCCATCAACCCGGACTTGGCCCCCGTGGTGGAGTATGGCCTAACCTTCCTGCGATGCAGGAAGAGACCCGTGCCCCAACAGTGGGGACATACAAGGGTTGATAACGATAATGAACTTGTACCTACATGGTTCCAAATTTCACATACCATAACATACCTACAACCTTTTTTAATTCATGGTGCACTTTTTTTTAATTCTGCTTTGCACGCTCCATTTTTTTTCACGTCATATAATTAAAACTATTTTTTGCTTTTAATCATTTTCTCGATGAGGGTTGAAACGATATTCGTTTTTCATTCTCTTCTTCAGGAAGAGACCCGAGCCCCAGCAGTGGGGCTCACAAAAGGGTTTATATCGATAAGAGTGGTCTTAGCGGTAGAAATCCGATTCCTCAATCGATATGTACCAGTGACTTTGTTTTTTAAGTTTGTAAAGTGAACATTTGTGAACGTTTGTGAATATTAGTAAAGTTATAGTAGCAGTACCACTCGCTAACTGTGAAGGAAAACATCGTGAGGAAACCCTAGTTTCTGAAGTGTTAAGGTACCTCAGCGCTTCCTACGTACAATGAGCCTAGGTGCGGAAATCTCAGGACTAACGAACTAAATAACATCAATATCTATTGGCCTTTGCCACAATTAGGGTTTCAGCAATGCTGAAAGCTCCGGGAATATTCCGCGATGATTGAAAGATGCCTGACGGAAACACGTTACAAAATATCAAAACAATCGGTGAAGCCGGTTAGAAGGAGCTCGATAACCAACACTGTAACACGATTTTTTTGTGAAAAATATGTTGAGATTGATATAACTTTTGTGCATCGTCGTTATCAACCCTTGTATGTCCCCACTACTGGGGCATGGGTATCGTCCTGCATCGCAGGAAGGTTAGGCCATACTCCACCACGGGGGCCAAGTCCGGGTTAGTGGAGGATTGTGGCGGGCCCCACCTATGATTTGCTTGCTTTATTTGGTAAGTACCAAATAAAGCAAGCAAATCATAGGTAAGGCCCGCCACAATCCTCCTAACCTTGCAGCAAAAAACTCACAATGCAGGTATATTGGTGCAAATTAATTACTGTAATAGAGTTGTTACTAATTCATACTACAAAACCTACTAGGTACTTAGTTTTAATTCAATTGACTGTTCACGTTTCGCCAAATCGCCCAAACAAAGTGGGCAAAGTTCTTTTTGTGAAATATGTCTGAAAAGTGCTTGACATCTACAGATGGTGTTGGACAAATCTATTGTCACTTTCACTGGAAACGGCACGTCAATGACCATGAATAATACTAAAATAGGTAAGAGAAAATGACATTGAGTCTCTGCCGTCGTCATAACTTGTCGACTTACTGGTTGACAGGGGTATCGAATCAAGTGATGGTTAAATTCGAGTATTTGGTTTGAAAAAATAACATGTACAGGTACATACGTAATCCATAAGGACACACAATAATGGCCTCTGACTGACTCATTGGTCCAGCGGTAATAGGTTTGTTTACAATGACAGTGGACGTGGGTTCGATACCCACCACTTAAATTTGTACAAAAGGCCTCAATCTATTTTATGTTGGCTATATAGGTACGTCCCACTGCAGGGCTTTCTCTCAGAAAGAGAAACTATGGGCTTAGTCACCTCGCGTGCCCACCGCAAATTGGCAATGTCAAACGCTAAGGTAGTTGAATACTTGAGAAATTCAGGTTTACACTATTTTTATTTTTTTAATGCACTAACCCGTGCTAAGGAACAAATTTAAAAACCTATTTAGAGGATAAAAATTTCACCCATGCCGGGATTCGAACCCGCAACCTCTGGCTATCCGTACCAGCGCTCTACCAATTGAGCCAATGGGCGACTCACCGGCATCAGTGAAATTTCTAACCTCTTTACAATATTCTCTGTATTACGTACAGGCAGCGACATCTGACTTAAGCAAATTAAGTCTTACATAACACAACATAACATTTTTACGTAAAGACACATACATAAGGTAACAACGCTGGTACGGATAGCCAGAGGTTGTGGGTTCGAATCCCGGCATGGGTGAAATTTTTAGCCTCTAAATAGGTTTTTAAATCACTTAATTTATTTCCGTGTTTATTAAAACACTGTTATTTCTGTGAAGGCAAGGAACTTGGCGAGTTCTACATACCAAGTTTTTTTTTTGAGACAAGAATTTGGCCAGTACCTATTTAGTACCTACCTTATGTATGTGTCTTTACGTAAAAATGTTATGTTACGTTATTGTGTTGATGGGATTGTTTGTGTACTAGAAACCGGGGATAAGACGCACACTACACTACGTACGAAGCGCCAACTAGATACGTAAAGGACTACCATGTCTGCCTACCATGCAAGAGATTCCGGGTTCGAATCCCGGCTGGAAACAAAAAAAAAAGTCCAGGTCTTGGTCATGTTTACATGTTTGTGATGTCGTTGTTTCTGGTTCCCACGACACAGGGTATCCTAGTGTGGGGCCAGAAGCAATATATATGCCAGTATGGAAAATGTTATGTTAATGTTATGTTATCTGCAATATTTTTGATCGCTTACTGGAAAGGAAAACATCGTTAGGAAACCTGAATTTAAAAACCTATTTAGAGGCAAAAAATTTCACCCATGCCGGGATTCGAACCCGCAACCTCTGGCTATCCGTACCAGCGCTGGTACGGATAGCCAGAGTTTGCGGGTTCGAATCCCGGCATGGGTGAAATTTTTAGCCTCTAAATAGGTTTTTAAATTTGTTACTTAGCACGGGTTAGTGCATTAAAAATAAAAATAGTGTAATAAATTAAGTGAGTTTATAATTTACAAACCAAAGTGGCCAAGTTTTTAGAGGATTTTCAATATTTTTATGTTTTATGGGATTTCATAAGTTTTCGTTAGTAATATTAGCCTGCGCAATGGATTTTACAAATAGACCAATTATTGCCAGTAGAAGAGAATGAAAAACGAATATCGTTTTAACCCTCATCGAGGAAATGAATTAAAGCAAAAAAAAGTTTTAATAATATGACGTGAAAAAAAATGTAGCGCGCAAAGCAAATTAAAAAAAAGTGCACCATGAACGTTCCAAATCTGAGTTTTTAACAAATTAAAAAAGGTTGTAGGTATGTTATGGTATGTGAAATTTGGTACCATGTAGGTACAAGTTCGTTATCGTTATCAACCCTTGTATGTCCCCACTGTTGGGGCACGGGTCTCTTCCTGCATCGCAGAAAGGTTAGGCCATACTCCATAACGGGGACCAAGTCCGGGTTGGCGGAGGATTGTAAGACAGTGGCGGGCCTTACTGTCAGAAGTGATCAAGCCGCCCATAAGGCCTCTGACATGGCTTAACGACTGCCATTATATGACAGCCGGCACCAACGGCTTAGCGTGCCTTGCGAAGCACGGAAGCCCTTGGAAAAATGCCACCAGCGGTAGTCACGGGACGGTCACCCATCCTGTACCTGACCGCGCCTGTTCTTGCTTAACTCAAGTGATTGATTCCAATCACTCGGTTCGCCTAGGCCACGAGCGCTTCGGTTCAAGTAAATAGGTTTAATGATATTTTGAATTCACAAACTTAGGGCTGGTTTCTGAATCGAGAATTTCACTAAGCAAATACTAAAGTAACCTTATGTCATGCTCTTTGCTGAGAAATTCGAAGAGACAGCAATACAGTTAAGTATTAATTTAACGAAATTCTCAATTCAGAATTAACCTATTAGAATTAGAATAGCCCATAGTGCACACGATGTTTCAAATTCACTTTATTTCAATTTACACATTACATTTAATTCAAGAGGTCGCGGGTTCGAATCCCGGCATGGGTGGAATTTTCATCCTCTAAATAGGTTTTTAAATTGTCCTTAGCACGGGTTAGTGCATTAAAAATAAAAATAGTATTATCAATTTACTTTATCCTCTACGAGATAAAAACGACTTTTGCACTCAGATATCGAAGAGCAAAAATTCTCTTTCCGAGATAGTAGGAATGAATAAATCGTTGTCTCAATTAAAATCATAATCTATTAATTGCGAAACTAGCAACTTTTACCTACACTACTACACATTTTTTAAAAACCTATTTAGAGGCTAAAAATTTCACCCATGCCGGGATTCGAACCCGCAACCTCTGGCTATCCGTGCGGGTTCGAATCCCGGCATGGGTGTAATTTTTAGCTTCTAAATAGGTTTTTGAATTGGTCCTTAGCACGAGTAAAAATAAAAATAGTATAATTACTACACGTTTTGTTTTTTTATTGAATAAAAATAATACGAGAATTAAGTTGAATTGAGTTGCTTGCGGAGAACTCACCGTTGACGCGTTGTTCAGAGATTGCCCTTGTAAAAATAAAAAAAATATCCCGTATATGTCACACTGCAGAGCACGGGCCTTTTAGAGAACTTGGAAAAATTTGGACGTAATTACAGAGCAGACTTACCGAGACAAATAACCTTTTATTTTTCAAGAACATATCACAAGAGCATCGACACACAAAGTGGTCTTGAATATAAACAGATGTCCGGTATCGCGGTGTGTGTATATTGCTGCCTTGCACACAAAACAAATCTCTGTTCCGTTAATATAGAGACTAGTGTCGGCAAAAGACTGGATAGGAACGTCACTAGCTTCTTCTTATTATAAAGGTATTATATTTGTCGCAGGCATTTAGTAAAACTCTGCCGATTACAAACAGCTTCACATCTTGTGTTAATGATCGTCCGTTTGCTATATGCACTAAACTTTCAAGCATGTTTTTATAACCTTGGGATACTGTTAATATTGGCTCCATATCCTACCGTAAGAGGTGCTGTTAGATGATAGATCGGACAGACGTCGATTAAATAGACAATAGGCAAGATAAAACTATTAACCCCCTTATTCATAATAGTCTGTTAACTTTAAGCAATGCTTATTCTCACTCTGTCCTCTTCTATTGACCTAAGTCAGAATGAAAGAGAACACTCTTTAGCAGCTGTTTTAAGCTAGCGGACTATTATGAATAAGGGGGTAAGCCTTTAAATAGGTTTTTTAAGTAAGATCAAGAGTACCTGAAACAGGCGTGCGTGCATGCAACGACTAGTGAATGCTTATGAGGCGAAAGAGATCTGTCAGGATCATAGTAAGAGACAATAATTTCTGGGATACAAACGTGAGTTTATTAATATAATACTATGTATGCAATGCATGTAGTATATGCATAAAGAAAACGAATAAAAATGATTCCGCGAAAAACACGTGATTATAGAGACAAAATATATATTGCGGAGTTATCGTAATTAACTAAATATCGAACTTTCTTTTAAGTAAATGTTGGAAAATAACGAAAATATTATGCCACTCAATTTAAGCCCATCAAGTCATTGTACTTAAAGATAACAATTTTAATCCTTTAGAATCTTGCTAATCATTCTAAATTTATCTTGAAGTTGCATAACATTGAAAAAAGTTTTTGTAAATATTTATAACATTTTTGCTAATTTGGTGTGCTAGCGCGCCGATTCCCGACATGATACGAGTACGGATGCTAGCTTGTCATACATTTATAATTTTCCGTCGTAATTTTGTTTTCGAGTGCGTGTTTATAAACTCACTACGCCAATTTGTAAACTGACTAACTTGACTTATTGCCTACGACATAAATGTATGTGTCAGTTACGATGACATTCGAATTCAGACCTTAGTAACACATTGTATACGGTCGAGACAAGCACATAATATGTGCTTGTCTCGAACGTATACAATCTCGACGTAACCTCTTGTCCTTAGCACGGTTAGTGCATTATAAATAAAAAAAGTATTATCATGTGGGTACAGTGATATTCCGATGTAAAAACTTAACTGCAAAGTAGGTAGTCGGGACTGTAAGTGATGCAATTTACTTAAGCCAGATGTCGCTGCCTGTACGTAATACAGAAAATAGTGTAAAGAGGTTCGAAATTTCACTGATGCCGGTGAGTCGCTCATTAGCTTAGTTGGAAAGAGCGCTGACACGGATAGCCAGAGGTCGCGGGTTCGAATCCCGGCATGGGTGGAATTTTTAGCCTCTAAATAGGTTTTTAAAATGAAAATGTCATGTTATTTTCTGTCCCCAAATTACATTCGTATACAAAATAACTTTGGATATGCTAAGTAGTATTATGCTCGCCTATATGCAAAATTTTTATGCAATACAGAATTTTAATAATAATAAACGATACAATACAACAGAATTCACTATTTGTGAAAAGACTGGAGCCTTAACCAAATCAAAAGCTCTGTATCTTAGGTTTCCAGGCCTCCCGACCTACAAAAGAACGGTATCATGTTTAACGCTTCATCGGCATAAGGTGTACAGTATTAAACGTTAGTATCAAAAATGATAGATGTTTGCAAAACTTATATAAAAGAAAGTATGTATGTAAGTGTGTATGTATGTGTGTGTCTGTTCAGACCTACGACCGGAGTCTTGGGTTCGGGTTTCAGCCAATGAGCAGAGGGTGTGTGGAAAGGTGTGATGAGTGTATATTTGTGAAATAAGGCAGTGATATGTGTCGTAAGTAGGTACTAGGAAGTATCACGGAAGGTAAGAAAGTCAGGAACTATATGCGTATATGATTTTGAATAACCGATGATAGTACATTTATTAAATTTCTGATAAAGATACGTCATTATTAGCAAAGTTGTGCGTAACAGTTCTGTGACACGACAGTGAAATGATAAATGAAAGAATTTGGTAATTGAGTGACAAAATATTATTTTTCTTTGCTACAATGTCTTATTTCTGTTCAGTGCTCCCTTGAAAAAAAATAATAGAGAAAACGTTGCTTAGTAGAATTCTTGTTTCGTTAAACACTAGTGTTATTTCGAGCTGAAGTATTATTTTATATCATCCACCAAAATCTTTAAAAAATTCCATAGAAAGTGCGAATCTAACTGACTCTGAAAGGTTTTCCATTAGACGATAACGACAACTGCACGATATTTTTTTTCTACGGCCGAAAAAAGTCCTATTAAATGTTTGAAACTACATGGACGATTTTAAATTACCTCATCTTTTTCAGGGGGCGTTCGAACTATTATTTAAAAAATAAATACGGGGCCATTTTTTTGTAAGATTAATTTACGTTAATAAAGCATTTTTTTTAACTTTATTAAAGTAAAAAAAAAAGCAATTGTAGTTTCAGCGTCTTTTGGTCGGCGTCTGCCAACTCAATAATAGTTCTTTCATTCGTGTACGCATTTTTGGCGATAGACATTTTACATTCTTGACGTCGTAACGTAAACTTCCTTCAACTTAGAATTTCAATTCACAGTTTCACAGTTAATTCATGGTTATAATGTAACTTCCTACAACTTAGAATTTCAATTCACAGTTTCACTGTTAATTCATGGTTATAATGAAACGAACATTTCCTAAAATTATTCCTAACTTTTTGAAAATCGCGTTATAGATGTCGTGTCGCTATGGTTTAGTCCAATGTAAAAGCGTTCCTTAGCTTAGCAACGTGCTCAATAATTCATAACAATCTTTGTAAGTGATATCATGGCTATAAATCGTGACGGCGCAAATAAATCTTACAATACTTATCTCTCGTTCTACATTAATTCAGATAAGAACTATTTAAGTCAACTAAATATCATATTTTTTACAATGCGTCTTCGACAAATACTCGAAGACGCATTGTAAAAATATTTTACCCAAGTACCTTAGTACTTACCCAACCCATACCCAAGTGATCGGAATCAATCACTAGAGTTAAGCAACAAAAGGCGCGTTCAGGTGCAGGATGGGTGACTATACCGTGAATACATCTAGTGTCATCTTTCCCGTGCGCTTCTGTCCTTAACAAGGCATGTGACGCCGGTAGTGATAGCTGTAATGGCAGTCGTTAAGCCATGTCAGAGGCCTTATGGGCGGCTTCATAACTTCTAACAGTAAAGCCCGCCACTGTCTTACAATCCTCCACCAACCCGGACTTGGCCCCGAGGTGGAGTACTAATCTTTCTGCGATTCAGGATGAGACCCGTGCCCCAGCAGTGGGGACATACGAGCATAGGTTGTTATCGATAGGTAAACTATTTAATTATTATTATAACTTAATAGAAAGAGAAACAGTTTCTGTTTTACTCTCCCTTACCACTTGATTATTGTATTGTTATTGTCCGATAAACCGAAACTATGGCAAATATAGAGCCGGTGACAGCTGTGACGTACTCCAAATTATTCTAGAACGACAGTATAATTAAAAATAAATTTCACACAACACAATTACTTGTAATAATGCAGCCTATATTATTACGAATATATCATGTTCCAATATAATGATAATTGACAAAAATTGTGAATAAAATTAAAATTGTAAATATTTGTATATATTTCAGTAAATATATATAGTTTTAGAAAAGCTGTAGTGCCCTTAGTGGGTGTCATGCAGAACAAGAATTATTATACTACCAATTACCAACTGCACTATTACCATGACATGCAATAAATAAAGGATTATGATTATTTGTCCCACCGTAGGCCACAGGCCTTCTGTTTGAGAGAACACGGGCTTAACACTAAGCGTGCCCAGTGTGGATCGGCGATTTGAGCGCTAATGTATGTGAATGCCACAAAAATCAGGTATCACGTATCTTCACAGTCGACAACAAAACCTGGTTATAGGTAGAAGGTTGGCGCCAATGCTGGCTCCATTTAATACTTAAACAGCCCAAACTCTGGCGCCAAGCCTTGGCTGACTGCTGAGGTTAATCGTTCACGCTTGGAGCGCGGACTTATCTCCGGATTGTCCCTTCATTAAAATTAAACCACTTCAACCTTCATTAGCGTTGCGAAGTTTTGATACAACGTAGAGTAGAGTAGACTGTGGACGTCACAACTAGTTAAAATGGGGCATTTGGTATCTTGACTCATTTGCCAGTAGATTTAATCACCGGATAGAATTAGATCTACGGTCAAATGACTGACATATGATCCTTAATTAGGCGCTCACATTATAGTGATAATTCTATGAAAATTTCTTGCTTTCCATGCCCAATTAGGGGTTTAATCTAGAGGATTGGAAATAAATAAAATAAATATTCAGGGACTATTACACAGATCTTGTTTGCCCCATACTAAGTACAACTAAATGACTTGTGTGACAGATGCTAACTCGACAATACAATAAATGCATAGATAACATCCAAGGCCCGAGACAAAATAGAAAAGTTAATTTCCTAGTTTGACCCGGCCGAGCATAGAACCCGAGCCATTCGGTTTTGCAGTCAGCGTGCTAAACCGCTGCGCCACCGAGGTCGCCATTATATTATAAAACTGAAAAAATATCTCTAATTTCTCGTGTAAGACAGGAGTATAGTCAATCACAAGCGAACCGGGCTCAGGGAAAAAGTTGACAGACGCTAAGTTATTGGTAAAGTAACGACTGACGCGAAAAAGAAGACTATCCGTAAATGTACCTTCAGTGGAAAACACATAGTCACAGCGTTCACGCACACCTACCAATACTTTCCCTCACAAACATCCACATACATAAACACACACACACACACATGCAGACACACACACCAAAAAATACACACACACTACTAAACAGGTCTATTCTAAACTTAATTTAATAACTTTATTATTTTTAATGCAGTAACCCGTGCTAAGGACAATTCAAAAACCTATTTAGAGGCTAAAAATTCTTCGCTTCGCATTCGCTGCCTGTACGCAATACAGAAATTATTGTAAAGAGGTTCGAAATTTCACTGATGCCGGTAGACGCCCATTTGCTCAGTTGGAAAGAGCGCTGGCACGGATAGCCAGAGGTCGCGGGTTCGAATCCCGGCATGGGTGGAACCTTTAGCCTCTAAATAGGTTTATTATAAACCTTATTTATTATAAACAGAACTTTGACTTTGGTCAGTGCCATAAAATAAAAATAGTAGAACTTTGAAAATTAAAAACGATAAAATTGAGCCAAAGTAATCTTAAGCTTAAAATAATGAAATAACCCTGCTACTCAAACTAAAAACCTTAGTAAACTTTTTAGACAGTCGTGAAAAACGAGTATGCTGTGTATCTTCAGAGGTTACATTGGTCAATCACCAAGGCTCCATGAAGCTGAATGACTGTAAAAATAAGGCATGCTAGGCCATTCTAAAACAATATATACGATGACAGGGTGATACCAGATACTATTTGACACTAGGTGGTGCCCGCGACTTCGTCTGCGCAGAGTTATCGGGTAGATTTTTTCCTACTTACTTGACACTTATCGTCATATTTCGACAATTCACTCAATATCTTTATAATAATAATTAATATATTTTCTAAGGTTAACACGAGCACTAGACATAATTAAAACTACACTATTTTTATTTTTAATGCACTAACCCGTGCTAAGTCAGATGTCGCTGCCTGTACGTAATACAGAGAATATTGTAAAGAGGTTCGAAATTTCACTGATACCGTGAGTCGCCCATTGGCTCAATTGGTAGAGCGCTGGTACGGATAGCCAGAGGTTGCGGGTTCGAATCCCGGCATGGGTGAAATTTTTAGCCTCTAAATAGGTTTTTAAATAATTAAAACTGTTTTTATACGGATTTAACTCGTTTTATTATATTTTTACAATTTCCCGACGTTCATCGTCCGACGGTCATCCGAGACCACGGCACCTGTAAAAGTGCCGAAACGTCGAAAAATTGTAATAATATTATGAAACGAGTCAAATTCGAGAAAAAAAAAAACCCTATTTAAAGGCTAAAAAATTTCACCCATGCCGGGATTCGAACCCGCAACCTCTGGCTATCCGTGCCATCCGACACCAACAGCCAGAGGTTGCGGGTTCGAATCCCGGCATGGGTGAAAAAATTTTTAGCCTCTAAATAGGTTTTTAAATTTGTTCCTTAGCACGGGTTAGTGCATTAAAAATAAAAATAGTATAATAGAGTGAAATTCTTATAAAAACAGCTTTAATTAATAATTAATAGCCCAACCATCAAAAGAGGTCCATTGTATCAATAGTGAGTTTACACACACTGCCTGTTAGGACAGTCATCTGAAGGATACGGCTCAATTAGGCTGGCTGTGCCGCAGACCAGTTTCTCATGTAGAGACGGACCTCCATCGAGGACCCAAAGAGGTCGAGGACGTCCACAAACCACCTGGTGGGCCACGGTAGCAAAAGACTTGAAGCAAGCCCAGTTGAGCGAGCAGACAACCCAGGACAGAAAATCCTGGAGCAAAAGAACGAGGAGAGCCGACCCCAAATAACGGAATGAGGCCAAGACAAAGAAGAAAACACAATACTTTTATAAATTGTAGCCTGTGTGTTATTGTAATGTATAGGTATAAGCTATATTACTGTAAAGTATACGGCCTCGGTGGCGCAGCGGTTTGGCACGCTGACTGTAAAACCGAAGGTCTCGGGTTCGATTCCCGGCCGGGTTAAACTAGGAAAAGAACTTTTCTAGTTTGTCTCGGGTCTTGATCTATGTATTTATTGTTTTAAATCTATGGTC
This sequence comes from Yponomeuta sedellus, assembly GCA_934045075.1. Taxonomy (NCBI): domain Eukaryota; kingdom Metazoa; phylum Arthropoda; class Insecta; order Lepidoptera; family Yponomeutidae; genus Yponomeuta; species Yponomeuta sedellus. Next base: position 18,941,874 of record OW203742.1, read on the forward strand.
GAGTTAGCACCTATAACACAAGTCATTCAGTTATACTTAGTATAGTGCTAACGAGATCTGTATAATATGTCCATGAATATTTATTTATTTATTATTTATTTATCATTAGAATCCATCTGTAGTTTTTACGTAAAAAAGTAAGAAACATCCATCCATCCATACAAACTTTCGCGTTTATAGTATTAGTAGGATGAATGACTATGAAATTTTTCTGTTAAATTTTTTAGTAACGTCCCATTTACTGCCTTCTCTCAGATAGAACAACGCGGATTAGAAAATTCAAGCTCTGGTACAAACACCTCAATCAGGTCTCCTCACTATATTTTCTTCACAGCTAGCGAGTGCTATTGGTACTTTTTTTTTGCTTCTACTTAATGAGATGATCTATACAGCGTCCAGTGGCATCTTCACTCACACTAGATGGGTGAAGGGACCACTCCGACGCTGTAGTGCCTGGGACATGGTTTTATAGATAGTATACGCTTGCCTAGCACATATACCAACTTGACAGCTTAGTCGGCCTAGCCCACAGGAAAGACTAGTCAATACCTGCGGAGCCAACCAAGCAGCGGGTTTCCTCACGATGTGATATTGCGACTACAAATTCGCAAATGTACGTAACTTTGAAATTAAACGAAGTCATTGGTACATGCCCGCACTCGGGATCGAACCTGGGGCTCTCGCTTGCCAGTCCATGGTTCTACCCACTGAGCTACCACCGCTTTATTGGTACTATAACTACACAAATCAACGTAACATAGAAAACAAATAGATTAAGTAAACAACTAGATTCAACGAGTTTTATTTTAGTTCCATATACAGGTAGTGACAAAGGCGGTATTGGCTCGCCTGCTATTGTGCTCTTTATATGACTCTATGCCGCTTTAATTAAAGTTTTCATATCAAAGCGCTGCCTCGACGCGACAGTGTCACTTTATTGGTGGCCCCTTGTCCCATTGTTTTAGTTTAATGGCTAGGTAACTAGAAATAATGACGTAAGGTATGAGTAGAGATTTTAATGAGAAATAGATACAATCTTCGGACCCATTGTATGTATGCTCACCAATACACAACGTGCAAAGGTGACAATAATTTTACTGTGCAGTGAATGCAATGGATCTGCAGGACGAGGCTTCTAAATGCGTAGTTGTTTATTAAAGTGAGAGCACCTGAGCTAGCGAGCAGTCATTCCTGTATTAAGGTCAAATCAGAAAAGGTTTTATTCAAAGTATCACAGAAAATGCGGTTAAACAAGGTGTGCATTTTAATATCGTGTTCGTTATGGAAAAAAAATGGACAAGATAACTCCAAACTTAGTATTTTCAAAGTGCGTACTTAACAGAGTTTAATTAATTATTATCATAACATATAGAACTCATGCATTGTACTGGCTTTAATTCCAGATGTCATTGTCATCTAGTTAATCCTTTCTGTTACTGAAGGCCTTTTGGCTTTTGTACTTTACATATTTTTTGAACAGCGCTTCAGGCAAGCTTATTATATCTTCAGGGTTCTTATTGTAGTTTAAATAAGTGCTGTAGAAGCATTTTGGAGTCGGTGCCCAAAATGTATGTGCTAGTTTGGAACTTGGCTGGTGGTAGTGCGCGGCTTTTGCCTAGCCTTTATATCTTAAGATATATCAATCTTGCCTGATATGCTGATCAAAACACGCGTTAAGTATATATTGTAACAATGATGTCTGGAATTAAAGCCAGTATAATGTATGAGTTCTATGTTTTAAAATAATTACGTAATTAAGTAAAGTTAACTTTGAAAAGACTAAGTTTGGAGGTTTTTTGTCCATTTTTCCTCCAAAATGGTCTAGATTTTGAAATTTTTCTGGTCTAGTTTGAATTGTAACGTTCTTTAAGCCGCAGTTTCTTTAAAACCTTATAATTTTATTTCATTTGTCCCAGGCGTGCTTAATCCGTTTGAGATCAAGAGGATTTCTTGTTGGCCAAGCCGTCCTGTTGAAACCAACCTCTTGCACGACCGGAGTCGTTTGTGGCCGGACATTATTTTGACATCAGAATTGATCCAGCGCCCTTAATTGCTTATTATGGGCCTGGATACTCATTAAGAATCTCTTGGGCACATCTTTCTTCAGTAACAGTGTCAATTTCTATAGCCACAAACTCTGTGCGACCTATAAGTTATCCAGCCGAGACATCTACAATGCTTCCATTGCAGTGCTATATTTTTGAGAAGCAGGCTCGAAAGTATCGCTCACCAGGTCACCTGTAAACAAATCGCCTTCCATCAGAAGTGTAAACTGAGAATCGAGACAAAATTCTTGACCATTTTTATTCATTTCATTGTATGTGTTTATAGGGTAACGCAATACACGTACGTACGCAATAACGCAACACTGCTCGATGCTCTCTCTCGAGTTTGGAGATTCTCTCTGGTCTTCGGGATTTCACATTTGCTTTAGCCAGTATTTCTTTCACTGTTCTGTCTCTAATATTATAGTTTCTGAAAACGTTGCAGGACTTCAACTTCATTCAAATGGCGATTTCTCAAAACGATTTCCTTCTACAACGAAGTTCTACTACGATATTATACCTGGATCTGCCACTACAAGGTCTCCTCAGATGGTTTCCAATCGCTTTGTTCCTTCGTTTTACCTTCTGAACCGATCGTAACGTCACACCCACTATTCTTCCACTAAGCCACATACTAGTCCCAAATACCTAGTCCCAAAAAAGTCTTGATCCTATCACATGCTTCAGGGAAAAGAGGCATGAGCCATCCCTTACTATCACGTCTCTACTGCTGGAGCACGGGTCTCTTCCTGCGTCGCAGCAAGGTTAGGTCATACTGCACCACGGTGGCTAAGTGAATGTTGCTGAAGAATTGTAAGACAGTGGCGGGCCTTACTGTTAGGCCTCTGATATGGCTTAACGACTACCAGTAAGCACAAAGTCGCAAATGCCCACTACCATTTCATGACAGCCGGCACTAACGGCTTAACGTGCCTTACAAAGCACGGAAGCGCTCGAAAATGATGCCACTAGCGGTAGTCACGGGACAGTAACCCATCCTGCACCTGACCGCGCCTGTTTTTGCTTAACTCAAGTGATTGATTCCAATCACTTGGTTTGTCTAGGCCAAGCGCGTCTACTAGTCCACGAGCGCTTCTTTGTAATACATACAAATGATTAAATAAACTGTATTCTACGTTATTCTTTTCTAATGTAGCCTCTATTAGTACGCTGCTCTATGTCGCAGACAGATTAGCGCAGGTAGGGGCGTCCACAAAGCGGGTAGTTTGCAATTTGCATGCGCCGGCCGCCGGCCACCCGCTGCGGCCCGGTTACTCCTTGTAATGAGGTCAGCTCAGATCTGGCTTGCTTCGCTTTCTACCGCCCCCCAAGCTTACCTATACTACGTTGCGGTATGCTAAAATGAATTACCTTGCTTTCACTCCACATGACGTCTTTTGTTTTTGATACTTTATCTTTTCCACGCGGTTCAAAAAATGTGTTAAGTACACTTTGTGCCAAAAGGGCTACTATGACATAAAGGATTATGTAGATGACAATGATGTCTGGAATTAAAGCCTGCAATGCATGAGTTTTAAAATAATTATGTAAACTCTGTTAATTAAGACTAGTGAAAAGACTAAGTTTGGAGTTTTTTTGTCCATTTTTCTCCAAAATTGAAAGATTTTGAAATGGACACGTAGTTTGAATTGTAACGTTCATTAAGTCGCAGTTTCTGCGCTGCTTTGAATAAAGCAGTTTCTTTTCATTCCATTTTACGATGGTCTTTGTAGTCTTGATTTTTATGGCTTGTGATACTCAAACATGTTTAACTCTTAACGGGTCTAATTGCAATTAAACCCGTCAAAATCTTGACAAGCCATTGTTGTGAAATAATTATCCAATCAGCGTAAAGGATTGCTGATTGTTACCCAGGGTGCGCCAGACGTACGGTCTCAATGAGTATTTTGTTAATAACCGTAAAATGTTTGTATAGTTTATTTATCTCTGTAATATCCTGTATCGCTGACGGCTCACTCCCTCAGTATAACGCTGAGTCAGCTGCCTTTTGTGGCAATTTAAAGACGTTATCGTTATCAACCCTTGTACGTCCTCATTGCTGGGGCACGGCTCTATACTCTACAACGGGGGCTAAGTCCGGGTTGGTGGAGGATTGTAAGACAGTGGTGGGCCTTAATGTCAGAAGTTATCAAGCCACCCATAAGGCCTCTGACATGGCTTAACGACTGCCATTATAAGACAGCTGGCACCAACGGCTTAACGTGCCTTGCGAATCACGGAAGCGCTCCGAGAAATGCCACTAGCGGTAGTCACGGGACGGTCACCCATCCTGCACCTTACCGCGCCTGTGTGATTGATTCCAATCACTCGGTTTGCGTAGGCCACGAGCGCTTCACACCACAGGCTTAACCTATGTCTTGTTTTGTTTATTGTGTACGTCGTTTATTTCTGTAGTGCTCATATTATGTTAATTTATCTGGTCACTTTGTTACTGTGATGTGTCTTGTTGGTAAGATAAATGTCTTTCTTTCTTATTCGATCTATGTTTGGACATTAATCTGGAAACGAAAAATAGCAAGGTTTTGTTGCCAATGTATCAATACTCTTTTACTAAGCCTGGAAGACCAAAAAGTTAATAGCTATTGATTTGGTCTGAACCTGTTTGCATCCGTGCACTTCCTTTGTTTTTTTTTTAAAACGAGCATCACGACATATGTTCTACAGGCACAGTCGACAGCACATCAACTTTTACATTCATGCTCTCTACTCGTTTACTTTGTGGGAAAGTTAAAGTTGACCATCTGACTGTACGCCTAGCCTATGATTAAAAACCGCCAATTAGGCAAATAGTCCAGTCTGTGGGGACATTAAAAGGCCTCTGCTTTGGAAGAGTTATAAAATTAATGGGTTTGATTTATGGTGTTTTTCTTTAATCAAATATTGTTTAATTAAATAAATATAAAAGAAATATTGATTATGATATTTATATTTATTTACTTTAATCCCAGGTTTAATATACACCTAAACTACTGACACAAAACAAAATACAATAAAATTCGATAATTAGTGACAATGCATATTATTCCCGTTCGTACAAGCAGTACCAGGTGAAGAGTAAATTTTTAATACTTTAGTGGTTTTTAAGCAATTGTATAAAAAAAAAATTTTTTTTAATCGTCTAATGTCATTTGGGAATCAAAACATCAACAAAATAAAAATTTGTTAGAGTATTCAAGTATTGCATGAAGTATTAAGTTCAAGGAGCAATTGTTAGGGCCCTGTGTCTCGTAGAAGCAAAACACTTCTACAGCTTCACTATTTTTTAATTGCCCTGACGTAAACAAATATGTCTAACAGACTGAGTAATACTAAATATTGAATTACGGAGCTGGTTAAAAATATTGCTCAGATGTTTATTTCAAATTTTATGCTGAAATTATACTCAACAAATATTTTTTCAAACATAATTCGGGAATCACATACTTGACTTTTTATAGGAAATGGGCAACCAGGGGTGCGAGTCTCTAAAATGCTAGTTGTTCAATAGTCATATTAGTACGGTAATGGTCGTTTCATTCACACTATCGGTAGTCTAGTAACCAATCGCATTGCAATGGCATAACCCGTGCTAATTATAATAAAAATAATAATAATAATCAAAATAATAATTTATTTATTGTACATATATCAAAAACACAAATACAATCAAATGACAGAGACAGTGACTAAAGTATAGGTACGCACACACTTAAAATAGGCAGAGGCTGTACAACATGAGTTTAAACACAGTGTCGGTCTTCTATCCCCTAAACTAGGCAATATTGTTTAAAAAGAAACACGGTTTACAATGAATACTTATCGTAAAGAACAAATTGTTTGAATTAAGGCAACTACCACCTGCACTGACCTTTCGACCGTATCGCAGAGTGGCAGTCATACTAGAAAAGATGGCCCCAGAGCATTTGGGATAGATACTCGTTACTTACAATGACCAGAATAATAAGGTGATAATGTTACTGAAAAATATATTAACTACAATGTTACAATTATACGTTTTTAAAGATAAAATGGTAATATTTTGTATAATGAGTTTGAGTGGAAGTTTATTTTATTTGTAATGTGAGCCACATTTTTTTAATAATGCTTTAGAAATGTTAATAGAAACATTTTGTTTCGTTTATATTTTGTAAGCGTTCGAAGTGAATTGTTACAAGCGGTGAAAAGTAAAGTATTTCGTTAATAATTTCATATGGATGGCAAGTGTAAGTGAAATCATTGAATTTGAAATTCAATGGTGAAATCAACCATAAAATTAGTTTTTAATTTTTTAAATAAATTGCATATGACACGTATTACAGAAATCGCTGAATAAACATGTTTCTAGCAGATGTTAAAATTTCATTATCAAGAAAGAAAGAAATGAATCAATCAACCAGTACTTGTGTACTGCTGGACATGTGCCTTCCCAAGGCATGCCACTTTCTTAAGTTCTCGTTTATCCTCATCCAACCACTGACAGAAATCGCCTCACATCGTTGGTTCAGGGAGCTGGTGGACGTTAACAATTAAAATTGGTTAATTAGTAATTAGATAAATATTGTACAATTAATATGTTGTGTGGAAGTTATAATTATTGTTACCATTACAGTCGTCGTCGTCAGGCTATACTAGTCCACTGCTGGACATAACCCTTCCCTAAAGAGCGCCACGTTGTGCTATCATAGGTGGTAATGCCCATAATCCCCACGCCGGGTATGCGTGTTGGGGATCTACCATTACCTGTACCATTCCAGGCAGTGTTGGTAAGTGCCAAAATTTGAAATAATTATGTAAATAGATTAAAGCACAGGTAGACAGGTAATCAAGGAACGTTAAAAGCGATTTAGCTAAGCGATAAGGTAATGGCACATTTGGGAGTCTAATGATGCTCTTTGATAGCGAGGTGTGTGCCCACCTCAGCTCCTCATCAACATTGGCGTCATTCAACCTGACAGCTACATGGATAAAAACAGAAGGCCTTTCTTGAAATAAATAAATGACGTCCACAGGTTACAATCACTGAACTCCTCGCTAAGGTCACGTACCAGGATTCTCTTCCGCTCAACCAGAAATTTCCGTCACAATCATCGGAAAATACCCAGAGCCACGAAATCTTAAAAATCTTAAGATTTCATGACTGGCTTCCTCACTAAGAACTTTTAGTGTTTATGTTCTTTTTAATGCACTAACCCGTGCTAAAGACAATTTAAAAAAAACCTATTTAGAGGCTAAAAAACTTAGCACGGGTTAGTGCATTAAAAATATATATATAATCAAAGAAATTATATTCAAATTACACTCAACTAAGAAAATTAAGAAATAACAATTATAACAATAAAAAAATCACAAATTTCAACATATTAAAATAAGATTAATTCACAAAAAGTTTCGTCAGAACTAAAAATAGAAAATTTAAACAAAACATTCAAAGAAAAACAAAAAAAAACACTAAGAGAATAAGCCGCCCCGGGACACATCTGACCCAAAGGTGCCCACTACGCTGGCGGCGTTACCTCGCTGCACTGCAAGGGAAATTCTTTGCATAAGATATGCCCCAGAGCGGCAGTCATAGCCACGATCCCTCAAGCGACGTCCTATTTCCCTCACAAACGCCTTCCCCTGCACTCCCCAGACTCCAGTTGTCTCTATCGCTAGAGGCACAAAAATGTACTGGCCCAAAAGCGCAGAATACTTTTGGACCTTCAACCTAGCAGCCTCTTCTGCCGCCGCGCCCGGAGTCGACGCGGTAGACGCTAAGTGAGAAGGGGCAAAAGTGCAGACACACGTAGCGTCCCAAAGCAAGGAGCGCCCCTTCTCCCACGGTATCATTGTCAAGCCATCCGGACGTTTTCCATCCGAACGACAAAGACCTGGAGGCTCCAGAACGCAAGGAATATTTGCTGTTACGAGAGCCCGCCTAACAATTTCGTTTATAGAGAAATGCCTAGAAAATCTGCCCGCACTACGCACACAATGCAGACCATGGCGACCCCTAGAGTCTACAACTGCGCCACACACACAATAATGCAGCTGGCAAATGTCACATCCAAGGCGCAATGCAACAGCCACACGCAATGAATCGTTGTCCAAAAACGTTCCTAGAGGTGGAGAAGGCAAGGCGTGGAGCCAAAGACCAGATTCAGGCTGAGATACAGCGCGCAAACGTGCCAGCTCCACCCCCGAACATCCGGCCAACAACTCATCAAGCGCAAGTCTGCACGCAATCTCGTCCCAATTGCGCTGGAGTTTTGGGTGATCAGGCGGATCACTACCAGGACACTGAACTCGCCATAACCCTAAGGCCTCCTCCGCGAAGGGAATGCAAAAACCGTCACCATGAAAACTCAAAATAAGAGTGACAACGTCTAGCACTCCATGCGACGAAGACAGGAAGGCCGGGAGCTCAGTGTCCTGCAACCGACGAATGCCTAGCCCACCGTGCCTGATAGGCAAAGCCGCCTGGCGCCACTGGGTTGGAGTCATACCTACATTAAGAATCGACTCCAATACGTCCTTCAACACGGTATCATACTCAGCACTTTCCTCTCTACAAAGCCATACCGGAGCAGTACGCAGCGAGTATGTGAGCCTAGGAATAGACAAGCAACTCCTTAGGATGGTTAAAGCCACGTGAGCAGGGAGCCGTCTTAAGTGCTCCTTAGATGCCAAAAGAGCCCTTGACCTCACAGACAGTGCACCCGGTATGCCCTCAGGGAAGATAGGTGCTCCCAAAAGAGTAAAATTGGCCTTATCCTGAATGCGTAAGCCTGGGACCACAGAATGAACTTCCGATAAGACCTCTTGTGATATCTGACCAGAACAGGGAAAAAGTTCGCATTTCTGAGAGTTTACCTGAAGACCCAAACCCGACAAGCCCTCGACAAGTGCCTTCAAGTCCCGAACCACGATATCCGGGTCGCCTCCGATGGTGCCGTCATCCAAATACCAAACGTTCAGTGATGATTGCATGGTAGATATTACACTCTGAATTGCCAGACTAAATAACAAAGGGCCCAATGGATCACCCTGCTGTGCCCCCACCTGAGAGTCCACCAATGCATCGCCAAAAAACAAATTACTAGGTTTAGAATAACATTGATGGAGAAACGGGTACAACGCAGGGACTTTCTCTTTTATCACCGACAACATGGAGTCCCGCTCAAGAGAATTGAATGCGTTGTGAAGGTCCACCTTCACAATGATATCCGCCGCATCAGCTTTGGAGAAGGCAAACGCCCTAGTGGCATGGATAGCTGCCTCGCAGCCCAAAGGCACACCAAAACCCAATTGACGCGGCTGCAAAAATGATGCCATCTCCCCCTTGACAGCGCGGCATCCCAGTTTTGCTACTAAGCGCCTAATCACACTGCCTATGGCAATAGGCCGAATTCCCCCATCCTTTTTTTTAAGGGCACACAAGGAAGCTCCATACACAAATGGGCAAACCTCTCTGTTGACCATACCTTTTAGCATAAAATTAGCTAAGCTGCATATTGAAGCTAAGAGTTTTACTCCATTATCACCCGCCGCTGCCGACGTCAACTCTTTAAGATGTTCTGGGCGCAGCCCATCTAACCCCGCTGCAGAGCCATTGTAAAAAGACGCGATAGCTTCAGAAACGTCTGACACTTCCACAGAAAGGAACTCGTCTGAGGCAACGGGCTCTGGAGAGAAATTCAAAGGCCGACCCGGAGAAGGGTGTTTTTGACGTAAGGCTTGTAACGTCTCGTCACTGACATCAGCCACACAGCAGTCGGACAATAAAATCCGAACCGCACCGCCTAAGTCGCCATCGTAAACTTTCGATTCCACGGCTCTATAAAAAGAGCGACGACTGAACGCCTCTCTACAAGTCGGCGAATCTGAAGCGACAATGCCCAGGGAGTCTTGAGAGAAGGCATTGCTTATGTTTTCCTTCACTTTAGACGTAAGTGACTGGCTCCGATTGTCGGAAGAAGGAACCCTTAAACATGTGTATGAAAAAGATAAAAGGGCAATCCAGTCCTCAGTGGAGTTATCCCGAACACAGTTGTCGATTAACTGAGACAATTTCCCCGCAGCCAGACTTCTTGCACCTTTTGGAACATGTTTTAGAACACGAACGTTTTCCCTCAAAATTGGTAAGCGACTAAGAGTGGAATGTGCTCCAACATCGTCAGGAGTTGCCTGCGACTGATGCGCAAGCAGACCTCTATGCACCCGACTTATATGCACATTCAAGCCTCGGGGAACGACGAATTGCCTTGAGGAACCGGGACAATGAGGACAACAAGACAAAGATGCCATCAAGCACTTAAAACTAGAACAATCTGGATACAAAATGTAGCCGAAAAGCAATGCATTATATATAAATAAAACAAATCGTGTCAAATAAATAAAAATTCACATCAAATGGTTGATATTAATAAAATCATTAAAAATTCCGTAAAAACAAAAAAACAGTTATTATTTAAAAAGACAGAATGCCTTAATTTAAATTGTAAAAATGCATAAGCTATTTTTTAATAAAAAGCACAGAGCCTGGTCAAAATGCGTAAAAGCACAACTGCATTTAAGCAACAATTACACACAAAAATAAAAAATAAATAAACCAAGTCAAGCCAACCAGCAAACTTCCACCGCAGCACAAGGCTCAATAAAGTACACAAGCCGCGCCAACCGTCTCCCAAAGGCGACGGTTCACAGTAAAAGATTAGCCACCAAACTCCGCAAAAGCTTCAATCTCTTGGACATTCAACCGTGGTACTGCGTCGAAAGAAACGCAACTGCCAAAACAACTCGATGACAGGCCAGTGACAGCGCGCCTCTGCCTATGATTGGTCGTATTATGACATTGTCAACGAGTTTTGACGTTTTGTATCGCCTTCTCTTTCCAACCCCAAACCGTTACTGTTTGTTATTGCGGGTCAACACTGTTTATTTACAAGAATAACTCACGAACTATAACAATCCGTTGGAGTAAACTGGGTGTTACTGGTAGCTCACGTAGCAAGGTATCACTCAATACACCTTGAACACAACTCAAGCAGCGTTTACTAATTAAAATAAAATGAAATGTGGTAGTGACTTTAAAACAGTGTTCGCCGCACAAATAAATAAATAAAAAATAAATAAAATATTATTTATTATAAAATTTCACAATTTATAAAAGGGTAAAGACCCCGTACTAGGTAAAAACCTGTATTACGGAAAGTCCTGCTCTTTCGATTACCATGGTAGAAAAAAAAAAAAAACAATTGCATAAAATAGTGAGTGGATAGTATACAGTTCGATATTACTTTTCAACAAAAGTTTAAAAAGAACTAAGAAATAACTATAAAACTAAATTTCATGCAAAGTTTAGGTAGTGAAAAGAAAATAAAATTTACATTATTCTTAATGCAATCACTTACTTAATTATCAATAAATAATCCAACGAGGTCTATGCATGTCTGTCTGTATTTATGTATGAGTGTGTGAGTGTGTTTCGAGTGTGTGTGTGTGTGTGGTGTGCGTGCATGTGTGTATGGTGTGTGTGCTATGTGTGTATTTTTTGTGAAATCTGAAGTACAATTTGATGTGGAACGTTATACTTATTATTGTATTTACGTTATAGTCTGAAGCAGACATTCAGTAGCTTGATAATCTAAAGTAGTGAGCCAAGTACTTAGTTTACTTTTACACTCGTATGTTGGCAAAGAATAAATATTAAGAATTTTATTTATTTTATTGTACAGTTGAAATGAACGATATTGGAAATGTCTCTGACCAAATGTCGTTTTAAATAATATATTACGATGTGCGATGGCATGACGTCTGGATTTCATAATCTCTGGGTCATATTCTAAGTTTCGGTGTGTATTGATTACAGTCCGGTGAATATACAATTGACGAACTGTTAGAATTTTACTTTCAATGTAAAGTTCCCGTGTTGGGTGTCTAAAGGGTTTGTAGAGCATAACTTTGATCAGAGCTCTCTGTGCTCTCTCTAGTTCAATTAACTTAGTCTTACAGGTACCTCCCCACACTGGTATACAGTACATTATAATAGACCGGGCTAGAGCCCGGTAAATGTCAAATAAAAGTTTTGTGGGGGCGACACACCGTAAGCTTTTAAATACAAAAATCAATTTTCTAACCCTTTTTGTAAGATATTCTATATGACTGTACCAATTTAATTGACTGTCTAAAACAACACCTAGGTATTTTATATTATCTGATCTATCTATTTCAGGGCATGAACAGTTTATGGAATTTTGTGACTGACATGAATGTAGTTTTATCTTAAATGAATTTGGAGGCTGTGTCTTTTTTAATATGGAAAAGCCAGATATTTAGTTTTAGAAATGTTAAGGGTCAGTAAGTTGCTTTGTAACCATTGAGCCACTATTCGCAGACCATTTTCAGCATGTTCTCGCACCTGTCTCCACGAGCTGCCACAAAAGACTAATGCTGTGTCATCGGCATAGGAGTAGATTTTACAATTTGTAAGGGTATGTTCACATAGGTCGTTTATGTACATAATAAAGAGGGTAGGTCCGAGAACACTTCCTTGTGGCACTCCATAAGATATTGGAATATCAGAGCTAATGTGCGGACCCACCTTAACGCGCTGTTTACGGTCCCAAAGGAAGTCTTCGAAGATATTCAGAGGAGCGCCTCTGATACCGAAAGCATATAGTTTTTTCAGAAGAATGGGAACAGAGACAGTATCAAAGGCCTTTGATAAGTCTACAAACACCACGTTCCGTAATCCATAATCATGTGGGTACAGCGATATCATTCCGATGTAAAAAAAACCTAACTGCAAAGTAGGTACTCGGGGCTGCAAGTGATGCAAATTACTTCAGCCAGATTTCGCTGCCTGTACGTAATACAGAGAGTATTGTAAAGAGATTTAAAATTTCACTGATGCCGGTGAGTCGCCCATTAGCTCAGTTGGAAAGAGCGCTGGCACGGTTAGCCAGAGGTCGCGGGTCCGAATCCCGGCATGGGTGGAATTTTTAGCCTCTAAATAGGTTTTTTAAAGTGTTGTGAAACTTTTATAAATTATAAAACTGGAACGACTTTAACTTTGTGCTTTATTATATACTGTTTTATTTATTTAATATTTATAATAAAAACAGAAAACTGGATAAAAATGGAATAGCAGGAAAAAATAGTCAGATGTAGTCAAGATGTAAATTGGTAGTGATGAAAAATGAGGGAAATCTCGAAATGTGTCCGCCGTCGACAGATGGCAGTCGTTAAGCCAAGTCAGTAGTGTCTGGTGTTACTGCCAAGTACTTCTGACAGTAACACCAGCCACTAGTCTTGCAAGTCTTCAACAATCCGGACTTAGCCCCCGTGGTGGAGTATGGCATATACCTTCCTCAGGGAAGAGACCCTTTCCCTCGGTGGACATAATTTTAAATATTTAAAAGTGATAGATAGAAACAGAAATATAAAAAAATGTGTAAAGAGGTTTGCTCCCTTACAAACCGAAGAGTTAAGGCGCTTTGGGGTGCTAACTAGCGCCACTAATAGAAATCGTAGCTTGCTTTTGCAAAATTATGATCTCCAATCTCTCCAAGAAAGATTTTTACCCCAACTCTTATCTATCGATCAACCCTTGTATGTCCCCACCGCACGGGTCTTTTCCTGCATTGCAGGGAGGCTAGGCCCTAATCCACCACTGAGGCCAAGTAGGGGTTGTTGGAGGATTGTGAAATAATGGCGGGCTTTATTGTCATAAGTTATCAAACCTCCCATAATGGATCTGCGATGACTTAACGACTGCCATTACATGACAGTCGGCACTAATGCCACTAGTGGCACTAGCGGTAGTCACGGGAAGGTCACCAAACTTCACCTGACCGCGCCCGTTGTTGCTTAACTTAACTGATTGATTTCAATCACTCGGTTCGACTAGATCACGAGCGCTTCATCTATAAGATTCCATCAATCCCTTATTTATGAGAACTGAGAAATGACATTTGTGTATGTAAAATTGTAGTACATCACTTCCCACTACCTCATTAAATTGGTGCTCAAATGCAGCTGAAGTGGACCTTCTTGGCATAGTTAATTGGCCTCTGAGCCAACAAGACCCGGCCCTAGCTAGTGTGACGTCACGGGGTGATCTGCCGCTTAATGCATGATAAATTGGACAAGTTTGCTAATTCACTAGTTGTTTGTTCGAGGGACGGCGGCGCGACCCTTACAGACTTCAGGTTCTAACAGAACGTATCCGCACAATAATACTTTTATATAATTATCTTACCGGCGGTAGTATAGTGGGTAGAGCCATGGACTTGGAAGCGAGAGGTTCGATTCCCAGTACGGTCATATACCGATGACTTTGTTTTCTAAAGAAAAAAAAATTAAAAAAATCTTAGAGGATTTAGTTCCGAATATGTTAGTAGACCCTTGTCAGTAAGACCAGCTACTAGTCTTGCAAGCCTCCACCAACCCGGACTTGGCCCCCGGGGTGGAATAGGGCCTAACCTTCCTGCTATGCCGGAAGAGACCCGTGCCCCAGCAGTGGGGACATAAAAAGGGTTGATATCAAGGGTTAAGCAACAACAGGCACGGTCAAATACTGGATGGGCAATCGTCCCGTGGCTTCCGCTAGTGGTCACGGGACAGTCGCCCATGCTAGTGGCATTTTTTCCGAGCGCTACCGTGCTCCCTAGGCACATTAAGCCATTGGTACCGGCTATCACGTAATAACAGTCGCTAAGCCATGTCAGACGCCTTATGGGCGGCCTTCCTGCGATGCAGGAAGAGACCCGTGCCCCAGCAGTGGGGACATACATATAATTGATTAGCCTAACACTCCAAATTTTAAATATAAAAATAACTCATAACAAAGAATAAAACGTTGTACCAATGGCGTCAGTCTGTGTTTATTTTCATGTTTGTGACGTCTTTGCCGGGTAAACATAGTACAGGATATCCTAGTTTGGGTTCAATTCAAGCGTAACCTACTTAAAAAAGGTTATGTGGAAATTATTGTGATTATTATAAACAAGAAATATTAATGGCTACCATGATTGGTTTCATTGACTTTTAAGATAAAAACTCTATATTTAAATTAAATTGTTATTATTTAAATTTTAATAATGCCTATAAATAATAGATAAAAAATATATCACGACTTTGTGATCACCTATGTCTTCTCAGCCTCTCCGTTAGACTCTTGCATAAACCAACGCATGCCATTTAAGATAAGATAATAATATTCTTTATTGTACACACCAGAAAATAAATACAGAGACAACAGTTACAAAAGAAGAGGTACAATTGGCGGCCTTATTGCTATCAGCAGCAATTTCTTCCAGGCAACCGTAAATCGGAAAGATTGCAGAAGGAGAAATTGAGACGGGCAGTTGGTATTGTTTACTATCAAAACAACTTTAACGAGTGATTTTCATATCGTTAGCCATATTTTGGGAGAACCAAGGCGCTCAAATATTCTTCTTCTTCAGGCTATATTATGTAGTCCACTGCTGGACATAGCCCTCCCCTAATGAACGTCATAGCGCCCTGTCTTCAGCTTGCCGCATTCAGTACCTGCCGGCAGTTTTTCGCAGATCGTCATCCCACCTGGTCGGAGCGCGTCCTACACTACGTATGCACGGTGCATATTATTTTCACGAACGCTTTTTGACTCCACTCTATCTTAGAGTGGGGAACCGAAAATTTACAGAGAGCTTAAGCGAGCTTTGGTTGTCGAAAAGAAACGTCGTTAAAGTTACCATAAGATGAGAATTTTCCTTATTGTACACTAGAGTACTTGATAATATGAGAAAGATGCAAAGATACCGAAAACCATTGGTAGCCTTATATTTAAAAAGAAATTTCATTTTACGAAATTTCAGACATACCCAAGCAAGTGATAACATACCTCAACGCGTGATATCGCGGTGGGCACGCGTGTTAAGACCGTACTCTCTGCCCTCAAAAGCCTATCTAGTCATAAGCGTGTGCCCTGTAGTGAGGAGTCTACTAATCTCATCCAAGCGGCTAGAAGAATTGGAAATAAAGTTATCGAAACAAAATTTTAGCCTCATAAGGCTTTTCATAGAAACTATACTCAAAGCTACAATTTCTTTTTGATAAGCACGACCATACCTCGATTTGGTCTCCTCTAACGTATTGCCAAAGTATCGTTGAATCAAACAAGAAGTTTTGTATAAAAATCAAACTGCGTTTTTATGGGAATTAATCTTTGAAAGGCCGCCGAAAAAGTCAATCGTCCGATATGTGTAAATGAATAAAGTATAATTAAGTTAGCCAGCTCCTACCGTAACATGATCTAAAATATTTATTTTTTATTTTATTACTTTCATCTCGATATTGCACTTTTTCAGAACAAACAGTATAATGTTTCAAAATCATTGTTAGAATATCCCCTAAAAATGTGAAACAAATTCGTTGTCACCCTGTAGTATCAGTCTCGCATTCAACGGGAGCATGGCAGTTTCCAGTGCTTGAAATGTACGAATAGTGTGTGCTAGCAAAATATACGAACTTTTAATGACCAAAAAGTTCTGCGCCCAAAAACCGCGTGTAATATTCGCCGAATGACACTAACAAAATTCAGAACGGCCGCTTTTACCGACGTGGATCCGATCGGTCTCCAAAAATTAAACTCAAAGACCCGAGCCTCTAGGGCAGGCAGAGACAAAGTTTGCGACTTGCTATAATTTTGAAAAACCTCTCTTTACTTTATTAACATTAATGGTGTTCGGGTCATTATTAATTTATCTTTCAGAGGGCACTTAAGAAGCCGACTAAGAAGTAACTTTGTGGAAGTAAATAATAAAGTTGATGTCGACTATTTCTGCTAGGATCACGTCTTGACACGACATGCGCATAAAAGGGAGGTTGTATGCCAATACTTAAATACGATTACTTTGTGGAGGCTTTATTCATTTATGGAATGATCTGCCCGTGGAAGTGAGAAAAGCAAAGTCCTTGGCTTGTTTTAAGGCACTGGAGAAATCCCACTATCTCACTGGATAAACTGGAAAACTGTTGCTTATTAAATATGTATTAATTGTATAAGTATTTATTTTTAGGTATTTATGTGTATTATTATTTAAGTATATGTTGCTTACCTATATGTATTTAATTGGATATGTATTTATTTTTTAGGTGTCTATGTATATTATTATTTAAATATATGTACATTATATCGTAGGTAATTATAAGTAATTATATTCTCGCACTCCCTTACTGTTTGTTATCAATATATTTTCGATTTAATTATTTATATACATGCACCACGTACCGACTATATTCTTCATGCAATCCACTCCATCCAAAGGTTGTCTGGAAGAGATCGCTCTTAGCGATAAGACCGCCAATTGAATAACATTACTTAGATTTAAGAATCATGGTTGTAATATTTTTCTGGTTGTGCAATAAAGTGTTCTCTATCTATCTATCTATAATGTTGTTGCGACCGCATACGTTACAAACTCTATAATATACAAATTAATCGCTAAATGTGTTGGTAAGTGTTGGTTTGAGAATATTCCTTGAAGTACGAGGATGGTTCTACGGAGAGAAAATAAAATAAAATATAGAATAAACTGTTAGGCGATACGAAGTTCGCTGGGTCAGTTAGTTGTATGATAAATATCTATAGTACAAACACTAGGTAGTATGAAGGTAAATATTTGAGAACAAATAATTAAACATGAAATATTTATAGAGCATTATGGACAAATTTGATTTAATTTTCCCCAATAAATTTAATCAATAATAAAGCTAAATTAGTTCACATAGTATATGTGAGCAGAGAAACGAAATTTATGTTGATTGGGATATAAATTTTGGGAAGAAATGTGTATGCTCGTAATATAAAATTTGTGTTTACGTGACAACATAAAATTTTTCGTTATCAACCCTTGTATATCCCCACTGCTGGGGCACGGGTCTCTTCATGCATCGCAGGAAAGTTAGGCCATACTGCATCTTGGGTCCAAGTCCGGGTTGGTGGACGATTGTGGGACAGTGGCGGGCCTTACTGTCAGAAGTTATCAAGCCCCCATAAAGGATCTGACAGGGCTTAGCGACTGACAATAATAACAAAACCCTATCTGACAATCTATATGATAATCTGTCTGGTGTCACTATTCAAACAGTGAGTAAAGTTGCATTAAAAACTTATTGTTTGTTTAGGGATTTGATTTAAAGTCTGAAATAAACGTTATAATAATAATAATAAGCTGTCGTGAACCACCGTCAGAAGTAGAAATCTGTGGTTGAGGCCCTATGCTTGCCTAGGAGTTAAAGGACCGACGAAGAAGAAGATCAACTACACGTTGGACTCCTTGCTGTAACAAAAATTCTATAACCACTTTATTAAGACTCCAGTCTTGGCACTTAAAGAAATATACTAGTCAGAATAAATGGTATTCTGCCCTCTACAGCTTTATGCCCCCAGTGCCGGTAGTGGCGCGCTGTATCCGCGGAAGTAAATTATAAAATTCCATTCCCCGGCTGTCGGCCGTGGGCGGTCCATCATGGCGGATCGCCACCTGATGGGAGCGAGCCGCAACAGACTCCTACTGTACAGTCAGAGGCACGTTTGAAAACAGTGTCACACTAATATTTTTAGGGTTCCGTACCTCAAAAGGAAAAAACGGAACCCTTATAGGATCACTTTGTTGTCCGTCTGTCCGTCCGTCCGTCCGTCTGTCAAGACCCTTTTTCTCAAGAACGCGTGGAGGTATGAAGCTGAAATTTATATCAATTACTCAGGTCTACTGTCCCTTGAAGCTGTGAAAAAATCAAACTTCTAAGCCAACGCAATCAAAAGATACAGCCGTTTATGCCGGAAATTTTCGACACTTGCAAGGGAATCAAAACCTACAGGGTGCTTCCCGTGAACTCAGAATCTTGAAATTTGGTACGAAGCAACGTCTTATAGCATAGATAAAGGAAAAATTACGAAAACCATAAATTTTTGGTTACATCACATAATATATTTTTTTTTAATAATTTTAAACTTACTACCCATTTCCTCATAAACGCGTAGAGGTATTAAATTGAAATTCATACCAAATACTCAGGTCTATAATACAGGTTTGTACGGAACCCTCGGTGCGCGAGTCTGACTCGCACTTGGCCGGTTTTTACTTCTTATCGGAATTCGTCGTGTACTAAGTGCTTTCGTGCTATATAAAATTCAAGTCATCGTCAGGCTAAAACTAGTCCACTGCTGGACATAGCCCTCCCCGAAAGGGCGCCACGTTGTGCTATCATAGGGGTAGTGCCCATAATCCCCACGCTGAGCATGCGGGTTGGAGATCGCAGTTCGGTGAAATTGTACTGCAGGGGGCGCTGCTGCCCACCCCCCGCATTGTGTCCCTTGGTCGCCTTTTACGACACTCGTTGGTGCTCTAGGGCGACACCACACTGCAGAATTGGGTTGGTGCTATTCTGTAGGCCGACACCACACAGCAGTAAAATTCGAGTAAAGTAGAGTTTCTCTGTTCACCCTAGCTCGCTGTCAGCATTTCGTTTAGGCTGGTGGGAGAAGAGCACCTTCGGAGGCCGGAGCAGGCCACCTGAAAATTTAAATTTATTTGCCGCAAATATTTATTTCAACAATTACATTTTTTTTACGTAGCCTCTATGTTTGTGTCCCACTGCTGGGCAAAGGCCTCCCACAATTCGGTCCAGAGTTTTCTGTCCTGGGCCACCTCAGACCATTCTGGCAGATGATTGTCGAGATCATCTCTGCACCGTCTTCTAGGCCGGCCTCGATTTTCATGTTCGTCAAATTATACGAGTATAACAATAATATTTTTTTTTACGCCAATCATATTCCATGTACAAAATAACACATTATCTATTATTTAAAAAATGAATCGCTGAATGTTTTGGTAAGCGCACATCTAGAGAGCAGCTGAAACGATTCCGGTAATTATTTTTTTGGAATATTCCTTGAAGTACGAGGATGGTTCTTACGAAGAGAAAAAAGAAAATTAAAGAATCGACTGTTAGGCGGTACGAAGTACGCTGGGTCAGCTAGTCCATGATATAAAAATGAATCGCTGAATGTGTGCGTAAGCGCACATCTTGAGAGCAGCTGAAACGATTCCGCTATTTCATTTTTTGAAATATTTCTTGAAGTACGAGGATGGTTCTTACGAAGAGAAAAAATAAAATTAAAAAATCGATTGTTAGGCGGTACGAAGTCCGCTGGATCAGCTAGTAAAAGATAAAATCACAGCACAACTTAATAGAAAGAACAAGCAAACAACGTACAAACTATTATTAATAGACTCGATCTCGGTTCTGAGAGCCTGGAGAGTAACTTCATCCATTGTCTCAGAAACGGATCGTGCATATAGCAACTGCATTTAGTATCGTGTATAATTGTGTCATATTTATATTTAACTTTTGTTGTCCAAGCTACAATGACCCAAATGAAAAATAAACTTAAGGCTGCTGTTACGTGCTGCTCGCACAATCTCACATTTTAAATTATTGTAAGAACATAAGTCTACATTTGATAAATATCATCTGAAGGTATGATAGACGTTCACATATTATACATCACATACAACTTAAACGCGCTTAGACCCAGATTTAAGTTGTATGTAAAATGATTGTGTAAAATTAAGCTGAAGACAAGCACCAATACGTTGGAAAGACAATCGAGCAAAAGCATCCGGAAGGACCCTACAGGTAGCCATACATCTGGCACATAATCGGAATTAATGGAGAGCGTTCGGTAGCGGAAGCTGCCCCATAGTCACGTCCCTCAGTTGTGCATGAGAATACGACGAAGAAGAAGAAGAAGAAAATGATTGTGCGAAGGTTTTTCGCAGATCTTCTCTTGAAGAATACTATGCTCACTGAACTGACAGTCTGAGGCAGATTGCAAGTAGTGGCTGGATGACTGAATGATGGCCAAGAAGAGAAAAAAGACAACTGTGAACTAAAAAAATGCATTCAATTGTATAAAACACACCTTTATACCATAATGCTACAGGCAGACCAAATATCAGAAGATGAACCGAGAAGAAGACATTTTTGAACTAAAACTTTCGTAAGCACAACACATTGTAGACTTTTAGTCCGGATCTACTTACGGGTGTTATTATTAACCTGATCGGAAGAGTCCGATCAGGTTTCGCTCCGATTCGCAGAGCTTAATCATGGTGAGCAGAGACGGGGTTCGCGTCGTCGGTTGCGCGTCGTCTCGTCAGTTCTGCGAATCGGAGCGAAACCTGGTCGGACTCTTCTGATATAACAACACCCATAAGTAGATCCGGACTAAAAGTCTACAAGAAGACATTTAATGATATTGCCACAGAAACACAAAGTAAACTAGTACGTTAACAAGCAAAATACATGAAAAAAGAACAAAAACAAGAAAATCGTGAAGAAAACAGGTAAAACAAATGGAATCGAAGACAGCCGGGTGCCACACAATAACGTGTGACACTCAGCCACGGCCGACTACAAACGCGTCGGGTGACTTCGTGACAAAAAAAAGGGCTCCATCTCAGCATACTTTACTGGTGTGTGTTTAGAATAGAAGTTTGATTTTGGAACGCACCCATGACAGGCGCAACTACTTGACAGCTGTCAGGTGAGTTGATAATTTACCTCTTGTTTTGTTGCTTTTGAAACGTGTTATTTCCAAAAATTTTGTGGCAATTAGATTGCCGGGCTTATATCTTCGTGTGAAGTGCGAAATAAGTTCAGGGACGGATCCCAGTATTGACAGTGTTGTGGTCGGGCGACGGATCGCCCAAAATAGTAGACATAGTATTTGTAAGTGCGTCGTTTTGTCATTAGTTTTTAAGTATTAGTATTTAAGTGGGTCCTATACCCAACAGTGTGTACTAAGGATATCAGGGCCACGACCTTTTTTCCGACCTTATTTTTCTGGTTGTGCAATAAAGTGTTCTTTATCTTTCCACACAGGTCACCACAGGTTATATTTATTTTAAAAGTAATTCTGCAGCAGGACTTGGCCCTCTCTCAGAGACAGAGTAATGATTGTTTCCCACGTATGCAAATTTAGGGACGATGATGATATAGAGCGAGAAAGGAGGGCCCTTGCTGTTAGATGCAACATGCTAGCACGCAGATTCACAGGTGCAATGAGCAGGTCAAAGTTACACTTTTCAAAGCGTATTATCAAAGTATGTACACATGCCACCTGTGGGTCAAATTCACTACAAAATCTTTGAGTACCAAGAGGGTACAATACAATGATGCATTTCGTATACTCATGAAAAAGCCAAGATGCTGTAGCGCGTCGAGCATGTTTGCGGAGGCAAAGGTTCCTGATTTCTTTGCTATCCTGCGGTCACGAAGCCGTTTATGACGACTTCACAAGTCCTATAATATAAAGTCATTGGATCTCAGTGCAGATGCGCGCGAACCACAATTAGTTTGAGACGTTAGCAATTTCTCTTACCTTGATTGTTCTTGTTTAGTTACTTGTAATAATTATTTGTATATAATTATTACAAGTATATAATTATTACAAGTATCAGGGTCCCTTGCCTGAAATAAATGACTATTAAAATTTTATTATTTTTTATTATAAATTTAGTCTTTTACTACCTTTTTTCTGACAGACTTAGAGTTTGGCAATACACCTGACTGTTGCTACAGTTAAGCCACTCGAATGGATGAATGAATGGCAGAAAGAGCATGTGACGCACGACACTCAAGCGCGAGCGATTGAACCCTCGCCCTTTCATTGGCTTGTGTTGAAAAGCGTACGCTGTAGCGGCCGCGTCAATTGTAAAATATCGATGAACGAATCCCGCCGGCGCCATTTTTCATCCGCAAATGGAATTGGAAAATTCCAGAACTGGAAGCGCGGGATAGAGGGAAAAGTTTGTGTCTCGTTAATTTTTTTGCTAAGTTTTTGCTGTTAAATTGAACTCGTGACAACTCGGGCGATAAGAACCTGTTGAGGTCGAGTGTATTTTTAGTACAACTATAAATATATTTTATAACATATTTGCTCGTAAAGTGGTTGTAATTACACCAATTTCAATATCGTAATGTATCTCATTACGTACTTGTGCGATAATGTAATGTAAAGGCACGTGTTTTTTTTTAAATAAAGTTTTAAGATACTGCGTCTAAAAATGAACGATACTTTTAAAAATCTTAGCAAGGAGGTTTTATGTCAAGAAAGTGGTCAATATTTTATGAATAAAATTAACTTTGGGAAATAAAATATAACAAATAAACATTTAATTCTTTAATTTAATTAATTTTGACAATAAATTACAACCATTCATCTGTAACAAAAACACAAAAATATTAATTTACTTTATTAGTAATACTGGCTGTTTTTGTACCTTTGCCTAAAAAAAAAGTTGATGCGCGCGCATCGGTTATTTGTGGACAAGTAAAAATAAATCCGCGCGCTTTTTCTTTTCGATGTATTGTTTTTATTTGAAAATGTCGTCATGTAGTGATGATAACAAAGTCAGAGTTTTATTACTTTCCTCGTAAATATGTTATAAAACGTCGTATGACATACGTGCGCTTTGAAAATTACAGCCTCTGCTTCCTTATAGCCCTCGCCGATGGCTCGGGCTAGTAATATCGCCTCGGCTGTAATTTTCAACTTACCGCACTTATATCATAATGTACTACTTATTGCAGATATTTCTGTCAAGGAGGCCGGGTACGGGAACGGTAATAATTATTGCTTAATGATTTGCGATACTCATACATATTTATATATTAAACGGGTCAAATCGCGATTATTTATTTGGTAAAACGAGCACGGGAACGGTGCCCACGTAACCTACATCACCTACAAGTTCTCTAGGATTTAACGTAGTTAAGATATTTCAGTGTCATTATCTTTACCTTGCGCTTGAAATGGCCAATGCCAAAATGCCAAAAGACCAAAATGGCACGCATATCCTAGAGGAGGGCGGAGGTGAGCCGCCCATTAGCTCAGTTGGAAAGAGCGCTGGCACGGATAGCCAGAGGTCGCGGGTTCGAATCCCGGCATGGGTGGAATTTTTAACCTCTAAATAGGTTTTCAAAATTGTCCTTAGCACGGGTTAGTGCATTAAAAATAATATAATAAAAAAATCATCATCATCATCAACCCATTATGTCCCCACCGAGGGGCACGGGTCACATCCCTAAGGAAGGTATAGGCCATAATACTCCACCACGGGGCCCAAATCCGGGTTGGTGGAGAATTGTAAGACTGTTGCTTGCCTACTGTTGTTGCTTACTGTCAGAAGTTATCAAGCCGCCCATGAGGCCTCTGACATGGCTTAACGACTGCCATTACATGACAGCCGGTACCGTAACGTGCCTGCGAAGCACGGAAGCGCTTGGAAAAATGCCACTATCGGTAGTTACGGGACGGTCACCCATCTTGCACCTGACCGCGCCTGTTGTTGCGTAACTGAAGTGATTGATTGCAATTACTCGGTTCGACTAGGCCACGAGTGCTTCGTGCGTTTATTTTTTATGTGCCTCGAACATAAAAAATACATACATACATACATACATACATACATACATACATACATACATACATACATACATACATACATACATACATACATACATACATACATACATACATACATACATACATACATACATACATACATACATACATACATACATACATAACCTCACGCCCTTATTCCCAGAGGGGTAGGCAGTGACCAGGGACTGCCACGTGCCACGATCCTGACAGATCACCTTCGCTTCATCAACGTTCATAAGTCGTTGCGTGCACGCACGCCGGTTCCGGGTACTTTTTATCTTTCCCTTTGCTAATACATCTGCTATCTGGTCGCATTGCAATACATAAAAAATACAGATTGCAAAAGGGGTTAAGGCAAGTACATACTACGTATAACGTAATAACAGGCTACTTTTAAGGCAACGAGCTCGTATGTATTTCTATTTGTGAAGTGCTGTCGCGGCGCACTGATGTAATGGGGACTTCAGATTCGGGCGAGCCCCGGGTTTGCTTCCCGTCCCTATTTATGGCCGTCTTAGCCGGAGCGCCGTATTTGCAAATGGATTCTCAAATTGAATTGAGTTTTAAGTAGATAATAGTGAAGGGTGTATTCTCGGCGAGTCTCTCAGGTCGAAACTAGGCTAGTATTTTTCTACATATTATAGTCCATTTATAATATATATAGTACATATTATAGATAATTTGATAAATGTAAATAATTTTGATTAGTCTTTTTATTGAAACATACACATAAAAATAACTTTCATTTGACTTAAATTTCATGATATTACATTAACCTTCAGAATTAGTAAAATGTAAAGATTTTGATTTAAAAAAGTGTATACCGATAATGAGACGTAAGTCGTTTTTTAAGTACAGAACAAATTATCATCATCAACCCATTACGTCCCCACTGAGGGGCATGGGTCTATTCCCTGAGAAAGGTATAAGCCATACTCCACCACGGGAGCCAACTCTAGATTGATGGACTAACCAAATAGAGGATAGTTTTAGGACTATGAATTTATTATCGATATAAGCTAGTTTTTAGTTTTTTTTTTTAATATAGTTTATTTTCAAAGCTTATAATGCAGCCTTATAATAATATATGTCCAACTGAAGGGCACAGACCTTCTCTCGGAGAGAGAAGATGGGCTTAACCACCACGCGTGCCCACCACGGATAGGCGAAAGCTTTAGATGGACTAAAACGGCCACACTGTAGGGAACCTACTATATTATTAATTTTATTTATTTATCTAACTACACTATACATATACGCACGCAAGTTTCCTTACTAGTATATATATATATATATATATATATATATAAGCCTACTCTAGAGCCCGAGGTATATCCTAAAAGCTAACAGACATGTACTAGGTAGTTTCGCCCATATAGTAGTTAATTTTATGTATTTTTATGGCAGTTCCTTTTTGTCTTTGAGTAGCTTAAAAGCTATTGCAACAAAAACCTGTTTTAACAATATCTAACGAATACGCTTGTTTTCTCTACTACGAAAATATCAGGTATTTTACAAAAATACGAGGTATTTTTGTAACTCGTATTTTTATAGTAGCAGAAACCTGTATCTATTAGAACCGTTACTAGCCACTTTTTTGATTTAGATTTTTTTTATTAATAATATATATATATATTATTTTATTTAACTGCCATCGCGCACCAAGCGAACTGGCTCGCCGTGTCCCATCTCCAGCGGAAGGGTTAGCACCTTTCCTCCCGCCGCTGCAGGGCAACCTGCCCCTGCGGCGCCCGCGCCTAGCAACAGCCGGCGATCGCCAGTCGGACATCACTCCTGACGCGAAGCGCACGTCTGACGCTCTCTCGTTTTGCCAAATATTTTACGTATTTACTCATTTTCAATCTTTGTTAATTTAGTGTGTTAGTTGGTTAATGTAAATAAATATACCGGTGTGAATTAACTGTTTTCATTACCACCACACATCTATAACACTGTAGGCAAACCAGCGGCCTCGTTCTTCGATGTTTTTACTAAACTTGTCAGAAAGCAATCGATTAAAATTAATAATTCCTTACTGATCTTTTGAACCAACTGAATCCTGTAATAAGCTTTCTCTTGCCGGCTGTAACTAACAAATGCGATGCAATGGAGGCAGCTAATAATCAAGTTAACGAGGCAATTGAGCGCGTCGCCGGTGTTTATGTAAATTCAGCCGAGTCGGGATGGTGGCGCCACCATAGAGCCGTCGCAGAAAGTTCATTGAATGCGTTGCCTATGTTTATGTAAATCCTACCGACCAGGGCCTTAACTATGTTAGTGCATTAACAATGACCGATAGTGACATGTTTTTTATACCATTGACGCCCAGGAAGTCGATGTTATTTTTATTTTAGATACACGGCATCCATATTGTGTTAGTATGTATGTATCACGTATGTGCACGCTTAAACTTCTATTACAGATAGAAACATAGTTCAATCACGTACAATTCGGTTATGCAACATTTAAGGCTACACTTTATGAGGGGTTAGGTGCGACTGTTCGCTCCTAAGTTGCTCACAAAACCAAAAGTGTTTTCATTCATTGTTCATTGGGCGTGTTGCCAGTATTTATAAAATTGCAGCTAATCCGGGATGGTAAGACCTATAGTGCTGTTACAGAAGGTTCACTGAGCGCGTTGCTGATACTTATGTAAATGCCGCCGACTCGGGGTATCCGGGGCAGGGCATAGAGTCATCGTAGAAGGCTCGTTGAGCACGTTGTCAGTTCTAATAAAAATGTTGCTGACCCGGGCGTCGACGCCAATAGCCCGGAATGTCGCCCGTCACGGTACATTGGGCAGTTTGATGGCAATGCCACCACAGAGCCGTGAAGACGTGTTAAAATCTCAAAAAGCAGCGTGAAAGGGAATAATGACGATCTATTTTCAACAGATCCCAAGGATTTACACACTAAATATCTAACAGGACATTAGATTAGAAATAACATTAGAAAAGAAATATATCTGGAAGAGATTTCTTCCAACAAATCTCTAAAAAGATCCATTAGCGCTTTAGCAACGTACTTACCCATCGTTTACTGACTGGTTACGCACTAAGGTGCGTAACTAGGTGCGTACTAATATATACATACCTAGTCTAACAAACAGGGTTCCTCAAGATGTGGTCTGCACTATTATTAAGTGCATTGCAACCGAAAATTGGCATAAGTACGTAATTTAGAAAACATTGTCATTGGAACATTGCGAAATCGGAGCAATAAACTTCGATATCAATCCTAATATGTCCACACTGCTGGGGCACGGGTCTCTTTCTGCATCGCAGGAAGGTTAGGCCTTACTCCACCACGAGGGTCAAGTCCAGGTTGGTGGAGGATTGTAAGACAGTTGCGGGGCTTACTGGCAACGTTATCAAGCCAACTAGGCCACTTGCCTCACTTGCTTCAAATGAAACTGGTATTTTGTACCAATCTATTTTCAGCTGACAGTTAGTCCAGCAACGTACACTATTAGTGACACTTACCGCAGTCTCATTGTCGCGTGAAATGATACAGTTTATTGCTCGCTCGTTGCACTGTGGACCACAAGTGCCACTTGAACAGCCACTAACTCGCAATTTACTACCGGACTCCAATGTTGTTTTGTTTGTTTATGGCCTAACATATCGTGGACCGATGAAATTAACATTTTTTAACATTTACACACAGGCACATACATTGCTTCTGCCCCACACTAGGATACTCTGTGTCGTGGGAACCAGAAACAATGACATCACAAACATGTAAACATTCAAGACCTGAGGTTTTCTTTTGTTCCCAGCCGGGGTTCGAACCTGGGACCTCTTGCATGGCAGGCAGATGCGCTACCGCTGTGCCACAGAGGTCGTCAATTTATATGTCCAATTTATTACTGGCTGGCACGGTAAGCTAGAGGTCGCGGGTTCGAGTCCCGACATGGGTGGAATTTTTAGCCTCTAAATAGGTTTTTTTTTAATTATCCTTAGCACTGGTTAGTGCATTAAAAAGAATAGAGTCAAGTCTACTGTCTACCACTAGAGGCATTTTTTCCGAGCGCTTCGGCCAGTTAAGCTGTTGCCGGCTCTCATATAATGGCAGTAGTCAAGCCACGTCAGAGGCCTTATGGGCGGCGTGATAACTTCCGTCAGTAAGTGCCTTTTCACATGCACCCGGCCGCCGTCCGGTCGCCGGGCCGGGTAAAGTAGTAATGTATGAGTTCCGGTCGCCGACCGGTCGCTGTGCACGTAAAAGCTGTCATTGGAGCTCATAAATTACTAGTTTATACGGCCCGGTGACCGGACTGCGGCCAGGTGCATATGAAAAGGCACTAAGGCCCGCCACTATCTTAAAATTCTCCACCGACCCGGACTTATCCCCCGTGGTGGATTATGGCTTAACCTTCCTGAGATGTAGGAAGAGACCCGAAAATACACCGTGGGAAGTGCACAACCAGGGTTGGGTATGTGCACTTCCCACGATACCGATAAACCTCATGTTCTGTTGGACAGCCGATTGTATATAATACCACCCGGCGTGCGCAAATGGAACAACTAATGAATATCGATGAAGCGAAAACGATTTGCCGGGTCGTGGCATGTGGCAAACTATCCAATCAAATTTATTTCAACGTAAATAATTTACGTTCTATTTGCTGAATGTCAATGTAAAATGAAAGTGTAAGCCGCTGCCTTCGGGCCGTTGAGTGGTGAAGAAAAAAGCAGGGGGAAAAAAACTTCCTTCTGACCACCTTTTCACAATCTTAAATCTAATACATCATTTTCCACCTATACGTTTAAAGACCTATTTACAGGCTAAAAATTTCACCCATGCCGGGATTCGAACCCGCAACCTCTGGCTATCCGTACCAGCGCTCTACCAATTGAGCCAATGGGCGACTCACGGCATCAGTGAAACTTCGAACCTCTTTACAATATTCTCTGTATTACGTACAGGCAGCGACATCTGACTTAAGCAAATTGCATTACTTACAGCCCCGACTACCTACTTTGCAGTTAGGTTTAACATCGGAACGATATCACTGTACCCACATGATTACACTATTTTTATTTTTAATGCACTAACCCGTGCTAAGTAGGTAGTCGGGGCTGTAAGTAATGCAATTTGCTTAAGTCAGATGTCGCTGCCTGTACGTAATACAGAGAATATTGTAAAGAGGTTCGAAGTTTCACTGATGCCGTGAGTCGCCCATTGGCTCAATTGGTAGAGCGCTGGTACGGATAGCCAGAGGTTGCGGGTTCGAATCCCGGCATGGGTGAAATTTTTAGCCTCTAAATAAGTCTTTAAATTTGTTCCTTAGCACGGGTTAGTGCATTAAAAATAAAAATAGTGTAATCCACCTATACGTTTTATAAGATTTAATTACCATCAATAATTTAAATACCACAGCATTAGTTAATTGTTTTGCAACATTAGTCATTTTTGCTTACCCCTCCGGGATGCCGGCGTAAGTTTATGTATCTATTTGTCTATACAGCACTTTCAGTTGTACGTTTCTACGTAAAGTTGTATGAAACTTTGAACCTGCCACTTTAATATATTTTATACTAGATGAACCTACAGCTGAATTTTAAAGCGCAATTTTAAATAGGTTTTTAAAATTGTGCCTATACATTGTTACCCGCGGTTTATAGATTCTCCGACGGGAATAAGATATTTTCCCACGGTAAATCGAGTCTTTTTGTTAATCCAGGGTATAAGCTAACTCCGTACCATATTTTATTAAAATAGTTCCAGCCGCTTAGACGTGAAGAAGTAACAAACATACCCACTCACACACTCACAAAGCTTTTTTTTATAATATAAGTATGATGATTAACCTTTTTTGAACTAAAACTTTCGTAAGCACAACACATTGTAGACTTTTAGTCCGGATTTACTTACGGGTGTTGTTATATCGCGAGCTCCGTCTCTGCTCACCATGATTAAGCTCTGCGAATCGGAGCGAAACCTGGTCGGACTTTTCCGATATAACAACACCCGTAAGTAAATCCGGACTAAAAGTCTACGATGATAAACCTGTTCCTCTTACTATTAATTTTTTTATGTAATCTATAAACGTCCTACTGCAGGGCACAGGCCTTCTCTCAGAGAGATAGAATGGGCTTAATCACCACGCGTGCCTACGGCGGGCTGGCAATTTCAAGCACTGCTGAGGTGTTTGACTCGGACTCTCAGGTTTTCTCATTATGTTTTCCTTCACAAGTGGTATTGTGACTATAACTTCACAAACGGAGCGCTCGTGGCCTAGGCCAACCGAGTAATTGGAATCAATCACTTGGTTAAGCAACAACAGGCGCGGTCAGGTACAGGATGGGTGAGCGTCCCGTGACTACCGCTAGTGGCATTTTTCCGAGCGCTTCCGTGCTTCGCAAGGCACGTTAAGCCGTTGGTGCCGGCTTTCATATAATGGCAGTCGTTAAGCCCTGTCAGAGGCCTTATGGGCGGCTTGATAACTTCTGACAGTAAGGCCCGCCACTGTCTTGCAACCCTCCACCAACCCGGACTTGGCCCCCGTGGTGGAGTATGGCCTAACCTTCCTGCGATGCAGGAAGAGACCTGTGCCCCAGCAGTGGGGACATAAAAGGGTTGATAACGTAACGTAATGCACTAAGCCGTGATAAGAACAATTTTAAAAACCTATCTATTTAGCTGTACGTAATACAGAGAGTATTGTAAGGAGGTTCGAAATTTCACTGATGCCGGTAGTCGCCCATTGGCTCAGTTGGGAGAGCGCTGGCACGGTTAGCCAGAGGTCACGGGTTTGAATCCCGGCATGGGTGGTATTTTTAGCCTCTAAATAGGTTTTTTAATATGTACATAACTGACAAATAAAAATTTCTAAGGTTAACACGAGCACTAGACATAATTAAAACTGTTAACCTATTTTGGAACGTAACTTCATAATTAACTTTTGTAATTTTTGCCGAGGGTAGTAAACTAACAGTTAATGCTTTCAAAAAGACGCCTACCACCTCAGTCATGTGTAAAAGTGCCGAAACGTCGGAAAATTGTAAAAATGTAATAAACGAGCATAAATCCGTATAGAAACAGTTTTAATTAGAAATAAAAGTCATTGGTACATGCCTGCTCTAGGAATCGAACTTGGATCTCTCGTTTTCGAGTCCATTATTCTACCTACTCCTCTTTCTATTATCTTGATTGTAATAATACGTACCTCAGTTTCAGAAAGTATATTCCCTTAGTAATATAAGTCTGCTGTTTATTTTACCTTTTCAAGAGGTCTTAGAAGCTTCTAAAAAAATCCTATCTGATACAGCCGGAAGAAAACAGGATATGTTTTATTATTACAAGAGAAATTAATTTCTCAAGCTTTAATGGTTTGAAATAAGAAACACAACAGAACTTTTATCTTTTTCATACTCTCTCCTATCTATAGGATCGCGATCAAGCATCGCTCGTTTCCACAGCAAAAAGTTTTCCGCAAGTAATTGAAACAGGAAATAGGGATTTTAGAGCCATGAAATCTGGCTCTGGCTGTCGCTGAAAATGCGAACACTTTTGTTTTTCTTCTGAGCGCAAGCAATGATTGCATAAGTTTCTGCTTGAAGCACTGTTGCATATTGCCCCAGAAAGAAACATCTTTTGCAGTCCTCTGCATAGATGCCAGCACCAGAGCCAGATGGCATTTTCGTCCCTTCAGTGAATCATGTAATAGTGTCAGGTCCTGTGGCTTTCAGGCCTCCTCTTCGAGAAAAAATGGTTTATTGAGCTTAATAAACACGCGTGCCCACCGCGGATTGACAATTTCAAGCGTTGAGGCATTTGAACACCTCAGACACATATTTCACACAATCATGTTTTCCATTTTATCAATTATCTGTCTTCTATTCTACGCTACTCTATAACCTAACTGTGAGAAAACCAAAGTTCTTGGCTTGTTTTAAAGCATTGGTGAAATCCTCATACCTCACTGATTAAATTAGAAAATTGTTGCTTATATATATTTAATTATATAAGTGTTTATGTTTTAGGTGTCTTTGTATAGTATTATTTAAATATATGTATTTATACATTCTCGCAATCTTCTGCGAGATTGGTATCTATTATTATGTTATTTATGTACGGTCACCTACCGCCTACATTTTTTTATGCTATCCACTTCATCTTAAGGTTGTCTGGAAAAGTTTTCTCTAAGCAATGACACCGCTTTTCTATAACATTACTTATATTTAAGAAATCATAATTGTTTCTTTTTTTCTGGCTGTGCAATAAACTGTTCTCTATCTATTGATCTATCTATGTATTCCATTCTTATGGCCAGCGGCTCTTTTATTGGTACTATCATTGATAATATTGGTAGGTTCATAAATCGCGTGTGTGATCACCACAATAAAAACCCAATGTCCCGCACCAGCGACGAAGTTATGATAAAATTAGGTTTGTTTTAAAATTATCGCAACCCACGTAATTTCATCCAAGGCTTCGCCGCTCTAGGTAAACGCAAAAGATGTGAAAGATCAAACGGAGCCTCAGGTGTAGCAAGGGAAATGAAGTGAGTGTAAATAGAACCGCTATAATGTAGCCTATTCACTCGCTAACAATTTATTGGCATTGAGTCGTAAAGCAAATATTATGGGGCTTAAGTTAACCAACTAACTTTTTAGTTATAAATAAGTTTACTTTTCCCGAGTATGTATGTCTCTTTACGATCACCTAGAGGCAATTTCGTCGTTCACGAAACAAAATGATATCATTTTGTTTCGTGAGCTATAATCAATTTAATATTATTTTTGTTCAGTTGTAATTTTTACGAAGTTGGCACCACTGGACGCCGCATAAACCAACTATTTTTCTTCCTCTTTTTCAGGCTATATTATGTAGTCCACTACTGGACATAACTCTCCTTTAATGAGCGCCATAGCGCCCTATCTTCAGCTTGCCGCATCCAGCATCTGCCTGCAGTTTTTCGCAGATCGTCATCCCACCTGTTCGGAGGGCGTCCTACACTACGTAAGTAGAGTCGCGGTATCCACTCAAGAACACGCTTACTCCAACGGTTGTCCAACCATCTAATTATTTAGATTCAAATGTAATTTTAAAAGATTTTATTTGAAATTCGGTTGTTTCAGGTTAGATAGAAATAAAATAAATTTCTATGAAATATTCTATGTAACGACTGTATTACATCCAACAATTAATTGTCATCCAATTAAGTAGAACCAAATATTCCTAGATTAAATAAGGTTATGGAGATTAAAATATGTAAAACTCTAACCTCATCGTCGCTCGTCATTTCTCGGCGAATAGACACATTTACCTTAAGTCGCCGACTCGCGTACTGCGCGTCTAACGAAGTAATTATCATCCCGGTAATTAGTTTAATCCCACCTTTGTGCCGGCAAGGTTGCCGTCCTAGAATGTTCCCCCTCGCGACGCCCTGCCCGGAGGAACGCTCAGGTCCTTGCCCTTCAGAGCTTTGACAAACCTCATCAACCTCTGAATATACCAGTAACAAAATTAAATTCTAAATTGGCATACTCGTAGGTGATCTATTAAAAATAAGCAGCCTTTACGAGAAAGAAGAACTCTTGCTGTTCGATGCAACATGCTCGCGCGCAGTATTCACAGCTGCAATGAGCAGGTCAAAGTTACACTTTTCAAAGCGTATTGTCAAAGTATCTACACATGCCAACTGTGGGTCAAATACACTAGAATATCGTTGTGTATCATGAGGGTACAATACCATGATGATTTTCGTATACTCACGTAAAAGCCAAGTTTGCGGAGGAAAGGGTTCCTGATTTCTTTGCTATCCTATAGTCACGAATCGCCTCTTTCTGGTCTATGCTACGTGTGACCAAGAACGTAACCCTGCATGCCGTTTATGACGACCTCACAAGTCCTATATATAATAGTCACAACGTCCTCTCACAATTCTCTCTAAATGAATCTCCAACTCACAAGTCCTAATAAAACCGTACAATCCGGCGAACTTAATGGCATAAGCATTTTCTACCAGTCAACAGCAGGAGGTAGACGAAAAAGTTGGTGGGCGTGCATAAAAACAACAATAAAGTAATGCGACAAAGTATAATAATAACGTCGTGTTATTAACATAGATTAAATATGAATTATACATCAGGTTATAATTTAATAATTCTTACAAGAGAATAAAAATTCTAGGACGCTTTTGGCAGGTACGGCGAAAGCCAATTCAAATGGCAATTTTCTGTGCGGCTTTTCTTTCGACTCCCATTTTGGAATTCGTTAGTCGTTTTATCGTTAATTAGTTCTGAGGGCCACTTACGGATAAGATTAGTCTAGAGTGCCGATTCAAAATGATTGTTATTTTTGAACTCAGGCCTCAGCCGCAGAAAGGACGTAGAACGAGCAAAAAAGATGCGTTGTATTTCCAATTCACTTTCTAATACGAAATGGCCCAAAGAAAATAATCATAAATTTTCGTTCCCAATATTTAAGCTGGCAAAGGTTAATGATTCCTTTATGGCGAATTTTTTACACTTTTTTATGAAAGAAAATCAGTTCTAGGTTTTAAAAATATATTTGAACTCTAACTTTAAAAGACTAATACTCCAAATTTATCTGGATTTTCAAAACAACATCTATTTTAATCCGCATTTTCACGGTCTTAGTACGCTCGAACCGAGAGCGCCATCCGAGTGAACTAATGCTTCTGATTGGCTATTTTGGTGTTGTCACGAAAAACCGTCCAATCAGAAGCATTAGTTTACTCGGATGGCGAGTTTGAGTTTCCTTTCACGTAACGTATTAATATGAAGTTTGAGTGGTTCGGAAGGCAATGACTTCCCGCCGCTAGCGTGCGACTTGTAGTCATTTTGGCACGCCATTTGTGAAAACCTATTTAGAGTGTTCACTTCTCAACGTAAACCATTACAACTCGCACTCAATTTCCTTTAATTTCCATACTTGTCGCTAGGTGGCGCTTCCTCTATGCCATAGAAATATGAGTTTACGTTAACGCGATCGAGTGGTTAAAAAACTCGCACTAAGCACTTGGCTAGTGGCATTTATTCCGAGCGCTTTCGTGCTTCGTTAAGCCGTTGGTGCCGGGTGTCACGTAATGGCAGTCATTAAGCCATGTCAGAGGCCTCATGGGCGGCTTGTTAACTTGTAACAGTAAGTAAATAGGTTTTTAAATTTGTAACAGTAAGGCCCGCCTCTGTTGTACAATTCTCCGCCAACCTGGACTTGGTCCCCGCGGTAGAGTATGTTGTAACCTTTCTGTTGAGCAGGAAGGGTGCCCCGGCAGAGGGGAGGTAAAAAGGGTTGCTATCATGACGGTATCAATAAAGTTCACAAGTGGATTACGGGCTTTATTTCTGAAGGCCAACCTCTTCGAACATCCGATAAACTTATAACTTCCTTTTTTGTTCAAAGCCTCCCAGCCTTAAGGGAACAGTGATATAAATCATTCGGCTGTACAAGTAAACATACTTGCCCTCCAAACAAATAACTGGAGACTGAAACTATGTAAATAAAAAAGCGATGATAGGTGAAGAGATGCATTATCCCTTTTAATCCCCAGACCCTCAGGGCCTGCCCTAATACAACGCGATGCGAGCGCGCGAAGCTACTGACGCGATGGAAATATATAAGCGTTGAAGGTGACACCTGAAAGTAAGGTACGCCACCGTCTAATCTAACAATCCTCCAACAATCCGGACTCAGGCTTCGAGGTGGAGTATGGTCTAACCTTCCTGTGACGTTCGTTCGTTCGAACATGGCGAAACTATAAAGAATCCTTATCAACTACGGACCCCTATTAAGTAAAAATTAAAGAGTGAGCACTGGTGCCGTACTATAATCTCACTATTATATTGTAATTTTCGGCTTGGCAAAGTGCTTACATCCATGCAAATAAGGGACATATTTGCTGAATACTTGGCAACCCATAACAATTGATAATAAATTGAAATTATTAAAATCTGTTAAATCGATTGTGGTGGAACTGCAATAAAGTATTACTTCGAAACTATTAATTTATAACTCGGTATCGCTTTATAACTCGGTTAAATCTACGCGTATCTACCTTATAAGCAACAATGTAAAGAATATGATATGTAGAGCCGTTGTAGAGATTCCTCAATACACACAAGTAACTAAGACCTAAACTGAACAAAATATGAAAGAACTTAATTGTAACGAAACCACTATAGGTTCACTTTGTCTTAAGGCATGTATACTCTTATATAAGTACATCAAAATGATAAAAAGCTCTTCATTCACACATAGTGGAGTTCATAATATCTACAGTGCGTACTTTTAGAGGTACTTACGAGTACTTTATAACTTTCACAAAACAATCCTTGTCCGAAACAACGATATCCTATGCTATAGTAGTAACCAGGTAACAAGACATAGTACCGCTGGACTATCGAGACAGTTTATGGTTAGATACCAATACACAGAAATCCGAGGTAACAGACACTGAAATGTCTAAACTATGTAAATATAAATATATAAAAATCTATAAATTTATATGTAAAGTAATATTATTATTATTATTAAATTATCTCATGATTTTATTTGCAAACTTAACTATAAACCAGTGTAAACTATAATTATACTTTAAGTCCTCAAGCAACTTCATACTAACGGTGCATGTTGTGACTGCCTGTAAGTGAGGTAACACTTAGTTTATTTCTAGTTATGGTCTTTTGTAAATGTATTGGCGTATATCTTCCTCGTAGTCCTAATAAAATAAAAATTATTAAGCTCTCCTCAATTTCAGTAAGCAACTTCGAAACTCAGGAACTATATTTGAGTAGCGAGTCCAGAGTAACAGCAGATCGTGAGGTCCCTTGTCAAGCGAGGTGAGACTGGCTCTACTTACAAGTAGTTACAAGATATTATTATGGTAAAGGTCTACTTAGTTACATAAGAGCAAGATTATCAAGGGGTCGTACGGACTCCGTTGCCGGCGCGTGCGTGCAACGACTAATGAATGTTGATGAAACGAAAAAAGTTTGTCAGGATCGTGGCAAGTGGCAGACCCTGGTTTCTACCTACCCTGGATCGATCGATATCAACCCTTGTATGACTCCACTGTTGGGGCACGGGTCTCTTCCTGCATCGCTGGAGGGTTAGGACATACTCCACCACGGGGGCCAAATCCGGGTTGGTGAAGGATTGTAAGACAGTAGCGAGCCTTACTGTCACGAAGTTATAAAGCCGCCCATAAGACCTCTAACAGGACTTAACGACTGCCATTACATGACAGCTGGCACCAACAGCTTAGCGTGCCTTGCGAAGCACGGAACCACTCTGAAAAAGTGCCACTAGCGGTAGTCACGGGACGGTCACCCATCCTGCACCTAACCGCGCCTGTTATTGCTTAACTCGAGTGATTGATACTATTTTTATTTTTAATGCACTAACCCGTGCTAAGGAACAAATTTAAAAACCTATTTAGAGGCTAAAAATTTCACCCATGCCGGGATTCGAACCCGCAACCTCTGGCTATCCGTGCCAGCGCTCTACCAATTGAGCCAATGGGCGACTCACGGCATCAGTGAAATTTCGAATCTCTTTACACTATTCTCTGTATTACGTACAGTCAGCGACATCTGACTTAAGCAAATTGCATTACTTACAGCCCCGACTACCTACTTTGCAGTTAGGTTTAACATCGGAACGATATCACTGTACCCACATGATTACACTATTTTTATTTTTAATGCACTAACCCGTGCTAAGGAACAAATTTAAAAACCTATTTAGAGGCTAATAGGTTTTTTAGAATTTATATCATTCACTTCTTTTAAATTAATTCACTGTAAAATGTCTGTTTTTAATTGGGATTGCTCGTATGTTGAGCATAGGCCTCCTCCATCCCGCGCCAAGTATGCCTGTCTGCGGCAAGCCTCGTTCAGGTAATTAATGACAATCATGAAATCTTATTTAGTATACGTTATTATAAAGTTAACTTAAACTAAGCAAATCCACAACCGTATCGTCATAACTATACATTGTAGCATTGTGTCATGTCCTTTGTAAAGAAACATGTACTCAAATGACGTAGACGTAATTTAGGTATTAATTTTCAAATTTTGGCAGAGCTTCGCCCTATGATTAGAATAGTAATAAAATAGTACCATTACTCTTTTTTTTTTCAAACCCTATAAAGGGCACCCTCCGGAGGACACGGGGGAGGGAGGTGGTGAATGCTCATGCATAACAGCACGGGCCCGGCCGTGCTGCCAATGTGGGACTCACAAGAAGTGCGCCTACCCACTAAACACCACCTTGGGACTGGTTTTGGTCCTAAAGACCCCTAAACCCACATCGGGGAGCGACCCCCCTCGAGGCCGAGGAGGGCGCACAGCGGAGCTCCCTAGCGGAGCGTCCGCTTAGAAGAGTTTATATTACAAAACTGCTATGAAAGAGCAGTGCCCCCCCTAAGGGAGACACTGGCAGAGGAGGGGGCCGCGTCTGACTGGGACCGAGCCTCTAAGAGGTGGTTCAGGTCAGACGACAATTAATCGGGCGGGTCAACGAGTACGTTCCTGGGCCTGCGTACCAGGTAACGTGAGTCCGTCGTGGGCGGAGAGTAAGCCGCTGCTTCGCGGATCAGGGGGTTGGGATGTTCTTCAGCAGTGCTGAAGAACGTCTCTGAGAGGGACCTAATGAATTGCTCACTGCTACGAGCTTATAAACAGGCGACTTCCCCACTCTCGCAACCGGCTGGCGCGAAGTGGGGTTGGCAAGGCGGCGCGGCGGCGTGGAGTGACAAATGCTGACGTCACGGCTAGGCGGGCATGGCTGGCAGGGCTTTGGCTGGCATGGCTTTGGCTGGCATGGCTTTGGCTGGCATGGCTTTGGCTGTAAATTCTCAACTAAATTCGGTGTAGCCTACACGGCAGAATCCCGGTGAACAAAACCGGTTTAGTCACGCGCCTTTCCCAGCTTCTTATCGTTGCTAGAACTTTTGTAACTTACGTCTGATTTTAATTCTGTAAAAAGATTTATCATCTTGTATACATGTACCCCATACTTAACTAATAATTATGTAAACAGTAATAAATTTAAATAACTAATATTATGTAAACAACTGCGAAACAGTCACCAATAAGCAGTTAAAAATAGACGTTTACAAAATACTAGGCACTTCGGTAAAACTTTTTTGTATTTTTTCCAATTGGATTTTCTAAAAAGTAAATCCAATTGGAATAGTCAAATAAACCTATTAGAACTTGGTACAATCACCTTTTTACACGAATCCCACTTAGTTTTCACGGTAAAACCACAAAAAACCACAAAAAGAACGAAAAAAAACCGGGCCTTAGACACTTTCGCTCACGAAAACACAGACCAATAATTGTTCTGTTACGACGATACTGCAGATACCAAACACTCAATTAAATACAATAATTGTATTTTATAGAGTGTTTGGTATCCGCAGTATCGTTGTGACGTGCCCATTCCAACGAGACATATATATACCACCCTGAGACATCTCTGACCCAAAGGTACCATGAGAACTGATGATGATGTGACAACTGATGTATTTGGTTTAAGATGACTTGATGTGCATGAGACCTCCTTGCTAGAAGTGTGACTGTAGAGTTAACATTTTTTAATTTCTATTAATAATCAGTATTTTAAGTTCATGTAAAGTAATCAGTTTATAAATTTAATATTAACTTCAATTACTAATAATCAATATTGTTGACTTTATATAAAAATAATTGGTTTCCCTATTTTGGAACGTAACTTCATAATTAGCTTTTGTAATTTTTGCCGAGGGTAGTAAACTAACCTTTAATGCTTTCTAAAAGACGCCTGTTACCTCAGTCATCCGGGACCACGGCACCTGAAAAAGTGCCGAAACGTTGGGAAATTGTAAAAATGTAATAAACGTGCATAAATCCGTGTATGAACAGTTTTAATTAAGATGACTTGAGAAAAGATGGTCAGACTGGAGTTTATTTTTCCGCTGCTTTTCTCTCCACTGCGATACGGCCCGAAGGCAGCGGCTTACATTTGAAATGAAATGAAATGAAATGAAAAGGTTTTATTCAAAGTAGCACAGAAACTGCGGCTTAATGAACGTTACAATTCAAACTAGGTGTCCATTTCAAAATCTAGATCATTTAGGAGAAAAAATGGACAAAAAACTCCTAACTTAGTCTTTTCAAAAGTCCTTAATTAACATAGTTTACATAATTATTTTAAACATAGAACTCATACATTGTACTGGCTTTCATTCCAGACCTCATTGTCATCTAAATAATCCTTTATGTTATAGTAGCCCTTTTGGCACAAAGTGTGCTTAACATATTTTTTGAACCGCGATTCAGGCAAGCTTAATATATCTTCAGGGATTTTATTATAGAAGCGTATACAATGCCCCATGAAGTATGTATTTACCTTTGCCAGCCTAAATTTACATTGTACATTCAGCAAACAGTATGTAAATTCTCTTTCGTTGAAATAAACTGATTTGATTTATTGATTTATTAGATCTTAAACATATGTACATACTTGTAGAACTGAATATCATTACTGTCAAAAACAACAGTTTTATCTTTATAAAGAGTGACATCGAAGCCGCTGGCAAACGTTTATCGTTATTGTTTGGTATTACTAAATTATATTTCCTTAATTCGGAACGCAGTTATAGAGATCGTCTGTCTCCTTTACGCAGACCATGTCTCTCTCGCTCTCTTCCCTTTCAACATGGCTTCGTACAAGTGTGCTCTCGTTCTTTAAATTAATATAAAATCAAGAATAAACTTTGTAGGCCCGAATCAGTAATAAAAAGTGTTAGAAAGTCAACCTGCATCTTTTAGTGCTTCAATACAGTGCCTATAGTTCAACAGAACACAACAAACTTCTACAGTTATAATTTATGGATTTAGAAATTTTTAGTAGTAGTTTGAATTGAAGTCAAAATATTTGTTTTTTATAAACCTATTTAGAGGCAGAATAACACATAGACTATTATTATTTATTAGATATTGTGTGAATATCTTTATAAAAAAGTTGGCTAATACCCGATAACCCTGCGTAGACGAAATCGCGGGCACCAGCTTATTATGTAATAAAGCTAGTTTAAAAACCTATTTAGAGGCTAAAAATTTCACCCATGCCGGGATTCGAACCCGCAACCTCTGGCTATCCGTACCAGCGCTCTACCAATTGAGCCAATGGGCGACTCACGGCATCAGTGAAATTTCGAACCTCTTTACAATATTCTCTGTATTACGTACAGGCAGCGACATCCGACTTAAGCAAATTGCATTACTTACAGCCCCGACTACCTACTTTGCAGTTAGGTTTAACATCGGAACGATATCACTGTACCCACATGATTACACTTTTTTTTATTTTTAATGCACTAACCCGTGCTAAGGAACAAATTTAAAAACCTATTTAGAGGCTAAAAATTTCACCCATGCCGGGATTCGAACCCGCAACCTCTGGCTATCCGTACCAGCGCTCTACCAATTGAGCCAATGGGCGACTCACGGCATCAGTGAAATTTCGAACCTCTCTACAATATTCTCTGTATTACGTACAGGCAGCGACATCTGACTTAAGCAAATTGCATTACTTACAGCCCCGACTACCTACTTTGCAGTTAGGTTTAACATCGGAACGATATCACTGTACCCACATGATTACACTATTTTTATTTTTAATGCACTAACCCGTGCTAATTAGGTAGTCGGGGCTGTAAGTAATGCAATTTGCTTAAGTTAGATGTCGCTGCCTGTACGTAATACAGAGAATATTGTAAAGAGGTTCGAAATTTCACTGATGCCGTGAGTCGCCCATTGGCTCAATTGGTAGAGCGCTGGTACGGATAGCCAGAGGTTGCGGGTTCGAATCCCGGCATGGGTGAAATTTTTAGCCTCTAAATAGGTTTTTAAATTTGTTCCTTAGCACGGGTTAGTGCATTAAAAATAAAAATAGTGTAATAAAGCTAGTATTTACTAGCGATACAATTTACAAGCTACAAAGATAAAATAACTGCGGTTTACGTCCGCCACAACTTTAACTTGTCACCGTGAAGCCGAATAACTTTTAAGCCGCCTAATTGACAAATCGATGCCTCAGTTTCCCCTATCCGGCAGGTGGACTTGGGGCCAAGCTATTCAGTCGTCACGAAATCCCCCGTGAATTTGTTTCTCTATTTCCGCACGCATCCCTTCGCGGTGGACGGCGGAGGAATTAATTACTGCCACGGGCCCAGCCATTGTCTAAACGAGTTTTCGCGTCTCGCGAGAGCACCCGAGAGATCGCTCTAATACAACCCAAAGCGAGCGAGCAAGCGGCTCGAGAGATGGCAATAACAGTTAATAATAAATTAACACTATTTTTATTTTTAATGCACTAACCCGTGCTAAGGAACAAATTTAAAAACCTATTTAGAGGCTAAAAATTTCACCCATGCCGGGATTCGAACCCGCAACCTCTGGCTATCCGTACCAGCGCTCTACCAATTGAGCCAATGGGCGACTCGTACGGTACGGTACGGTCAATGGTACGGATAGCCAGAGGTTGCGGGTTCGAATCCCGGCATGGGTGAAATTTTTAGCCTCTAAATAGGTTTTTAAATAAATTAACAGTTCTTCTTCTTCAGGCTTTATTATGTAGTCCACTGCTGGACATAGCCCTCCTCTAATGAGCGCCATAGCGCCCTGTCTTTAGCTTGCCGCATCCAGCATCTGCCGGCAGTTTTTCGCAGATCGTCTTGCCACCTGGTCGGGCGGCGTCTTTCACAGTTACAAAAAATTAATTAAAGAGGAGCACTGGTACCGTACTATAATAGTGAGATTTACTATAATAATGAGGCTTCACGGTGACAAGTTAAAGTTGTGGCGGACGTAAACCGCAGTTATTTTATCTTTGTAGCTTGTAAATTGTATCGCTAGTAAATACTAGCTTTATTACACTATTTTTATTTTTAATGCACTAACCCGTGCTAAGGAACAAATTTAAAAACCTATTTAGAGGCTAAAAATTTCACCCATGCCAGGATTCGAACCCGCAACCTCTGGCTATCCGTACCAGCGCTCTACCAATTGAGCCAATGGGCGACTCACGGCATCAGTGAAATTTCGAACCTCTTTACAATATTCTCTGTATTACGTACAGGCAGCGACATCTGACTTAAGCAAATTGCATTACTTACAGCCCCGACTACCTAATTAGCACGGGTTATGCCCGATTTCACCAACAATCCCTAACTTTTAAGGGACCCCTATGCCTTTTTAAGGGCTACCTAACGGTTGTTTCGCTTTCACCAACGGCAAAGCATCGCTTACGCCGCTAGGGGAGCCCCTAAAGTTAGGAGGCCGATTATTGAGCCCCTAGCCTTAGGTGACAGTTTCTTTGCCGTCTAAAATGGACAATTTGTTGGATTTTATTGGTGACTTTAGAGGTTTTGAAGACCTGGACTTGTTGTCGAACCCAAGGCTTCTTAGGCGGCCTCGCATTTATCGAGAAAGGCCCGATTCCTTTGCAAAGTACGACGACGTGGATTTTGTTAAGCGTTATAGGTTATCCAGACTGTTCTTTTCTTACTTAACAAAATTTAAGTTCGCTTCGAATTTAAAGATAACAAATGAATACTGC
Organism: Yponomeuta sedellus; assembly: GCA_934045075.1. Taxonomy (NCBI): domain Eukaryota; kingdom Metazoa; phylum Arthropoda; class Insecta; order Lepidoptera; family Yponomeutidae; genus Yponomeuta; species Yponomeuta sedellus. The sequence goes on from OW203742.1 coordinate 18,985,983, forward strand.
ACCGTTTCAGTTTTGTACTTTGTACACAGTAGGTACAAACTATTATGTTTTCTCTGACATTACGTGCATGCACCCTCTATTACCTACTCAGTTGCATTACGGACGATAAAATATAGGTAAGCTACCTAAAGGTCTATCTCCTATCGATTGTACCTTCTTAGCTACAAAAAAGGACCTTCCTCCTACAACCGACCGAGATTTTAGAACAAAGCAAAACAATTTTTTTTGACTTTTTGGCAGTTCTTTTTGTACTGATGTCGCAATAAGATATCATCAGACAGCCATCCACTTTACATGTATTATTTATTACATATTTTACTAAATATTAATTGCTGAATCAAAAATGATAATGTAATAAAGCTATGATAATGTAATAATGTAGTCAATTGTCCTTTAAAATTACTCAAAACACGTAAAAAGAATTTACCGGTAAGTAGACGTTATAACACAACACTAGACCATAGACAAAACCTCACCTAAGTAAATAACCCATAGTTAGGTGATTCTTTGTACGGTGAAAACGAATTTAAGTTGCGGGATGGTTTAGGGAATCACTTAAGCTAGGAGTTCCCTAGCTAGGTGGATGCTAGGGGATCGTTGGTGAAATCGGGCATTAGTGCATTAAAAATAAAAATAGTGTAATCATGTGGGTACAGTGATATCGTTCCGATGTTAAACCTAACTGCAAAGTAGGTAGTCGGTAAGATCTAATAAATCAATAAATCAAATCAGTTTATTTCAACGAAAGAGAATTTACATACTGTTTGCTGAATGTACAATGTAAATTTAGGCTGGCAAAGGTAAATACATACTTCATGGGGCATTGTATACGCTTCTATAATAAAATCCCTGAAGATATATTAAGCTTGCCTGAATCGCGGTTCAAAAAATATGTTAAGCACACTTTGTGCCAAAAGGGCTACTATAACATAAAGGATTATTTAGATGACAATGAGGTCTGGAATGAAAGCCAGTACAATGTATGAGTTCTATGTTTAAAATAATTATGTAAACTATGTTAATTAAGGACTTTTGAAAAGACTAAGTTAGGAGTTTTTTGTCCATTTTTTCTCCTAAATGATCTAGATTTTGAAATGGACACCTAGTTTGAATTGTAACGTTCATTAAGCCGCAGTTTCTGTGCTACTTTGAATAAAACCTTTTCATTTCATTTCATTTCATTTCAAATGTAAGCCGCTGCCTTCGGGCCGTATCGCAGTGGAGAGAAAAGCAGCGGAAAAATAAACTCCAGTCTGACCATCTTTTCTCAAGTCATCTTAATTAAAACTGTTCATACACGGATTTATGCACGTTTATTACATTTTTACAATTTCCCAACGTTTCGGCACTTTTTCAGGTGCCGTGGTCCCGGATGACTGAGGTAACAGGCGTCTTTTAGAAAGCATTAAAGGTTAGTTTACTACCCTCGGCAAAAATTACAAAAGCTAATTATGAAGTTACGTTCCAAAATAGGGAAACCAATTATTTTTATATAAAGTCAACAATATTGATTATTAGTAATTGAAGTTAATATTAAATTTATAAACTGATTACTTTACATGAACTTAAAATACTGATTATTAATAGAAATTAAAAAATGTTAACTCTACAGTCACACTTCTAGCAAGGAGGTCTCATGCACATCAAGTCATCTTAAACCAAATACATCAGTTGTCACATCATCATCAGTTCTCATGGTACCTTTGGGTCAGAGATGTCTCAGGGTGGTATATATATGTCTCGTTGGAATGGGCACGTCACAACGATACTGCGGATACCAAACACTCTATAAAATACAATTATTGTATTTAATTGAGTGTTTGGTATCTGCAGTATCGTCGTAACAGAACAATTATTGGTCTGTGTTTTCGTGAGCGAAAGTGTCTAAGGCCCGGTTTTTTTTCGTTCTTTTTGTGGTTTTTTGTGGTTTTACCGTGAAAACTAAGTGGGATTCGTGTAAAAAGGTGATTGTACCAAGTTCTAATAGGTTTATTTGACTATTCCAATTGGATTTACTTTTTAGAAAATCCAATTGGAAAAAATACAAAAAAGTTTTACCGAAGTGCCTAGTATTTTGTAAACGTCTATTTTTAACTGCTTATTGGTGACTGTTTCGCAGTTGTTTACATAATATTAGTTATTTAAATTTATTACTGTTTACATAATTATTAGTTAAGTATGGGGTACATGTATACAAGATGATAAATCTTTTTACAGAATTAAAATCAGACGTAAGTTACAAAAGTTCTAGCAACGATAAGAAGCTGGGAAAGGCGCGTGACTAAACCGGTTTTGTTCACCGGGATTCTGCCGTGTAGGCTACACCGAATTTAGTTGAGAATTTACAGGTTTTGACTTTTTGTATCTTATTAAGGTGTAACGCGTAGTCAGGCCCAACGTGAACCCAGCCAGCCAAAGCCATGCCAGCCAAAGCCATGCCAGCCAAAGCCATGCCAGCCAAAGCCCTGCCAGCCATGCCCGCCTAGCCGTGACGTCAGCATTTGTCACTCCACGCCGCCGCGCCGCCTTGCCAACCCCACTTCGCGCCAGCCGGTTGCGAGAGTGGGGAAGTCGCCTGTTTATAAGCTCGTAGCAGTGAGCAATTCATTAGGTCCCTCTCAGAGACGTTCTTCAGCACTGCTGAAGAACATCCCAACCCCCTGATCCGCGAAGCAGCGGCTTACTCTCCGCCCACGACGGACCCACGTTACCTGGTGCACAGGCCTAGGAACGTACTCGTTGACCCGCCCGATAAATTGTCGTCTGACCTGAACCACCTCTCAGAGGCTCGGTCCCAGTCAGACGCGGCCCCCTCCTCTGCCAGTGTCTCCCTTAGGGGGGGCACTGCTCTTTCATAGCAGTTTTGTAATATAAACTCTTCTAAGCGGACGCTCCGCTAGGGAGCTCCGCTGTGCGCCCTCCTCGGCCTCGAGGGGGTCGCTCCCGATGTGGGTTTAGGGGTCTTTAGGACCAAAACCGGTTCCAAGGTGGTGTTTAGTGGGTAGGCGCACTTCTTGTGAGTCCCACATTGGCAGCACGGCCGGGCCCGTGCTGTTATGCATGAGCATTCACCACCTCCCTCCCCCGTGTCCTCCGGAGGGTGCCCTTTATAGGGTTTGAAAAAAAAAAAAGAGTAATGGTACTATTTTATTACTATTCTAATCATAGGGCGAAGCTCTGCCAAAATTTGAAAATTAATACCTAAATTACGTCTACGTCATTTGAGTACATGTTTCTTTACAAAGGACATGACACAATGCTACAATGTATAGTTATGACGATACGGTTGTGGATTTGCTTAGTTTAAGTTAACTTTATAATAACGTATACTAAATAAGATTTCATGATTGTCATTAATTACCTGAACGAGGCTTGCCGCAGACAGGCATACTTGGCGTGGGATGGAGGAGGCCTATGCTCAACATACGAGCAATCCAAATTAAAAACAGACATTTTACAGTGAATTAATTTAAAAGAAGTGAATGATATAAATTCTAAAAAACCTATTAGCCTCTAAATAGGTTTTTAAATTTGTTCCTTAGCACGGGTTAGTGCATTAAAAATAAAAATAGTGTAATCATGTGGGTACAGTGATATCGTTCCGATGTTAAACCTAACTGCAAAGTAGGTAGTCGGGGCTGTAAGTAATGCAATTTGCTTAAGTCAGATGTCGCTGACTGTACGTAATACAGAGAATAGTGTAAAGAGGTTCGAAATTTCACTGATGCCGTGAGTCGCCCATTGGCTCAATTGGTAGAGCGCTGGCACGGATAGCCAGAGGTTGCGGGTTCGAATCCCGGCATGGGTGAAATTTTTAGCCTCTAAATAGGTTTTTAAATTTGTTCCTTAGCACGGGTTAGTGCATTAAAAATAAAAATAGTATCAATCACTCGAGTTAAGCAATAACAGGCGCGGTTAGGTGCAGGATGGGTGACCGTCCCGTGACTACCGCTAGTGGCACTTTTTCAGAGTGGTTCCGTGCTTCGCAGGGCACGCTAAGCTGTTGGTGCCAGCTGTCATGTAATGGCAGTCGTTAAGTCCTGTTAGAGGTCTTATGGGCGGCTTTATAACTTCGTGACAGTAAGGCCCGCTACTGTCTTACAATCCTTCACCAACCCGGATTTGGCCCCCGTGGTGGAGTATGTCCTAACCCTCCAGCGATGCAGGAAGAGACCCGTGCCCCAACAGTGGAGTCATACAAGGGTTGATATCGATCGATCTAGGGTAGGTAGAAACCAGGGTCTGCCACTTGCCACGATCCTGACAAACTTTTTTCGTTTCATCAACATTCATTAGTCGTTGCACGCACGCGCCGGCAACGGAGTCCGTACGACCCCTTGATAATCTTGCTCTTATGTAACTAAGTAGACCTTTACTATAATAATATCTTGTAACTACTTGTAAGTAGAGCCAGTCTCACCTCGCTTGACAAGGGACCTCACGATCTGCTGTTACTCTGGACTCGCTACTCAAATATAGTTCCTGAGTTTCGAAGTTGCTTACTGAAATTGAGGAGAGCTTAATAATTTTTATTTTATTAGGACTACGAGGAAGATATACGCCAATACATTTACAATAGACTAGAAATAAACTAAGTGTTACCTCACTTACAGGCAGTCACAACATGCACCGATAGTATGAAGTTGCTTGAGGACTTAAAGTATAATTATAGTTTACACTGGTTTATAGTTAAGTTTGCAAATAAAATCATGAGATAATTTAATAATAATATTACTTTACATATAAATTTATAGATTTTTATATATTTATATTTACATAGTTTAGACATTTCAGTGTGTGTTACCTCGGATTTCTGTGTATTGGTATCTAACCATAAACTGTCTCGATAGTCCAGCGGTACTATGTCTTGTTACCTGGTTACTACTATAGCATAGGATATCGTTGTTTCGGACAAGGATTGTTTTGTGAAAGTTTATTTATTTATTTATTTATTTATTTATTTATTTATTTATTTATTTATTTATTTATTTATTTATTTATTTATTTATTTATTTATTTATTTATTTATTTATTTATTTATTTATTTATTTATTTATTTATTTATTTATTTATTTATTTATTTATTTATTTATTTATTTATTTATTTATTTATTTATTTATTTATTTATTTATTTATTTATTTATTTATTTATTTATTTATTTATTTATTTATTTATTTATTTATTTATTTATTTATTTATTTATTTATTTATTTATTTATTTATTTATTTATTTATTTATTTATTTATTTATTTATTTATTTATTTATTTATTTATTTATTTATTTATTTATTTATTTATTTATTTATTTATTTATTTATTTATTTATTTATTTATTTATTTATTTATTTATTTATTTATTTATTTATTTATTTATTTATTTATTTATTTATTTATTTATTTATTTATTTATTTATTTATTTATTTATTTATTTATTTATTTATTTATTTATTTATTTATTTATTTATTTATTTATTTATTTATTTATTTATTTATTTATTTATTTATTTATTTATTTATTTATTTATTTATTTATTTATTTATTTATTTATTTATTTATTTATTTATTTATTTATTTATTTATTTATTTATTTATTTATTTATTTATTTATTTATTTATTTATTTATTTATTTATTTATTTATTTATTTATTTATTTATTTATTTATTTATTTATTTATTTATTTATTTATTTATTTATTTATTTATTTATTTATTTATTTATTTATTTATTTATTTATTTATTTATTTATTTATTTATTTATTTATTTATTTATTTATTTATTTATTTATTTATTTATTTATTTATTTATTTATTTATTTATTTATTTATTTATTTATTTATTTATTTATTTATTTATTTATTTATTTATTTATTTATTTATTTATTTATTTATTTATTTATTTATTTATTTATTTATTTATTTATTTATTTATTTATTTATTTATTTATTTATTTATTTATTTATTTATTTATTTATTTATTTATTTATTTATTTATTTATTTATTTATTTATTTATTTATTTATTTATTTATTTATTTATTTATTTATTTATTTATTTATTTATTTATTTATTTATTTATTTATTTATTTATTTATTTATTTATTTATTTATTTATTTATTTATTTATTTATTTATTTATTTATTTATTTATTTATTTATTTATTTATTTATTTATTTATTTATTTATTTATTTATTTATTTATTTATTTATTTATTTATTTATTTATTTATTTATTTATTTATTTATTTATTTATTTATTTATTTATTTATTTATTTATTTATTTATTTATTTATTTATTTATTTATTTATTTATTTATTTATTTATTTATTTATTTATTTATTTATTTATTTATTTATTTATTTATTTATTTATTTATTTATTTATTTATTTATTTATTTATTTATTTATTTATTTATTTATTTATTTATTTATTTATTTATTTATTTATTTATTTATTTATTTATTTATTTATTTATTTATTTATTTATTTATTTATTTATTTATTTATTTATTTATTTATTTATTTATTTATTTATTTATTTATTTATTTATTTATTTATTTATTTATTTATTTATTTATTTATTTATTTATTTATTTATTTATTTATTTATTTATTTATTTATTTATTTATTTATTTATTTATTTATTTATTTATTTATTTATTTATTTATTTATTTATTTATTTATTTATTTATTTATTTATTTATTTATTTATTTATTCATTCATTCATTCATTCATTCATTCATTCATTCATTCATTCATTCATTCATTCATTCATTCATTCATTCATTCATTCATTCATTCATTCATTCATTCATTCATTCATTCATTCATTCATTCATTCATTCATTCATTCATTCATTCATTCATTCATTCATTCATTCATTCATTCATTCATTCATTCATTCATTCATTCATTCATTCATTCATTCATTCATTCATTCATTCATTCATTCATTCATTCATTCATTCATTCATTCATTCATTTATTCATTTATTTATTTATTTATTTATTTATTTATTTATTTATTTATTTATTTATTTATTTATTTATTTATTTATTTATTTATTTATTTATTTATTTATTTATTTATTTATTTATTTATTTATTTATTTATTCATTCATTCATTCATTCATTCATTCATTCATTCATTCATTCATTCATTCATTCATTCATTCATTCATTCATTCATTCATTCATTCATTCATTCATTCATTTATTTATTTATTTATTTATTTATTTATTTATTTATTTATTTATTTATTTATTTATTTATTTATTTATTTATTTATTTATTTATTTATTTATTTATTTATTTATTTATTTATTTATTTATTTATTTATTTATTTATTTATTTATTTATTTATTTATTTATTTATTTATTTATTTATTTATTTATTTATTTATTTATTTATTTATTTATTTATTTATTTATTTATTTATTTATTTATTTATTTATTTATTTATTTATTTATTTATTTATTTATTTATTTATTTATTTATTTATTTATTTATTTATTTATTTATTTATTTATTTATTTATTTATTTATTTATTTATTTATTTATTTATTTATTTATTTATTTATTTATTTATTTATTTATTTATTTATTTATTTATTTATTTATTTATTTATTTATTTATTTATTTATTTATTTATTTATTTATTTATTTATTTATTTATTTATTCGTTCGTTCGTTCGTTTGTTTGCAATAACAATACGATACACAATGAAACAGAGACACAGAGCATTTTCCAATGTGAGTACTGTGGGTGTGGCAAGTGCAAAAGGGCTCTGACTCAGCATAAGCTGGAGTTATGATACTCAAGCACTGGTCTTCCGTCAGTACCCGTGAGGTGGCATGCAGGCCTCGGAGAGATACCTAGTACGAACCTGAACAAAATCGTAAATAAGATTAAGCAAATAAATAAATAAGAGACAGTGAGTTATTTACTATAAGTAGCGAGTCAAACTTTGAGTTAACAAAGTGGAATGTTGGATAATGTAAGATGAATGTCAGGTATTGTTATAAAGTACTCGTAAGTACCTGTAAAAGTACGCACTGTAGATATTATGAACTCCACTATGTGTGAATGAAGAGCTTTTTATCATTCTGATGTACATATATAAGAGTATACATGCCTTAAGACAAAGTGAACCTATAGTGGTTCCGTTACAATTAAGTTCTTTCATATTTTGTTCAGTTTAGGTCCTAGTTACTTGTGTGTATTGAGGAATCTCTACAACGACTCTACATATCATATTCTTTACATTGTTGCTTATAAGGTAGATACGCGTAGATTTAACCGAGTTATAAATTAATAGTTTCGAAGTAATACTTTATTGCAGTTCCACCGCAATCGATTTAACAGATTTTAATAATTTCTATTTATTATCAATTGTTATGGGTTGCCAAATATTCAGCAAATATGTCCCTTATTTGCATGGATGTAAGCACTTTGCCAAGCCGAAAATTACAATAAATACTTAACTAGTAAAGAACAAAAACAGAATCACCGTCTTTCAATCATTCCCTTGTATTCTTCAATTATTTTCAAAATGACCAGTCGTTCTTTACATCGATGCGAGTCGGACACCGTTTTAAATAGATATTGGCTCCAAAGAAAAAGAAAATGGTGGACGCCTGATATCGCATTGTTGCTAAAAGGCAAAAATAAAAACTTATTACGAAAACTAAAAACCTGTCTAAAGAGATTATACTATTTTTATTTTTAATGCACTAACCCGTGCTAAGGAACAAATTTAAAAACCTATTTAGAGGCTAAAAATTTCACCCATGCCGGGATTCGAACACGCAACCTCTGGCTATCCGTGCCAGCGCTCTACCAATTGAGCCAATGGGCGACTCACGGCATTAGTGAAATTTCGAACCTCTTTACACTTTTCTCTGTATTACGTACAGGCAGTGACATCTGACTTAAGCAAATTGCATTACTTACAGCCCCGACTACCTACTTTGCAGTTAGGTTTAACATCGGAACGATATCACTGTACCCACATGATTATACTATTTTTATTTTTAATGCACTAACCCGTTCTAAGGAACAAATTTAAAAACCTATTTAGAGGCTAAAAATTTCACCCATGCCGGGATTCGAACCCGCAACCTCTGGCTATCCGTGCCAGCACATGGGTGAAATTTTTAGCCTCTAAATAGGTTTTTAAATCTGTCTAAAGAGCTTAAACAAATTCGAATTCAACAGACTCATCTAGAGTCTGTCAATTATCAATCACACTAGCCGTTTAAATTATTTTCCCTACACGGTATAGAAAGTGGTCGTGCCAGATGACATTGACAGACAGTCAATTTAATAGCCTAATAAAGCAATCGAGTTTTTTTCATCATTTTTTTATGTAGCCTACTTATGTCCCAGTGTAGGGCACGCCTTTTCTCAGAGAGAAATAGAGACCATGGGCTTAATTACTCAGGATGGCAATTTCAAGCGCTGAGGTTTTTGTACACCTCAGACTCTCAACTTTCCTCCTGGATGTTTTCATTGTAAGCGAATGGTATTGCTACTGTAACAGTACAAACAAACTTAGATTTTTTTATCGTAAGCAACTTTATTTAATGATCCCAGTTTGTTAACCTCCTATCCGTTAGTAAGTATATTAGAAACTAATTAACCCCGGATTACTATGGGAGCCAAGCCGGCGGCTAATCCAGCCCAACATCGTAATAATTATAAACAGGGATATTTAGTGGTTCACCGTGCGGTCACCGCGAGCGAGCAGGGTGTGACCGCACGTCCGCACGCGGTCACTGAGGACACAAGACCAACCTTCCTAAGATAAGATACTTTTTAACGGACAGCGAAAGCAGAGGAGATTTATATTATCTATAGTATAAAAATGAGTCGCTGAATGTGTTGGTAAGCGCAAATCTCGAGAGCAGCTGAACCGATTTCGCTAATTCTTTTTTTAGAATATTCCTTGAAGTACGAGGATGGTTCTTACGGAGAGAAAAATAAAAATATGTAAAGAATCGACTGTTGGGCGAAGTTTGCTGGGTCAGTTAGTTAACAATACTAATATAATTTCCAAGAAACAAAATGCGAAGCAATGCTTGTTGAAACTGAAAACTTAACTTATCTAAGATTGCCATAATTTACAGTAACTGTTAGTTTTTTTATTTGAATAGGTGTTTTATAGGAAATCTACACAGGATAAGCAAATATATTGCCGTCTAATTTCTGGCCTATCGTCATACGGTAAGGAACAAAGACACAAGACTAAGCTTGAAGTTTTTTTATCCATTTTTCTCCAAAATGATCTAGATTCTGAAATGAACACACAGTTCGACATGTAACGTTCATTAAGCCGCATTTTCTCCGCTACTTTGAATAATACCTTTTCATTTCATCTAGGAACACAGCACGTATTTCAAGGCCCGATTTTCTCATTTAAGATTTTGAAGGGATCTTCCTTCCCTTCTTAGGAAACAAGTAATCGACCGACTAAACCGAACTCTTCGGGCGCAAACTGAGCGCAATTACGTCGTACCCGACGAGGCCGATGCCCACAGGGTCGGCCACAGGCCTCGCACCCTATTACCGCCCGGCGCTGGACAAGGATCGATGGACTCCGCCGCAATTGTATTGGGTGGCAACCAGGCTCTAACATCTGTATTACGTACTAGCTGGTGCCCGGTACTTCGTCTGCGCAGAATTACCGGGTAGGTTTTTTTCCTATTTACTTGACACTTATCTTCCTATTTCAGACAACCTTTGTGTTTTAAAAACCTATTTAGAGGCTAAAAATTCCACCCATGCCGGGATTCGAACCCGCGATCTCTGGCTATCCGTGCCAGCGCTTTTTCCAACTGAGCTAATGGGCGACTCACCGGCATCAGTGAAATTTCGAACCTCTTTACACTATTCACACTATACTCTTTTACGTGAGAACGTTTTAATTAATAGATAATCGGGATTAGACCCGTTTGATATAACACTAAAAGGGTTGCTTGTTGACAACGAAACCCTAGAAATTTGGAACAAATCACATTAAAAATTTATTTGGTAATTTAATTTGAGTTCGTTGGGTAAAATTAAGAAACCCCTCTTTCTACAAAGCTCTACTCTGCGCGAAGCTGATACTGAAAAAATACACGTATTATATTTATGGCGGTAATTTTTACCTTACGGGTATTCACATGAAGAAAGTTGGTGGATAATATATCCAGCTCCGATGTAGTCACACGGCTCCAGTGTCCCTAAAATTTATGAGCTAGAAATGACATATTCGCGGGGTAGGGTTAGCGATGTGTCACAGAGGACAAATTACCCTTCGAGGCATGTTTTAGGTTGTTTCAGTCGCGCATTCACGACGCTTTTCAGAGTTCCGCAGGTAAATGCGCCAACTAGTTTCAAAAAATGTAATTGATCTAGTAAACGTGTATTTTAATTCATGTAAATCTAATGGTCACCAAATATCAGGGTTACTGTCAACTTGAACAAATAGTGTCAACTTACTTGGGAGGTGCTGGCGTTTGCAACACAGTTTTTACCCATCACAAGTATCAACGATCCCTACCTTATTAAAAGCATATAAAATGGAAGCGCTCGCTCTAGCAGAACCGAGTTACTGGAATCAATCACTTGAGTTAAGCAACAACAGGCGAGGTCAGGAGGAGGTGACCGTCACGTGACTATTTACTATATAAATAAATAAAACATATTTTGCTAACTATTAATATAATATCAATACTGTATAAGAAATCTAAAACAACGTTATCACTTGTTCAAAGTATCACAAACATGAAAATACACTCTGACTTAGGCCGTATGTACAAATTAAATTCGGTGTCCTCCAGTGAGCATCGAACCCGTGACCCCTGTTTTGATAGTCAGCTTGTTAGCCGCTAGAGCAACGATAATAACGACGCAGCCAACATGTGATGTAATATAATTCATAATTACATGGTACAGAACCCTCGCTCGAGTATGAGTCGCACTTGCCTTTTTTTTCTTCTTGGAGCTCGCCACAAGAAAGAAGTCACAAAAAGTTTGCTACAATGAAGTTTTTACCGTACAGAAGGTTTTTGGGTTGACCTAAAACTAGATAAGATAATATAACTAATAAAAAAGATTCGATTTAAAAAAAAAACAGTCGATATCAAGCCTTGTATGTCCCCACTGCTGGGGCACAAGTCTCTTACTGCATCGCAGGAAATTTAGGCCATACTCCACCACAGGGGGCAAGTCCGGGTTGGTGGAGGACTTAGACTATCAGTATTTTCCATAAAAAGTTGATTTCACTAAACCAGTCTTAGCAAGAGTTCAGGGAGCCACTTCGCACTTCATTAGCAAATAATTCGTCAAATTCAAATCAATTTATTTCAACGTAAAGAATTTACATTCTGTTTGCTGAATGTCAATGTACAATGTAAAATGTAAGCCGCCGCCTTCGGGCCGTATTGTAGTGGAGAAAAAGGCAGCGGAAAAAAAAACTCCACTCTGACCATCTTTTCTCAAATCATCTTAAAACCAAATACATCAGTTGCCATATGTAAACCTAATAAGATTTCATGATTGCCATTAACAACCCTAAATGCCAAGGCATCAGTCAAATGTCTCACAATAATAGGGGAAAATATAAGTGCTGCGGCTAGACACACGAACAGCACTCGTTCACGAGCATAACGCAGTGCTCAGCCATTATCAGTCTCAACCATTTTGGAGGGAGATAGATAAGATAAGATAATTTGTTTATAAGATAAGAAAATTGTTTATTTTTCAGTCCACAAATTACATTCGTATACAAAAATAACATTGGATAAATGATACAATACAGCAGAATGTACTATTTGTGGAAAGACTGGAGCCTAAACTAGATCAAAAGATCTGTACCTTAGGTTTCCAGGCCTCCCGGTCTACAAAAGAACGGTATCATATTCGACGCGTCATCAGCATAAGGTATACAATATTAAACGTTTGTATCAAAAATGACAGATGTTTGTAAAACTTATATAAAAAAAGTAAGATGTATGTATGTAAGTGTGTGTGTATGTGTGTGTCTGCTCAGCCCTACGACCGGAGTCTTGGGTTCGGGTTTCAGCCACTGAGCAGAGGGTGTGTGAGAAGTGTGAAGTGTATATTTGTGAATGATGGCAGTGGTGTGTGTGGTAAGTAGGTACCTACTAGGAAGAACAACCGAAGGTGAGAAGTAGAATGAGCCGGTATTAGACATCAATTTCAAAAAGGTTTTCGGTTTGATCATAAGAAAGACTGTTTAAGTATGTTGTTAATTTCTGTTTCAGTTCATATTTGTTAAGATCAAATATATTTAGGCTCTTGTTTAGTGTGTTGTACATTCTACCTGCACGAAAACAGTAAAATCGTTGTGCGAAAGACGTTTTCACTGGCTTGCTTTCACAAACAGTGTAAAATCTTCTGACATTGCTATTTTTCACACGATTTTGATTGTTGGTCAGAGAATGTTTATGAATTACAGTACCCAGAATGTAAAGTTGTCTGACCGTTAAGACCTTGGTTTCAGCGTATAAACTCGCTGTTCGATAAAGTCTGGGTTTGAAATATATAACCTTAAGGAGCATTCTCTGAGCCCTTTCTAGTTTCATCAGAGTGGTTTTTGGAGCTCCACCCCAGTTCCTAATACCGTAGGTAAGAATAGATTGACCTAGTGATAAATAGACCATTTTTATCACGTCTACGTCAGCAACATGTCGAACATGTTTAAAGAGGTAGGACAACTTTCTTATTTTTTGGGACAACGAGTGAATGTGTTCTTTAAAGGAGAGATTTTTGTCAATAATTATACCTAAATATTTAATGTTGACCGTTTCACCAATATACGGACATTGACAAGGAAATCCTGGATTAAAACTACATTTGTGAGCTATAAGGGGTTTTAGAAGTGACGTATTTGCATTGTTTTTTATTGTGTAAATGATATATTTTGTTTTATCCTCATTTAACGTGAGAGAGTTTAGAGCAAGCCAATGACACACGTTAGTGAATCCCATCTGCGACACCTCGTGAAGTTCTTCTGGGCTATGAGCATGAAAGGTTAAGGCATAAGCAGTTCTTTTGCAATTTTTTAAATTAAGTTTATACATGTCATTTAAATAACAGAGGAAAAGTGTCGGTGCTAATAAGCTACCCTGCGGGACTCCGTGTGTTATGGGGAGTTCATTGCTTTTAACATCTCCGATTTTAACCAATTGATATCTGTCTGTTAAATAACTCTGAAACAGATCGATGGTGTACCCCTGACACCCATATTTCCCAACTTTTGAATTAAACGAGAGATAGACACCGTATCAAACGCCTTTGCAAGGTCTAAGTAGGTGGTGAGACATTTTTCACGGCTATCCAACTTTTTGACAACAAAGTCAACTAGTTCGTGTACAGCGTCGTCGGTTGAGAGTCCAGCACGAAAACCAAATTGGGAAGGAGATAATAGATGGAACTCTTCAAGATAAGTTGTCAGTCTAGAATTTAAGATACGCTCAAATATCTTTGAAACAGATGTAAGTATCGAAATGGGCCGATAATTGTTCACACATGATCTGTCTCCCGACTTATGGATAGGATGGACAGTGGATTTTTTCAAAACTCCAGGAAAAACACCACTGTCCATACAAAGGTTTATCAAAAAGCTAAGCACAGGTGCAATCTTCTGAGAGATACATTTAAGTGCTTTAGCTGTGATAATATCCCATCCCGCGGAGCAGTCACTTTTCAAATTATTTATTACTCTTTGCACTTCTTCACAGTCAGTTGGTAAAAGAACAAAGGAATTTATAGTACTTTTATTATTACACACAGAGACTGGCAAGGGAGGCAAGTTCACTTCAATTTTTTCAGCTAAGGTCTCTCCCATCTTGGCGAAAAAAGTATTTATTGAATCTATGGTCACAGAGGAATCTCTCGATTCAAGGAGCTCCTGAGGAATAGAGTTTTCTCTTTTGGTGTTTGTTAAAGTTTTGATTGAATCCCAAAGTTTTTTAGAGTTACCCTTTGCTTCCAATAATTGGTCTCTTTCATATTGCCTTTTCAGCTTTTTCAGAAGATTATTACAAAAGTTTCTATATCTCTTATACGCTGTTTTTAAAATTTCATTATCATTTTCCACTCTCAATCTTTTATGCATCCTATCCCTATTTTTAATACAGCGCAGAAGCCCCACTGTGATCCATGGTTTAAGTGTTATCCTACATAGTGTTATTAGTTATTAATGTAGCTAATGTTTCTAAAAATAAATGCATTGCAATTTCGGGGTTGTTTTCTTTATAAATGTGCTCAAAATTGTCTACATTGCAAGTTGCATTTATAGTCTCATAATTAATTTTATTATAAGTTTTAATTTTTGTAGGGGTTTGTTTTATTTTAGCGTTATTTAAACTTAGTAATGTGGCCAGATGATCAGTTACAGAGGTATTCAGGGTAAAACTATACCCATTTAACTTTGTTTTTAAAATAATATGGTCTAAGCAGTTGTTGGCTCTTGTAGGAGTGTAGCTAGCAGGCATAAGACCGTGAAAAGATAATATATCTAAGTATGTAGCAGTCGTTGAACTTGCATCTAGTATATTTATATTAACGTCACCCATTATGATTATGTTTTTTATGGCGAGTGTTTCAAAAGTAAGGCGTCCAGCGATTCAAGAAACTTATCCGGACTAACAAAGCTTGGAGGTCTGTAGATGGCTATCAACAGAGTGTCATTGTTAATGTGGGCGGTCAAGCAGTTTGCATCTGTCAGGTTAGGTTCTTGTATTACACAATGTATCAGTTTTTTTTAATTTTTTTATATATATCACCACGCCATCATTCTGGTTATAAATTATGTTTGTTTTAAATGAGTTGTAGCCTTTAATTTGCGGCAACTTATCTATAGAAGAAAGCCAGCATTCAGATAGTACTATGATATCACAATCAAAACCCAGACTGGTTAGTAGTATAAGTAAACTTTCATAATTACAGTTTAGACTGCGAATATTTTGATGCAGGATTTTAAGTTGTAGATTAGGTGTTTTAACATAAGAGCTGCATTCTTCCGGATCACAGGTAATGGGGGATGCAATATTAAATTTTTCTAATGAATTTATTAAATGTACACTATTGAATCCCGTCATGAAAAATGTTTAAAAATATTTTCGTATAAGAATGGGCAAGATCGAATGTTACAGATGTGTTTTTCAAAATTTTTATTTTGGATATAATGTAGTATTTTACAACATAGTAGATAAAGTAGGATGTTATGGTGTATGTGTGTCTGTGTTCATTGAAGTTTGTGTATGTGAATTGCGGATGTGTGTGTGAAAGTGTGTCACTTAAACTTAATCTTAAACTAGCATTATAACTAAGCGATATGCTCAAATAAAGATAGAAGGAAGTTAGAACAGATTTTACATTATTTAGTAGCTTTAATGTCCGAATTTTCATCAAAAACGATGACCCGAACACCACGCTACCATTCGAATGACCTTTAGCAAACCTGCAGTTAAGTTTTTGTCAGTTATAGAATGTATCATTATAGTTATTAAGGCTTATCTTAAGACTCTTAAGGCTTATGACTTGAATGCTACTTAAAAAGTCGAGCGACAGCCAAAATCCGTATTCTGAACGCCATGCTATATTGAATTTGAATGGGAAAATAAATGTCTAATGAATCTGTTGAGTTATCTCATCTTATTTTTATGCGTTAAATGTCTTATCATTTAAATATTTTGCGTCTACGCTTTTAATTCGCTTGGGCGAGAATCGGCTCTCTAGTCGGTTTTTGGCAGATATTTCTGTAACCCGACTTTAACTCCCATCCAATAGACCAATAATTTTTAATACTTAAATAATACTCATATAATTTTTATATAATACAGAAACCAATTTCAAATAACAGACAAAAAAAAACAGTTAAAACTAGATTCATATGATAGGTATTTACAGGAGATAGTAGTTGTGTGTACCAAAATGACATGCACAGCTTAAACTCAGTGTACTTACATTATTTCATCATTTCAAGAATAGTAGAAGATTTTCCGTGAAGTCATACGTCTAAATGTGATGTCACAGTCGTGAGGTCAAAGCTTGTGCTTATATCGCCCAAAATGGAACTGCGGTACTTTTCTATTCTGTATCTGTCGTTTGAGCCCAGATGAATGGAGCTTTGACCTTTCCCTCAAATGGAAACTATAGGTACTGTGCGGTCGTACAGGTTTGTCTGTCTGATCGTCAGCAGCGGAGCGTTGTCGTCCGCTACGTTTGGAAGTATGTCGTGAACTGTCTCGTAGTCTCTTGTTCGGTCTGGTCAGTCATTCTAATTTCGAAGTCGTTTCAAAAGAGAATCAGCCAGTCTTACGTCAGGTCAGCCTGTCAGCAAGGAGGCGTTGGTCGCCCCAACATCCCCATCTCCAGTATTGACAGTCTGCCAATACTCAAGCAGGCAGTGGCAGCCAAACACCGTCAGTCTGTAGAGTGCCTGATCCAGTAGGGTGTAGTCGAACACAGAACAGGTCAGGACTCAGGCCCGATCACGTTAGGTCGGTCCGGTTAAGTTAGTCAGGTCATGTCGGTTCAGTTAGGTCGTCTAACGTCGAGTTTGCACAGCTTTGTCACTGGGCGTTGGTATAGTCCGTGGTCGGTTCGGATGTCTGCTACGCGAACCAGTCCGTCTCGGCCCGGGTAGGTCTTGTCAACTATACCTCGAGGCCACAGGTCGCGAGGCAGTTGGCCCTCCGTAATCACGACGACATCGTCCACAGCGAGAGGCACAGAGGATCGGTACCACTTGTCGCGTCTTGTCAGAGTGGGCAAGTCCTTAACCCACCGCTTCCATAGTAGATCGGCCAACCTCTGTGACTCACGCCACGATCGTCGCAGTAGGTCTCCGTCTGTAAAGGTCCCTAGCGTCGTAGTCATGTCTGTTCTGTCTGACTTGGGGTGTAGGAGTCGTTCGGCGTTAGGGGTAGGTCGTCCGTGTGGTCAAGTGGGACGTAGGTGAACGGTCTGCCGTTTACTATGGCTTCTGCCTCGGCTAGCAAGGTGGCCAGGGGCTCCGTATCGCTTCTCTTGACGTCGTCCTATTTTTACGGTCATCCGGCTCGAAGGACCAGCTTGTACGGTCGTACAGGTTTGTCTGTCCGTTCGTCAGCAGCGGAGCGTTGTCGTCCGCTACGTTTGGAAGTCTGTCGTGAACTGTTTCGTAGTCTCTTGTTCGGTCTGGTCAGTCATTCTAATTTCGAAGTCGTTTCAAAAGAGAATCAGCCAGTCTTACGTCAGGTCAGCCTGTCAGCAAGGAGGCGTTGGTCGCCCCAACAGGTACCTATGTAAAAGCACTGGTAAAATCCCACAACATCACAGCTTTACGTGTAAAACTGCCTAAATATATTTATTTTGGAAGTTTCCGACTATTTTTGCATTTACTCCGTACTTTACAAGCATTTTTTTTTAATAGTGTATTTAAGGTTTTGGTGACCTGCTTTAAGTAAAATATGTTCCTTATTTAATCGGGTACAATGATGTACAAAAAACCCTGTATAGCTAACTATACAGGGGTTATCGTATAATGTAAAATTGCAAACATGTCGGTTAACTTTTCAAAAATAATAAAACGTTGGATGTGTATGTAGGATAGTGACTCTAACGAATGTGAGGTTCTTAATGATTCGCGATACTCATACATAGTTATATAGTACCCGGAACCGGCGTGCGTGCATGCAATGACTTATGAACGTTGATGAAGCGAAGGTGATCTATCAGGATCGTGGCAAGTGGCAGTCCCTGGTCTCTGCCTACCCCTCTGGGATACAGGCGTGAGGTTATGTATGTATGTGTGTAGTTATATATTAAACGGGTCTAAAACGTAATTACCTAATAAATATCGCGATTAGTGCCGTTTAATGTATAACTATGTGTGAGGGAGAGTGATTTTCTAAAACTGTAACGTTGGACTTTGGTGATTTGAGAATGGCGCTTCAGTTTGCTTTCTTCGAAGTCTTTATTTGCAGTGCCACATTTTAGTGCACACAGAGAATATTATGACCATTCTGATAGACAGAATCGTCGTTGTTATTTCACTATGCTCACAAATCACTTACAGGTGTTGAATGTCAAACTTTGTTTACAAGTCTTCAGGTCTTCAAACCATAGACAAAAGTGGCTGACCGTGTTATTGGCTGTTTAGCAAAGCAAAGTTTTAAAATATATTTTTTTATTTCTTTTAGGTCTTCAAAAAATATACTAAAATATTTTTTGGTCTAATGGAAGAGATATTTACCATTTAAGACCTACTTAAAAAGAAAGTCAAATAGCGGATTCACTATCTCATATGTTTTTTTAAAATTCGTGTTCACAATTCGCAGCCTGACACTATCGGGGATTTATTTATTTCTCCGAGCGCAGGAAAGCCCAGGAATCTCTAAATGTATTACACAAAACGCGCCGACATTAATAATTCATAAAAGCCATCGTCACGTCCGCTCTAGCGGATAATGCATACCCAACTTATGCTTTACCCTCCTGCTGCGGCAATGTTGACCTTAACACCTTCGTGTTAAGATTTGCCTTTTCTTGGTTAGCTAACCTGGTGGGGCAGACAGGAAACGGTGGTGCCGATGTGGTATACACTAGCGCAGCGCGTAATACAGGAAATGATATTGTGTTCGGAACAAGGGAGACATACAATTTATGTAAAACATCCTGCTGAGAGCTTCCTTTCTGTAAGAGTTACAACGAGATCCATTAATTTTATTCGGAGTTTACAGCCACTTTGAGTTTGCAGAGCTAGGTCTCTCGCACGCATACGAGTACAAGCTTTCGGGAAGGTGAAGCGGTATGCTTGCGTGCGGTAAACAAGCTAACCGTCCAAACAAATGGATGAAAAAGTAAACTTTCATATCAAGTAAACTTTAATTTTTGATTTCTGCGTCTTCGTCAAGGTATTTTTTTCAAAGAATATACAGGCTGTTATGAAATCTGAGGATATGAGTTCATACATACAATACAATATGAGTTCTACTAATCAATACTAAAGATAGTTATAGATTTTGCGAGTATAATTGCGTTCGCAACTATGTCTAAACCACACAAAGCGTATTAGTATTTTTATATAATTTCCGTTACTGTAATTTCTGTGTACAATAAAGAATTTTCAAGTCAGTGGCGGGTCTTACTGTCAGAAGTTATCAAGCCGCCCATAAGGCCTCTGATATGGCTTAACGACTGCCATTACATGACAGCCGGCACCAACGTCTTAACGTGCTTTGCGAAGCACGGAAGCGCTCGGAAAAAATGCCTCTAGCGGTAGTCACGCGACGGTCACCCATCCCGCATCTGACTGCGCCTGTTGTTGCTTAACGCAAGTGATTTATTCTAATCACTCGATTTGACCAGGCTACGAGCGCTTCACATTTACATTAACACATATTATATAAATCGAAATCTAGTTTAAGTGACGGCCTTGTTAATTAAAGGAAACTCTTCCAAACACAATAAAGGTATTAGAATAAATTTAATATTAAAAGATACCTCGGGTCATCTCATAAAATTGTCTTAGCCTAATCCGAAAGGGCTGAGTAATCTCACGAAACTCGTCTGAAGCTCTACTGTACAGAATTCCGTTTAAAGTAGCTTTGGATCCGCGTGGGAGTCTATACAAGCAACCCTTTTCAGCGGCTCCCGAGGGGCGTTTGCGAGAGATAGTTTTTAACCCCGCTGGCCTACGTCAATATTGAAAGCAAACGAAGTTAAGTGAAGTAACTCATTTGTTATCAAAATTATGGTGAAATTGTTGTGTGACCTTTTCTGAATTCTGATGTTTAAGTAGTGATTACGAGCCAATTTTAATTCTGTATTTTTTTAGACAGCTTCCGTCAAACATAGCCATAATTTAATGATATCACCAACCGACTTCCATCAAATGTAGCCACAATTTCATTATATTATTTAATTTCCATCAAAAGTAGCAACAATTTAATTATAAACCAACCTTCGAATGAAGCAAAGATAATCCTTGTAATATATTTTTAATTTTAAAAACCTATTTAGAGGCTAAAAATTCCACCCATGCCGGGAAACGAACCCGCGACCTCTGGCTATCCGTGCCAGCGCTCTTTCCAACTGAGCTAATGGGCGACTCACCGGTGTCAGTGAAATTTTGAACCTCTTTACAATATTCTCTGTATTACAAACAGGGTTTAATAATGGGTAAATAGGTTTTTAAAATTGTCCTTAGCACAGGTTAGAGCATTTAAAATAATATAATAATATTTTTAATTGTAAAGTTATTAAAATCAAAAACGTCTTTTTTATTTAGCCTATAAATGTGTCACTGCAGGGCACAGGCCTTCTTCAGAGAAATCTCTCATGAGAGAAAGACAGTATGGGCATAATTACCACGCGTGCCCACCGCAGATTAGCAATTTCAAGCACTGAGGTATTTGAACACCTGACGCTCAGGTTTGCTCACGATGTTTTCCTTCACAATTAGCGAGTGGTATTGCTGCTATTAATTCAAAATTTCTATAACATGATTATTCATGGTAGATACAATAGACGCGTTTGTCTATTTGTCTTCGGCTGTCTAATACAAAGAGCTGAAGACGCAGTTAGTTGTTATTTTGTTTGCGGAGAAAATACATAAATAATAATTATAATAACGGAGGTGAGTATCTAGGACGTAGTTTGATTATCAGCTAGGAATTAATCCGGTATAACTACTCCACCAACCCGGACTTGGCCCCCGTGGTGGAGTATGGCCTAACCTTCCTGCGATGCAGGAAGAGACCCGTGCCCCAGCAGTGGGGACATACAAGGGTTGATAACGAACTACTGTTGCCAGAGGTTGCGGGTTCGAATCCCGGCATGGGTGAAATTTTGAGCCTCTAAATAAGTTTAAAAACCTATTTAGAGGCTAAAAATTTCACCCATGCCGGGATTCGAACCCGCAACCTCTGGCTATCCGTACCAGCGCTGTACCAATTGAGCCAATGGGCGACTCACGGCATCAGTGAAATTTCGAACCTCTTTACAATATTCTCTAAATAGGTTTTTAAATTTGTCCTTGGCACGGGTTAGTGCATTAAAAATAAAAATAGTATAATCATGTGGGTACAGTGATATCATTCCGATGTAAAACCTAGCTGCAAAGTAGGTAGTCGGGGCTGTAAGTGATGCAATTTGCTTAAGCCAGATGTCGCTACCTGTACGTAATACAGAGATTAGTGTAAAGAGGTTCGAAATTTCACTGATGCCGGTGAGTAGCCCATTGGCTCAGTTGGTAGAGCGCTGGCACGGATAGCCAGAGGTTGCGGGTTCGAATCCCGGCGTGGGTGAAATTTTTAGCCTCTAAATAGGTTTTTAAATTTGTCCTTGGCACGAGTTAGTGCATTAAAAATAGAAATAGTATAATAACTACTGTTTACAGATTTTGGTGTGACTTCTATAAAATTATAGGATTATTAGTATTTCAAGTATGTGTTACAGTGTTCTCCATTTATGTACATAAAGGAATTTTAAACTTTAATTGTACTCAACGACTAGAAAATAGAAGCAAAATATTGATGTTTCAGCTACTTACTAAACAAATACCTGATAGAGAGAGAATTAAACAAAACAATTTTAAATAAAAAATAAAAACCTAATTCAGAACACTAAGGTACTGAAAATGGAGAAACATTTAAAACGAATATGACTTTTAAATTCGAAATATGTATACCTGTGGGTTCTGTAGAAGTATAGTCGGTGGCCAAAATGTACGAGTATGTGCTGGTCTGGAACTATTACTAAAGGATGGGTCCCATTAGATAGACAGATAGACACTCAAAGACGTGGATGTAATTGCAGTAAAATTAACAGGTCTAGCATGCTAACAACAATGAAATAAAACTTAATAAGTAGGATTTTTTTCGTGGGTAAAGGCACACCTACAAATTATGATAGGTTGTCATTAGGTCCTTTACTGCTGTCCATTGAAAGAGTTCCGTTCTCCATATCTGAAAGTATTCAACAGATATTTATCGAATTAGAATGCGGCCATGGGACGTAATACGAGTTGTCAAAATTGGTGAAGATTTCACGAATTTAAAAACCTATTTAGAGGCTAAAATTTTCACCCATGCCGGGATTCGAACCCGCAACCTCTGGCTATCCGTACCAGCGCTCTACCAATTGAGCCAATGGGCGACTCACGGCATCAGTGAAATTTCGAACCTCTTTACAATATTCTCTGTATTACGTACAAATACCAAAAATAGTGTAAGATTTCACGAAGTTATGCGAGAACATAGTAAAAAGAATAATAAGGCATATTTTTAAAGTCTGTGTTGGCTTTTAGAATATACCTCGGGCTCTAGAGTAGGCTTCGGTTTTCGCCATTTTTTTCCGGTTTTCGTACTGATGATCGAGTTCTGTTTTAGAAATTAAGTGTCATATTAGTTCCAATATTTTTATTACACGAACTTATCCGATTCCATCCATTAGGTAGCCGAGGTATATTCTAAAAGCTAACAGACTATACACGCGGTGAATTGAAAAGCTCCGCCTTTTTTGAAGTCGGTTAAAAATCTCCGCCCGTTTTTCGCAACTCAAACAAAACCGACGATCTGTCGACGACCACAGAAAATGTTTTATTTAAGTTTCCCAAAGCTTACCCCTTTGTTGGATACAACATAATAATATGCATCATTTTCGGTGGAAAAAGTACAGCTAGCAAAGGAAATACCCAGCAAGCACAAAGTAGAACACTAACTCTTGTAGTCGCATAGTAATTTAAGCATCTTTCTGTAACCGCTAGTGTAGGCATGTATTTTGTTTATTAAATGTAATTTTAAAGTTACATACATTTGTACTAGCAATAGTAATACAACGTGCTAACTGTCAAGGAAAACATCGTGAGAAAATCCGCGGTTGACTCCGTACGTATTGACTAGTCGTTCCTGTGTGCTAGGCCGACTGAGCTGTCAGGATGGTATAGGCTT
Organism: Yponomeuta sedellus; assembly: GCA_934045075.1. NCBI lineage: Eukaryota > Metazoa > Arthropoda > Insecta > Lepidoptera > Yponomeutidae > Yponomeuta > Yponomeuta sedellus. The sequence goes on from OW203742.1 coordinate 19,009,957, forward strand.
ACACCATCTAAAAACAATATCTCAGCGGCCGAGTGGTTCTTTCACTTATCTAGTGTGAATGAAGGTGCCGCTGGATGCAGTAGATATTATCTCATTACCTAGATGCAAAGGTCAGGTTACTTGCATACTATGCAGTTCTTCTGGTTTTTGTGACTGGTTGCCCATAAATTGCTTGCTGTGTGGTGTCGGCCTAGAGAATAGCACCAACCAAGTTCTTCCCGCGGGTGTCGTAAAGGGCGACTAAGGGACACAAACCGGGGGGTGGGCAGCAGCGCCCCTGCAGTGCAATTCCACCGAACTGCAATCCCCAAATCACAAGCCCAGCGTGGGGATTATGGGCAATACCCTCTATGATAGCACAACGTGGTGCTCTTTAGAGGAGGGCTATGTCCAGCAGTTGACTTGTATAGCCTGACGACGACGATGACTCATAAATATTTATCGGATATTTCACGGCCCGTAACGCCAACGGAGTGTTCAAGAACTTCATCATATGACTCCGTGTATATAGCATCAAAGTTGTGTACGGGTAGTGACTGACTAAAAGAGTCACTCAGGATAATAAAGTTTAGTGCGAGTTTGACAGATCCAATCGAATAACTTTACTACCGCGTTAATCGAGCATTGAGTAGTGAGTATGAGTAACCGTTCGAACTGGCAAAACGCTGTCACAGTAAAACTCGCACTCGCGTTTATTCATGTTTTGGCTGGTAAACGTGTTCACCTCTCAACGTAAACCATGACAACTCGCACTCAGCAATTTTAATTTCCATACTTGTCGCTAGGTGGCGCTTCCTCGATGCCATAGAAATATGAGTTTACGTTAACGCGATCGAGTAGTTAAAAAACTCGCACTAAGCCCTCTGAACCATACAGAAAGGACTTTAAAGTATACTAGCTATGCCCCGCCGTGTTACCCGCGGTTTGTTAGGGAAAATAAATTGTGTGTTAACAGTTGAAGACATTTTCCCGCAGTAAAACGTGGCTTAGGCGTTAATCCATAGTATCAGCACACCATACCAAATTTTATTAAAATCACTCCAGCTGTTTAGACGTGAAGAAGTAAAAAACATACACATTCTGTACGAAATACTGAGAGTATTGTAAAGGGGTTCGAAATTTCACTGGTGGCGGTGAGTCACCCAGTAGCTCAGTTGGGAAAGCGCTGGCAAGGTTAGCCGTAGGTCGCGGGTTCAAGTTCCGGCATGGGTGGAATTTTTAGCCTCTTTATAGGTTTTTACTCTCTCGCCTTTCGTATTTTATATGAATATTATAACTTTCGCCTTAATAATATTAATATAAATTTTATATATTATTATGTGTAGTGCAGCACACATAATATACATTTAGAAAACACAAAAGTTACAAAATACACAGCGAGCTTATTTCATGACAAGTCTCGTCAAACCTGGAAGGACGTGGGGCGAGGGCACGGCAAATACGCATCGTTTTTCTAATCTATTTCTACCAAATGTACTGGGACACACGAAAAGGTCGCGACTTTTCCGCCCACTCATCCCACGCCCTTCCTGTGTGCTCCAGGCCTGTAAGATAACGGGGTGTGGCGGGATTGCACAGCACTGAGTAGATAAGAAAAAGGATGTAGTGAGACGACTTGAGCCACTAGAGTTTAGCGCGGTATGACGTCATATTTGCGCGAGTTGACTAACCTTAGATGAAAGTTTTGGTGGTGCTCATGTTTATTAAGTTGCTCTTTAATTAGATCTAGATATCTGGCATCAGCATAGTTGAGAAGAGATGAGTTTGTGCAATCTCTTTCAAAGATTGTTGAGAGCATTTAATTTGATCGTTTTTTTGTTAATCAAATCTATAGTATAAAAATGAATCGCTGAATGTGTTGGTAAGCGCAAATCTCGAGAGCAGCTGAACCGATTTTGCTAATTCTTTTTTTAGAATGTTCCTTGAAGTACGAGGAAGGTTCTTACGGAAGACAAATAAATAAAAAATTAAAGAATCGATTGTTAGGCGGTACGAAGTTTGCTGGGTCAGTTAGTACATAATGAAATAAATGAAAGTAGAGTGTAATATGGAGTGTCTGAAAAAGAGCGTCCAAGCGCTCATGGCCTTAGTGAAACTGAATCAATCACTTGAGTTAAACAATAACGGAGGCGGTCAGATGCCGGGTGGGTGAGTGGGTGGATGGGTGACCGTTGCGTTACTACCACTTAGTGGCATTTCTTCCGTGCTTCGCAAGGCACGATAAGTATGCTTGTATAGTTATGACGATACGATTTGCTCAGTTTGTATTAACTTTATGATTGTGCATGTGGCCTTTTTCTTTAAAAATAAATAAGACTTTCAATCACCAAATAAATTATTTGTGCCTACGGACGGTGCTTATAAAGCAATGCCTACATAACGCTAAATCCTTCGGTACCGCTTAATATGGGTTCTCTAATTTTTCGGTCCTACGGGACGTCGGGAATAATTTATAGTGTTATAGGTCCTGGGAGCGCGGCGCAAAAACGTCACGCCAAGTGTCCGGGCGAACATAAATAACATGCTGTTTGGCCTCTTTTTGTGGGTTCGGATTGAACTTCATTCTATCCTCTCACAGAAAAATTCTAATCCCTCTCGCTGAGAAAAATACATGTTTGGTTTACAACAGCATTTCTGCAAAAAAATGTACTACCAATATTTAGTAACCAAATCAAATGAGGCAAATTAATAATGGTATTTACTATGTTACAAAATACAAGTGGCAACTTCTTGAGTTGGAAGCCAAGACCCACTTTGGGTCGCTGAGCCAGGGGAGGGAGATATTACAAAATGCTGAAAATAACATGAATACAGAGTATTTAACGGCACGGTTTTGCAAAGAATACACAATAAACTAGAGCTCTTAAAGAACATAAAACGGAGATAACTTAAATACTTCAGTCATACGAGTATCATGCGCAGTCACAAGTACAACTTGTTTTACAAGGCAATATTTAAATTTATTCTGAGTTTATTATTATTTTTTATTAATTTAACATGCATTAATCTTAATTATGGACTTAATTGTAAGTGAAATAAATATATTGAATTGAACAAAATAATGGGACCACAAGAAAACACCCGAATTCGGGGACGACGGAGACCTGATCGCAGAAAAAGAGTGGTTGCAGAGTGATTCAACACGAGAAACGTAGAACTCTTCCGAGCCGCAGCATCACGGGGAATAATCGCAAAAATTACAGCATAACTTCCCTGGGATACAGGCTTCATGCCTGGTCTCTGTCTATTCCTCTGGGATACAGGCTTCATGCCTGTATCCCAGAGGAATAGACAGAGACCAGGGACTGCCACTTGCCACGATCCCGACAGATCTCCTTCGCTTCATCAACGTTCATAAGTCGTTGCATGCACGCACCCCGAACGCAATTTCAATAATAAAATATTACAGAACGTCGCAATCTATTAAACTTACAGACAACTCGTGCTTAAATTAACATTGTAACTATGCGTCAACAAACTTAAGACCCTCTGATGAGTTAAATAACTCTATTCACGTCGTCGGCGTCTCGGCGTCGAAATGAAGGGTCCTCCCGTAGGGCACCCGAGCACCACCGGCGCTGGCGGTGCTCCAACTGCGTGCTACTTACCTGAGAAGTGGGTCCAAGCATTTTGATGCACTAGCTATATTCTGATACACTACAATGATACGCAATATTCTGATAAGAGAACGTTGAGAACTGAAAGAGTATGTAGTGACTAGAATTGAGAAAGTAATGTTCCGTTGGTTTGGACATGTGCAGAGGATGAAGGAAGAAAGATTGACGAAACAAATATATATTGCGAATGTGAGTGGAAGGGCTGGTAAGGGACATCCCAGGCGGACATACATCGACCAAATAGGGGATGTATTAGCAAAGGATAACTTTGTCCGGAGTTTTTTTTTTGGATAACAGAAACCAAATGTAGACAAGCCAGGGAGGCTTTACCAACAATCTCGAAACGTCTTTCACGTAGCCTGCTGCGTCTGAGAAGAGAAAATCTGCGCAAAGCTGTGGCAATCTTAACAGGCCACTGCTCACTGAACAGACATCTCTACAATATGGGTCTAACCGACAGCCCGCTTTGCCGGGGATGCCTCAAAGAAGAGGAAACACCCGCCTAAGTGACCATTCACTGTGAAGGCGTGGAAAAGCAACGGACCGCCATCATTGGGAAGCCGGGGTCCCTTCAGCAAGCCCGCAGGACATCGGAGCACTGCTGGCTTTCTGGAAAGAGATAGGCTGGCTGGAGTAAACTGACAGCTCCACTACGTACAATGGCCAAATCATGAGGCTAAGTGCGGAAATCTCAGGTCTAACTAACTAACTTTGTCCGGAGTTAGTATACCGATTTTTACCCATACAAGGCAAAGGGGAAGATAAAACGTACCCGGAACCATGCGTAGTGTATATACCTCTATATATTTTTATAAACAAAACTTCGTAAAATGTTCTAAAGTGTTCGCATCAAAATGAAAATTATGTGCCTTATATTGTTGAAAATGTCCTTATTAATAATAACGATCACTAACTCTGCGATACTTCATATACTTAATATTACTCTTTGAAAACAATTCTCGACAAAAAACTGTCGGATCACTTAGGATAAGCCCCGTGCGAAAACGGCACGAGGCACAAATTGGCGACACCTCACGGCGCGAAAGGTAAGACTTTTTTCTGGTGACCTATCTTCTAAACCAAATCGTATGTAGTTTTAGGTGAACAGATGTCGGAGGGTAAGAAAATCACGAGAAATACTCCTGGTTGATTAACCTTCGAAGCACACCCATGAGACCGTAGATCACCAGATCTGTCACCAGCGCCAGTCGCAAGGCTTTGTTCCGAAGGTTTTATTGCAGGGGATTTGTCACTCGAGTGCAGCGGTGATCAAAGTGCTGCAGATATAGCTACCCTTTTGTTCGACCTCGCAGTCTGTAAAGAGCACTGTGGAATTCTTCACAGTGCATCGGCTAAATGCTTCTTTAGCATTCCCGCTTTATCTAGCTGCAGCGGAAACTGAAGCCGTACGTTAAGTTATTTTGCCAAGAATTCGAACAAGGCTTTTCCTTACTGACTAGTTATTTTATGCTTGAAGAAGACTTTTCTTAGGTTAAGAAATGTCTGACTGATTTCCATTTTTATGTACAATAAAGTATTCTCTATCTATCTACTTTGGCCTTTGCATCTAAGGTGACTTATACAGCATGCGGTAGCATCTTCACTCATGCATGAGTGAAAGGACTACTTGAACACTGCAGTGCCAGGGATATTGTTTTCGATGGTCGGCCTAGCCCACAGGAGACAAGTAAATACGTGTAGAGTCAACCATGCTTCGGGTTTCTGCACAGTGTCTTCCTTCACAGTTAGGGTGTAGTATTGCTACAGAAATTCGCAGATGTAGTAAACAAAAGTGAAAAAAGCATTTCATGTTTCTAAAATCTGTACTTAACAGTTTGTTAGTGTTTTTTTCAATATTAATGAACATCTCTTGGCGCGGTCCTGAACATTACATTTAGATACATGGAGGCACTGAGGTTACCGTTACTAATTGACTAATGAATTCCTGTATCAAAAACACGAACCAACCGCTGCGAGCAAAAGACCGCCGTACATCAACTACGAGTATTTCAAAAGAACCGCCTTGGAAACGAGAGAAGCAACAAACTATTGACTCAATGAAATCGTACAAGTAACAGAATAAGTTGTTTTTTAAGTGCTAAATAACACAACAATTTGATTTGGAATAACGACATGGTGATTTGCTTCGGTAAAAGCCTCTATTTCAAAACTTCATCAAGAAAAAAACCTTGTAGACTTTTAGTCCGCTCTCAAGCTCTGCAAATCGGAGTGAAACCTGGTCGGCCTCTTCCAATATAACAACACCCGTAAGTAGATCCGGACTAAAAGTCTACAATGCGTTGTGCTTACGAAAGTTTTAGCACAAAAAAACTTGTTTGATACTAGTTTTTTCAATAATTGCAAATCAACAATAAGCATTACCACGTATTTGTTTGTTACGTTTTATTGCACAAAATTTAAGAAACAGAAAAAAAAACTTAAGGAACAGGTAAGTGTTGATGTACCAAGATAGACTTATTTAAAAAGAAATTTCTTAAAACCAGCCTAAGAAAATTCTGATCAATAAAACAAAGAGCGAGAGATGGCAAATATAGCTAAACAAGAAAAATAAAATATAAAATCACCTATTTCAAGTTTAATACCATTTAATTGTTACTATAGCTATCAATAGATACTTATTAATATACACAAAGTTAATTGTTTTTTTCATTTTATTTATTTAGAATCTTGGGTAACCTATTTAGAGGCTAAAAATTTCACCCATGCCGGGATTCGAACTCGCAACCTCTGGCTATCCGTGCCAGCGCTCTACCAATTGAGCGAAACTAACAATTACTACAAAACTGTTAAGTATAGATTTTAGAAACATGAAATGCTTTTTTCAATTTTGTTTACTACATCTGCGAATTTCTGTAGCAATACTACACCCTAACTGTGAAGGAAGACACTGTGCAGAAACCCGAAGCATGGTTGACTCCACACGTATTTACTTGTCTCCTGTGGGCTAGGCCGACTACGGTTTCAGGATGGTACAGGTGCTGGGCAAGCCTACTCCATTGATTTGTTTTCTATATAGTAGCAATACCACTCGCTAACTGCGAAGGAAAACATCGCGATGAAACCTACGTGTCTAGGTGTTTAATAGCTCAGTGCTTAAATTGCCCATACTTTCTCTCTTAGAAAGAAGGACTCTTGTGACGTTTATAGGCTACGTAAAAAACATAGAGTCACACACAAGGAATACATTTAAATAATGCAATCAACATGCAGAAATGGCATAACAAAATACTTCCTTAGTTATAGGTGTTTCCAGCATACCAAAATTATATTGTATAACAAATACGAAATAATAAACTGCGAGTGGACGTTATATATCGCGTCATACTGTTCTTCTGTACGCTGCCTGTACGTAAAACAGAGAGTATTGGAAAGAGGTTCGAAATGTCACTGACGCCGGTGGTCGCCCATTGGCTCAGTTGGGAGAGAGCTGGCACGGTTAGCCTGAGGTCGCGGGTTCGAGTTCCGGGCATGGGTGGAATTTTTAGCCTCTAAATAGGTTTTTAAAATATTGTTCTTCTGTGTTTGTTACGCCAGGGTGCGACCGCTATCCATTGTTGTAATTATCTATCTTCACGCCTCGCCCGAGGGGTTTAATACAGAGTAAAATATTATTTTCATTAGTTCTGCTGGACGTGGAATTCCTAATGTAAAAAGTTATTCGTGATCTTTTTATGATATAGGAGTGTAGACATTATGTAAATAGGAACGTGAAGTTCAAATGAAGCAAATTTTTTATAACAGCTGGATAAAGACTAAGCAGGGTGGGTGAGGATAGATATATGTCTTTTGAAGCTTGTTTGATGCAGGCTTGCGTCCAGCAGTGGTCAATTGTGGACTGATTGATAAATATTGAAATAGTTTGCGCCATTTTTACTTTATTATTATTAAATAAAATATCTAATTGCGGTTTTAAAGAGTCTGAGATTAGAGTGAATAAATACGCAGAGTATGTAAAAACTATATTATAAATGAAATTCGGCTAGCTAGTAAGTAAGAATTTAAGTTATTATGTTTGTAATATTATTTGTTTCCGTATTTGTACAAATTTAAAACCTTATGTACATCAGTAGAGCTAATAAAAGTCTTAACTATTCTATTCTAAAAGTGTATCCATTACGAACAGAATACAATCGAGTAGAATTCATTTAATAATTGCATGCAAATTATTAAATGAATTCTATTCTTACAAAAATCCATTATAAAAAAAAGCAGGTGAGGTACATTGCAAAGGATCTCGATTTTAAATCAAACACACAATAAAAACAAATTGTTAATAATCGCCTTTTTTTGAACTAATAGTGTTTATTATCAATTATTCTTTGTACACATGTACTAAGTGACTAAATACAGTGATGGATTAGATCCCGCAGTGACAAACGCATCTGTTGTCGATGATTGATGCTTTAACTGAACTACAATTAGTAGCAGCATCCTCGCTGTACCAATGTTGCACTTCCTACACCACGCAGCATCGAGAGATTTACTGTGCTCCGCCGTAATGTTTTTTGGTGACGATACGCCTAACAGGCACATCAAAATAACTTTTACGTTTGAAGACATATGAATAGTCAACACAATGTAAATACTAGAAACAAACATAAACTCTCGTTCCCACTATTTAGGCTGGCAAAGGTTAATACATCCTTCATGGGGAATTGTATACGCTTCTATAATAAAATTCCTGAAGATTAAGCTTAATAAAACTTGCATTAAACGCGGTTCAAAAAACGTGTTAAGGACACGTATTTTTTGCTAGTGTACCAAATAAAGAAATAAAAATAAAGAGTGGAGTTTTTTCCCGCTGTTTTTTAACCACTACACTACGGCCCGAAGGCAGCGGATAACATTGTATATTGACATTTAGCAAACAGAATATAAATTATACAATTTTTATTTTTAATGCACTAACCCGTGCATTTAAAACAATTTTAAAACCTATTGCAAAGTAGGTAGTCGGGGCTGTAAGTGATGCAATCGACTTCAGCCAGATGTCGCTGCCTGTAAGTAATACAGAGAATAGTGTAAAGAGGTTCGAAATGTCACTGATGCCGGTGAGTCGCCCATTAGCTCAGTTGGATAGAGCGCTGGCACGGATAGCCAGAGGTCGCGGGTTCGAATCCCGGCATGGGTGGAATTTTTACCTCTAAATAGGTTTTAGAATATAAATTCTTAACGTTGAAATAAAATTGATTTCACTTCATTTGTCATCATTGTAAAATAATTACGTAGCCTAGAAAGTAAGGTCACTAACCTCAATAACCTCAGTGAATTTTTGCTCCAAAAATTAAACGGAGACCTTGCACTAAACAATGTTTTAATATAATCGGAGAGGCAATATCAAAATGGAATTAAATAAATGACCTACGCTCAACAAACTTGTAGTCTAAACGGTAAAACAAAATTTACATATAAATTTAAAATTTAAATGTAAAGTGTTTCGAAATTTCACTGATGCCGGTGAGTCACCCATTAGCTCAGTTGGAAAGAGCGCTGGCACGGATAGCCAGAGGTCGCGGGTTCGAATCTCGGCATGGGTGGAATTTTCAGCCTCTAAATAGGTTTTTTTAAATAACCTAATTGTATTCAAAGTAGTACGAAAAATTACGTGTCTAACCATTTCAAAATCCTTTTGTAGAGAAAACCGAAAAATAATTCCAAACTTAGTCTTTTCAATTTTGGTCCTTAATTAGCTGAGCTCTGCAACTAATTAAAAACATGAAATACGACTTAAATGTCCGCTCATTAATCCATAATTAGCGGACATTTAAGTCGCATTTTATGTCAAAGGGTTTTTTAGGTCGTCAAAAGTAAAACTTCTTTCTGTTCGCTAAGGCACTACTAAACGGCTTTCCGCAGCCATGCGCAAACCGAGATCTATCCAAAATCTTTTGGATAGATCTCGATTCAAAACGTTATCAACCCTAGTGTGTCCCCACTGCTGGGGCACGGGTCTCTTCCTGCATCGCAGGAAGGTTAGGCCATACTTCACCACGGGGGCCAAGTCCGGGTTGGTGGAGGATTGTAAGACAGTGGCGGGCCTTACTGTCAGAAGTTATCAAGCCGCCCATAAGGCTTCTGACATGGCTAAACGACTGCCATGATATGAAAGCCGGCACCAACGGCTTAACGTGCCTTGCGAAACACGGAAGCGCTCGGAAAAATGCCACTAGCGGTAGTCACGGGACGCTCACCCATCCTGTACCTGACCGCGCCTGTTGTTGCTTAACCAGTGATTGATTCCAATCGCTCGGTTCGCCTAGGCCACGAATGCTTCCAATCACTCGGTTCGCCTAGGCCACGAGTGCTTCCAATCACTCGGTTCGCCTAGGCCACGAGTGCTTCCAATCACTTGGTTCGGCTAGGCCACAAGTGCTTGCAATCACTCGGTTCGCCTAGGCCACGAGTGCTTCCAATCACTCGGTTCGGCTAGGCCACGAGTGCTTCCAATCACTTGGTTCGCCTAGGCCACGAGTGCTTCTAATCACTCGGTTCGCCTAGGCCACGAGTGCTTCCAATCACTCGGTTCGCCTAGGCCACGAGTGCTTCCAATCACTCGGTTCGGCTAGGCCACGAGTGCTTCCAATCACTCGGTTCGCCTAGGCCACGAGTGCTTCCAATCACTCGGTTCGCCTAGGCCACGAGTGCTTCCAATCACTCGGTTCGCCTAGGCCACGAGTGCTTCCAATCACTCGGTTCGCCTAGGCCACGAGTGCTTTCAATCACTCGGTTCGCCTAGGCCACGAGTGCTTCCGATCACTCGGTTCGCCTAGGCCACGAGTGCTTCCGATCACTCGGTTCGCCTAGGCCACGAGTGCTTCCAATCACTCGGTTCGCCTAGGCCACGAGTGCTTCCAATCACTCGGTTCGCCTAGGCCACGAGTGCTTCCAATCACTCGGTTCGCCTAGGCCACGAGTGCTTCTAATCACTCGGTTCACCTAGGCCACGAGTGCTTCCAATCACTCGGTTCGCCTAGGCCACGAGTGCTTCCAATCACTCGGTTCGGCTAGGCCACGAGTGCTTCCAATCACTCGGTTCACCTAGGCCACGAGTGCTTCCAATCACTCGGTTCGCCTAGGCCACGAACGCAAGCGTTCGTGGCCTAGGCGACACCTAGTCTGATTTGTGACGTTCATTGAGCCCTAGTTTCTGTGCTATCAACCTTATATTGTAATCACATTACAACTAATATTGTTAGCGCCGAAAATGGAAAGCCCAAATTATAGTTATTAGTTATATTTAAAACAAATTAAATAATAAAAAGGACAATAAAATAGATCCATTCGCTACTCCGTTGCTATGAAAGTTTTATAACAGATCACAGCAACGGGGTTGCCAGATCTGTCGCTAACAAATATTAGGCGGCAGGCTGAGAACAGAGCGCTATGGCGCTCCTTAGGGGAGGGCTTTATCCAGCAGTGGACTAAATAATATAGCCTGAAGAAAAAAGAATAAGAAGACACTCATATTATAAATGAGAAAGTATGTGAGTGTGTATGTTTGTTACTTCTTCACGTCTAAACGGCTGGAGCGATTTTAACGAAATTTAGTATGGGGTTAGCCAACACCCTGGATTAATACGTAGGCTACGTTTTACTGCGGGAAAATATCTTATTCCCATGGAAAAATCGTGAAGCCGCGGATAACACCGTGGGGTACGGCTAGTTTTGAATAAAACCTTTTTCATTTCATTTCATAAGGTCAAACTGGTTAGTTCCACATGCATTAAAATTACTTTGCTAAAAACCTATTTATAGGCTAAAAATTCCACCCATGCTGGGATTCGATCCCGCGACCTCTGGGGTTTTTAAAATTATCCTTAGCACGGGTTAGTGCATTAAAAATAAAAATAGTATAATTACTTTGCTAAATTCGGCCAAAAATCCCACAAGCACCATGCGGTTGGTTAATGCAAACATTTTCAAGCAGAAGCAAGACACGAACACACGGGATTTTTGGCGGAATTTAGCAAAGTAATTTTAACTTTTTAATGCTATTATGGATTTCCGCAAAGTAACGCATGATTCTGTACAAAATCTAGTTTCACATGGTTATGTGGCCCACGCCTTACGATGCCACAAACACGAGGCAGCTCACCTGTAGCTGGCAAACGCTCAGCGGCAGAGAGGGCATGCATAATTCATGGGCTGACCCCGCGCCGACAGCGCCGCCCTTTGTGAATGAATGAGCATGAAAAACTGGACATGGGTGCCCCAAATATTTCCCACTAACTTTTCCTTCCGCGCTTGACGATTTGTTTGAGAAGCACAAATAAAAAGCGAAACACCTTCTTTCCGAAAGATCGTTAACTATTCCGATGTCTGTTGGTTCAGTTATTGTTTCGCATGAATGTTTTAAGGCGCTATGCGGTGCTAACTCGCGCCATCAATAGGATAAAAATAAATAATACGTATTTTTTATCACGAAGGTTAAGCAACATAGTACGCGTTCAGGGCATGGATGGGTGACCTACATATAACGGCTAGCTTAAATTCTTCCTCCCAATTAGCCGAAACCTTACTTTTGGAAAGTATAAATCCATGCAAAGTTGACTTCAAATTCTCCCATGTAAATACCTTAACTATTGTCAAAATATTTAAAGAGTTAAACTTAAAAAAGACTGAAGATTTGTGGGGGTTATCGGTTAAACTAATATCCACTGTAATCAATATTCTAGCACCTTACCTTGCTTTGATTTTCAATAAATTTGTTGACCAGGGAACCTTTCCTAATCTATTAAAGTTAAGTAAAATCGTACCCTTGTTTAAATCTGGTGATAGTGAAGATCCAAATAATTTCAGACCTATAGCAATACTGCCGGTGCTAAGTAAAGTTTTTGAGAAAGTAATATTACATCAATTGCAAACTCATTTTAGTATAAATAAGCTCTTCCATAAGAAACAGTTCGGGTTTACAAAAGGCCGCTCAACGACGGAAGCAGGCATAGCGTTAGTAAATCATATCTTTGAGGCGTGGGAGGAGTCGCAGGATGCCATTGGGGTTTTCTGTGACCTGTCTAAAGCGTTTGACTGCATTGACCACGAAACACTTCTCATAAAATTGCACCGATATGGTTTAAGTAATAAATCACTAAGTCTTCTTCGATCTTACTTAACAGACAGAACTGTAAAGGTTGATATTAATAGAGTTAAATCCTCAGGCCCTGATGTATAAGTAGGAGTCGCTCAAGGTTATATACTGGGTCCGTTCCTTTTTTTGGTATATATAAATGATTTGCCCTACCTAGTAGAAAAACTTTCGCAGATAGTGTTGTTTGCAGATGATACTTCCTTAATTTTTAAAGTAAAGAGAGGTATAAGTAATGTAGACGATGTAAACAATGCCTTATCTACAATTCTAAACTGGTTCACTATATAGTAATCCGTATAAAAACAGTTTTAATTATGGTTCACTATAAATAATCTGATGCTAAATGCAAAAAAGACAAAATGCATCAAATTCTCACTACCCAATGTTAAAAATGTTGACACGAATTTAAAAATATCTGGTGATAGGCTAGAGCTGGCAGAGTCTTCGCTTTTTTTAGGCATAACGATAGACCCAAAACTGCAATGGGGTCAGCATATTGGAAAACTGTCGAGTCGTTTGAGTTCAGCAGCGTTTGCAGTCAGAAAAATTAGACAACTTACAGACGTGTCGACGGCTAGGCTGGTCTATTTTAGTTATTTTCACAGTGTCATGTCGTATGGTTTGTTATTACGGGGACGGGCAGCAGATACAGAAACCATATTTGTCTTGCAAAAAAGAGCAATAAGAGCTATTTACAACTTAAACAGTAGAGAGTCGCTTAGGGAGCATTTTAAAGAAATAGGCATTCTTACACTGGCGTGCCAATATATATTCGATAATATAATGTATGTCCGAAAAAAATTTAACTATGTTTAAATTAAATAGGGATGTTCATAACGTAAACACAAGGAATAGAAACAAGGTTGCTTGTACTAAATCCCGATTAGCCAAGGTAGGCACATCATTTGTAGGTTACTGCATTCGTTTTTACAACAAAATTCCAGAACGTGTTCTATCCTTGTCTGAAAATAAATTTAAAACTTTTATTAAAAATTTGCTATGTAAAAAGGCATATTATAGAATAAACGACTATATACATGATCCTAGTCCGTGGTAGTAAACCAATTCCACCGCGATTTTATTGATAAGTATAACTAAGTATAAAATATCATACAAGTGTGTATAGACGACGTGATTGCATATTAATAACTATATGATACATTATATAACTGACAAAAACTTAACTGCAAGTTTGCTAAAGGTCATTCGAATGGTAGCGTGGTGTTCGTGTCATCTATCTCCCTCCAAAATGGTTGAGACTGGTGATGGCTGAGCACTGCGTTGTGCTCGTGAACGAGTGCTGTTCGTGTGTCTGGCCGCAGCACTTATGTTTTCCCCTATTATTGTGAGACATTTGACTAATGCTTTAGCATTTAGGGTTGTTAATGGCAATCATGAAATCTTATTAGGTTTACATAATGGCAACTGATGTATTTGGTTTTAAGAAGATTTGAGAAAAGATGGTCAGAGTGGAGTTTTTTTTTCCGCAGCCTTTTTCTCCACTACAATACGGCCCGAAGGCGGTGGCTTACATTTTACATTGTACATTGACATTCAGCAAACAGAATGTAAATTCTTTACGTTGAAATTAAATGATTTGAATTTTGACCGTATATGACTAACGCTAGTGGCATTTTTTTGAGCGGTTCCGTGCTTTGCAACGCATGCTAAGCAGTTGGTGCCGGCTGCCGTCGATAGATTGCAGTCGTTAAGCCCAAGTCAGAGGCCTTAGGGCGGCTTGAAAACTTCTGACAGTAAGACCAGCCAGTCTTGCAAGCCTCCACCGATCCGGACTTGGCCCCCGTGGTAAAGTATGGCCTATACCGTCCTCAGGGAAGAGACCCCTCGGTGGGGACATAATGGGTTGATGATGATGAAAGTGAACATCATAAACAACTGTGACAACTATTTTTAGAACCTACAGGCTAGAACCAAGGATCAACAAACTAGGATTCCAATCGGTTTTCACTAAAACGGCCGTTTTTGGCGTAACTGTTTTAAAGTCCTAGTTTCTTGATCCCAGGTTCACTTAGTTTATTTTGTAACGATCTATAAGTCACATTTTCTGTGCAATTTTGAATAAAATATATGTTCATATTTATCAAGGGCGCCTTATAAAAGAAGATATTTTTTCAATTAATTAAATAATTGGTTGCGCTAGTTTGTACTGTGTAGCGCCTTAAGTTATTAAGTCTTTCCTAGATATGTTATACCTAATAAGTATAATCTGTTTGTGTTTATTAAATTCATGCAAGCACTACCTAAAGAAAATCTGGTTTAGCAACACCAAGTTTATTTGGAAGATAATGCTGCTATCAATAATAATAATAATAATAATAATAATAATAATAATAATAATAATAATAATAATAATAATAATAATAATAATAATAATAATAATAATAATAATAATAATAATAATAATAATAATAATAATAATAATAATAATAATAATAATAATAATAATAATAATAATAATAATAATAATAATAATAATAATAATAATAATAATAATAATAATAATAATAATAATAATAATAATAATAATAATAATAATAATAATAATAATAATAATAATAATAATAATAATAATAATAATAATAATAATAATAATACTTACAGCTATGTTAGTGTACTATCATAAGGAAGCAATATTAAATTGGTTATATTTCTAGAAGCATCTAAGCTGTTTATACATAATAGGTGCTTCTTGAAATATGCATACTATCACAGTGCCTCATATAATGGGCAGACAAACCAACTAAGTATGGCTGTGTACTTTTTAATTTGTTTCAAAAGTTCAATACAGAATTTTAACAACAGATATGGACTGGTTCAAAACAGTGATTTTAGCACTGTACCGTTTGCGATAATTTTACTGTCTAGTGGTTATTAAATAGCCATCTTACGGAAAGGAGGTCTAATCGCTTGAGACAATTCAACGTAGGCTTGTAGACCGATTGCCACTGGAATGCTACCGGTCTACAAGCCTACAAAGAGTGTCAATTAAAGGTACATTCATATGTTAATATCATTTTTGGAATAAAATTAAATATTTGTCTTGTTCTTCTTCTTTTCGTGTCAGCGATTCGACCAAATTAAATTTTTCCTGCCTAATAGTTGGCTCCTGCAATTGCAGCAGCGTTGGCCTCTGTTAGATCCTCTTGTCTTTTCTTGGTTTGTTGTGTCTTGTCTCTATTTGTCTCTTAAAAGTCTGTTACAGTCGTTCTTAAAATTAGAGTAGGTATTTATGACTCTCTCTCTAATCAGCCCATAAACAGAGCCCACTCTTTCACGTCAACCCATCCGGCCGATGCTACTTTCGTCTAACGTTTCACAAAGCCGCTGCCGCTTTCAGAAAGACTAAAAAGCAATTCAATTTATGATTGTATACCGTTAAAGTAAAATTAGATTTTAAAAATGTAAGAGTAAGCAGTGGACCCACTTTGTTGAGCCTATCTTGTCGGGGAAGCTATTATCGAACCACAATATAAATATAATAAAAACCGGAATGAAGCGTGTTTTATTGAACCACCTTTTAAAAGACGTGTTTTGCATGGCACGTTTTTTAAATGGCCGTTGGTGCCGGCTGTCATGCAATGGCAGTCGTTAAGCCATGTCAGAGGCCTTATGGGCGGCTTGATAGCTTCTGACAATAAGGCCTGCCACTGTCTTACAATCCTCCACCAACCCGGACTTGGCCCCCATGGTGGAGTATGGCCGAACCTTCCTGCGATGCAGGTAGAGACCCGTGCTCCAGCAGTGGGTACATACAAAGGTTGATAACATTTAGAAGACGAGTCTAGTCAAGTCTGATGATCTTCGGCTTTGCAAGAAAAAAACTATGTAAATGTTCTTGATTCTGGAGATTACATTTTACATCTACTTTGTAAATTTAAAAACCTATTTAAAGGCTAAAAATTTCACCCATGCCGGGATTCGAACCCGCAACCTCTGGCTATCCGTACCAGCGCTCCACCAATTGAGCCAATGGGCGACTCACGGCATCAGTGAAATTTCGAACCTCTTTACAATATTCTCTGTATTACGTACAGGCAGCGACATCTGACTTAAGCAAATTGCATTACTTACAGCCCCGACTACCGATTCGGGGTTCGAATCCCGGCATGGGTGAAATTTTTAGCCTCTAAATAGGTTTTTAAATTTGTTCCTTAGCACGGGTTAGTGCATTAAAAATAAAAATAGTGTAATACTTTGTAAATGTTTTATTTTGTTGTGCCTGTATGAGAAACATATCAAAATAAGTATTTGTGGCTGTTGTTCTCAAAAAAATATGTTCACTAACTCCAATGTTAGCGTGTCTTAGAATACCCTCTCGTTTCACAGAGAGATGTAATATTTTAACAGAAAATTCCGGGCACTCTGGGAAGGATCGTTCATATAATACCCGACATACCTGCAGAGATCTTGATCTGGACACGCGGCAGAGACTCAAGCCAAGTTCGAAGTAAAAACGGCGACGCAGAAAAATAACAAGCATTCTAAAAATTTATAACATTTTTTTTACAGTCAGAACGTCACGATATTATTGAGAACGAGCATTAAAACACTTGCAAGCATGCATTTTTGCATGTCTATAATGTTAGTCCAGTTACATAATTATGTGCCGTAAAATAAACAAACTAACGAAAATAAATATTTTGTACTTTTACGGATTTCCGCCTATTTTGGAACTTTTTAATATTGATTACATTTATATTTATTTGTAATTTTATAATAATATTTATTATATTGTTAGTAATGTTTATATTTTACGTAGCACATATAAGACCCACTGCTTAACAAAGGCCTTCTCTCATAGAGAGAATATGGACTTAATTACCACGCGTGCTTACCGCGGATTCGCTTTTTCAAGCGACATTCAGGTTTCCTCGCCATGTTTTCCTTTCCTTTACAAGTGATATTGCTACTAGAATTATTAGTATTAATAATTGGAGATATTCTGAAAATATAACGTAACAAAAGTACAAAAGTACGTAAACTTGTACGAGGGAGACAGGTGCTCAACGTAAAAATAGCCTAAACGAACACAACTTTTTAATATTTTAAACGACAGCTGTTTTATACGAAGTCCATAATCCTGCACTTCTCTTATACCGAACTTGGCCCCTTTTTCTCATTGACTGATTTAATAGGATAGGCATTAGATATCTGAGTAGTCTCGCAATATGTCTCAAGAGGATTCGCTTAAAGATATTTTAGATAAATAATCTTTGGTACAGGGAGCCGTCATGAGACAGAAGTTTTCTCATCTTGTTTTTTTAACTAAACTTTGACCAAGCTCCACTGGGCTTTCCGGTTGTCACGCGAGCCAAAGGCGCTGTTTCTTCATTCCCTTACTGCAGTAAATTCTGGAAATAAGAATTCTTTCACCGCATTTAGAACCTTCATAAAAACCATAGCACTTACAATCGACTGCCTCGTCGTCGGTAGGATTTTCAGCACCTCATACACTTATGTTTCCTCACGATGTTTTCCTTCACAGTTGGCTAGTGGAATTGCTACTATAATTTCAAAAATGTACATAATTGAGTGTAAGGGATTTACTTGAATAGTTTTTATTTGTATTGAAATCACTTGATTACACTATTTTTATTTTTAATGCACTAACCCGTGCTAAGGAACAAATTTAAAAACCTATTTAGAGGCTAAAAATTTCACCCATGCCGGGAATCGAACCCACAACCTCTGGCTATCCGTACCAGCGCTCTACCAATTGAGCCAATGGGCGACTCACGGCATCAGTGAAATTTCGAACCTCTTTACAATATTCTCTGTATTACGTACAGGCAGCGACATCTGACTCAAGCAAATTGCATTACTTACAGCCCCGACTACCTACTTTGCAGTTAGGTTTAACATCGGAACGATATCACTGTACCCACATGATTACACTATTTTTATTTTTAATGCACTAACCCGTGCTAAGGAACAAATTTAAAAACCTATTTAGAGGCTAAAAATTTCACCCATGCCGGGATTCGAACCCGCAACCTCTGGCTATCCGTACCAGCGCTGCCTGTACGTAATACAGAGAATATTGTAAAGAGGTTCGAAATTTCACTGATGCCGTGAGTCGCCCATTGGCTTAATTGGTAGAGCGCTGGTACGGATAGCCAGAGGTTGCGGGTTCGAATCCCGGCATGGGTGAAATTTTTAGCCTCTAAATAGGTTTTTAAATTTGATATCACTTGTGAACGATTTCTAAAATAATAATAATTGCTTAATGTTTTTACTTTGGTGTCATAATTATGTATTAGTCCAGTTCATCCGAAGGTTGTCTGGAAGAGATCACTTTTAGTGATAAGGCCGCCGTCCATACTCTTAGGTTAAGAAATATCTGTGTAATGTCTATTTTTATGTACAATAAAGTGTTCTCTATCTAACTATCTATCTATCTATTACTCAATATGTACCGGTTTGGTTTTAAAATGAGCGGATTGGCGGTAGAAACGTCACCGCAGTAGGTGGGCTCTGTTGCACAAAAAATTGTTAATTTTGATTAGTACTGAAGAAAGTAGACGGTTTGTATTTGATCCCAGCTGAGGAGTATTATTTCAGTGGGTTACCTAATATAAGGGCAAGCTGCGACAGTAGCCAAGTGGGTAGAACGACGGATTCGGAAGCGAGGGGCCCTGGGGGCCGATTCTCGCCCATGCGAATTGAGAGCGTACACGCAAAATAGTCGAAGGCTTAGACATTTGTCGCATAATAATAAGATAAGATAACTCCACAGAGTCATTAGACATTTATTTTCTCATTTGAATTCAGTGTAGCATGGCATTCATAGTAAAGATTTTGGCCGTCGCTCGACTTTTTACGTAGAAATCCAAGACATAAGCCTTAGAGTCATATGTCGTATACGCTAATAAAGTGAGAATTAACTCCCAGGTTCAATTCCCAAGTTCGGCATGTACCGATGGCTTAGTTTTCTAAGTTATGCCCATTTGTGAAGTTATAGGAGCAATGTCACTCTCTAGCGGTGAAGGGAAACAGCGTGAGGAAACCTGAGTGTCAGAGATGTTCATGATTGATGTTCCTCATCTCAGAACATGAATCATGAACATCTCTGTCCATTTAAAAACCTATTTAGAGGCTAAAAATTTCACCCATGCCGGGATTCGAACCCGCAACCTCTGGCTATCCGTGCCAGAGGTTGCGGGTTCGAATCCCGGCATGGGTGAAAATTTTTAGCCTCTAAATAGGTTTTTAAATTTGTTCCTTAGCACGGGTTAGTGCATTAAAAATAAAAATAAAAATAGTATAATCTCTGTTCATGATTCATGTTCATGGCACAGGCCTCTCAGATCTCTCTCTCACTGAAAGATCTACATAGAAAAAAATACTATCCACACAGATTGCACCGCTTCACTATCGCGGATACCCCTCACAGTTCACTCCTCGGCACGTTCACTATGGCACGTACTCGTACCTCCTTCCGCTTACGCTCGCCGAGAGATAAAAAAGCAACGTTTAAAAACAATAAAATGTCGGGGATGGAAATGGATCGTTCCAGAGAAAACAGACGCGCGCCGACAATACGAGCGAGAGCGGTAAAATGAAATGGGCTGTTACTGTTTTTCTTCTTGCATAATTTCTCTTATGACGCCACTGACTATCTTTCCACATGTTTTACTGCGCTCAAGGCCTTTAGGCATCAGAATAAGCGAAAGACAGGCTTTTTCTTACATCATCATCATAATCGATAACAACCCTTGTATGTCCCCACTGCTGGGGCACGCATCTCTTTCTGCACCGCAGAAAGGCTAGGGCACGAGGGCCAAGTCCGTGTTGGTAGAGGATTGTAAGACAGTGCCGGGCCTTACAGCTAGAAGTTATAAAGCCGCCCATAAGGCCTCTGACATGGCTATACGACTGCCATTACATGACGGCCGGCACAAACGGCTAAGCGTACCTTGTGAAGCACGGAAGCGCTCGGAAAAATGCCACTAGCGGAAACCACGGGACGGTCACCCATCCAGCACCTGACAGCGCCTGTTGTTGCTTCTTCTTCTTCTTCAGGCTATACTAGTCCACTGCTGGACATAGCCCTCCCCTTATGAGGGCCATAGCGCAAGGTTGTGCCATCATTGGGGGGTGATGCCCATAATGATGATGATGCACATAGTGATGATGTTGTTACTTAACTCAAGTGATTGATTCCAATCGCTTGGTTCGGCTAGGCCACGAGCTCTTATCATAATCAACCGGTGTCAAACCACTGCAGGACATAGGCCTCTCCCAATACACGCCATTGAACCCGATGTAAAAAAGTAAAGAGATTTTTTATTGCCACCAACAAAACACTGGTTGAAAGAATACAGTTTACATTTGGTTAACATACACATTTTACAAACTAGTCTCAGCCAGGTAACAATATTTTTTAGTGTCATTGGCACTTTTTATAATTTATATAGAACCAGTGACCCATAATATACCTACGCAGTTGGCAGCAAAAGCCACAGTGCTCAGCGCGGGCCGTCAGACGTCGTGGATTTCACGCCCTCCAACGGCGCTGATTTTCAGCACTTACCTGAACTAAAAGCTAAAATACTTAAAACTAAACCCAAATAATACAAGGGTAGATGGTATAAAATGAGATGTTTGGCTCTCCTCATCCAGTCAATGCTCACCGCTTTTTTCTTTATAATCTTAAAACCTCAAAGCTTTTTTTAAGCTACTAACGGTACAAACTCGCTAGACCTACGATCTGAACAAGTCCAGCAATTTGTGCTGGAAGTGGTTGGATGAGATTGACTGAAGACAGATAGAAGGGGCGTGCTTGGAAAAGGCTTGTGGCGCATCAAAAATTTATTAAGAATGTTATTACAAAAATATAATATGCAAGGAAAACAAACTGTATTAAGGCACCAGGTGGTTCCAACAAGCGCCACCAACGTAAAAAAAAATTATAACTAGTTTTTACATACGTTTAGTATTTTCTAAGGTTAACACGAGCAGTAGACATAATTAAAACTGTTTTTATACGGATTTATGCTCGTTTATTACATTTTTTACAATTTTCCAACGTTAGAAGACCGTTTCTTTCCTAGAATGATACGCGAGGCAATAGAGATCCGCCGGCATCCAAATTTTAACAGAGATCGTGGTTGGAACATACTGGTAGCATGGGAACCAGTGCTTAAGTGCATGAGACCCCCTTGCTAGAAGTGTGACTGTAGAGTAAAAAATAAATTTAATTTCAATAATTAATCAGTATTTTTAAGTTCATGTAAAGTAATTAGTTTATAAATTTAAGTTTAACTTCAATTACTAATAATCAATATTGTTGACTTTATTTAAAAAATAATTGGTTTACCTATTTTGGAACGTAACTTCATAATTAATTTTTGTAATTTTTGCCGAGGGTAGTAAACTATCCGTTAATACTTTCTAAAAGACGCCTGTCACCTCAGTCATCCGGGACCACGGCACCTGAAAAAGTGCCGAAACGTTGGGAAATTATAAAAAAATTAATAAACGAGCATAAATCCGTATAAAAACAGTTTTAATTACATACGTTTTACATCACAAATTTTAATATCTGCGAGTACCATATTTGTCGCAAATATTTCTTGTATATTGGCAAGTCTTTATCTTAGACACTATAACTTCACAAAAGTCCACACCTTAGAAAACAAAGACCTTTTTTACGTTATTGGTGATATGCTACTTCGTGATAGCAATTAGCTCTTAGGTATGTTTATAACAGAATTTATTATATTCTTGAACTAAAACTTTCGTCAGCACAACACATTGTAGACTTTTAGTCCGGATCTACGTAAGGGTGTGGTTGTATCGGAAGAGTCCGACCAGGTTCTGTGAATCGGAGCAAAACCCGTGGTAAGGACAATTTTTAAAAACTATTTAGAAGCTGAAAATTCCACCCATGCCGGGATTCGAACCTGCGACCTCTGGCTATCCGTGCCATCGCTCTTCCAACCGAGCTAATGGGCGACTCACCGGCATCAATGAAATTTCGAACCTCTTTATTACAATATTCTCTGTATTACGTACAGGCAGCGACATCTGGCTTAAGTAATTTGCATCACTACCTACTTTGCAGTTAGGTTTTTACATCGGAATGATGTCTCTGTACACACATGATTTTATTCTTTTTTTTACAGAAATAATTCTTTATAATTTATTTAGAATAGAATAGAAAAACATTTATTCAAATACCACAACACACATAAAAACTTAAAAATAATAACATGGCCAGTAAAAGAACACACTTCAGGTAAGAAATACCAATAATTACAGTAATTTTATAAAATAAATGCATACAGACAAAATGAGCTTAGCTGGTGGAGGAGCTGTGTGTCATGGTACCAGAAAAGGTTCTAGACTCAGCATATGTCCCAGGTTGTCAGTGGACAACCAGTGACGCTGGTATTCTGCTAGAACCTGTTTAAGTGACGTACGAACAATCAACGCAAGCATTTGTAATAGAGAACCAAAAATACCTGTCTACGTTAAAGCAGTGTTGAAATTTACAAATGTATGGTAAATTGGTAGCACGATAGATTATAATTCTTAAGAATGAAATAGACAATAAATTATTTCGTTATTATTTTGGGACAACAAGTCAGGAAATAGGACACTGATTAATTAATTGTTTCATATAGATAAAGTCGAGCGTTGTGATGAGAGTGTTTTCAGCGCAGGGGATAAATATAAAATAAATCAGATGAGACAAGTGTTATTGAAGCGCACTGGGGTGTATTTCTTTTTTACTTGTTTTGACTTTGTTTATCATTAATTTAAAATTGTTATCTTATGTCACCTTATTTTTTTTATTTTATTTGATGGGATAGTCAAGCCAATTTTCTATCAACAGTGGCTTTTGTCCATACCTTTACGTTCCGGTAAAGTATGCGCTGCCTTCCATCAACTATCGCTCGAAGTGAACTCATCTGCTCCATATTAAAGTCTAGTTTATCTTCGGCGTAAACTTTCAAAGCTCGGCTGGCGATCCGGCCGCTCCGAGGGCCTGCCACAAGGCTGACGGAACAAGGCGTAGACCCGAGTGCGTATCTCAAATATGTAAAATATATAGTAAAAAAATTAAATTCTTATAAAATTAAAAACTGTTTGAGCATCTGCCTGCAGTTTTTCGCAAATCGTCATCCCACCTGGTCGGAGGGCGTCCTACACTACGTTTGCTGAGTCGCGGTCTCCACTTAAGAACACCTTTACTCCAATGCTTGACGGTTGTATGTAACTGAAATATTTAAGTTTTCGTGTAATGTAGTCTATTATACGTGCCACTATAGAGCATTATAGAGGGGATTATGGGCATTACCCCCCAATGATGGCACAACCTTGCGCTATAGCGCTCATTAGGGGAGGGCTATGTCCAGCAGTGGACTAATATAGCCTGAAGAAGAAGAATCTAAATACTCGAGCTGCTTTCCGAACCGTCGATTCGCGATAGGCCCAGTCGGCGTCCATCGGCGGCCGGACAGAAGCTGCAGCGAGCTGAATAATGCATGCCGCAGTCTTCGACATGACACTAGCTGCACCAGCTACAATACTGAAACATCCATGCTGATGCTCTTCTTCTTCAGGCTATATTAGTCCATTGCTGGACATAGCTCACCCCTAATGAGCGCCATAGCGCAAGGTTGTGCCATCATGGGGGGGCAATGCCCATAATCCCCACGCTGTGCATGCGGGTTGGGGATCGCAGTTTGGTGGAATTGTACTGCAGGGGGCGCTGCTGCCCACCCCCCGGTTTGTGTCCCTTAGTCGCCTTTTACGACACCCGCGGGAAGAATTTGGGTTGGTGCTGATACTCAGCGTGACCATTATTGGAGTCCGCTAAAGCGATCTTAAGTGAAAAATTTCGCTTCAGTAAAGCAAGTTGGTGTTATTTTAATTTTAACTTTTTCATTCAGATAACAAAGAACCACTTAATAAAATCAAGCAAATCAGTTTATTTCAACGTCTATTAAAAAAAATACATTATATTTGGTGAATGTCAATGTACAATGTAAAATGTAAGCCGCTGCCTTCGGGTCGTATTTTAGTGGAGAAAAGGGTAGAAGAAAAAAACACCCCACTCTGACCATAATTATTATTTTCCCATCATCTTAAACCAAACACATCAGTTGCCATCTATACGTATGATAAGACTGCATGATTGCGATCAATAACTTTAAATTCCAACGCATTAGTTAAATGTCTTACAACATTAGGGAAGTAAGGTTAACAGTAAGATATACAAAATAAATACTTAATAATAAATTTATAATGTGCTGTGTGGTGTCGGCCTAGAGAATAGCACCAACCCAATTCTTCCGGCGGGTGTCGTAAAAGGCGACTAAGGGACACAAACCGGGGGGTGGGCAGCAGCGTCCCCTGCAGTACAATCCCAACAAACTGCGATCCCCAACCCGCATGCCCAGCGTGGGGATTATGGGTATTACCCCCGGAGGGCTATGTCCAGCAGTGGACTAGTATAGCCTGACAACAACAACAATACATTTATAATAACTTAAACTAATAGAAATCTTAGTTATCACAGTACCGTGATACGCTTAGCTAGGTTATTAACATAAAAGTAATCATTATTAAAAAAAACATATTTCGATACTGTGTGTAATAAAACAAATTTATTTACCATTCAGGTTAAAAGTGGCGATATTTAAATTAAAACTGTTTTTACACGGATTTATGCTCATTTATTACATTTCAATTTTCCGACGTTTCGGCACTTTTTCAGGTGCCGTGGTCCCGGATGACTGAGGTGACAGGCGTCTTTTTGAAAGCATTAACTGTTAGTTTACTACCCTCGGCAAAAATCACAAAAGTTAATTATGAAGTTACGTTCCAAAATAAATATAAACCAATTATTTTTTATATAAAGTCAACAATATTGATTATTAGTAATTGAAGTTAAAATTAAATTTATAAAGTAATTGCTTTACATGAACTTAAAAATACTGATTATTAATTGATATAAAAAAATGTAATAAACGAGCATAAATCCGTGCAAAAACATTCTTAATTATGTCTAGTGCTCGTGTTAACTTTAGAAAATGGTATATCAATTGTCAAGTTCTAACATCTCAGCACAAAAGAACGGCGCTGCCTAGCATGAAAATAGGACAAGTGCAACAGCTGTTACAGCACAATCCGTGGCGCGGGTCAGCCGGCTCCGCGGAACTCTTTCAATTATGTAAAAACACGGGAACTTGGTGCGCGCACCGCGATGTTTTCGAATTGAAATGTTTGACGGCGCGCGACGGATCACGAGTGTTGGCCGTGGAACTAAAAATATAGACCCATACACCTCGCTCTGTTGCGTCGATGCCATCGGCTGGATGACTGAATTCAGTCTGTCACGGACATCACTAAGTCTGTCATATACTGGGGATGCATTAAGTCTATTACAAAAAACTAGAGCCGGTCGCAAGACCGAAAGAAAACGAAAATCATTACTAGCTTAAATCTCACGAATTGAAAGAAACTTCAGGCAATTGAAGAGAGGTTCATTGTGTTCCTATACGGGGGTATATGCGTGTAGTTAGATCTGAGTTGCGCCATCATAGGAGGTAGCAAGTGGTTAGGTAGGTTACCGCTCCAGACACTAGGGTTTTCTCACGGTGTATTCCTGCAACGTTTGCGAGTATTACTACAATAGCTTCACAAATGTAGAAAACCAAGCGGTTGGTATATACCGGGATTCGACCTCATGACCTCCCGATTGAGAAGCCGGCGGCTACCAACGATGGTGTACGTGGCTATATTTTATAGTACTAGTCAATGTCGACATTAACTGATAATAATTAAAAATAATAGTCCTTACTACCTTATCAATTTATTGTACTACGATTATGTACATTCGTAATTATTTTGTATTTGTTATTTTTCCAGTGTACAATAAAGAATATTCTTATCTTATCTAATAGAGTGTCAGAGCCATCTCGAATTTAACTCTTCACCTATTATGTGCTTACATTTTATTTGTGTTAGCCGTCTCGTGTAGATTTATTCAATACATTCGAGCTCGTTTGCGATCAGGTGTGAAAATAAACATCTCTCGATATGTCAGTGACACGTCGCCGAATGGGACCGGCTCAATCACCGCGATATCACCGTCGCCATTCGAAAGGCACCTTTGCGTCTAGCGGGCTAAGAACTAGCAATTTCCGCTTTCAAACGTGATCATTGTGTAGCCCGGTGAAGTGGGCCAATTCTTTCATATTGGTCACGAGCGCGCGGGACAGAGAGGGCTAGTTTCAGCGGGAGTGGGAGCGGGACGCGAGATGTGCAATTGAAAGTAGCGTGCAAGTATCGGGAGTGCAATAAATACAAATGGTCGTAGGGAAGGCGTAGAAGGTTCGCGCAAAACGAACAGGTGTACGAATTATTGTTTAATGACAGCTTACTGGTCGAAGACGTTGGTAAGCGGATCACAGAGTTAAAGTGGAGATGGACGGGACACTTGGCTAGAAGAGAAGACGGACGGTGGACCAGGGCAGTATCGGAGTGGTGGCCAAGGGAGGGAAGGAGGTTGGTAGGCAGACCACCGACACGATGGTCAGACGACATCGTGAGGGTTGCGGGTCAGAGATGCATTAGATTAGCACAGGACCGTGAGGAATGGCGCAATAAAAAGGAGGCCTATGCCCAGCAGTGGGATTGATGTGGGCTGATTGTAGGAATACATATATAGACAGCTTACTGAGACTGTACTTATATAAATGGCTTAAAAATGTAATTGAAATGAAATGAAATAAAATGAGACGAGATGAGATGAAATTAAAAGGTTTTATTCAAAGTAGCGCAGAAACTGCGGCTTAATGAACGTTATAATTCTATACAACCTAATACAAATCTAGATCACTGTGGAGAAAAAATGGACAAAAAAACTCCAAACTTAGTATTTTCAAAGTCTTTTCTTAACATAGTTTACATAATTATTATATAACACAGAACTCATGCATTGTACTGACTTTAATTCTAGACATCATTGTCATCTAAATAATCTTTTGTGTCCTTTATCCTTTTGGCACAAAGTTAATAATAATTAGATTAGATTACAACTCTTTATTGTACACACCAGAAAAAAAAGGCTTACCTTTTTATTGGCGGTCTTATCGCTAAAAGCGATCTCTTCCAGAAAATCAAAAATGTAAATGCTTAATAAAATTCCAACTTTCTTTATTAGTAGTTGTACTTAATTTATTTTGTGTTTTGGTAAAAGCCGATTATTTTTTTCTTTTTCTTCCTTTTAGAACTGGCTCACGTTTATTAGTGATTGCGTGTTTAAGCCACTCTTAATAATGGTAACACCGTAGACATGGACATCAATTACTGATAATATTTGTTACAAGTCAACTTGAACGTAAGTATGTAATAATCTATCAGATAGGCATTCGTCGACATAAACTCTTAATACTCGTATAACGAGTTCCTGATCAAACAGTTTTGTATACACACAAGGTTCAGAAGGAATTCCAGTTGAAATCACATAGATAACTTAAATTTGACGACCTCTGTGGCGTAACGGTAGCGCGTCTGCCTACCATGCAAGAGGTTCCGGGTTCGACTCCCGGCTGGGAACAAAAAAAAACCCAGGTCTTGGATGTTTACATGTTTGTGATGTCGTTGTTTCTGGTTCCCACGACACAGGGTATCCTAGTGTGGGGCAAGAAGCAATGTATGTGCCAGTATGTAAATGTTATGTAATGTTATGTTATTTCATAATAGAAATTTCAAATTTATTAACATCATAAACTCATTCAATATCATAAAAATGTCAAATAAATCTACTGGTTACAATCAGTACCTATAAAAATTATATATAATATTTTATAGAAAAAAATACCTATTGTATTAAACATGTTTAGATATGCATAATTACGATGTCGTCAATTTTGTAATGTAACTCGATCAAATTAATTTTAATACCCGTGAACGCCTATTCGATATAGAAACATACTTAAGCTAATCTGAGACGGTTTGAAAGCGTTTTCACTAATAATTCAAATTTAAAACGTATTTTTTTATGTTTAGTTTTGAATACTATGTAAGTCCATCTTATCAAATTATCTACACCAAGAAAATCACAGAACAGAGCAAATGTACAGTACTACGAAAGTACCCGAAGCTATAAGTACATTCAACATGACCTTTAACCGATACGGTTAAGGTGCAGAATTGATTGCCGCAGTAGCGCTACCTATTTCGCTCACGCTAATATTGCCAAACTAATAGTCACCTGCATCGATGACGTTGAATCAACCAATAGCAACAAAGGCGCGCGGCCTGCCATAAAATGAAACTATCTGATTGGTCGATCAACTTGCCGCACATCCAAAATTTGGTCATCTGCGCAGGTACATCCGCGAGACTTATTTCTTGTGTAGCACTGTACCCGTTTAAGATTCTTGGTCTTTATCATATTCCCGCGTGACAGGCTGTACCTAGATTTACGTACATTTTAAGTTTTAAGACAAGCAACCTTCCTGTTCACAGCTGTACTACACTTTAACTGAAAATTAATGTTTTTACTTTTTATTTTACTACTTTTTTGTAGTCGCTTAGTGCAACTTTCCGTCAATTAGGCCGTATTTGTTTACAGCTGGGCATATGCATTTCGAGGTATGTCCAGTAAACAAATACAGACTAAAGCCAGGTTTTCACGGTTTTAGTACGCTTGGACCGAGTGCGCCATCCGAGTAAACTAATGCTTCTGATTGGACAGTTTTTCGTGACGACACCAAAATAGCCAATCAGAAGCATTAGTTTACTCGGATGGCGCACTCAGACCGTGCGCATAAAGACCGTGAAAACCTGGCTTTAACTGATTGAAAGTTAAGTGCATTCAAGCCATGCCACTTCTTTCCATCCTCAACCATTCTTATCTATCCGCTCCTAGCAATCAGCCCCAGATTTTCATGGGCATCATATGTGTTTGCCAGTACCTGTTTACACTCTAGAATTTATTCTGCACATCATCCTTTACATTTAAGTTGCAATGTCGCCCGTAACGTTATAACTTTATAAGTGAGTAATGTGGACGGATATGAAGATGGAACACTGACTGCACTTACTTCGTCAAGAAACTATTTCATATAAACCGCAGTGTAGTTGTGAAAGTGTGTTTAAGAGAATTTGATCTAGGAAAGGCAATTTAAAATAGTACTTTTTTAAATCAAATGATACACGTTCATTGTTAACCCCAGTATGCACTCGACTGAAAATCAGTGTTGCAATTGAAGTTTCAGCTGCAAAATTATGCCCATTTTGAGGACTCAATACTATAAAACTATCTGATATTTCATTATTATTCTTTGATTTCACGTTTATACCCTTTTTGCTCTAATCCACATTTTTGCTGATGTTGTGTTTTCCGTTTGACTGTTGTATTTTGTTGTATGTAATTATGTTTTTGAGCCGTCAAATAATTGTCTTTTTTCTTTGTCTTTTCAAATGCTGGTTTACAGCATACGTCTGAGCGCAAACTCGGGTCTTAAATTATTCCTTTTCATGGTGTCATCGTCAATAGAATCGTTGAGGAGGACATCATCATACGACACGGAACGGGCTTTCTGTATTATTATGTGGCAGTGCGCCGAGGGAGGCACGCGCCACGCAAATTATATTGAGCTCGTTAGTTCCACGTATAGTGTCCGTCTCAGCTCGCGCATTGGGATCGCGTGCAGCCTTCCCCGAGACATGAGGCGGCAAAAAAACCAGCTTTGCTCTTGCGAGTCTATCGTAAACTTGGGACTTTGGGTGCATGAAAGGAGCCTCCTTGAACGACGTATTCTCTGATTTCGTACGTCTGGCGCGCCCTGGGCAAAAATCAGCGAATCCCTTACGCTTTTTGGAAAGTCCTTTCAACACGATGGCGTGCCATGGACACGCTAAGAAGAAATTGAATTTGAATATCCTCACTGCGGGGGTTAAAATTATCATTAACGTTAGTTAAATAACAGCCACGGTTAATCTTCCTGGGATAGAAAATATTGAAATAATTTATGTCATTGATACCCTTTTTCCTATATAAAGGGATTATGAATAAATTTAATAAAAAACAAATAAAAAACGAATATTTAAAAACCTAATTAGAGGCTAAAAATTCCACCCAGGCCGGGATTCGAACCCGTGACCTCTGGCACGGATAGCCAGAGGTCGCGGGTTCGAATCTTGGTTTTTCTTGGTTTTCCAATAAACAATAAAACAAAACAAAACTGCGAAACTCGATTACTAAACTATTTGTAATGTGTAAGTACCTACCTACAAATTTCTACGGAACCCTTGGTGCGTACGACTCGCGTTGGACACGTACTTGGCCGGATTTCGAAGTTAAGATTTAAGGAACATACACATCACTTGGCATCTGTTTACTTCGTTCGACTTTTATTGGCACAGTTGGCAATCTTGCATTTCCTTTATAATAAACGTGGTCCTTTTTCACATGAACCTTTCCGCGCGTAGTTAGGAGCATCGTGAGCGCCGCCATGTTATCGCGAGTGTTTGAAGGTTCATTTTGTATTTGGCTCGTGGCTCCATATGATTGCCAAAGGCGTTACAATTGAAAGAATACGTGCTGCGCCAGCGAAGACTTTTTAGATAGATAGATATTACATAATAATATTAATAATAGATATTAGAGGTACTACCGACGTGGTTTAAAAAAATTATTAAGCATACTGTATATAAAAAGCCTATTACGACATTATGGTTCATTTGAAAGATAGATAGATATTAGATAATTTTTTTATTTTATTATTTATTAACATGCACCTACCGCTTAAGGCATTTTACCGAGCGTTTCCGTGCTTCGCAAGGCACGTTAAGCCGTTGGTGCCGGCTGTCATGTAATTGCAGTCGTTAAGCCATGTCAGAGGCTTTATGGGCGGTTTGATAACATCTGACAGGCCAGCCACTGTCTTACAATCTTCCACCAACCCGGGCTTGGCCCCCGTGGTGGAGTATGGCCTAACCTTTCTGCGATGCAGGAAGAGACCCGTGCCCCAGCATTGACATACAAGGGTTGATAACTTTGATTTAAGAAATCATGGTTGTATTATTTTTTCTGGTTGTGCAATAAAGTGTTCTCTATCCATCTATCTGTAACTCTTGATAGATAGATGGACCGAAGTAGTTTAAAATGAGTGTTAAGGATACTCTTTGCAAACAAGCCTATTATAATGATTAGTGAGACGCAATGCACCTCAAATAGTCATATTAAACTTCGTACTAGTTTTATGAAACTCGGAGTAGGACTTTTCATATTTAAAAATATCAACTCTGCCGTATATTCATGTAAAGTATGGTCTTGGCGTGGTGTTAGCTCGCCGCGCGACAAGCGCTGTCCAGCGAGCCATGCGTCATCCGCGCCGCTGCGGAGATTTATCGTGTCTAATGAATGCGCACAAATCACAGCCGCCCGGAGTTAGTGCTGTACTGACGTCACAGTGCGCAGACCATCCTACAACTTAAAAATATGTCCATCGATCGATATCAAGTACAGTCATACGCACACCATCACCACAACGAATGGACAGCAGCGCAGTGTACTCACGACAAATTTTCGTAACCAAGCCTGGATTTATTCTCTTAAGAATTAAGAGATGATAGATAAACCATTTACTAACGTTTTCACACACGTACACAAGGCAAACAATGGGACGCTTTACCTAGTCAACAAAAACAGATCGAAATCGGTTAAGATTTGACGAAAATGTGCGAAAACATCGCAAAAAAAGTAATATACTTACCCGTCGAATTGATAACCGCCTCCATTTTTGAAGTCGGTAAAAAAGAAGTGAAAACCAGACATGAAACATTAACTCCGATATTTTATGAATTGACTATTTAGATGTCTGTTGTTGTGTTCGAAATTGTATCTTAATTGATATTAACCCTTTTGTATGTCCCAATTGGTGAGGCACGGGTCTTTTCCTGCATCGCAGGAAGTTTAGGCCATACTCCACCACGGGGGCCAAGTTCGGGTTGGTGGAGGATTGTAAGACAGTGGCGGGCCTTACTGTCAGAAGTTATCCAGCCGTCCAAAACTACATTAAAAATGTGTAGAGACTTAAGGCGCTTAGGGGCGCTAAGTAGCGCCCCTAAGCGCTACTTAGCGCCCCTAGCCACCAATGGAATACAAATCATAACTTATACTATTTTTATTTTTAATGCACTAACCCGTGCTAAGGAACCAATTTAAAAACCTATTTAGAGGCTAAAAATTTCACCCATGCCGGGATTCGGGAAAAAAAAATTTTAGCCTCTAAATAGGTTTTTAAATTTGTTCCTTAGCACGGGTTAGTGCATTAAAAATAAAAATAGTATAATCATGTGGGTACAGTGATATCGTTCCGATGTTAAAACCTAACTGCAAAGTAGGTAGTCGGGGCTGTAAGTAATGCAATTTTCTTAAGTCAGATGTCGCTGCCTGTACGTAATACAGAGAATAGTGTAAAGAGGTTCGAAATTTCACTGATGCCGTGAGTCGCCCATTGGCTGAATTGGTAGAGCGCTGGCACGGATAGCCAGAGGTTGCGGGTTCGAATCCCGGCATGGGTGAAATTTTTTGCCTCTAAATAGGTTTTTAAATCATAACTTCTTTTATAATACGTCTTTTTTCAAAAAGTTAACATCAACAATTTTTAAGCTTCTTTGTTGGTTTGTTTTCTACATAGTCTGTTAATTGTGAAACTAACAGCTTCGTCGTTCATGAAGTAAGCATTATGTTTTTATTGTGAATATTTTTTTTTATTTTCACTTTATTATTTTTTTCTGTATGAATGTTAATTTATTTTTTGTACCTACGTTATCAACCCTTATATGTCCCCACTGCTGGGGCACGGGTCTCTTCCTACATCGCAGGAAGGTTAGGCCATACTCCACCACGGGGGCCAAGTCCGGGTTGGTGGAGGATTGTAAGACAGTGGCGGGCCTTACTGTCAGAAGTTATCAAGGCGCCCATAAGGCCTCTGACATGGCTTAACGACTGCCATTATATGACAGCCGGCACCAACGGCTTAACGTGCCTTGCAAAGCACGGAAGCGCTCGGAAAAATGCCACTAGCGGTAGTCACGGGACGCTCACCCATCCCGTACCTTACCGCGCCTGTGTTGCTTAACCACGTGATTGTTTCCAATCACTCGGTTTGCCTAGCCCACGAGCGCTTCTTTTGTACCTAACCTCCTTAAAACTTTCAAAAAGCAAACATTTCATTGGTGGCACTAGTTTGTACCCTAAATCGTCTTAACACGTCATATAGTCGCCCTACTGTCCTGGGTAATTCTATCAAATAACCCAACCATTTGTGATGCACGATCGTTATGAATAATAACCCAATTCTAGCACAAATTATATCTCCTGGTGACTAACTAGCGAGACTAACAACGGAATGATATAATGTGGTAAGGTGCTCTTGAGTCGCTATGCAGAATACCCAGCTAAAACCGTGAAAGTAGTATAAAAGCGTTACAATAAATTATGCTTCTTTCTCCAATGTATTGCGATTGTGATTGCAACCATGTATGTCCCTACTGCTAGGGCACGGGTCTCTTCCTGCATCGCAGAAAGGCTAGGCCATACTCCACCACGGGGGCCAAGTCCGGGTTGGTGGAGGTTTGTAAGACAGTGGCGGGCCTTACTGTCAGAACTAATCAAGCTGCCTATAAGGCCTCTGACATGGCTTAACGACTGCCATTACATGACAGCCGGCACCAAAGGTTTAAAGTGCCTTGCGAAGCAGGGAAGCGCTCGGAAAAAATGCCACTAGTGGTAGTCACGGGATCCAGCACCTGACCGCGCCTGTTATTGCTAGTGATTGATTTCCATCACTTGGTTCCACTAGGCCACGAGCGCGTCTATCTAGTGTTGCTAATAATCTCCAAATAGAATAAACGTAGGTTTGGTTACGAACATTTGAGGCGAGTACACTGCGCTGCTGTTCATTCGTTGTGGTGATGGTGTACGTATGAATGGCTTTCCAATACCGCTGCGTATTTGCGTTCGCAGCTGTTTCTGTTCACTGCATCACTACTTGGACACAAAAAGCCTTATAAGCTTAGATTGAGCATACAGAGTACAGAGCCATTACATGATATGACTTCCATACTTCCACACAATCAGTGGAAGTTACTTTTCTTATTAATATTTTGATCAAAAATTCTTATCATGTGATGGCTCTGTACTCTCAATCTAAGCTCATAAGACTTTCTGTGTTCAAGTGGCTACTATCAAATAGAATCAGTTACCTATATTGCAATAAGGTAAGGTTTCTTTTGCATTGTTATTTTTAACTTTATAACTTTTAAAATAGTGAGGAAAAGTGTTATACAGGCAGAAAGTAGTATTACACTCGTGTGCTTTCGGCGAAAACCGAAGCCTACTCTAGAGCCCAAGTAGGTATATTCTAAAAGCTAACATACTGTACAACACGTGACTTGGTCCCAAACTAGGATACCCTATACTACCCTATACGTAACCAGGCGAAGACGACATAAACATTACAACTAATACACCCAGACTGAGGCCACTTGTACAAATGTACGGCAGTCGCCAATAGGAATTGTACCCACGACCTCTGTCTTGGTAACCAAGCACCTTAACGACTAGATCAACGAGGCAGTCGCAATAATGTCATAGTCTGATTAGAGAACGTTGTGGACTGAAACAGGATATAGTGACTAGAATTGAGAAAGGAATGTTGCGTTGGTTTGGACATTTTAAAAACATATTTAGAGGCTAACATATCCACCCATGCCGGGATTCGAACCCGCGACCTCTGGCTATCCGTGCCAGAGGTCGCGGGTTCGAATCCCGGCATGGGTGGAATTTTTAGCCTCTAAATATGTTTCTCAAATTGTCCTTAGCACGGGTTAGTGCATTAAAAATAAAAATAGTGTGGTTTGGACATGTGGAGAGGATGAAGGAAGAAAGATTGACGAAACAAATATATGTTGTGAATGTGAGTGGAAGGGCTGGCAAGGGTCATCCCAGGCGGACATACATCGACCAAATTGGGGATGTATTAGCAATAGAAAAGATAAAAAGTACCCGAAACTGGCGTGCGTTCATGTAACGACTTATGAACGTTGATGAAGCGAAGGTGATCTGTCAGGATCGTGGCAAGTGGCAGTCCCTGATTTCAGCCTACCCCTCTGGGTTACAGGCGTGAGGTTATGTATGTATGTATGAATTTAACTAGTAATAACTTGTGAAGGCAACACCACTCTTCTGCATAACTCGTTTGTTATGTTTCAGGTCGGTGAGCGCGCCGGCCGATGTCCGTTCATTTCGCAAATTGAGCTGCTTGTGTGCTCGGCTGCCTCACGCCACACGCCATGCACAACACGACGCAATCACTGATAAGGCCGCCCGATGAAAGGTTCGCTTTTGCAAAACTCACGTTGCCATAGTTGTCATTTTGGTAGAGGACTTTGCAGACCAACCCGATTCGGCTAATTGTGTCCGTCCTTTTTTTTACCTGACTGCGGCGGGGCCCAAAAGGAGGGTAAGTTTGGCTCGTCTGCATGTATGTAAGTATGTCCGATTCTATTTTCACTCATAGGTCCTTAACGAACGGTCAGATTTTGGCAACTAAGATATCAATCGATTCCCCGTGTTTGCGTGAGTATCATAGGCTAATAATCAAATAATAATCAAGTTGATATTTTATAGCAGCTGTTTGTTGTTGTGGCGTGTATACGGTGTCTATAATGAATGATTTTTTTCTTCTTTCCTTTTTTTTTCTTCCTTGTGTGGCTTGGACTACCGCGCTGAGTCATTTTTGATGACATGGAAAAGACAAAAATAAAAAAGTTATTTAAAAAAAAAGTTATTTCCTAAGCAGGCGGGACTATAAAGCAAAGGCCGCCTACGTAATGTCAATTCGTACCTATTGCCTGGCTGAAGTGCCAGCACAGAAAACGCGCAAAACAGCGGCTTTGTCACCCGACGCGGGCCACCGGGCTCGCGTGATCGAAAGCGTCTGAAGAGGGTGTCGTCAGCGAGTAGTGCAGAGCACATTACAGCCACTCGATCACGTGATACGAGAGCGCGGCTATGGGCGAGGCGCGGGTTGCTCTATTACGAGTATTTGATAAAAAGCTGATTTTTTAACTTAAAACTTTTATAAGTACTACATCATATGAAAGAATCGCTTGTAGCCCCGGCTGCCTGGGCGATTTTAGACGATCACGGAGGTTAAGCAACACAGGGCGCGTTCAGTGCATGGATGGGTGACCATCCATGCACTGAACGCTAACGCTAGTGCCATTTTTCCGAGTGGTTCCGGGCTTCGGAAGATGCGTTAAGCAGTTGGCGCCGGCTGTCATTTAACGCAAGCCGTTAGTTATGATAAATTATTTATCAGGCTTAATAACTTCTGACTGTACGGCCCGTCACTGTCTTACAATCCTCCACTTACCTGGACTTCGTCTTTCTCGATAGATAGCAGTGGGTAAGCCAAGTCAGAGGCCTTAGGGCGGCTTGTAAACTTCTGACAGTAAGACTAGCCACTAGTTTAGTATTTTCTAAGGTTAACACGAGCAGTAGACATAATTAAAACTGTTTTTATACGGATTTATGCTCGTTTATTACATTTTTATGTAATAAACGTTATGTAATAAAATGTAATAAACGAGCATAAATCCGTATAAAAACAGTTTTAATTATAGCCACTACTTTTTCAAGCCTTCACCAATCAGGACTTGGCCCCCGTATGCCTTACAGCGATGCAGGAAGGGACCCGTGACCCAGCAGTAGAGATACAAAAGTGTTGCTATCAAACAAAACCCCTACAATTATGACTGGCTGTGTACACTACATATCTCGTATCACAATATTATGAAAATTACTCTCGCTACAGTCAAATCCATAACATTGCTGAACAAAGCAACCCTATCGTCGTACACAGTATTTTCTGAAGCACCCTATCAACGACCCCTTGTACTCTATAAGTGAAGGTTCGCACAGCGTATCCCGAATCCTCCAGCAGGACCGTGTGACGTCACTGATTAGGTCGCCTCATTACCGTTGGCGCGCCCGGTTATGACTGGCGCTATGTAGCCGCGGCTGTTTGCGCTGTGGACGGTTATGACTGCTTATACAGCGTGCTTCAGCTGCGGGGAAAAAAGCGCTGTCAGCGTAGTACAGTAGTTAGAGCTGAGGTTTCCGCCCTTTTTTTTATTTTGTTTATTTGTATTACTCACATAGATAAATTATTTTCGGGGCTTAATCGCGTAGTAATTTTTTGCTATTTTACCTCGACGTTTCGACGACGTTACAGCCATCGTGGTCACGAGAAGACAGAGTGCTTAGTGCGAGTTTAGATCTAGACAGATCCAATCGAATAACTTTACTACGGCGTTAATCGAGCATTGAGTAGTGAGTATGGGTAAGTTAACCGTTCGAACTGGCAAAACGCTGTCACAGTACAACTCGCCCTCGCGTTAATTCGTGTTTTGGCTGGTAAACGTGTTAAACCATTACAACCCGCACTCGGCAATTTTAATTTCCATACTTGTCGCTAGGTGGCGCTTCCTCGATGCCATAGAAATATGAGTTTACGTTAACGCGATCGAGTAGTTAAAAACTCGCACTAAGAACTCAGATGGCTGGCACCCGCTCGCATCTTCGGCTGATGTGGTTTAAGCCCCGAAAATATTGTATGTGTACAAGTCGCGAAAGTTTAAAATATGTTGTATTACTCACAGCTTATATATGGAGATGTGACACAACTTTAAGTCTAAATAGACAGGCCACTTACGGGTAAAGTAAAGTAAAAGATTTTCACCATAAAGAGCAACATTCAGGCGGGGTATAAGCCTTGTGGGCTTTACAAAATCACTTAAAGGCTAATTGTACAATTATCAATTCAGCTAATTGCCAAACTAGGTGGTCCTGTATTTTGATAATTAGTTTTTTTCCGTACGTAATTATCACGATATGCACATAATAAGTGCATTCTGCAAGTAGAGTCAGCTTAGAATAAAAACTTCAAATACGTAGATACATAATCATAGTTAAGGCAAGCTATTTCCGTTAGTCTGCACAATTCATTTAATTTTAAATATACTGTCTGAAAATACACTTTGTCTCATTGTGGGGCTAGTGTTTTCTAAGGTTAACACGAGCACTAGACATAATTAAAACTGTTATAACACGGATTTATGTTCGTTTATTAAATTTTTACAACTTTCCGACGTTTCGGCACTTTTTCAAAAGACGCCTGTCACCTCAGTCATCCGAGACCATGGCACCTGAAAAAGTGCCGAAACGTCGGACAATTGTAAAATTTTAATAAACGAGCATAGATCCGTGTAAAACAGTTTTAATTCATTGTCGGGCGTTGTACGTAGCAACGTGAGGTATACAAATACGTCAGACACCAGGGTTTCCTCACGATGCTTTCTTGCACGGTTAGCGTTAGAATTTCTTTTAGTAGTATGGGCTTAATAATAATGACCACGCGTGGCTACAGCGTGTTTTCTTCACAGTTAGCAAATTATTGCTGCCATAACATTAAAAATGTTCGTTCGTTATCCATATCAACCCTTGTATGTCCCCACTGCTGGGGCTCGGGTCTCTTCCTGCATCGCAAGAAAGTTAGGCCATACTCCACCACGGGGGCCAAGTCCGGGTTGGTGGAGAATTGTACGTAACTTAGAACATTAAATCTCAAGATTACCTTATTGAAGTTTGGTACGGAGAAGATGATATTTCCTTCACGACATTAGATTGGATCCCACCAAAAAAGTGGTTTGTATTGATAAGTCAATACATTACATTATTTTTTTAATGGACTAACCCGTGCTAAAGACATACGTAATACAGAGAATATTGTAAAGAGGTTCGCAATTTCACTGATGCCGGTGAGTCGCCCATTAGCTCAGTTAGAAGAGCGCTGGCACGGATTGCCAGAGATCGCGGGTTCGAATCCCGGCATGGGTGGAATTGTTAGCCTCAAAATAGGTTTTTAATAAAGTCAATACATCCCCTTAAGGCACCTTTTTGAAGCACCCACTATGTATGTTCGTAC
This sequence comes from Yponomeuta sedellus, assembly GCA_934045075.1. Classification (NCBI taxonomy): domain Eukaryota; kingdom Metazoa; phylum Arthropoda; class Insecta; order Lepidoptera; family Yponomeutidae; genus Yponomeuta; species Yponomeuta sedellus. Next base: position 19,049,730 of record OW203742.1, read on the forward strand.
CGTTACGAACCTATACAGAGCTAGTGCCATGTACCATTACGTCAAGCAGGCTTACGCGGGGCTTATTACAGGTTGGCACCGAAGGTTCATCCCGCATAACTTAGCCTTTGATTTAATCAAACGCAATGGGGTGCATGAAAGGAGCCTCCTCGTACGACGTACTCACTCACCGGTACGTCTGGTGCACCCATCAGTTATTATATTCTTTTTAATGCACCAACCCGTGCTAAGGACAATTTTTAAAAACCTATTTGAGGCTAAAAATTCCGTACATTCCGGGACTCGAACCCGCGATATCTGGCTAACCGTGCCAGCGCTTTCCCAACTGAGCTAATAGGCGACTTATCGGCATCAGTGAAATTTCGAACCTCTTTACAATACTCTCTATATTATCTCTCTGTTGGCCCCAGGTTCGATCCCGAGTGCGGGCATGTACCAATGACTTTGTTTAATTTCAAAGTTATATACATTTGCGAATTTGTAGTCGCAATACCACACGCTAACGGTGAAGGAAAACATCGTGAGAAAACCCATGGCTTGATTGGCTCCGCACGTATTGACTAGTCTTTCCTGTGGGCTAGGCTGATTAAGCTGTCAGGACTGGACGCTGTATAAATCATCTCATTAAGTAGATGCAAAAAAAAGGCCAATTTTTTTTTATCTCTCTATGCAAGTGATGCAAATTACTTCAGCCAGATGTCGCTGCCTGTACGTAATACAGAAAGTATTGTTAAGAGGTTCGAAAAAATGATGGTAGCATCGTCAGTCCAACTTACTGTACAGTGGTGTTCGTGGACAAGGGTTGCGCGTAAAACGGAACGAGGGCATAGATTCACGCCGCGCCGCCGCGGACGCAATTTGTCGCGCCCCTAAACATAATGGCCGCGGTAATTAGATTTTTCGCCAAATTATTACGTGCTTCACGGAGGGTTCACTCGCGATTGTGCGCTGGGCGATTACAGTGTACGGCTTGTTGTTTGTGCGTCGCACTAAATAAGTTAAGATAAAAACCTATTTAGAGGCTAAAAATTCCTTTTGCTGCCTGTACGTAAACAGAGAGTATTTGTAAAGAGGTTCGAAATTTCACTGATGCCGGTAAGTCGCCCAGTTGGCAGAGCCCTGGCACGCTTAGCCAGAGGTCGCGGGTTCGGGTCCCGGCATGGGTGGAATTTTTAGCCTCTAAATAGGTTTTTTAAATTGTCCTTAGCACGGGTTAGTGCATTAAAAAGAATAAAAAGTTAAGATAAGTGAAAAATATTCAAGAACCAGTTCACCCAACGGTTATCGGTCGTGCGGCAGATAATTATGACCTGCCACTGCCACTTCAGTTTGCTAATCCGTTGAGCTATGTCGATCTCTTTAGTTCTGGCGAATAACTTCGTTTCGGGTTCGATCCCGCAGAAGAATACCAAGCATAGCTCTCTCTCTATAGCTAGCTGAGCGACCTTAAATTGGAGTATTTGAACCGTGAGTGTCTACGTCTCGGTTCCGTATGTCATGACGGGTAGGACGCACTGATTAAAGACTTTTGTCTTTAGGGACTGCGATATAGGTGACTGGTAGACTAGGCAGCGTAAGACCGTTGTATCTTTCTTAGCGATAGTCCAACTTACACTTGCCCCGTTTTTATTATCAAGTTTCGACTGCCTCATAGGTATAGCGCTACAGATTATATAGATTACTATGCCGGAGGTCGTGGGTTTGCATTCCCACTGGCGCCGCCATACAGTCTGTTCGCTTTTAGAATAGGGCTCTAGAGTAGGCTTCGGTTTTCGCCGAAAGCACACGAGTGAAATACTACTTCCTGCTCTGCACAAAGCTTTTCTTTACTACTTTGAAAAGTTATGTGAAATTGAGTGTCATAGTAGTTCCAATGTTTCTATTACACGAATATATCCGCTTCTACTCGATAGCTGCCGAGGTATATTCTAAAAGCTAACAGAACATTTGTACACATGTACGTCAGTCTGGGCGTATTTCTATATTTGTGATGAAGCCCGATTACCACTGAGTAAAAAAGGTATCCTGGTTTGAGACCAAGATTAGCGACTGTGTTGTGTGTGTGGAAGTCATTATTATTGTTATGGGTATCGCAAAATGCCAGCCAAATTTGATTAGTAAATGATCGCTTTACAGTCTATTCTTACTTGTCCAATTTAGTAAACAAGATTCTACCCTTAAACTGTGACTTTTTAGTCCAAAACTGCCATATTTCCATAAATGAAGTAACCTGGAATACTCTTTTAGATAACACGCTGCCAATTTTATAAACATAGTTCATGATAGTTCATGAATTTGCGAGAAAATGTCTAGTTTAGGCATCTAATCTCAATTTTAAGGTTAGAATCTTGTTTACTAAATTGGACAAGTAAGAATAAATAGACTGTAGCAACAACATTTAGAAACGTCGATATAAATAATACACACATTTATGGATATGAATGATATTTTGTTTTTGACAAGAAAGATGTCGACAATTAAAAAAATGCAACTGCGACTTACTTTAGTCGTAAGCCAAATTTGAACATTCCTATTAAATTTACAACACGCAATTAATAAAAGGGTGACAGGCTCGGTCACACGCGAGCGAAAGGACACCCGTCTAGACGTCACTTTAACGACATCATTTCGGCTAATCCTTTTCATCGCAGGTTACATTCCTTGGAAACTTCAAGTACTTCGCATTTTATCGCCGGCTTTATTAAAGTAAGACCGATGACATTAAAGACCGACCTGAAACCAGCTCGCAAAGAGCCATCTTGCTCTAATCATATTGCGTAGGGCAGTGTTTCTTAACCTGAGGCCCGCGAACCCCTTTCGTTATCAACCCTTGTATGTCCCCACTGCTGGGGCACGGGTCTCTTCCTGCATCGCAGGAAGGTTAGGCCATACTCCACCACGGGGGCCAAGTCCGGGTTGGTGGAGGATTGTAAGACAGTGGCGGGCCTTACTGTCGGAAGTTATCAAGCCGCCCATAAGGCCTCTGACATGGCTTAACGACTGCCATTACATGACAGCCGGTACCAACGGCTTAACGTGCCTTGCGAAGCACGGAAGCGCTCGGAAAAATGCCACTAGCGGTAGTCACGGGACGCTCACCCATCCCGTACCTGACCGCGCCTGTTGTTGCTTAACCAAGTGATTGATTCCAATCACTCGGTTCGCCTAGGCCACGAGCGCGAACCCCTTGGCAAGTATATATATGGGGGTCCGAAGTCTTATCCAAATACCATTTAACAATCACAAATATATGCCATCAAGACTCTTAACTTAACCGCTATGCACGCCGTGCTACTGAGTAATACGGCAAACGTGAGCCAATAGGCGAGACTACAATAAAGTAGTAACATCAACCTAAATATTATTAATTTAGTTGCAAAAGAGCAGCACCAACCATCACTTTAACTTATTTTATGTGAAAAAATTGTATTTTTTGTGTAAGTGTAATGCTTTTATTATAAAAACAATTTAAAACTGTGCTTAATGTACTTATTAAAATTGTGCTCGATTTCCTAAGGGGCCCGTGGACAAAAAAAAAAGAAACACTGGAGTAGAGTAAAAAAATCCGTAAAAAATTGTTCTAAATGTAGGTTAAAATTTTGAATTAGCTTAGAACTCGTTATTGTACACACCAGAAAACAAAAAGCACTGCAGCGGTCGAGTGGTTTCTTCACCCACCTAGTGAGAGTGAAAGTGCCACTGGCTGCTGTATAAATTATCTCATTAATTAGAGGCAAAGGGTAAATTGATGTGATGTATATAATACACCAGACCATTGAAACAGTCAGCTTAAACGAGACCCAAGCAGAGGACGCGACCTACGAGTTGTACTTTAAAGAGTTCGTCTCCCTTACATCTACAGTCTCAATGCGAAATTACACAAGATTTATCTAAGGGAGTGTTTGCAAGCGAGAAAATATAATTTGAAATGTATTTAGTTAAAGTACGCTCCAGTGGTTTTGTCTCGGCGACTCGGCGCGCGGATTGGGACAAGCAGAGCAAACTGGGTGCAAATGGAAGTACAGCTCGGTTACAATTTAACCGACTCTTTAGTTCAGCGCAGTGGTTCTTAACCCTTTAGTCAAGAGGGACCATTTTTAAAAACCTATTTAGAGGCAAAAAATTCCACCCATGCCGGGATTCGAACCCGCGACCTCTGGCTATCCGTACCAGCGCTCTTTCCAACTGAGTTAATGGGCGACTCACCGGCATCAGTGAAATTTCGAACCTCCTTACAATATTCTCTGTATTACGTACAGGCAGCGACATCTGGCTGAAGTAATTTGCGTCACTTGCAGCCCCGAGTACCCACTTTGCAGTTAGGTTTTACCATTTTACCAAATTTCTGTCGTATCAGGGACCACCCAGTTGATTTAATGGTAATATACGGTACCTTAGTGTTTATAAATAAGGGTGGTTTCATCTGTCTATAAACAAAACACGCATAATTTTACGACTAACACTCATTAAATTATTGAAAATGAAAAACGTTTATTAAGTACCAAAAGTTACAGTATTTGGCCTGGCTCCCAAACTAGGATACCCTGTGCTATGGGTAGCCAGGCACTTTCGTAGTTATATGTACAATGTGTAGTTATATGTAATTGCAGATTTCTTAGATCTAATTAGATTACGTTTATTGTACATAATTAATACATATACATAATTGCAGATTGTTGTACCTTAAGTTCAACACAGTCATGTTAAAATCAATGTAAAATATCACACAAAAAAAAAAAGCAGAAAAGTTTGCTTAGCTTATATTTCGAGTGAGAGGGTAACTTATAAAGAATTAGTTCGGTTATCCCGCTAGCAGAAGCCGAATCGCCAGGCTACCTGGGCACTCGACCCACCACGGCATTATGTGAGCGCACGGGGTCACCAGAGAGACACGCGCTGTGCATCTGCTATCACCTATAATTTCTGTGTAGTGAGGCAGCCATCGTGCGCGAGATTACGTTCGGATAGGTGATGATGAGATAGGTATGGTGTGCGGTGTGCGTGAAATGTACAGTAAACGTATGCATTGTAGATGTTGCGTGTGGCTATTGAACCAATTCTTTATCGAGTAATTTTTGTAAGGTGTGTAAGCGTTAGAGAATGTGTGTAAATGAATATGATCATATAGTGGGTATATTACATTATACTTTACATATATATATATATATATATATATATATATATATATATATATATATATATATATATATATATATTTAAATATTTCACAAAAAAATAAAAAAAAAACCTAAACTACATAAATAACACATCCCAATACGCAAAACGATATATATATATATATAAAAATATTGAGGGTAATATATTATGGTGAAGTTTTGATATGTGTTGTTTATGCAGGGTGAAAAAGTAAAGTGAATGTGTTTGCAGGGTGAGAAATGAGAGTTGTGTAAGTATTAGTTCTTGGCCCAACACTTTTTCTCATTTATATAGATGATCTGTGTAGAAAAGAACTCGCAAAAGCAAAAATTGTAACATTTGCAGATGACACTGTTCTAATCTTCCGCGGAAAGTCATGGAATGAGGTCAAGTCAGCGGCGGAAACAGGATTCAAACAAATTGTTGACTGGTTGAACCACAATCTATTGACTCTCAACTTAAGTAAAACTAAATACATAACTTTTAGCATAAGGAACAATATGCAACCCGGATCGGATTTCCATCTGAAGCTACACCTAAACTGCAATACTCCATCATCTTGCACTTGTTACAGTCTGTCCAAAGTTGAATATATAAAATACTTGGGTGTGGTTGTGGATCAGAACTTGAGCTGGAAGCAACATATTGAAATTCTAAATGGAAGAGTCCGCAGACTAATATATATTTTTAAAAAAATCCGGCACTTAAAAGACATATATACTATCAAAGCAGTTTATTTTGCCCTTTGCCAATCAGTGATAGCTTACGGAATCGAAAGCTGGGGCGGGGCTAAGAAAACTTATCTTTTAAAAATCGAGAGAGCTCAGAGGGCCATCATTAAAGTGGCAAACTTCAAGAACTTTCGTTATCCAACAAAAGACTTATACAAAGAATTTGATGTTCTCACGGTCCGTCAACTTTTTATTAAAGCAATAACTTTACGACAGCATAGTAAACACCCCCCTAAAACTATATCTCATAGAAGAAAACATGTTATATACAGAGTACCGCCTTGTAAAACATCATTTGCACACGACTTCTTTCATTTTCTTGGACCATATCTATACAATAAAATTAACAAAGACCTGTCTATAAATGACAATTCAAAATTCTTATGCAAAACAAAATTAAATTATTATTTAAGAAAAATGGACTATAATACTACGGAAAATATGCTTAATGTTAATTAATTCATTTATACAACTTACAAATATATTATACATACTTACTAAAAACTATTTAGAAAATATTAAATTATATATCTACGTATTACATGCTACTATTAATAATATATCACTATCTATATACTAATATATATATATATGTTTGTATACATCGTTTTATTTTGTATTTAAGGGTACTACAATGTGTATGAATACTCAAAAACTGCATTGTTATTAACTGATGTTTCAAAAATTGTTAAGTTTTGATCAGAAAATACTACTTTTCTTATCTGTTTTGATTAGTTTCTGATTGTAATCCACTGTCCACCTTTGCATGGTTTCGAGGCAAAGGTTTCAACTTTTGCCCGAAATTATATATTTTTGTTGGAGACGCGATACTACCCTGCCGTAATACAGTTAATACTAGTACGGAGGGTGGTGGACCTTTTCTTGCATGAAATAATAGTTACGGCTTATTTTGTACCATGTAAACGTTGAACAAGCGAAAAATAAATTTCATTTCATTTCATTTCATTTCATTTTGTTGAGTCGGGTAAAACAATGGGATTATATATGTAAAGTACAGGTATATATATATTTTGTATAACATTTGCGGTGTTCCTGATTATTTTTTGTTGTGTGCATTTATTTCCTTGTATATTTAATTGTAGAAATGTATTTTGAAAAGTTTTTATTTTGTCTTTTTTATTATTCACTAAAAGTCTATTGTTATACTTTTATTCACTCTTTTACTATTAACTAACTAAATGAAATGTTTTAATATTAATTCGGTCTCTTCATAGTTTTTTGAGAGTAGCCAGTTTTCTAGGGTTTTTTTGCATTTTGAAGAGGTGTAATTAAAAATATCTAGGTCTGTATTAATTTTCGTGTATAGTGATGGACTCATGTAGAAGTAGAAGCGCGATGCAAAAGTGGTTTAATTTTTGGAGTCTTCCAGTTTGTGAAACGGTTCGATCTCGTGGGGACTAGACTGGTATACAGAGAAGTTTTGTGAAATTTCAAAAGTGTTGTGCGAATAAATAACTGTCTGACTGTAAGAATTTTGGTCCCCTGATAGAGTGTGTAAGTTGGGAAACGGAAGGGTTTACTGAAAAGAACTTTTAGGGAAGCCCGTTGAACTCTTTCGAGATTTATTATAGATGATTTTGCTGATCCACCCCAAGCAATTATACAGTAACTGATAATACTTTGGCATAAAGCATAGTAAACGGATTTCATAAGTGACGGGTTAGCTATGACTCGCAACTTTTTAAATATGTATAATAGTTTTCTTACTCTTGGAATCAATCCCCTTATGTGATTCTTCCAGTTGAGATTTTCCTCAACTTCAACTCTTAAATAGCAAATACTTTGAGTGTGTTGTATATGTTCACAGTCACATAACTGGTTGAGATGTAACGTGTTGCAGGTATGGATTTTAAGAGCGAAATTGGTAGGTCTAGTTCTTGCCGTCATGTAGAAGCACATGAATTTTGTTTTTGACGTGTTGAGTGTGAGTAGATTGCATTGCAACCATTTCGCAACACAAGCCACGCCTTTCTCAGCATTAATTCTAGCTTCTACCCAAGTTTTGCCTCGGAAAAGCAGCGCGGTGTCATCTGCAAATGCCGTGGTTATGGCCGACGTTCCTTCTAGCTCACACAAATCATTTATGTAGGCCAGAAAGAGCGTCGGCCCAAGTACGCTGCACTGTGGAACTCCATAGGAAGTGCATTCACTATTGCTGTGCGCGCGTTCAAGCTTAACACTTTGCTTTCTGCCAGACAAGTAGTTTGAGAACCACTCTAAGGGCAGACCAGTTATGCCAAGAGCTTCAAGTTTCTTTAGTAAAATAGGTATTGAAACAGTATCGAAGGCTTTCATGAGGTCTAAGAAGACTCCGATACACTTATCCCCTTTGTCTAAAGCTTGAGCAACATTATCTGTTAGGTGTGCGACAGCATACTCTGTGGATCTCTGTGACCTAAACCCGAATTGGTAGTCAGAAAGGAGGTTATTTGTTTCGAGAAATTTGGTAAGCCTGAAGTTTACAACCTTTTCTAGAATCTTTGCAGTGGCAGTTAGCAATGAAATCGGATGGTTATTGCTCGGATTCATTGAATCACCAGATTTGTAGATTGGACAGACCTCTGATAATTTTAAGCAATCGGGTACAACGCCACTAGATATGCTCAGGTTTATCACATGACTGAGAGGCTCCGCAATTAGGTATTTGATCTCTTTGAAAATTTTCGGTGGTATTTCGTCCCATCCCGGGGATCCAGCCGTTTTAAGGTTAATGATTATTTTTGAGATTTCAAATGGATCAGTTGGTGTTAGGTAGAGAGAAAATGAGCTATTTTTGGGGGATGTTTTTACTAAGGATGCAAGTTGTTCTTCCGACATTTTTATAGAGGTTAAAATTTTGTTTGCTAGCTCTTTCCCTATTGAAGTAAAATATTGATTTACCAAGTTCAACGAGGCTGATGGAGAATCTGTGATGTGTAGTAAATCCGTGCAGTTTGTTTTTTCTTTCCCTATATTGCAAATTCTTTTAAGTGCTCTCCATGTCGTCTTAGGATTACCCAAATTATTTTCAAGCTGCTTTTGGTCGTAATAGTTTTTCTGAGTGTCAATTACAGAGCGACAAGTGTTGCGGTATTTGAAGTACGTAGCTTTTAGTATTTCATCTTTGGGGTATTTCTGGTGTTTGATATGAAGGAGATCTCGTTTTTTGATACACTTTATGAGACCAGGAGTTATCCATGGCTCCATATTGTAGTGTTTGTGCAGAATTTTATACGTAATTTTAGACTCGTTGGTTAAATTTTTGAGTTTATTGGTGAATTCTTCGGTAGCCAAATTAGGGTCAGTAATGTCGTAGAGTTGGGTCCAGTCAATTGCACTCGCCCCTACTTCCAGAGCCTCGTAGTTGATCTTTGTTATGATTCGGGATAGGTTCCGTGCTCTCGTAACCTGCATATCTATAGGTACCAATACTGTCGAGTGGTCAGTGATGCTAGTACTGCATACCACTGCCTTCGCAGATTTTTCGGACTTTATTAGTACATGGTCGAGGCATTTGGTCAAACGAGTAGGTAATGTATGTATATGGTAAAAACCATGATGTGTAATTATGTCTAGATAAGGATCACTACGATTATCGTTATTATCAGGTGTTAAATCAATATTGATATCACCTAGAAGTAGGTTTGTTTTGGCATTGCTATTTATTAGCATTTATTATTATTTCGCAATAATGGCTTCTCGGACCACTTAGAATGAGTCCAAAAACCTCCAGTGATCCGCGGACCACCGGAACCACTCTAGCGACGGGTGAGTGAGTAGTCATTAATGGTTCTTAACCAAACCTACGACCTTAAGTTTGGTACTAGTATAATATTATTATACTAGTATAAAAATATTATACTAGTACCATGGTATAATATTTTTAGGTCGTAGGTTTGGTTCCCGCTGACGGCGGAAGTACTTTAAATTGTACAAATGTCCTTAGTGTAAGTGTTTTATAAATATCATGTATCAGCTAAAACTGAAAGAGGTCACGTGGGCCTTGGGCTTATAATCATGAGCACCAAATATATGCCATTCCAATCGTCTAACTGTCGAATTCTAAACTTATTTGACAAGCGATTCGTGTCGTTCAGGATTTGAGGGACGTTATATAGGGGCTAACATTTAGTAACACAGGTACTTTACCTAGCTCAGGTGACTTCACAACAGACTCCTGTAGAATTATAAAAAAAAATCTTCTTTTTCCGTGTTTGTTATATTGTCGTCTGGTTACCATAGATAGATAGATAAATCATTTATTTTCGCTTAAAGACACACACACATAAAGCATCACATAAAAAAATAATTACATAAAATAGTTTAAGTACAAATACCGCTTTATCTTACAAATTAACTCACATGCATCGAGTTCTACGGCATTTTAGGCCGTATGTGGGGGTGTCACATAAGCTCAAAAAGGCCGTATCTCAGTATAATGGTAGCTACTTTAAATAAGTAGACATTTTCATACAGGGTTAGGTTTCCTAAACCATAGGGTTTCTGATTTCGCACCGCGCCTTGATTTATGTAACTTTTAACGTAGACATCTGTGTGAGAAAGCGGAATGTTTACTTATTTACTTACATACATACATACATACATACATACATACATACATACATACATACATACATACATACATACATACTTACATACATACATACATACATACATACATACATACATACATACATACATACATACATACATACATACATACATACATACATACATACATACATACATACATACATACATACATACATACATACATACATACATACATACATACATACATACATAACCTTACACCTGTATCCCAGAGGGGTAGGCAGAGACCAGGGACTGCCACTTGCCACGATCCTGACAGATCACCTTCGCTTTATCAACGTTCATAATTCGTTGCATGCACGCACGCCGGTTCCGGGTACTTTTTATCTTTACCTTTGCTAATACATCCCCTATTAGGTCGATGTATGTCCGTCTGGGACGTCCCTTAGCAGCCCTTCCACTCACATTCGCAATATATATTAGGGGTTAAAGTATGAAATTGCCGTTTTATTGCGATAGGTTCTTTGAATTGACGTAGAATCTTCATGGTTTGAGGTTTTCGAATGAAACTTTTTTCAAATGGTTTCTATGATGTTCTTTTTTAAAAAATGTGAAACATTTGAATATCGACTTTATCATAACATAACATTTACATACTGGCACATACATTGCTTCTGGCCCCACACTAGGATACCCTGTGTCGTGGGAACCAGAAACAACGACATCACAAACATGTAAACATCCAAGAGCTGGGGGTTTTTTTTTTTTTGTTCCCAGCCGGGATTCGAACCCGGGACCTCTTGCATGGTAGGCAGACGCGCTACCGCTACGCCACAGAGGTCGATCGGCATAAGTTTAATCATTGTTAAAATAAACCTTAACATGGTAGTGTTGCATGCGCTGTCGGCTGTGCGTTAGCACGCACTTTGTTTAATTTTGTCTCTTTATAGATTAATCTTAAGAAAATTATCAACATAGACTATTGTAAATTGTAACCATTTATTCGCTTTTTCCACTATATACGTACATAAAACAATCATATTACAGTATTTTTTTTCGTTAGTTCGACATCTCTGGAAATGTTCTCCAGTGTTATTCGTAAGAAGTGCTTCTCAGTCCGTGTTATTTTGTGTCAACAGTGATTCGCGCCGACGCCTTTCAAATAAACACAAGATACTTGGTTGCGCTGGAATATATTTTTTCCTTTGGGCCTACAGAGCTTTGTCTCGGGGTGCTACATTCACTGCGGGAAACAAGTCGACCTCGAAAACGTTTATGTTTTAGGGACGTATTTATAAAGCGCTCTTATTTTCGAGATTGCTCTTGAGTGCCTGTTTTAAGATTCTGTTCCAAACAAAACATCTACTTGACAGGACACTTAGGAGCGATAGAGCGCTTTTACTAATATTGACCCTTAGATTAGTGCTGAAATACTATCCCCAGAACAAGTTAAACTGTTTTACTAAAAGACCAGCGATGGATCAATCAATCAGCCTGTATCAGATAGGCCTCGTCTACTGCATCAGATAGGCCTCCCCAATGCGTGCTACTTCTACTTCTCCTCCCACTCCTCTGTGCTCAGCCATCCTTTTTTTATTAATATCAAAAAAATAACCTTTACATTTTTGGTTTTACAAATTTCGCCAAACTGCAGTACAGTTTGTTGGCAGCTACTGCCAGCAATCATTCTCATCCAGCTACTGCAAGCAATATGCCTCAGATCGTCGGTTCAGCTGATCGGCGTCCTACGTTGCGTTTGCCAATCCAGTTGAGAAGCCTTGAACCTCATCAAATCATTTTTTATAATATTTTTTTTTGTAAACTATTACTATAGTGTATTGTTGCTATTTTATATGTGATGTTTTGTTTATATAATGGCGCTTATTTAATAATATCAATTTAATTACTAAAAGGGAGGACGGGCAGAAAACCAGCGCCTAGACTACGTATGCAGTGACGGCAATAAAGCTGGCCCCATTCCTTTTTACCACAAACATAAAATATGAATGAGAGAATAATTATTATTTTTTATTATTGTGTGGTGAATAAAACTTTTTCACTTTCACTTGTATAATTGACCAGCTGAAACTAAACACAATACTTTCCTATGTTTAGTTAACGTAAATATATCGAAGAGAGCCTCCTGGCGATTTAGTATAACTATGTCGTTTTTGTTCCGGTACCGGGCTATTAGTTGCGTGATTTTCTTTTGTTTAGTGCTCTCATTATCTGTTTGTCACAGATGCTATTCCTTGATACTTGATTCTCAAGGAATCTTATTGTAGAACCGTATACAATGCCCCATAAAGGATGTATTAACCTTTGCAAGTCGAAATCGTGGTACTAAAAGAATTGTATACCCACAAAAATGTTTGATCCCAAATCATGAATTTTTGTAGAGTATTTTCTAAGGTTAACACGAGCACTAGACATAATTAAAACTGTTTTTATACGGATTTATGCTCGTTTATTACATTTTTACAATTGAATTTTTGTGATTAATATTTGCGAGTGAGCGCTATATGAAAAATTTTAATTGATAATTACTAACACAATGATTATCACAATGGACTCGGAAGCGAAAGACCCAGGTTTGATTCCCAGTGCGGCAAATTTACCAATGACTTTGTTTTCTAAGTTATTTACGTAGGTGAAGTTATAGTAGCTAGAGGTAATAATAATAATAATAATATTGGCCTTTTTGCATCTACTTAATGAGATGATTTATACAGCGTCCAGTGGCATCTTCACTCACACTAGATGGGTGAAGGGACCACTCCGACGCTGTAGTGCCTGGGTCATGGTTTAATAGATGGTGTAGGCTTGCCCAGCACCTATACCATCCTGACAGCTTAGTCGGCCTTGCCCACAGGAAAGACTAGTCAATGCGTGCGGAGCCAACCAAGCCGCGGGTTTCCTCACGATGTTTTCCTTCACCGTTAGCGTGTGGTATTGCGACTGCAAATTCGCAAATGTACGTAACTTTGAAATTAAACAAAGTCATTGGTACATGCCCGCACTCGGGATCGAACCTGGGGCTCTCGCTTGCCAGTCTATGGTTCTACCCACTGAGCTACCACCGCTTACTAGTAGCTAGTGGTATTACTACACAAACAATGAAAGAAAATTTGAAGCACTAAGTTATTTGAGGATACACACAAAATCACACACATACACACACACACACACACACACACACATACACACACAGACAGACACACTTTAATTAATTAGAATTATATAAAATAATAATAATAGTAAATTAATTAACTAATGAATTTATTTCCGAAATTACTAAATTATTATGAATTGGAAAGTGGATGAATATGTCTTGCAATTCTTCATTAGGTTTACCTAATAATTTCAAATTAAATTATATTAATTGCATGTATTTAACTCATAGTTAAAAACAAATTTGTTAATAATTGATAGTATAGGCATGTTTGTACCGAACTTAACTGTTTTCATCTAGTATAGGAAGAGCGGGGCTTCCTGGCACAGGTGTCTATACACTTAATAGGAAGTCCCCACCACTGTGTAAAATTAATGTTAAGTTGATAAAGAAATAAATATTTTTGTATTTTGTATTGTATTTGAGGTGTTTAAATTACTCAGTGCTTCAAATTGCCAATCCGCGGTGGGCGCGCGTAGTAATTAAGCCCGTACTGTCTCTCTGAGCCTGAGCCCGTCAGTAAAACGTTTATAGGCTACATAAAAAAATGTTAATTTAAAAACCTATTTAGAGGCTAAAAATTTCACCCATGCCGGGATTCGAACCCGCAACCTCTGGCTATCCGTACCAGCGCTCTACCAATTGAGCCAATGGGCGACTCACGGCATCAGTGAAATTTCGAACCTCTTTACAATATTCTCTGTATTACGTACAGGCAGCGACATCTGACTCAAGCAAATTGCATTACTTACAGCCCCGACTACCTACTTTGCAGTTAGGTTTTAACATCGGAACGATATCACTGTACCCACATGATTATACTATTTAAAAATAAAAATAGTATAAAAATTTTAATTGTAATTATTGTATGCGAATTATATATTGACGAGTAATTTATTATAATGAATGAAGACCATGTCTAGACAGTCAAACAAGCATGTGAATGGATTCCGGTTTGACACTCTCGTTTACGGAACCCTAAACAGTACGTATCTGAAATGAATAAAACGAATGAAAAACTCAAAGGCATTTTCCACCAAGCACTTACGTAACGCGACGCCGATATGTGCTCGAAGCGTTTCCCGCCAAATGGTTACTCATCGATATCAACCCTTTATAATAAGTCCCCACTTCTGGGGCACGGGTCTCTTTCTGTATAGCAGGAAGGTTAGGCCATGCTCAACCACTGGGGCCAAGTCAAGGTTGGTAAAGGATTGTAAGAAAGTGGCAGGCCTTATGTCAGAAGTTATCAAGCCGCCCGTAAGGCCTCTGACATGGCTTAGCGACTGCCATTACATGTCTATAATACTGTTTTGTAGGTACATCTTTAAGTAATAAATGAATAAATTAAATTTCTCCATTCCAGAATCGGCACTTAATGTTTATTTGCGTATACGGAGTGATATTACGAAAGCTGCTTCTCCGCAATTAAATTCAACAGTACACGTAAATTAAAACGAGTTAAAGCGGTGTTTATTGTGGGCGACTGAATGTTCCTCAGTTTTGAGAGGACGTCGCTATTCAAAACGCTCATAAAGCGCTGAGGACATAAAATGTGATTACTCTAATGCAGCGGCCGCGCCCGCGGCTTGTAACGGTGGATTAAAAAAGATTACCGCACTAGTTAAACTTCTGTTTTAACCCGCGTTATAACCTTATTTTAACGAAGGGGATTCGGAACGGACACTTTGCTCTTCATTATAATTTAACATACTGTGGATTATGCTGAAATCCTAAGTAGGATTGGTGTAACTTGTAGCAACTTTGGTAGGTACTATGTCAACCAATCACATTTTTTTTATTCAATATTTCTAGACAGCCAGTGTAGGAAATAAAATCTTTGAAACATTAAAAAGTAAAAATTACTTTGCTAAATTCCGCCAAAAATCCCACAAGCACCATGCGGTTAGTTAATGCACCGCCCTCCCTCCCACTTTTTCAAGCAGAAGCAAGACACGTACATACCACCACGAACACCAACACTTGTGTGAGAAAACACGCGACGCGTTTCGCCTCTAACAGGAGGCATCCTCAGGCAAATTTGAAATAATTTCTTCTCATACGAAATTTTTATCACAAGCCTGTTATTTGAGTTTTATTTTTGTTAATGTTTTTAGCACTTATTCACAAAGCAATTCATTACAGGCATGCATGGCCATGGAAGAGCCAGAATACGCCTGTCAAATTTTGCTCAGCACAGATTAATTTTGACAGCCCTACTCCAGTTCTTCTATGGCCACGCCTTTAAGTCAAATTATATTACAAATTATATTAAATGTAACAAATTATATTGCAATCAGATGCAATGACTGTCATTCAGAAAGTATTGCAACAAAATGTTTTCACACATGTTAGACTGACCAGCCTGACTGTGTGGTGTCGGCCTAGGGAATAGCATCAACCCAAATTCTTCCCGCGGGTGTAGTAAAAGGCGACTAAGGGATACAAACCAGGGGTGGGGAGCAGCGCCCCCTGCAATACAATTCCACCAAACTGCGATCCACAACCCGCATGCCCGGCGTGGGGATTGTGGGCATTGCCCCCAATGATGGCACAACTTTGCGCTTATTGGGGGGCTGTATCCAGCAGTGGACTGGTAAAGCCTGAAGAAGAAGACTGGCCAGTAATAATCTATTTAGAAAATACGATTATTTACGTTCCAATTTCAAAGATTTCCGTCCACATGGTTTTCGAGGTAATTTAAAGTATCATGTCTCATTGAAATATTTATTTGCGGCCAGAGGATTTTCGCGTTATTATTTTTTTAAGATTTCAAGTGTCGCGAGAAACCAAACAAATCTTCAAAGCAGCTAAGGAAAAATGTCAACATTTGTTGCGCCAGGGAAGAAATTTATTTTAAATGACTTTAATAAGCCTTTGCACGTAATGTTTACCACAAGTTTTATTACTGTGAGTATTTTTTGTGCAATTAAGTGTAATAAACTTTATAACATTTAGATGTAATGCCGACAAATAACTTCAACGGCTTCGACATCATGTGGACGTAGTTCCAATCAATTTCTCAGTGGCCTATATGGGCACATTGACCCACTTATAAAAAAAAACTTTTCTGCCAAGTCATGCTCCTCTCTAATCCATCCTCATTCAGCCGCCAACAAAATAACAACGCTGGGAATGAAATTAGGGCTTCCTGATTCTAAGCGAAACAATCAAGTCATGACAGCAGTGCTACGCCATCATTAATATTCTCCCAAAACGCTGGCTGTACATTACAACTGTAAATGTACATTATTCATGGCAATCAGACATCCGTCAACCGCTACGATACGGTAAGTCTAGAAAAGGGACAGAATGTAAACGCAATATTAAGAGGTAGTTGTGATAAGCACCTACTACCCGTCTCAATTTCTAATTCGGCCATCTTTCCGGTATAAGGTGGCCTGAAAGAAATTGCTACTAGCATACATGTGGCCAATTTTACCTCTTCTTTTATAACTGCGGTCTCTGTGATTGTTTTCTGGTGTGTACCACAAAGATTATTCTAATCTTATCTTAAACGTTAGTTATGGTTATCAACCCTTGTATGTCCCCACTTTTGGGGAACGGTCTCTTCCTGCGTAGCACGTAGGTTAGGCCATACTCCACCACGAGGGCCAAGATCGGGTTGGTGGAGGATTGTTAGACAGTGGCAGGCCTTACTGTCAGAAGTTATCAAGCCGCCCATAAGGCCTCCGACATGGTTTAACGACTGCCATTACATGACAGCTGGTACCAACGGCTTAGCGTGCCTTGCGAATCACGGAAGCGTCCGGAAAAATTCCACTAGCGGTAGTCACGGGACGCTCAACCATCCTGTACCTGACCGCGCCTGTTGTTGCTTAACCAAGTGATTGATTCCAATCACTCGGTTCGCCTACGCCACGAGCGAGTGAGAGATAAATTGATTGCATTATTTATTTAATATTCTCACCTTTTTCACTAGCGGTAACCCAGTGGGAAGAACAATGGACTCGGAAGCGAAAGACCCAGGTTCGATTCCCAGTAAGGTGTTAAAATCTCTCGGCGCTTGAAACTGATGATTCGCGGTAGGCATACGTGGTAATTAGGCCAAACTCTCTCTCTCTCTAAGAGAAGGCTCGTACCTTGCAGTGAAACCTTTATAGGCTACATAAAGTATAATTCTCGTCTATACTTTTGCTGGCATGTACGTCAGTTGTTATCTCGCCGCGAAATGTGATCACACGCAGTAAAAAGACAAAGAGCAGCTCCTAATTGCGCAGGTTCAAATGAGGGCCCTCTCGACAGCCCGGCGGGGTTACTAAGGATACTATTTATTATACAAAATGTTTGGCCCTGCCGCGAATTGATTATTCAAAGAAGGTGCATAGCTGTGGTAACACATACACACACTCTGACAAACTAATATACACACGCAGGCGCCGAAATATTTTTCATGAATCTTGTTAATTTTGTTTTGGATATCTTGTTTTTAAATAACTAAGTAAAATACTCGTAAATCCCCAACCCGCATGCCCAGCGTGGGGATTATGGGCATTACCCCCCAATGACGGCACAGCCTTGCGCTGTGGCACTAACGCTTAGTCTTGTTCGTTTATTGTGCTTTGGCGATAAATAAATGTAACATAATAACAACTTCCACACAACACCAAATACTTGGCTTGGGGACAAACTAGGATACTCTGTGCTATGATATCCAGGCAAGGTCATCATATCACAAACCGCGGAAATCGAACCTACGATCTCAGTTTCATCCCTCAGACCGTGACGGGATGATCAATCACCCATCGAGCAATTGACCGCGCCTGTTGTTGCATAACCCAAGTGATTTATTCCAATAACTCGGTTTCACTACGCCACAAGCGATTCAACTAAATTATAATAAAGTTAAATTAAAGTAAATAAACTATTTTTATTTTATTAAAGAAAACAAACAGTGATACAAAAAACTAATAATGTTTAGCGTAAATACGCTTAATAACATACGAAGAGAGTGCACTAAGAAACTCTCGCTTTCTTGCTCTCGCTTTAGTCGTGTGGCCCCGCCGCAGCCGTAGTACTCGTAAGTCCGTAGTAACCCCGCAGAACACTGACGAGGCAGGTTTTTATCATTGTTTTTACGAGCGGAGCGCGCGCGTGTTGACCTCCATACAGAGATTTTTTTCTAATCCTAGAAATGTGTTAGAATTAACATTTGCAAACTCATCCACTTCGCACGTAGGAGCACAGGTAGGTATGTGGGATCCGGCAAGCGTCTACTTTTATAGCGTTTGGAACAGTGTAAGGCTACTGAATATAAAACGCAGTGTTGAAGCGAAATTTGAAATTAAAGGATATTCCGTGTATTTTCAGAAAAGCAGGTTACATTTTGGAACTGAAGACTTCCAGGACCTGCAGTGGCTAAACTAATAACAGCTTACTGAGGTAATAAGACTAAGATGAAGTAAGAATTACTTAAACGAGTCTTTTGACAAGTCTAGTTAGTTTTTTTTAATTAGCCTATATATACCTCCCACTGTGGGGCACAGGCATTCTCTAAAGATAGAGTATGGGCTTAATAACCACGCATGCCCGCCACGGTTTGTCAGTTTCAAGCGCTGAGAGTCAGTTTTCTCTTCATGTTTTCCTTCGACGGTAGCGAGTGGTACTAGTATAGCTTAACAAATGTACATAACTTTTAACACTTATTGCTACATGCCCGCACTGGATATCGAACCTGGGTTTCTCGCTTTCGAGTCCGTTGTTCTACCCACTGAGCTACCGTCGCATCTGGTTATTATATAATATTATTTATGAAAATTTTCTGAAAATTCATTGTAGACTTTTAGTCCGGATTTACTTACGGGTGTTGTTATATCGGAAGAGTCCGACCAGGTTTCGCTCCGATTCGCAGAGCTTAATCATGGTGAGCAGAGACGGATCTCGCGTCGTTGGACTAAAAGTCTACAATGTGTTGTGCTTACGAAAGTTTTAGTTTAAAAATTCTTTGTCAGAATTCATGATAATATGAACCACACATCACTATTTTACATAGAACATTATTTATTTACTTGATCCACATTTTGGGCATCCGATAAAATGTTATCAGGAGTTAATGGAATTCTTTACTGTCACTACTTGAAGACATACTATTTTTTAATAATATCTTTGCATTCCCACCTAGTGATTTAGTTAAATAGATACAAACATGATTTATTTGCGTCTAGGCACTCACACACAGAAGAATTATAACAGATTAATATATAGCATAAGTAGCACAAAACAAAGTTGTACAGCAAGTAAATTGTAGACATTCCATTTCACGTAAATTGAAATTGAACATTGAGCAATGCCGCGCTGCCGGGAAATGACTATAGATTTCAATTTACTTTTCGCTAGCGTTAACCGCTTCAGTAATACATTTTAAAACAATAGGAAGAACAACAGGCGCCATCTCAAACTTTACAATGACTTAAAATTAAATCAACTACAAATCATTTATTTTCTGAAAATGTAACGTAGCGCTCATTGTTTGGATTCTATTATCCAAAGTTTAGGATATTTCCTGCAGATTGCTCGCTAAACAAACTGAGTGACTGTCTTGAGACACCATTATTTTTTTGTGTTTGTATGCTTAATAATATACAGATTTAAATTTCATGTGGACTTAGTTGCGGGCGTTTTCCAATATTTTTAAATACTTGGAGAATTATTGTCAAATTTATGCGCGCTCGCGTCTTCCGGCCGCTTGCATGGGAATGAACATTTTAGTCACACGCACGCAATTAAATAAAAATAAAATAAATATTGGTGTTTCTTGGATTGTAGTCTTTGCCAAACGAACAACACAAATAGTGTGAGTACATTTTATTTCGGAGCAATATCTAAGCTGCATGACCAGTAGTACCTAATTTTATCAACGGACTCTTATATAAAGTTTCGTAATGTATACTTCTAAATTGAAAGAAATGTTTATTTAAATAATTTCTGCGTTTTTAGTGCCCTAGTTGCCCTAGTAGGTTTGTCAGTTTTTCAAATTTTATTTTGAGTAGATGCTGTTTTAAAGTGTAATTTCGCCTCTATCTAAATGGTGGTTATTACATTGTGAACTGTCTGCGTTCAGTCTAATTTAAAACTAATTGTGAAAACTTTTCTCTGGTTTTGTATGTCCTAATTTTGTATGTATCTAACTTAATTATAATTACAATTCTTTATTGCACTATAAAAACTTATTAAAAAGTACAAAGGCAAACTTAACGCTAACTGCATAATCTTCCAGTTGACCTTAGTGTTGCTGTACTAGAAATATAAGATAAGAATATTTTTTGTTGTACACCAGATCCAAAATTATAAAACATGTAAAGATACAAAGTTCAATTGGCGGGCTATTGCTTAAATATATAGGGTAGTACTTGCATGAATATGATAAACATAGACATAAAAAGATTAAGGTTCCTACAATAAATTTGAACGTAAATTGAAGGGTGAACTTTGTGTATGTAATGTAATCTTGTATGTAATTTAATAGCCTTTTTTTTAAAAACCTATTTAGAGGCTAAAAATTTCACCCATGCCGGGATTCGAACCCGCAACCTCTGGCTATCCGTATCCAGTAGCCAGAGGTTGCGGGTTCGAATCCCTTCATTTTTCATGGGTGAAATTTTTAGCCTCTAAATAGGTTTTTAAATTTGTTCCTTAGCACGGGTTATTGCATTAAAAATAAAAAATAAAAATAGTGTAATTTAATAGCCGTTAGTCTTCCTAGAATCAAAAACAAATACAAATAAACAAAGTACCGAGTCGGGAATGTTTCGAAGATCAATCCGTTCCAAGCCAATGTTTTCGGACAATACTTTCGTATCGAGTTTAATCATGGAGGCATCGGATCGCCGAATAAAATTAACCAATGTACACTGCATGAAATTATCTGCCCCCTCCCCAAACTGCCGCGGCAGCTTTGTGTGTAGAGGTAATTAACATTCAGTAATTATTTTTCGTGAAAACAGGCGTTAATTAATATGCCAATTGCGGGAAATGGGGTATTCCAGGTTGAACGGATAACGTGAAAGGGTTTTCCTGAAATTGATTGATTGAATCTTCATTGTTCAAAGTCAATATAATATATTGATTGTATTTTTATGCTTTAGGTATTATTCGTCATCTATTTTTCCCATGTCTATCAGACTCAAATATGACAATGTGGTGAAGAAGTATTCCCTAACGCTTATTTAAGATGTCTATATACTTTGTCGATAGCACACAAACAAATACCGTCGTTGTTTCAATGTAAATGAAATTAATTTGTTGTGGACTGTTTAAGAAATGAAATGAAGAGGTTTTATTCAAAGTAGCGCAGTAACTGCGGCTTATTGAACGTTACAATTCAAACTAGGTGACTATTTCAAAATCCAGATCGTTTTGGAGAAAAAATGGGCCAAAAAACTCCAAACTTAGTCTTTTCATAGTACTTAATTAACAGAGTTTACATAATTATTATAAATCATAGAACTCACGCATAACCCTTTATGTTACAGTAGCCCTTTTGGCACAAAGTTTACTTAACCCTTCTAGCGCCACGCGCGCTCGGAAAAAAGAAAGTTCAAAGGTACCGCATAGTGCAGGGTCATTTCGCACCGCCATTTTTTTGCATCTTTTTTGTGAACACAGTTCCGCATTTCTCAAATTAGAGAAAGTACTACGTAATTATTCAATAAGTGTTATATATCACTACAATCTGCATAAAATTCCCTATCCGGTTATTATACTTGTAATGCTAATAAAATTATCAATAAACTTACATGATATTCAAATGACGAGATGAATTTCACTATCCACGCCATTTTGACACTACTTTGAACTTTGTCTCACTATTTTCACTAATTACTCATTCACTAGCACTGAACTAACACTTATAATATGATCTGCATATTATCTATTACTGTTTACACAATTTTCATACTCTAATTCACCAAAATAAAGCTATAAATGAATAATTACCAGGAAGAGGTAAAATGACACTGACCGCCCATACAAGCGGCACAATCCGGGCTAAAAGTTCGAGGCTTTTTTCACTTTCTTTTCCATCAAATACAACGAAACTATTATTTGAATCATAATCTACACACTTTTCCCAGTAATTTGATATATAACACATGAACAAATACGCAGCGTTGCCTTCTCTAAATAACTTATAAAACTTTAGCGAGCGGAGCAACTCACGACGAAAACGCAAAATGGCGTCTGACCTAGCAAGCTCATGTGGTTTCGATGATAATTCAATTTTTTTCCACGTCACGTCATTTGATTGGTTGGCGAAAGTAATCCTTACTAACCATTGGCCAATAAAACAACAGATATTGTCCATAGAGAATGCACAGAGCATAGATAAAAAGAGTCCAATCTGAGCGTTGCATAGTGTACATACGTCTGTACACTAAGCGCTTGGGGGATGCGCGCGGCCGGGCTGATTAGTGTACAGACGTATGTACACTAAACGCGAGAAGGGTTAACACAATTTTTTGAACCACGTTTCAGGCAAGCTTAATATATCTTCAGAGATTTCATTAAAGACATTGCCCTATGAAGCATGTATTATTATTTGCCAGCTTAAATAGTGGAAACAAACCTGAAATCTCTTAACGGATTTCAAGCCTGACGTATTTGAACACCTCAGACACTCGGGTTTCCTCACGATGTTTTCATATTTAATCATAATATTAAAATACATACATACCTCACGCCTATATCCCAGAGGGGTAGGCAGAGACCAGGGACTGCCACTTGCCACGACCCTGACAGATCACCGTCGCTTCATCAACGTTCATTAGTCGTTGCATGCACGCACGCCACTTCCGGGTACTTTTTATCTTCCCCTTTGCTAATACATCCCCTATTTGGTCGATGTGTGTCTGCCTGGAATGTTTTTTACCAGCTCTTCCACTCACATTCGCAATATATATTTGTTTCGTCAATTTTCTTCCTTTATCCTCTCCACATGTCCAAACCAACGCAACATTCCTTTCTCAATTATAGTCACTACATCCTTTTTCAGTCCACAATGTTCGCTAATCAGACTATTGCGTATCCTGTCATTCAAAGTTATTTTTCCTGTCATTTTTAAATTGAAGATCTTAATATACAAAAGTATTATCTTCAATCCATTGCATCAACTTAAATTAATTGTACACGAATTTCAATAAAAATTACCTGCAACACGTCATTACATGTCTTTGACACTATTTGGCACGATTCCATTTCTAGAACTCGCTGATTTGAAGTCAAAGCTGGAGCTACCGTTCGAATATTTCAGCTCAAAAGACGCACGTAGCAACCGGCATGCCGCTGCGGCACAAACTAAGGAGTCAGTGCAGGGAGCCGATTCTCGCCAATACGAATTGAAAGCGTAGACGCAAAATATTCGAAGAATTAGACATTTCCCGCATAAAAATCAGTTTTAGGTATTTTCACAAATTCGTATGCGCAAAGGAGACGGGGATTTCGGGGTCCGATTGTAAATAGTTGAGATATAGTTTAAAAAAAGCGTTGTATTTTTCTAATTTAAAATATAAAAAATGAGCTCAATTCACAATCTGGAAGACGAGAAATCTTAAAAATAAGTTTATGTCCCTAACAAAATAGGATACCGATTACTTTAATCGATTAGTTTGCATGTATTAAATAAAAAACATCTGCACCAGATGATTGATTCAATCAACTAAAATAAATACATTATAATATACTTAATGTCAACAGTTTAAAAAAATCCAAATATTATCTTGATAAAAATAAATCTTTTAATTGATTCTCGTTTACAGATCGATTTACTACCCGTGTTTGGCAACTGTATTTTTAATTTGTGTCTGTGCCAAGAAAAACATCCTTGATCTGTGCTAACAGTGACAGGCGTGACAGCTCCCCGACTCAATCTGTGATCACTCGTCTTCTCTCAGAATAATAGAGCGTCTTCTAGTATCGTTTAGTGCGTTTTGAGTATGTTTCCTGTTGTTTTTATTATTATAATTCTCCGACTAGTGCTTTCTTTCTACAGACTTACGTTATCAACCCTTGTATGTCCCCACTGCTGGGGCACGGGTCTCTTCCTGCATCGCAGGAAGGTTAGGCCATACTCCACCACGGGGGCCAAGTCCGGGTTGGTGGAGGACTACAGACTTACGATCTTGCTTAACTTGTGCGGGCACGGATAAGTTTAGTATAAGTTTCATTGTCAGCTTGTTGCATAGCCTCACTTTTACTAAATCTCTACTAACTCTGCTCTCAGATTGCCAAAATCCGCAGAATTTTCCGAGATGGTTTGCTAATATATAAGCTGTGAATTGACATCTCTTTCACCTTTTTACACCCAGGCCCAAGAATGTATGAAAGTGTATCCGTCTCCTTTGCTAATAAATTTCGGTCGCTTTGAGGTGTCATAATGTCGTAATCAT
The DNA here is from genome assembly GCA_934045075.1 of Yponomeuta sedellus. Lineage (NCBI taxonomy): Eukaryota > Metazoa > Arthropoda > Insecta > Lepidoptera > Yponomeutidae > Yponomeuta > Yponomeuta sedellus. The sequence goes on from OW203742.1 coordinate 19,074,746, forward strand.
AATCAAAATTGGCTGTCGTTCGACGTTCGATGTCTAACAAATATTTGCTAATTAAGTGAGAATTGCCAGGTGAACTAGTGTTCACTTTCAGGTGAATATTTAATCATGGGCAATAAATATAATAATGGTCAGTGATTATTAAACGAAAATTTAGGCTGGCGAAGATTAATACATCATTCATGGGGCGTTATATACGTTTCTGTAATAAAATCCCTGAGGATATATTAAGCTTGCCTGCAGCGCGGTTCATGAATTGTGTTAAGTGTACTTTGTGCCTACTATAACGTTAGGGATCATTTAGATGACAATGATGTCTGGAATTCAAGCTAGTACAATACATGAGTTCTATATTTTATGACCTCTGTTAATTAATGATTTTAAAACAAACTGAGATTTTATTGTCTATTTTTTCTCCAAAATGATCTAGATTTTGAAATTGACACTTACTTCGATTTGTAACGTTAATTAATTTAAAAACCTATTTAGAGGCTAAAAATTTCACCCATGCCGGGATTCGAACCCGCAACCTCTGGCTATCCGTACCAGCGCTCTACCAATTGAGCCAATGGGCGACTCACGGCATCAGTGAAATTTCGAACCTCTTTACAATATTCTCTGTATTACGTACAGGCAGCGACATCTGACTTAAGCAAATTGCATTACTAATTAATAGTGTAATCATGTGGGTACAGTGATATCGTTCCGATGTTAAAACCTAACTGCAAAGTAGGTAGTCGGGGCTGTAAGTAATGCAATTTGCTTAAGTCAGATGTCGCTGCCTGTACGTAATACAGAGAATATTGTAAAGAGGTTCGAAATTTCACTGATGCCGTGAGTCGCCCATTGGCTCAATTGGTAGAGCGCTGGTACGGATAGCCAGAGGTTGCGGGTTCGAATCCCGGCATGGGTGAAATTTTTAGCCTCTAAATAGGTTTTTAAATTTGTTCCTTAGCACGGGTTAGTGCATTAAAAATAAAAATAGTGTAACGTTAATTAAGCCGCAGTTTATGCGCGATTTTGAATAAAACCTTTCCATTTCATTTCAAACACTTTAATTAATATTTTACCGACGGCTAATATAACACCAAAAGAAAATTTAATAAAAAAATACCTAACATTCCTTAATTCCTGCCGCCGCCATCTGTGATTTGAAACCAAATACGAAAATACGAAGCTTAAGGTGTGTCTCTCGTACCAGAAGAGCGCTGGAATGGAAAAGTTTTCTGAGAACTTAACTACATTATTATACCTACATATATTAGAATCAAACTGAAAAACATACTATCAAATATGACTAGACTTGAAATCCTATAGATTTTTTTTTATATTTGCTATTAATTGTGACGTAACATTTAGCGTTCTATTAGGCTTAGTAAAAAAATATGCTTCAAAGGCCGCATTAAAATACTAAATATTAACTTCAATCAATCAATCTTCGTGTGATTGGATTTTTTGCTCAGAATATACGGGGTGTAACAAAATCCTCGTACACAACGAAAAATAGGCGTTTCTACTTATAAATAATAAATTTCATTTCAAGATAAAAGAAATTGCGAAAGCAATATCAGCTGATGCAGCAGGTGGTAAATTTAGACTAGAAAATAATATTATACTGATTTGTTATGTAAAAGTTTTTATTATTAAAGTCATTTGCATACTCACCCTATATTGTCAGAAATATACCTTGTAGACAGATATAAATAGAGAACACTTATTTGTAGACAAAGTCTATATAAGCGATATTGTGTATACATACACACATAGACAAATATTATCTCACAAATTTCATTTTAAATTCTTTTATAATTTATTGGTATGTAAAAATTACCTGCCAGGGCACCGGAAGATGCCCAGGGATATAAAGAAGAATAGTGAAGGTCCTTTGCTCAGCAGTGGAACACAACAAAAAATAGTAGAATAACATTAAAAAATTAGATGTTGTAATATAACATTACACAACTAGGGTGGTAATACAAAGAAAGGCCGAGATCGCAGAAGTTTGCTGCCTGAGCTGCAAGCGAGGGACGTAAATATGCGATCGAGAGCTTTCTTTATTACCTCCCGTGTTGTGTACATCTTTTTATGTCTACATTTGGCCAGAAAGCGGCTTTTTCCGTACGCGCAGCGTGCGGAAAAAGCCACTTTATTGCCAGGTGTGGCATAAATTTTATTTACCGAAATTAAGGGGGCTATTCATTATATAGTGCCCTTAGAAAACTTGTAATTTATTCGCTATACGGTGAACGGTTGTAGCAATAAACGCTAAAAGCCTTTATATGGCTACGACATAGTCTCATCACTCGTAACGAATTCCGAGAGCCGCGTAGCACTCTCTACGTAGCACGTAGCACCTCGTAGCACCACTACGCCGTAGCCGAATGCACGTAGGCGTTTCGCCGTCTGGTGTTCTTTCTACCCAACTATATTAAATTAAACAAAAGGTCACCAGTAGAAGAATCGCGAAGCTGCTGTAGAAACGGGTTGATTTATCATAATGACGCAGCAGTGGAAGGTTTCTTTGCTTTGAATTGTGAAGAAAACGTGCATTTTCTTACGCTCAAATTAACGTGCCTTTCTGTGAAACACTTTTATTGCTGTTTATACGGTACACAAATCAAAAACATTTAGGTAGAAATTAATTTCAAAATTAAGAAAGTAATCTCGATACGATATTAGGCCCTTGAGCAGTGTTTATATTGAGTAATAAAATTGTAAATATCCTAAATATTATGTTCCGTAAAATATTAAAACAGTTTTTCCTTACGCGGCAAACAGTCAAAAACTAATTATAACTGTTTTTATACGGATTTATGCTCGTTTATTACATTTTTACAATTTTCCGACGTTTCGGCACTTTTTCAGGTACCGTGGTCCCGGATGACTGAGGTGATCTCTATTGCCTCGCGTATCATTCTAGGGAAGAAACGGTCTTCTCGGGCTAGAACTTTAACTTTATCGAAATGTATAAAGTGGTTGGTACCACTAAGTGTATGCTCGCTGACTGCAGATCTACCAGAGCGCTTATGTTTCACATCCGCGATATGTTCCTTCACCCGCTCAGCTATGGTACGCTTGGTTTGACCAATGTACGAGGAACCACATTCACAGTCAAGCTTGTATACTCCTGCCTCTTGTAAGGGAATCCTGTGCTTGACACTTCGCATGAATTGGTGTATCTTTCTTGGCGGCTGGTAGATGGTTCTGATTGAGGCGCGTTTCAAAATACTCCCAAATTTGTCAGTCACTCGTCTCTTAACCTTAGAAAATACTAATCACAAACTAATTTAGAAACAGATGCATCATTTCACACATTTTATACACTGCCTACTTTTTTATTCGTATGCCTTTAGTATTCATTGTATATCTTTAGTGGCAGTAATAAGCATACTAGTAATAATATAGTAGGTTGTGATAAAACGAACTGTACGTATCGTCGTTCATGTTGCAAAATGTCCCAAGTAAAAAAAAAAGGAAGTTTCGTTTTATCACCAAATTTCTAGGAAAATGAAAATAAAAATACGAAGATATTTAGCTAGACATCATCCTTACTGTCCTTCCTTTTGTACATCCTTCTACTTCATCCTTACTGTACATCCTTAAATTCGAAGAAAGTACAAGTGAGCCGAACGAACGCTGTTCTTTGCCATAGTAACGCCAATCGTAAGTCACAGTAATAGGGGCGAGATTAGTGGAGCTTAGCACAACATTAGCTAGCCCTGCTTACATTTATTCGGAGTTTAGGGTATCACAGTTCTCGAAAATAATAAAAAACATTATGGGCTCTGCAAGAGTGTCTAGCAAGAAACTCAACGAAATTTGAGCTGTATCGCCACATGTTGACGGATCGTTCGAGCGAAATAGGTTTAATCCTCTTTCACCCATGCATTTAGGGAATAAATTTATATGAAAATTACCTCGTTTTGCATACTTTCTAGAATAACGATTGTCACTATGTATTAGATAGTTTATGTGAAGATTTGGTTAAATCAACAAAACACAATAATATTGTAATTATGACTGCATTATTTCAATAACGATTAGACGTACAATATTATGCAACGGACAATATCCATTGTCAGGATTATTTTTCATGACTACAAATTCAGAGTTAACAGTTTTTTCCATACATCGCCCTACAATGCGCAGTACTGCAGTGACCAATAGGGAACATTCCGGCAAAAGTAAAAAAAAATTAGTCGTGTAAGTGGGTTTTCAAGATTTTGGCGTTTTTGTGCCAGTTTTGGTTTCGTCCACTTCAGGCCATAAATTAAGATATTTTTTGTGGGTCATAAAATAGTTGATGAAAGATTTTTGGGGGTGGAGCCTAGCGTTGGACCGAGGAGAGCTGGGAAATCCGAGGGATGGCATCGGACGTTCAGTCGTAGCTTTCAGAAAGAGAGGTAGTTCACCTGAAAATTCTTCCGCGCGCGCAAACCTCTGAGACCTAGACCTAGAAGTCTAGACTTCTCGCATCTACTGTGTTCTTTAGGCCAAATCCTTAGTGAAGACTACGCGAGTTTAATAATAAGCTAGCCAGCAGAGAATCCGCAAAGTAGAGAAAGGAAAAGTGCAACGGTCGGTTTTCCGCAAAAACAAAGAGTTTTCCGTAGAGGGGCGTCTTTTAGATCGAACAAACGATTTTCCGAATTTCTACGTCGCATGTGGTATATACTTATTGTTATTGTGTACGTGTATATTTTAAACTTAATAATTTCAATTTTATTCTAGCATTTTAAATATAGATATCCTACTAACTAGCGAGACCAGAAGGAGCGCCTGAGTTGCCTACTATGGGTTCTGCGTTTTGACTTCAATTACCTAGGACTAGGATGGATTTCCAGCATCAGGAGTACTTTACTAACATACATCGCTTGGACGAGTCTTCACTTTGAACGAGAGATGGCGAAAATATTATTCCTCCTTATCTAGATCTACAAGTTTGAAGCGGAGCATCGGGCGACACAACATACTGATTTTATTTTCAGCTTTTGTCGTACTCTTAGGATCGTTACGATTTTTTGGTGTGAAAATCGATGTAAGTTTCGGGGTTCGATTAGGGCCACGGTTTTCGCGAGAGTACTGTTGTCCAGAAGAGTAAAAGTCGGCGGCGTGCCCTGTCTCAGCGCGTGTGCATGTTGGAGAGCTTGTTATCTCATACTCGGAAGTTTGGCAGTGCACTTGCGAGAGTTGTGCCAGGAAGGTATATTGTAGATGTACTCCTTGGTGGGCGAATAAGAGTCAGCGGTGTGCCTTGTCCCAGCGCCTGTGCACATTGGAGAGCTTGTTATCTCATATTCTGAAGCTCGGGAAATATGTCTTCAATAGTTGAATCGTTTAGTCTCTCAGGGTCATGACTGGCAGAAGAGTAAGAGTCAGCGGCGTGCCCTGTCCCATCGCGTGTGCACGTTGGAGAGCTTGTTATCTCATACTCGGAAGCTGGGAAAGGTCTTGAGGGAAGTTTCAACAGGGATAGATTAGAGGGAATATAGGTAAATGTATTTTAATTTAGAATAGGGTAAGAGGAGAGAAAGAAGAAGTAATGTAAGTGTGGTGGTTTGATACACGCGGGAGAGGTTTCATGTATGTTGCAAAGATGAATTTATGCTAGAGGTAGGAGGAATCGTTGTGCCCGATGGATTCTGTTGGACCGGACTTCATATAAGTTCATGGGAGATGAGTATGTGTTGGAAGGGAGCCCATCATCATTTTATAGGTTCTTCTTTTAGGTTTTCTCCTGAAAATCTAGAATCCCTCTATTTATATTATTCACAGGAAGAAGAGTTGCTGACTGCGAGCTTCATAAAATGTCCCTTATGAAGCTCTATAAATAATATTCTAATCATGTTTTGTATAATTTTATTCTACGTATTATTATTTTGTATTGCGGGTAAAACTGGCTAGGCGCGTGTGTCAAAATTCTTCCTAGAAAAACAACGGGCATGCATCGGCATGCATAATGAAGTGTATAGAAGGATAGCAGTGCTCACTTTCTTGCTAGTCGCGGGCATTGAGGCTGATCGAGTCTCGACGCTGTCTTTCCTGGGGCGTTTACGATTACTGACCGAAGCTAAGTTGCATGTTTTTCTTATTTTAAACTGATTATGTGTACGGTTAATTTACGGATTTTATTTAAACCTCGTCTTTATTTGATTTTCTCTTGTTTTCATTTCACAACACAACGTATGGGGCCTTTACTACTTTCCTAGACGATCACGACTATTTTATTGGGCCAATTAGTTTTATAAAAATTTACAACCCTTCTGGTTATATTTAATATACTATTTTTATTTTTAATGCACTAACCAGTGCTAAGGACAAATTTAAAAACCTATTTAGAGGCTAAAAATTTCACCCATGCCGGGATTCGAACCCGCAACCTCTGGCTATCCGTGCCATTTTATTACGTGACGAGGTGGCGTCTCACTCAATTTTATTTAAGAGGCCACACCCTGTTGTTACACTACCATCCTTCACAAAAAAAGATAGAGTATAACAAAATTATTTAGTTCATTCGACCAAAGGTAAGGTAAAATTTCCTAACAAAAAATTGTAAATCCTCCTTTGAGCATCCTCAAAGGTCGCCACATCTGAAAATTACTCGTAAAAGCAGCGCACTTAAATTCACCTTTCATGAAAATGTAAAAATAAAAGCTTCCCCTGCGCTCTTTTTAGAGGTTATTTAAATTTCATTGCATATGCAGGAGTCGGGCCGCATTATCATAACAGTTGGCCGCCGGGAGCCGATGAGCCCCGAGCGGAGCCGAGTAAAGCCGAATGGCTGTAAGTAAATCTGGATGAATTCATAACAACCAAAAATGTACATAATAGTTGCAAAAACATGGTTTTATGAGTAACTGATCTAGATTTTGAAATAGACACCTCGATCAACTTGTAACGTTCATTGTAAGTAGCAGTTTCTCTGTTACTCAACTTTTCATTTAAAAGATAGAAAAAGTTTGGAAGTAGAAACTTTTAAGCTCAACTAAAGTGACGCAGTGCAAATATAAAATTATAAGTTGTTTTTAAAATAAATCTAAATGTAACTAAAGGTCTTTAGTGTAATTAACATCACTATAAATATATCTGCCACACTATAATACTAAATAATCGAAGTATAAGGATAGCAGAGTATTTAAGAGGCCAAATGCCCACCGTCAGTCGGTAAGGTACCGAGAAAGCTGGCAGTATTACTCCGCTGAGTAGCGAGACTCGGTCGATGCTCGAAATAGATGTAATTAGTAACAGATTGATTTTTTTTAAATATAATTTAATAACTGATTCAGCAAGTCCCAGGCTTGCCTAGTGCGAGGGTCAACTTATAAGTAAAAATGTACCTTTTTATGAGAATGGAAAAAACTTTTAACCTGTTAGTAGCTATACTATTTTTATTTTTAATGCACTAACCCGTGCTAAGTGCTAAGTGATGCAATCTACTTCAGCCAGATGTCGCTGCCTGTACGTAATACAGAGAATAGTGTAAAGAGGTTCGAAATTTCACTGATGCCGGTGAGTCGCCCATTAGCTCAGTTGGATAGAGCGCTGGCACGGATAGCCAGAGGTCGCGGGTTCGAATCCCGGCATGGGTGGAATTTTTAGCCTCTAAATAGGTTTTTAAAACTGTTAGTAGCTGCTCCCCGCGGTGTTACCGGATTTTTCCATGGGAATAAAATATTTTCCCGCAGTCTATGTGTTAATAGAGGATGTCAGCTAACTCTATACCAAATTTTATTAAATTCCTCCAGATGTTAAGACGTGAAAAAATAACAAATATACACACTCAAAATTTTCGCCTTTGTATACTGACAAGTATATTAGTGTGATGTGATGATACTATTTACTACTAGCTGACCCAGCGAACTTCGTACCGCCTAACAGTCGATTCATTAATTATTTTTTTATTTTTCTCTCCGTAAGAACCATCCTCGTCCTTCAAAGAATATTCTAAAAAAAGAATTAGCGAAATCGCTTCAGCTGCTCTCGAGATTTCCGCTTACCAACACATTCAGCGATTAATTTTTATACTAAACATATTTAGTGTAATGCGATGTGATAACAAGTGAGATTTTTATTGACGGCCTCTGTGGCGCAGCGATAGCCTCTGCCTACCATGCAAGAGGTCCCGAGTTCGATCCCCGGCTGGGGGCAAAAAACCCCAGGTCTTGGATGTTTACATGTTTGTGATGTCGTTGTTTCTGGTTGCCATGACAATGGGTATCCAAGTGTGGGGGCCAGAGGCCATTTATGTACCTTTATGTTAAAAATGTTATGTTATGAATATGTACGGAATAGATAACAGTTAATACGAACACGGAATAGACAAAAATAAATACGAGGCAAGTAGTATAGTATTGGGAACTCTAGGACACTTTTCCGTCGTGAGAGGCTCACTGCGTTCGCCGTCACTCCTTCAAAGTGTCCTAGAGTTCCCAATACTATTGTGGGAAATATGCAATCTAGACATTTCATTACTTGATTAACTTACTAAAACGGAAACTCTTTTTTACTTCAGTTCATTCATAGGAATTATTTATATAAGCGTCAAATACAACAATCACTTCATTGCACGCCTGCAGTTCTAGGTGTTAGTATCGTTTTTATTTTATTTACTCAAGAATGAAATTTATACAACAAGCGCAAACATTACGTTTGGAAAACATTTGTAGCGAATCTAACAACAAAATAAAACTACATGGAAATCTTTTACCAAATACAATTCGATGCATAATTTGTGGTCCTTCGAACTGCGGTAAAACAAACGTAATGATAGGTCTTCTATGCACAAAAATGGATTGCGCTACCGAAACGTTTACCTTTATTCTAAAACGCTCTTCCAGCCAAAATACGTTTTTTTAGATAAAGTGTTAAGCATGGTTCCTGAGATAAATTTCAGTAAATTTCGTGACAACGAAGAAGTGATAAGTCATCAAAATGCCAAACCTTACTCCGTAATGATATTTGATGACGTTGCTTGTGAAAAACAAAATAACATACGTGATTATTTTGCGATGGGTAGACATAAAAAGATTGATTCTTTCTATTTGAATCAAACATACAGTAAGATACCAAAGCAATTGATCAGGGATAATGCTAATTTGATTATAATTTTTAAACAGGATGACATCAATCTACGACATATTTATAACGAACATGTTAACGCAGATATGAGCTGGACACAGTTTCGAGAGATGTGCAAAAAAATATGGAGTGTGCCTTATAATTATTTGGTAATTAATAAAGATTGTGAAAAAGGTAAAGGATGTTACAGAATGAACTTTGACAAATTCGTTGTCTTTGACTAAGCATATTTGTGCTATTTATAATGAGTTACGGATCGAAGTGTCGTTACTAATCGGTTTGCGTTGCGAGAGAAAGTACATATTTTATCTCGCTATGGAAAAGATACTAAAAACACAGATTGTAGAATCTGCTGAAGCTGTAAAAAGAAAGTTTAAACAATTGAAAGATATTGACCACGATAATGATCTAGTATTGGAAAAGGTTTTCAAACCATTAACAGGTCCACTAAAAAGCATCGCCGCAAAAAATGAAAAGATTAATAAAGAGTATTGGGATGATAGACACTGGGACACTAAAACAAACATTGATACTAACAAAGACCTTAATGAAATCGATGATGGTGCATCTACCAGCTACAACTTTATGCAAAATAGTGATCGTGACTCCCAAAAACCTGAACAGAAAGCATTTAGTGAAACTGATGAAGGCGATTTAAACATGGGTGATTCAAGTGACACATCGTTTAAAACTCTTGAATCTGTTCAGAGTCCTCGCCAAGATTCTTCTTCTTGGTCATTGTCATCGGAAATATTTAGTAATGTACCTTATGGAGTAAGGCTGGAGCGAGGAAAAACTATGTTGGGATCACTGCGAGTGTCAGTTACAGAAAATAAGATTTCAGTTGGCGGGAAAAGTTATTTAAATACACCTGGATTAGCTGAATTATTGTTGAAACCAAAACCAAATTTAAGTTTAGTTAAGCCTGATGATTTAAAAAACTATAAACAATTACTGTTAGAAACAAATGCTCACCGTCGTGATTTCAGTCCTAAACAGCCAATAAAAAGTAATAGAGGTATGAAGTATTTGCAAATAATAAAACCTCTCTTTAAACTAACCAAAAATACTTCTAGCAGTATTGAAAGTCTGCCGCAAGGAGAAGGGTTACCAGTTTTGAAAAAAATGAATAAAAATGTGGATTATGTGTACTGGGATGATCCAAATGAATTGGTGGAACGTTTAAAATTACTTATTGCGTCTCGCGAAGCTGGTAATACAGGGCTTAATAACGAAATTATTTCTATCATTGAAGAACTGCGTGAATGTGGTCTAATAAAGTAATATAATTACAAACTCAAATGTATTTTCCATCAGTTCTTGTTCAACCTTCTTAAAAAAATGATGAATATTGATAAATTTGGCCACCATGTGCATAAAAGACTTCGTCCATCAGAAATATTTTATAGCACCAATAATAAAAATCTTACTCAAAACCTTAACGGAGAATATGACTTGAAATCAAAAAAACTGGTAGGATTGAGACTTCCTGTACTACCAGATGAGGCTGTCAACAAAGAGTATGTTGATCAAAACTTAAAGTTATTTTGCAAAGAGCATGATATTCTTGTCGAGCTAAAAAGTATAAAGAGTCAGATACAACTGATTCAGAAACAGTTAGATGAAAAGTGTACAAGGGTAGAAGTTAGTTCTATTATCAAAGATCAGTTGGTAGCAATCAGAGACATTGCCAGTAGAAATTATGAGTAAAGAAAAAGTGGTGAACGAGATTCATAGAGCTGCTAGAAGAAATTTTAATCGACGGCAAGTTATTCTTAAAGGAATCGATGATTTATGGCAAGCGGATTTAATTGATATCCAACATATTCGAAAACACAATAGAGGATTTAATTTTATTTTAGTCATTATAGATTGTTTTTCAAAATATGTTTGGACTGTTCCATTAAAAACTAAATCAATGAATGAAGTGTGTAATGCATTTGAAAAAATTTTAAAAAGTAATCGTGTTCCAACTAACGTACAGACCGATTTAGGAACAGAATTTTATAACAAATCTTTTCAAAGGCTTATGCAATCATACCACATTAACCATTATTCAACTTTTTCTACAAAGAAAGCATCTATTGTTGAAAGAGTTATAAGGACATTGAAGAATAAGCTATATAAATATTTTAGTTTAGTTGGCAATTACAAATGGATTGGAAAACCATTAGTTGATATTGTGATTTCATATAATAGTACGAAACACCGTACAACAAAGTATCGACCAGTGGAGGTAAACAAAGTCAATGAACCCAAAGTTTTAGAAAATATTGTATCTCACGCAGAGTCATCCTCAGTGAAACCAAAGTGTAAAGTAGGGGATTGCGTTCGTATTAGCAAGTACAAAGGGTGTTTTTACAAAGGGTATACTCCCAATTGGTCGACCGAGTTATTTACCATTAGCAAAGTTAACAAAACTACTCCCATTACATATCGTATTAAAGACCAGCATAATCAATTAATAAAAGGTAGTTTCTACGAGCAGGAATTAAATAAAACACGTAATCCCGGTGTTTATTTAATTGAAAAGGTATTGAAAAAGAGAGGAAATATGTTATTTGTCAAATGGCTTGGATTAAAAGACGCTGAAAACAGTTGGATCGGTAAAAATGATGTCGTGAAATAATGTTATTATATTACACTCATGAATGCAAAATTTTATTCATTCGTTCGTAAGTGATGACTGGAAGAGGACTTATTAATAAATTAATAAATAATTTACCACTCGAGTTACATTTACCAGGATATAATTATTGCGGCCCTGGCACAAAACTAGAAAAACGCTTACTAAGAGGTGATCGAGGTATTAATCAGTTAGACGATGCTTGTATGCGTCACGACATTGCCTATACTAAATACACCGATACGCGCAATCGACACCAAGCTGATAAAGAATTGATGGAAATGGCAAAACTTAGATCAAAAGCAAAAGACGTGAGTAGAGGGGAAAGACTTGCTTCGTGGTTAGTAAACAAAATCATGAAAGTTAAGGTTAAGACAGGTGCTGGTTTTAAATCAGGTATTAGAAAAATAAGTACACAATTAAAGAAAGCTAAACTAAAAAACAAACAATCTGCAATTAAATATGCACATTTAGCTGCAAAAAAATTGTTTCCTAAAAATATGAAAGTTCAGCTACCTCGAATAATACCAATCCCAAAAATTGGGGGGATACTACCACTTCTTCCTATATTTGCTTGCCTTTCGGCAGTAGGTGCATTAGCTGGAGGTGCAGCTGGAATAGCAAAAGCAGTGAACGACTCCAAATCTGCTCAAGAAAATCTAAAAGAATCAATACGTCATAATAAGATGATGGAGACAATTGCTATTGGAAAAGGGCTGTACATCAAACCGTACAAAAAAGGTGGTGGGCTCTGTTTACATACAAAAAACTGCTAAATAGGCTACCCCGACGCGCACTCACAAATGAAGATATAATGAAATATGTTAATAACAGTAATATACCATATTTCAGAGGTGTATACATGAGGGATAATTTGCCTCAAAAACCTAAACAAATTGAGTGTGCGATTATTAATTTAGATAGTTCTGACAACCCTGGAACGCATTGGGTAGCCTTCGTAAAAATTTATAATTATTGTGAATATTTTAACAGTTTCGGAGATTTAAAACCTCCTACAGAATTGGTTAAATACCTAAGTGGCGCAGATTTGTATTACAATTATACTAAATATCAAGCATACAACACGTTTAACTGTGGACATTTATGTCTTAAATTTTTGAAAGGTTTCTGGAAACGAGTCAGTTAACTATGTCTTTCACAATGTCTATAACGGGCACAGACTCTGCTCTTGTAACAAATTATTCACCGGCTTTGGAAACTGATGGTGATTATGAGTGTGGCCTGTTGTACTTCACTACTTTTAATTCAATTCCTAATGTTGATCACAGAAATAATAAATTCTATTACGGTAAAGATGGGGTTGTGATAATACCAGAGGGTTCATATGAACTTGAAGATATTATTGACTTCCTAACGAAACATGTTCATGATTGTGTTTTGGAATTAACTTGCAATAATAATACTTTAAGCACCAGTATTTTTAGTAGCAAAGACATTCATTTTGATAAGGAGAACTCAATAGGAGTTACATTAGGATTTGGAAAAGTATTATTAAAAGCTAATATATTACACACATCTTCCTATCCGATCAACATTTTACCATCAGCCATAGTCCGAATCGAATGTGATATTGTAAGTGGATCATTTGTTAATGGAAAACCTAGCCATATAATTTATGAGTTTTCTCCGAATGTGCCGCCGGGTTATCGAATAATTGAAATTCCTAAAAACGTTATCTATTTCCCAGTTATCCAAAACAGTGTGAGTGCAATTAATATTAGAATTTTGGATTTAAATAATAACCCACTAAATTTAAGAAGGGAAGAAGTACAGCTTTGCTTACATCTGAAGAAAAAATGATTGATTTCAATAAAAACCTGTGTACTACTAGCAGAAAGCGCAGTTTGCTTTCAAATATTACGAAGGTACCACCAAAAAGAAATAAGTTAACCAAAGCCAATAAACAATTTCTCAAATTAATAAATTTGTCGAAGTAACTAAAATGCTTAATGTAGCAGAACCTTTTGTACAAGACAACAGCATTGAAAGTATTCAGATTCATTCCTACAAGCCTTATGTAAGCAGCTACAATAGGAACGATGAGATACGGATTCCAATTAACCAGCAAGACCTTTACATTCTACCGTCGGAGAGTACTTTATACGTAGAAGGAAGGATCAGCGTAATCAACAGTGAAACTAAAGCCAAAGTGACCGAGTTTCAATTAATAAATAACCCAATACTATTTTTATTTCAAGATATTCGGTACGAATTAAATGGGGTTGAAATCGATAAGATTAAGAATGCAGGCATAACAACCACAATGAAATGTTTATTATCAATGAATGAAAGCGAATCAAAAATGTCTTATGCATGGGGTTGGAGCATTGACGGTATTAAAAACACAATGGGAGGAAGTTTTTCAGGCTGTCTCCCACTCAATAGAATCCTTGGGTTTGCGGAGGATTACAAAAAAATTATAATAAATTGCAAGCACGAACTTATACTTTTGCGAAGCAATACCAACATGAATGCAATTAAATTAAATAATAATGAGGTTGTAGAAGATATCGTAATCGATAAAATTATGTGGCGGGTGCCCCACGTTAAGGTGTCTGACCGAGAGAGAATCAACTTGCTTAGGTATTTAGAAAGAGACAGAGCTATTAACGTAGCGTTTAGAAACTGGGATCTTTATGAATATCCACTTTTACCTCAAACAACGAAGCATACATGGGCAATCAAAACTTCATCACAGATAGAAAAGCCAAGGTACGTTATCATTGGATTACAGAAAGACCGCAAAAATAATGGATTTCAGGATATGTCCCGATTCGATCATTGTAACTTGCGTGACATAAAAGTGTTTTTAAACTCAACCTACTTCCCGTATGAAAACCTAAACGTTAAATTTAGCAATGACAATTATGCTTTATTATACGAGTTGTATGCTAAATTTCAACAGTCTTACTACAGCCGTCTTCCGGAACCCCTGTTAAATTACATCGACTTCAAAGAAAAAACTCCATTATTTGTAATTGATTGCTGTCGTCAGAACGATACGCTGAAGACTGGACCTGTCGACGTTCGTGTTGAAATTGAGAGCGAGATAGCAATACCAGACAAAACAACTGCGTACTGTTTAATATTGAACGATTGTGTTATAGAATATAAACCTCTTACCAGTGTAGTGAAGAAAATATCATGAATCCGGAATACATTTTTGTAGATTTACAAGGCTTTAAAGACTACAAAAATAATTTTATTGTCAAAGAATTTGCTACGGCAGCAAGTGAAAGTACAGAAGTTTTTTTAATAAAACCTCCATTTCCTTTCAAACATTTGACTGACGAAGAAAAGAAACAAGTTGTTTGGCTCGGGAAAAATCGAGGAATCTACTGGAGTGAAGGATTAATAAGCTATAAAGAATTTAAGAGTATGATTAAGTCATCCCTATCTGGTAAAACTTTAGTTGCAAAGGGGGTTGAAAAATGTAAATGGGTTCAGGATCTATGTCCGA
This sequence comes from Yponomeuta sedellus, assembly GCA_934045075.1. Taxonomy (NCBI): domain Eukaryota; kingdom Metazoa; phylum Arthropoda; class Insecta; order Lepidoptera; family Yponomeutidae; genus Yponomeuta; species Yponomeuta sedellus. The sequence continues at coordinate 19,089,928 of OW203742.1, forward strand.
ATAGCATTGTAAAGGATGTTGGCGAAATGGATATACCTAATCTTAAGACCTTAATTTCTTATTATTGTACGAATAAATGTAGTAAATATAACTGTCTGATTCATAACGATTACTGTGCATTAAAAAATGTTATATGTATAAGAAGATGGTGTGTTGACAATACAGTGTCAATATAATTTTTAATTAACTTCTTACCATTGAATTTGTATTTAATTATTATTTTATGAAAAATAAATGTGTTACTACGTAATTTTATATTTTCTTGTTTTATTGACTGAGAAAAAGAAAACAAAAGTCAGTTTAGTTTAAGATATTATATTTAAATGATTCGCATTTTAACATCGGTAACACTTATTCTACTTATAACTAAGATTAATAATATTTGACACAGTTAAATTTATTTATAGTATTACATAATTATTGCATAATGCTAGTTACCTAGCGAAATACAAAGAAAAAATAATTCTTCACATTTTAGTAATCATTACTATTATTAGTTAACTTCCTACTCATTCTGTCAAGTAAATTTTCGGTCATGTCCATTATCTCGTCGGTATGTTCCATCACCATATACTGCGCATTCGACGTTTCCACTTCACTGTCACTGGATAAGTCAATCACTTTGATTTTTATCATTCGCAAACCTTTACGCCGCGATTTCTTCACAATGTAGGAAGTTGTATTTTGCGTCTTTTTCTTGGAAGGCCGCACTCGCTTGTTCGGATTTCGCGGGGGAGGTTCTGGAGCCCCAACTTCTTCCACATCCTCGCTCTCGAATCCGGTCAGTAAATGCTGGCCGTAGAAGAAAGGGTCCGTTATCGTCGGGCTGTAGGTCATCTTGGTGATCTGAAAATAAATAATAGATTTTAGTATCGACAAAATTAAAAAGAAGTTAGATATTTATTCAAAGTAGACAGGTTTCAACTTACCAAAATAAAAATATTTTATCAGCACAGTAACTCGTCTCGATGCTATCGATGTTAACTTGCGAATGAATTACGGACTCAGTCAAGCTGCGTCATCAATAGTCATCATTATTCGAAAGAGTTGTCCGACCAATATAACCAGAGCTACCTCTCCCCGCTGTATGCAATGTTATACGACGATGCATAACATCGTCGCGGGTGGCCCCCCTCCCCGCGCGCTTCATGCGCGCGAGCTCGCAAAGTTAGTTTAAACAAAGGACGTCTTGATGACACAATTGCGACAGGTTCGGTCTTGCTTGAGGTGGAAGTGAAATGAAGAATTTGATGACACAGCCAGAGCAGGTCAGGTCTTGATCAAACCTATCAAGGATATGGAATAAGTATGAACACAGGTATTTGTTTCAGATAAAAACGTTTATTTTAGTGTAGGTAGGTATTTAAATGTCTATCTACAATATTATCTTAAAATGTACACAAATTTAAAATTCAGAAAAACTAGATTTAATGTTTTTTTTCTTAATGTGCTTATACTAAAATTACTTACATAGGTATAACTTAATACAAGAGTCATCTTTAAACCATTTCAATAAGTGTTATATTTAAAATAATGAGTTATGCCCCCAGGCTACAGTGGACACTTTGTCCGGCATTATACATCTTTTATCGTCTGTATTAGACAAAGCAATTTTATTTACAGACTGGGTAAATATTTCGTGTTTTATAGACTTGAAAAGATTTTGCTTTCGTCTGACTAGTTTATTGTTCAGCAACACTTCACGATAATCGCTTGCAGCTAAATCTCGGACTACGCACTTTTTCACCCCTTTGGCTTTCTTTATTACCAGCTCAGTGGTTTTTATGCAATATAATTTTGAGCGCAAACCAATGAATTCGGTCAAAATTTTCCCCCCCAATTCATCTTTAAATAAACCAGGCACTTTTTTGTTTACCAATGGTAGGCCGAACTGGTTTCGAGGTTTGTAATTGCTTGTATCAAAAAAATCCATCAAGGATTCTTTCATATCTCTATAAAAATCTTCGGTTTGAATTTCATAAACAAAGCTGTCAGTGTCGGTGTAACAAAGCTGTACTTGATTTCCATACTTAGGCTTAATTACCGAATAGTGAAAGTCATACATGTGACTCTTAGACAGCTCCAGCACTGCAAAACCCACATAAATTGGTTTGTTCAAAATTACTCTTTCCGGTTTCATTTGAATAGCGACTAAGTTTTCGGAAAATACGCTTGCGCTATGGAAGTTTAACCGAGCAATCAATTTGTCAGCGGTATCATGTTTTTTTGTTTTGTTTATTTTATCATGCCATTGTGTAACAAGTTTAACATTAACGCGTTTTTCACTATCCTCTAGCGTTTTTCCGAAAATAGAGTTATTATTTAACTTGAACAGGTCTTGCTGGAACTGAGTGACCGCTTTTTTTCTTAGTTCCGTGTTTAAATCGATGTATTCTTTCAAAAAAGCTCTCTGGCGAAATGTTATAACTCTATGAACTTTAGCGAGGATCAATCCGTTTGCCAGACATGTTTTGAGGTGAACGTAATGTATCACGTAGTAAAATTTATCGTACAAGTTCGGAGTCAATTTAGGTGTCTTACCTCCAGGAGGAATGAATTTCTCAGCACAAAATGGGTAATCGCTATGCGCATCGTGTAACTCATCAGGGTACAATAAGTCTACTTCTAATATGTAACCTTGTGGAGCATCATTGGGAATGTCTTCAACATTCAAGTTTTCGATTTCAGATTCACTTAAAAATCTAAAATCCGAAATTGGCAAGGACTGGCACATGCTGTATCCGTATAAATTGTTACAGTCAATGTATACCAAAAATGAGTCTCGTTTAGTTGGATCGTACGTCTCCATATATGAATTGTTTGCTTGCGAGTGTCTTTTGGAACACATGCAAATGCCACCTCTGATACCCTTTTGAATCATGCGAATAATTTCCAAGTTATCTATAAGTTCTAATTGGATCCCCGTTTTTAGAAGCATTGCATCAAATGACAAACTTGGAGAAGTTAGGTAGAAGGCTGGATCTAAGTTGTAATGCGTCTTACATGTCTTCCTGAAGTTTTCGAAGACGTCTGTTAATAACAGCACATCAGTCTTCACATAAAGGTCTGTATATTTGCCCATGTTTTCAATTTCGAAAGTTTGCCACACATTTTGAGCGTGTGCATACTCTTCGTCCGATATGTGTTCGTCAGCCATAGAATTGTAGAACAACGACTTATCAGGTAGTTGTTTATCTGTAAACATTTTCCAACAAGTCATATAATCGTAGGGGTACACCCCTTTGCGTGTAAGTAACTCAAACTGATTTTCATCTGGGAAATAACGCGAAAGATAAGTAAAGTCATTTTTGTGCAAGCCTTTTGCCAACTTTTGTAAACTCGTGCCCAAAAATTTATACGAGTCAACGAATCGTATTTGAGCAAATTCGTCTTCAGAAATTTGAAAAAACTTCGTGAACGAAATGTAGTTCTCTTTGTTTTTTGGAATAATTTTTATCGGTCCGCAAATGTCACTCAGTTCTTTAATGAACAAATGACAGTCATATCCTGCGAGGTTATGAAAAAATATCGGAACTAGTTTGGGAACTCGAAATTTCAAGTTACAATATGCATGTGCCGCACCGCGATAACGACCTGTCAGATGACAGTGATCTCTAACTTTGTCTGTAAATATTAGACGATCACAGATGTGACAACAATCTGCTTCCGCATAATCTTTTACATTTTCGCTTGTAAATGTCATAGGGATGTTTTTATTAACAATACTGTATATTCTTTTCACTTCTCGAACGAGTAGTTTAACAAATTTTTGAGCACAGTCAGAGCCACGGTACTGAACAAATCGATTTAAATTAGTATCAATGAGCAAACAACATGGTATGCGAATGCAATTGGTACGTGTTTCTTTGCGTTATATGTGTAACTCAAATCAGGATTTTGCTGACATCCTTGATAAGGAACGAGAAGCGTTTCAAAGTCTGCATAAATAGCAAAAGGCATATCTTGCTTATGAGCAAAGTGTTTGAATTCAAGAAAAGTTCCTTTCCCAGGAAGCACTGTAGCAACACCACTACATAAATGGTTTTGTAGGGTTTGCTCGGATGATAGAAATTGGAGACAGTCTTCACAGAAATACAATTTACCATGATGTTTAGTCATCTGACTGCGAACAAGCCGAGGTAGATTTTTAATTAAAACGTAATGAGTGCGGTTTCCTTTCTCTAATAACAGCAAATTAACGCGTGTCGTCCTATACTTGTGTTCCGATCTGTAAATGGGTCCAACAATACCCTTGGTATTTTTCAACGCATATATGTTAACGCTTATGTTTGGATTGTTGGTCTCGAACGATTTAACGTCCGCTAGAGTAACTGGAAGGCTCAAATCAGCAGTATTCAGCACTTTGGTAAAATGGGGGTACGAAGACGTACGATCGGCCCTACCTTTAGGAGTATGAAGTGCAGCGACAATACTCCACAAGAAACAAGCGTCATCTTTATTTTGCATGTTGAGACACGCTTTCTTGTTTTTAATAACCGGTGGCAAGTCGATACGAGCAGCTCCATAAATAGGTTCGTACTTGTTGATGTTTATTTCCAAGAAAAGATTATTGAGAAATGTCCACCCACTGTCACGCTCTTCAAACTCTTCTATTTTCTTTTTTAAACAGGCTACCGTTTTACCTATTAGCTTTGCAAAGTCAAAGTTACGATGTAATGCAACATTCTTTGTCGAGAAGGATTTTACCTCTTGACCTTCGTTTTTAAAGAGAACGAAGTTACTGAAAAACTCGAAGTTTACCTTTACGTTTACATGTTTTGCAAGCGAATCCCGTAAAAGTTTCTCAATTTTGGGGGAGATTTCCGTGATAAACGTCTCTGGCAAACAGTTCTCTAAATCAGTCGCAAGAATCTTATAAGTAGCTATACGACCTCGAAAAGCAGACGCAATCAGAACTACACCATCGCTTAGAGGTACACTGCTTTTCTCTTTGTGAGCAGTACTGCGTACATGACCCACCCAGTTTTTTTTCTCTACTTGGACTACACATGCAGTACAGTACGGCATTATCACGCAAATTTGAAACGTACACTCAAACGCAGCACTCAAACGTAAAACACCTAACAGGCGTTTTACAGCGACGATTTACTTATATTTAACTACGTCACCGTAAAGTGTGGGTTCGGAGTCTTTAAACAGCGGTTTCACGCGTCCGATGAAGCCCTAGAGCTGGTCCCACGCAGGTGTCCCACTGTCGAGCTGCGCTTTCAGCAGGAACTGCGCCTTCTTCCAGTGGTCCTGCTGCTTGGCGTCCCGCGTGAGATACACCTTTACTTCCACAAAGTACTCCCCCTCCAGAGGTGCAGTCCGTCGCAGAGAGCCGTCAGCGACCTTTGTGGCGAGCGAGGATGTGACGGAGTGATGAGATGCAGTTGCCAACACGTCGTCGTCGTCGTCCGAGAGCACCCCGAATAGGTCGAACTCGCTGGTCTTACGCTCCTTCACAAGACGGACACCACCCGCCTTTAATTAAAACCTAATCTAACCTATGACCCATAATAATACAATAGTAAAACACCTAACAGGCATTTTACAGCGACGATTTACTTATATTTAACTGCGTCACCATAAAATGTGGGTTCGGAGTCTTTAAACAGCGGTTTCACGCGTCGGATGAAGCCCTGGAGCTGGTCCCACGCAGGTGTCCCACGGTCGAGCTGCGCTTTCAGCAGGAACTGGGCCTTCTTCCAGTGGTCCTGCTGCTTAGCGTCCCGCGTGAGATACACCTTTACTTCCACAAAGTACTCCCCCTCTAGAGGTGCAGTCCGTCGCAGAGAGCCGTCAGCGACCTTTGTGGTGAGCGAGGATGTGACGGAGTGATGAGATGCAGTTGCCAACACGTCATCGTCGTCATCCGAGAGCACCCCGAATAGGTCGAACTCGCTGGTCTTACGCCCCTTCACCACCTTCTTTTTAGACCTGCATGCAAGAAAAAAACAAAAAATGACTTCAATGCTACATGAACTGTAGTTAGATGTAACATATTATAGCCCTTAGTTTTAATGTCAACATTAAATAAGACAGTGTGTTGGTTATCGTGTCACGCTCTCGCTGAATAATATACCACTACTTACAATACTAAATACCATACCTTAAACCATACCTTTATAATTGGTACAATTGGAGAAAATATGAACTCATTCAATAGTAACGCAATTATTCAATATTGACAATGAAAGTAGGGCTAGAAGAAGCAGTCTGACTAATAGGTCGACTGGATGAATAATTGAATCATTATTCAGTTGCTGCCATGTCTACCTTGATCCCGATTCACACTTAAATAAGTACAGTAGTGAGTTAACTTGCATCGTCGGCGAGTTAAGTCGCGTTTGCAGTTTGAACGGCGTTTGAACGACAAAAGCAACTTAACTCGACGACGATGCAAGTTAACTCACCACTGTACTTATTGAAGTGTAAATCGGGGTTTAGATTGGTAGGAAAACACGTTTAAAAAAAATAAACTACCATAAAAACAACACGGAAGTGAGCACGCTTGCCAAGAAAGCCACGCAGTCTCTCTCAGAGAGAAGGCTTTTGCCCTGCAGTGAAACCTATATAAAAATGACCCATAAAAAAAAAACGACTCACGTACTTTGAATTTTCCGCTGCAGCGGTTGTTCGGCGCTTAGGCACAGGTGCAGGTGCAGTACGTTGCTTCTTTTCACGCGGCTGCTCAGTGTATATCGATTCAACCTCTGAGTCCGACCTGAGGAAAAACCGCAATAAGAAAACAAAGTCAGCTTGAATACGCATAGTCGGTGAAGTGTAATGAAATGGGAGAGGAAACTTTAATTACTGGATTAACTCTGAGAAATGACAAGTACATAATTAACAGTGTATAATAGCTACAATACAAGGGGCAAAATTGTAAGATTGACACGAGATACACCAAGTCACCACCGGACCACCCCACAGTGGAACATCACGTCGGACGAGGACTTGGTGTTCCAAGTCATTAGAAGCCAAGATAATGAAGTCCTCATTGTCACCAGCCGGCGGGCCAAAGGCCAGGTCCGTAGCGAGGTCCCAATTTGGAAACAAAATATAAAAAAAAGAAGGTTACTTACTCACATTTTTGTATGTAGATCTGGATTACTTCTGGAGTGTTGATCTCTTGATGTTACTGAAGCTGAATATAATTGATCAAACAAATGCACCACGTTTTATAGGCGAGAAAATGCTTTCGTTTCAATATTTTACCTACACATATTCAACTTTACACATGGAAACAAGTCGGAACATGATATCAGTCAGGGCTGTCAAACTCACATGGTAAAAAATATTATTTAATAAAACCAAGCGCACAAATGTGTTCAATAGACTTTTACAGTTGCCTTAAAAAATACAATGCTTACTCAAGCATCATAAATATTTGTAGGTGATAGTTACAATTTTAAATATTATCCTTACGTTGCTGTTCTTTAAATTGGGAAATCGGAACAAAGTATGAATCGTAATCTATACTTAACATAAAGCAATCTCAGTACTAAGTTGCTGTTAAGCTAAGTTTTAGAAAAAACAACGTTTCACTAAATCATGTCTAACCCTGTTTAAAAGAAGAAGCATTTGAAGCATTGATATGACTGAGTGAAAAGAGACTTTGTACACAACGGGAATTGGAAAATAAATATGTACACAAATGTGACAGCCCTAGACAACTTTCACAGATTCTACCCACACACAAGAACTACGCAAAAATTCTGATTCAGCAGGCCCTTATCAGAATCTGAAGACCACCAGAGAACACTTATAAACAGACCGGTGGACATCTGCCTAACATATATGTGGAAGTTAAGCACACATATTAGTCTTTTAGTAGTATGACTATAGTATTTTAGTAGTATAACTAAACGACTAACGCCTGTTTTATAGAACTATAATAATCATGGTTTACTATGAAAATTCGATTCGAAAATACATTGCATAGCGATTATCTCACAGATTAACCAGTATGAAGATTCGACTACGCAATGTACCTACATCGAATTGTAGGTACATAAACTATAAATTCTAGTATTATGTATGAAACGCGGCCCTGTAAGATAGCCATGAAGTACTAAAAACATGAAATCGGAATCAGGTTATGACAAGTTCGTTCTTGACCCTTTGTCACGTCTGGTTGTGGAAATCGATTTTAATATTTTCATTCCAACCCATTTCTATCCTATAATTACATATTTGAGTAAACGTATAATATTAGCCTGTAGTAGAATAGATAGACAATATACGTAGTCATACTAATAAATAGCTTATTAAAACTGGTAGGTATCTTTAATAATAAATAACGTGATGATAGAAAATAAACTTTGCTTATACTGAAAGTTATTATGTAACTGTGACAGCCCTAGGTATACTTTAATTCTGGACCACCTGGCCCTCCGGACTAGACATTTTCATCAGCAATTAATCAGCGCTTCGCACATCTACAGGTCCTAACATGATATACGAGACGATTTATACCGTATTTATCGAGAACTGCCCATATGTGCGAGTCAGCGAAAAGTCACATCACCACACCACAGTACCATAGAGCACTACAATCACTAACAAGTAATAATGAACTATTGCGTCATAAACCCTAATGCTTCAAATGTTAAGGAATAATAATAATAACTTTCACACATCACAATCACTTGATCTGGTCCCAAACTAGGATACCCTGTGCTATGGTAACCAGACAAGGATAAACATGGAAAAACACCCAGACTGAGATCATTTGTACAAATGAAAGTATGACGGCCTCCGATAGGAATCTAACCTACGACCTCTGGTTTGGTAGTCTAACTTGATACCGCTAGACCATCCAGGCAGTCAACGGTATTTGTGTTGTTCTCAGTCGCACAAGAAGATTAATGTGTTTTGATTAGTTTGCATTTTATCGCGAAACCGTGCAATGCGATAGCCGGCTAACAAACAATCCTCACCTGTGCTCGTGCTGCGCTTGCAAATTCTCATCACTACTACACATTACCAATGTTTGAATGTTGACGTATGTAAGGTCTGTGTGGTGAGTGACGTTTGCTTTGGTAGTTGTCGTAATCGTTGTATGAACTCTCTTTGTGCGGAAATGCAGACTTTCAACTTAGATTCACTCTTCATTTGAGCCCAGTATAAGCGGTCGATTCTGTGAGGAGCTCGGATTAATTTTGGTGGAAACCTTAGCGGTGATAACTAAATCAAAATTACTCCAGATATTATGTCTTAAACTAAGTTTTTGAGGAAATTTTAGTGGATACCTACGGTGACAACGAAACTATAAATTTCCATTCGTAAATTAAGTACCTTCTAAACACAATATATTGAACGCTTATAATGTATACTCGAGAGTTAATAATTTACCATAATGCTTTGTGTAAAGTGCCAACCGAGTATGTTATTAGTGTTGCGAGAAAACCCAGTATCCAGTTTCAGTAAGTTGTTTTTTAGTCTAAAATTCCTTAAAGTTTAATCAGGTCTTAGATAAAAAGTAATGAAATGGTTAGATTGCATATTTCCCACAATAGTATTGGGAACTCTAGGACACTTTGAAGGAGTGACGGCGAACGCAGTGAGCCCCTCACGACGGAAAAGTGTCCTAGAGTTCCCAATACTATACTACTGAGGCAAACCCACAAACGTAACAAAGAAAATCAGTTCTACATAATTGTAAGCCACCGATGTAGTAAACCGAGCTGTGTGGTGTCGGCTTAGAGAATACCACCAACCCAAACTCTCCCGCGGGTGTCGTAAAAGGCGACTAAGGGACACAAACCGGGGGGGTGGGCAGCAGCGCCCCCTGCAGTACAATTCCACCAAACTGCGATCCCCAACAAGCATGCCCAGCGTGGGGATTATGGGCATTACATCCCATGATGGCACAACCTTGCGCTATGGGGAGGGCTATGTCCAGCAGTGGACTAATATAGCCTGAAGAAGAAGACGTAGTAAACGCTCGGTGTATAATGAAAATATAAAAGCACCATAGTACAGTACGAGCATTTACTTTGTGTAGTGCTTGGGAAAGTTTTACTTCCTAGATTTATTCTCAGTACTTGAGTAATTTTCAACGAAGTAGCTCAAAGCTCAAGCTCGCCTTTGTACATGTATTTTCTTTAATTAAAAGATAAAAAAAAAAGATAAAAAGTATTTATTGCCATAAAAAGGTACAGTTTTACTTATAATCTGACCCCCACACTAGGCAAGGCCTTTCACGTGGGGGATGAGAAGTGTTTACCCGATTACCTAAAAATACGGCGGTACACTATAACTTTATTGAAAATATTATTTTCTGTAAGTACAAAATAAGCATAAACTAAAATGTAAAAAAAAATACGAAAACACATCCTTAAAACATGCAGATCTAAGTCATGTGATTTTAAAACTACTTAATAGCTGTAAGATAGTGTACTTAAATCGAAACTGAAATTTAGATTGTGAATGCATTGTGGTGTGTGTGTGTGTGTGTGGAACTACTCTTTAATTTATTAAGAACAGACTGTTAACATTTTTTGTTAACAATTGTATTTCTTTTTTTGTGTTTTTCGTTTACAATAAAGTATAAGTATAAGTAGCTTTGGAAAACAAATCTACTTCACTCACGATTTCAGTACTTAAAACAGATGGATTCTAGGGAAGGCATAAAATAAAAGAATAAAAAGTTTTTAAAATCCATACCAATTTCTCTTCCCGCCGCTATCGTATAAAAATACTGCGGATTTAAGTGATGGTATAAAACCGGAGGTCACCAGTACGTCAGTTTGTCTGTGAAATTAATACAGACTGAGGTACGCTGATATTGCACACCAACCGACTAATAACTGTAAAATTGTACCTCACCTTTTAGCGTGTTCTACAGTACAAAATTGAATTAATAATTTTTAGAATAGAATAGAACAGAACAGGACGGGACGGGACGGGACGGGACGGGACGGGACGGGTCGGGACGGGACGGGACGGGACGGGACGGGTCGGGACGGGACGGGACGGGACGGGACGGGACGGGACGGGACGGGACGGGACGGGACGGGACGGGACGGGACGGGACGGGACGGGACGGGACGGGACGGGACGGGACGGGACGGGACGGGACGGGACGGGACGGGACGGGACGGGACGGGACGGGACGGGACGGGACGGGACGGGACGGGACGGGACGGGACGGGACGGGACGGGACGGGACGGGACGGGACGGGACGGGACGGGACGGGACGGGACGGGACGGGACGGGACGGGACGGGACGGGACGGGACGGGACGGGACGGGACGGGACGGGACGGGACGGGACGGGACGGGACGGAACGGAACGGAACGGAACGGAACGGAACGGAACGGAACGGAACGGAACGGAACGGAACGGAACGGAACGGAACGGAACGGAACGGAACGGAACGGAACGGAACGGAACGGAACGGAACGGAACGGAACGGAACGGAACGGAACGGAACGGAACGGAACGGAACGGAACGGAACGGAACGGAACGGAACGGAACGGAACGGAACGGAACGGAACGGAACGGAACGGAACGGAACGGAACGGAACGGAACGGAACGGAACGGAACGGAACGGAACGGAACGGAACGGAACGGAACGGAACGGAACGGAACGGAACGGAACGGAACGGAACGGAACGGAACGGAACGGAACGGAACGGAACGGAACGGAACGGAACGGAACGGAACGGAACGGAACGGAACGGAACGGAACGGAACGGAACGGAACGGAACGGAACGGAACGGAACGGAACGGGACGGTACGGGACGGGACGGGACGGGACGGGACGGGACGGGACGGGACGGGACGGGACGGGACGGGACGGGACGGGACGGGACGGGACGGAATAATCTTTATTGGGCCCATAAAATTAAAATAAGACAAACTTCACATAAAACTTAACACGTATATGTACCAAAAAGGTCTCCGCTCAGCTTTATGCCATGGTTGAGCCACGGCGCTGATTTTCAACGGATGCCTTACACTTATATACTAAAACACATAAAACTTTATTTCGAGTTTCGGACAATATAACTAAACAACATTCGAGACGAACACAGGGTAAGGAACAGTTTAAGTTGTAAGTCTTTTTGCTTAATTGGTAAATATTTTTCGTGAAGGTGCCAATCTGTACAGTCAAACCAAATTGGAACTATAACCATCTGAATAAAAACAAACAATCCAAGGACGTATCTGGCCACACGCGGTATCGGGTTCTATAGAGGGGTTACCGATTCTAAAAATAGATAATAGTTACTTAGCACTTACTTCCGGTGGCATAAACCTTTGAGCGTGTTGGCCTCCACAGTTTCCTTCCAATGCTCGCGAAAATAGGCGCTGGTAAAGTTCTGGCGTCGTCTGTCATAAAACGGTGTTTAGTTCAGTTAACTCAACTTTACCGCCGCTTCTTGATTAATTAAACTCATACCGAACAACGTGCGATAAACCTGAATTTTATTATTTCAGAAAGAAAATCTCCTAAATGCAATTTGCTACGGACGCGATACACTCGCATCACAAAAAACACATTTGGAGCGCAGCGTATACACAAAGCTCGTCCTCGAATCGAATCAAGCGACACGATGACCTGAAATTAGACCAAGCGGGTTCCGAATACCCAAACTCGTCCGAAACAAATTGTGTTTCTATGAAATTTGACGCGAGACACGACAAAGGTGATCACACACCAACCGCGTCGAAAAAACCAAACGAAGCGAAAACTTCAACTTTATTCGACCTCACTTATCGCGCTCGTGGCCTAGTGGCTCGTGGCCTAGTGGAACCGAGTGATTAGAAACAATCGTTATCAACCCTTGTATGTCCCCACTGCTGGGGCACGGGTCTCTTCGTGCATTGCATCAGGAACGTTAGGCCATACTCCACCACGGGGGCCAAGTCCGGGTTGGTGGAGGATTGTAAGACAGTGGCGGGCCTTACTGTCGGAAGTTATCAAGCCGCCCATAAGGCCTCTGACATGGCTTAACGACTGCCATTACATGACAGCTGGCACTAACGGCATAACGTGCCTTGCGAAGTACGGAAGCGCTCAGAAAAATGCCACTAGCGGTAGTCACGGGACGGTCACCCATCGTGCACCTGTCCGCGCCTGTTGTAGCTTAACTTAAGTGATTGATTCCAACCACTCGGTCTACTGGCTACTGTCTTACTATCCCCTAACCCCGACTTGTGCCTCGTGGTGGAGTATGGCCTAACCTTCCTACGATGCAGGAAGAGACCCATGGCCCGACAGTGGGGACATACAAGGGATTGATATCAATACTAACTTGCGCAGCATCGAGTTGATGCTTGGAATTATACATTTGGCTCACAAATTAATTTCTAAATTTGAATGACGTGTTTAGGTTTGGCGAATAATGCCTCCGCATGTTTATTTCGCTTGCGGACAATGCGAATGCATGTATTTCTTTCGTCGCAGGTGATTCATTCGATTTAGGTCGTGTGCGAGCCCAAATGAGCTTATATTAAGTTCATTTATTCTATGGAATACAGAGTAATACAGGTACAAAAGCTTCACATCGCAATAAATACATTTAAATTAATAGCGACTCTTGACAAAGCGCATTTCAGGCCACCCTAGTGTAACATTAGACTCTGCACCTACGTAAAGAATGATTTAAACAGCGGCCAGTGACATCTTTACTCACACTAGAGGGGTAAAGGGACCACTCGGATGCTGCAGTACAAGTTATTAACGTAGAAGTTGTCCCTCTTTCTATCGCATTACTGCTACCTCAAAGTTAAAATTAGATGTCTGTTACTTAACTGGAATTACATGAAGCTTGGCATAAAGATAGATAAACATTTCTGGTTTCGAAACTTTGGTTTCGAAAGTGGCCGAAGGGAAAAATTTGAATTGTTACGTAAGATACTTAATGTCCGGGAATGCGTTCTTGTGGGAAAATATTTTATTGTTATCTTAACCTTTCTCAACCCATACTCTAAGATACCTACTTATTGGGTTGCTGTAGTAATAAGAATGACATAAATGGCTACTGTCGCGGTACAAAGTTCACTAGGATTCTGTAATACTAATAATCCGCCTATTACTCTTTTGTGAACATGTGACATACTATTTTTATTTTTAATGCACTAACCCGTGCTAAGGATGTAAGTGATGCAATGTGCTTAAGCCAGATGTCGCTGCCTATACGTAATACAGAGAATAATGTAAAGAGGTTCGAAATTTCACTGATGCCGGTGATTCGCCCATTGGCTCAATTGGTAGAGCGCTGGCACGGATAGCCAGAGGTTGCGGGTTCGAATCCCGGCACGGGTGAAATTTTTAGCCTCTAAATAGGTTTTTAAACATGTGACATGTCAATTAAACCTAACTTAAAATCCTTTGTAATACGTAGTCTGCCGCGAGCTTGTAGCTGTCATGGCTAGGCTGCGGAGTGGACTGACCGTCTAATTAGACTTGGGCAAAGTGTGTCCTTAGAGGGAGTTGTTATATCTCATATCTTTGCTCACCGAGACACACTATATCTCTATCATATCTCGCTCACCACTTGTGTCCTGGCTCATACGACGACGTATGGAAACAAGAGACATAAGTGGTGAGTCAGTCTATTCTACCTATTCCCTACTTTATCCAGATCACACGTTTTTTTTTGGTGAACTTTCTCTCATCGCTCGTTGGCTACGACGAGAATGCGGCCGAATGTAACCGATGTCAGACAATGTTGATCTTGCTCTCGCGCATTGTGTGTTAGCTGGATAAAGTAGCAGGAGATGACTACTGTACTGAGTGCAGAGTATGTGTGAGGGAGCCAGATATAGTTGACATCTCAGGGATATGAATGGGACACACTTGACGGCGAGGAAGTTGTGTGTCCACTTATATCTGGCTCTTGAGTTACCCAAGGCTACGTCTAATCTCGTTCTTCTGATTCTTGGAAAGATGCACCTATCGGTGTTCCTCACTGCGACACTGACCAAACAACACCGATAACTAATCACCTATCTAAATAGGCCAGCTGCAATCCTCTGCCGCTTTTGTTTCCGTGCGCCATTTTGCAAGCTTGCACCATGTTGGCCGGAATATTACGTCGTTTTATTCAAAAGATAGCGTCAAGCGCGCGGTTAGCTCGCCCGGGCACGGCGCGGTCCTAAAATGTGTTGTCGATGTAACGGCTCCATTTGTTCTTATCTAGTCCAATAAGCCGTCGGCAGCGGCGCCGGGCACGGCTGCGCTTATTTAAAGCCGGCACGCGCCGTCTCCGCAGCCGGCCGCAGCAGTGTACTCATCGTTAGCTTCGCCTTGTTGTTCGACAACCACTCTTATGGCGCTCGTGATAAGAACTACTGGGGCAGCCGGAGGTGAGGCCTATGGTATGTAGCATATGTATACCACAGTTGGGTTCATTGATGCTCTGTTTTGCACACGGCATATTGCGCCTCGTTTAAGAAAGACGTGAAGAGTTTATGATAGTGTGATTAAAAGTAAGGCAAGCCTTAGATCCAAAGGCTCTCATTCTCTTTTATCACCATCAAAAGTGTAGATTATTTGTTGAACTTTTTGAGCGTAGATAGTGTCTAATCAATTATAATTTATTACACACAAAACATTACATAATAAATAACATATAAAAAGGTCTATAAAAGTAATAATCGTATTTTTTTTATATGTTTTTTGTTATTTATAAAAACGCTAATTTAATGCAAGTAAGGAACAGTTACTCCCAGGCTGAGTTACTCTACTCGTCGTGTATTTTTAAGACGTTTTTCACATTCTGAGTGATCTCTTTACCCATCTAGTGTGAGTGCATGCGACTGAACGCTGTATACATCATCTCTATTGGAATATGAACGTAAACCTGCAGCCTGATAACATAACGCATCAACGCTTCAGTATTTATAGTGCGTTTAGTTATGCTACGTGTGCGCTCCTAGCGGTTTTTTCGAGAACTATCCTACCTGTCATTCTCAGCCGTTTTTCTAACTGTATCGCGTGTTGTCTGAATACCGTAATTGAATACTTTGTGCATTATTACTAGTTTTCATTACTACAATCTCATTACGTAGATGCAAAGGCTTATATATTATAGATATATTAAGCGGTGGTAGCTCAGTGGGTAGAACCATGGACTGGCAAGCGAGAGCCCCAGGTTCGATCCCGAGTGCGGGCATGTACCAATGACTTTGTTTAATTTCAAAGTTACGTACATTTGCGAATTTGTAGTCGCAATACCACACGCTAACCGTGAAGGAAAACATCGTGAGGAAACCCGCGGCTTGGTTGGCTCCGCACGTATTGACTAGTCTTTCCGGTGGGCTAGGCCGACTAAGCAGTCAGGATGTTATAAGTGCTGGGCAAGCCTACACCATCTTTATAACCATGTCCCAGGCACTACAGCGTCAGAGTGGTCCCTTCACCCATCTAGTGTGAGTGAAGATGCCACTGGACGCTGTATAGATCATCTCATTAAGTAGATGCAAAAAAGGCCAATATTATTATTATTATATTATTAATAATTACATAAAGGCTTATATATTATGCTTCAGGTTTATATATTAATTAGACAAAATATAAATAATAAAATATTTGCTAACCAGCTTCAAATATACATTACTTTAAAAACCTATTCAGAGGCTAAAAATTCCACCCATGCCGGTATTCGAGCCCGCGACCTCTGGCTATCCGTGCCAGCGCTCTTTCCAACTGAGCTAATGGGTGACTCACCGGCATGAGTGAAATTTTGAACCCCTTTACAATATTCTCTGTATTACGTACAGGCAGCGACATCTGGCTTAAGTAATTTGCATCACTTGCAGCCCCGAGTACCTACTTTGCCGTTAGGTTTTACATCGGAATTAAGCCGCTTAATAGGTTTTTAAAATTGTCCTTAGCACGGGTTAGTGCATTAAAAATAATATATGCATTCCTTTGTCAAATGCTCTATTTAGACTGCTGTTACTGCAAAATCAGTCTCAGTGAACTACAGAGTCTCTAATTTTAATCTGATACTGGCATTAAGATAGCTAACCGTCAAGGAGGTCGCCGCAAACATGAGGTTTTGCTACAAGCAGTATCGTATTTGCTAAGGTTACTCTAAAGGTCTTCGCACATTATAACAACTCCACGCCAACGCGGCAGCAACTCTACTCACACTCTCGATGAGTAGTCAACTAGTTGATCCACCCCATGAACACTAGTGGGCAATGCGTTGTCAACGAGTGGACAACGCGGTGTCAACGAGTGGGTAATGCGTATTGAATTTTGTCCAAAGAAGTCGTGTTGCTTATGAAATGTCGAACTTTACATTCAGTGAACTGGCGATTATAGCTATTATACTCGATAATGAAAATGAACGAAACAGCAGGAAAAAAAGATATTGGGTACATGATATGTTGCGACAAAGGAAATCAGAAGGGGAATATTGTAATGGCGGACGGGTGGGCTGGCAAATGGTTGCCCGTCACGCGTCAGTCGCAAACACATAGACGTTGCGTGGACAACGTGTGGTCGTTGCGTGGACAACGTGTGGTCATTGCGTGACAAACGTGTCGGGGTTGACCTTTAGTGTACGATGCGTAGGCCACTCGTCGTACACTACTTTATTATCATTTTTTGAAATTAAACCTTGAACATAGGACACAGGGCTTAAATTTCAATATTTGGCATAGAGTCGAGTCGCCGTTGAGTTGTTTTAATGTGCGAAGACCTTAAGTACACTCGAACTACGAGTATTCTGCACAAGCTTGCTACAAGTTATTCGATGCAAGAGGTATCAGGATTTGCTGCAACAGATAGCGAGTTTCTAATAGAGCTTAATTGCAACGTGAAGACTAGCAATTACACAGCTATAACAACATAGTGTGCTCGTGGCCTAATCGAAGTAAGTGATTGGAATCAATCACTTGAGTTAAGAAACAGGCGCGGTCGCTGCAGGATGGGTAACCATCTACTACCGCATTTTTCCGAGCGCTTCCGTGCTTTGCAAGGCACGTTAAGACGTTCTTGCCAGCTGCCATGTAATGGCAGTCGTTAAACCATGTCCAAGGCCTTACGGGTGGCTTGATAACTTCTGACAGTAAGGCCCGCCGCTGTCTTACAATCCTCGACCAACCCGGACCTGGCCCCGGTGGTGGAGTATGGCCAATCTTGCGGCGATGCAGAAAGAGACTCTTGCCCCAGCAGTGGGGACGTACAAGGGTTGATATCGTATGTATTAGTGACTTTATTTTCTAAGTTACGTACGTTTGTGAATTTGTAATCTATCACTCGCTAGTTCTAAGTTTTCCTTCAAACTTCGTGAGGAAAAATAATTGTCTGAGGTTTAGCAAATACCTTTGACATGCATACTCTCTCTGCGAGAGAAGGCATATGCCCTTTAGTGGGACTTATTTTAAATTAAATAAAAGATTTTTTTAAATGTTATTACTAGAGGCATTATCATGAATCAAAAATTATTTAGAAATATAAAAGAGGAAGTTATCCGTTTTTAGTTATAAGTTTTTAGCCTCTAAATAGGTTTTTAAAATTGTCCTTAGCACGGGTTAGTGCATTAAAAAGAATATAATTATGTGGGTAGAGCGATATCATTCCGATGTAAAACCTAACTGCAAAGTAGGTACTCGGGGCTGCAAGTGATGCAAATTACTTCAGCCAAATGTGTCTGCCTGTACGTAATACAGAGAATATTGTGAAGAGGTTCGAAATTTTACTGATGCCGGTGAGTCACCCATAAACTCAGTTGGAAGAGCGCTGGAACGGATAGCCAGAGGTCGCGGGTTTGAACGCCGGCATGGGTGGAATTTTAAGCCTCTAAATAGGTTTTTAAAAAGGAAGTTATCCGATTTATAGCAATAATCTTTCTAGACGAAAAGCCTCTGAAGCGGGACGTATTACTCTTTTTTTATCTAGAAACTTTCCGTCCTTCCAAACCTTGTAATTTGACTGGAGATGTAGCGAACAACGCGGCTCTTCACTTATCCGCAACTTTACGCCTCCGCGACTTTATAGAAAACAGAAAATGCCCATTCTGACAAAGAACAATATTAATATTATACTTGGCCTCATTAAGATGAAATTAAAGCTGCGAGGGGTTTTCAAAGAGTCCGCATTTTTGCGGCTTCGCCAAGTTGTCGGGCCGGCTCCAGTTGCTTTGATTAGTTCTGAGATTGGCGGATCGAATGTCGCGCCTCTCAATTACATGGAAACCGTAATTCTACTTTTTTAGATAGATAAAATACTCTTGAAATTTCCAATCCGCGCGGTGAGAACGCGTGGTAATTCAGTTCATACTCTCTCTCTCTCTTTCTGAGACAAGGACTGTGCCCTGCAGTGGTTGGTTTATAGAAAAAATACTCTTGCAAAATAATTAACTACTGCAGGCCTTCTTTCAGAGAGAGAGAACATAGACTTAGTTTCCATGAATGCCAACCGCGCATTGGTTAAGTCAACGGCTGAGGAAACCTGTTATTTAGGTTTCCTTGCACAAAATAATCACTCCAACTTGTGTTCATTTATAGTTTTCGCCATAGAGCCAAAATACAAATAAACTCTGCCAAAGACGTTTCTTTTTTAAGCCTTCGTAAAGAAAAAAAAGAAAAAAAAAGTCAAACATCGTAGAAAAATTATTAGGCTTCTATTCTTACGAATTTGCAGAGGGGGATCAGAAAAGACAAGTTTCTGGCATATTTCTTCTTTACTAAGCACTGAAGCACCGCGTGACGTAGTGCGAGGTGCTCATTGGTCCGCGGACACCAAAATGATAATAATAATTAATTCCACACTACATTATCATATATACTTGTAATTTCTCTGGTACCAGGCAAGTACATCACCAACATGACAATAGGTATTAATTTACAAATTATGTTTATCCTAATTTCATCATTTATTTTAACAGATAAAATTTACTTATTATTCATCGCTCGCAATAATCACTCAAACTCGTCATTTTAGGTATGTGGCTCTTTTTAAACAATGACGGAAAATGACGTATATTATTAAATACAAAGTCATTTATTTCGAGCTTAGAAAAAGGCATTACAAATAATTAAAACAATTAAGAAAAGTTGCGAAAGTTAATTAATTAAATGTCATAGATAGAAAGATAGATAAATAACCCATTATTGACCAACCATTAAAAAAATCCTTGATGATTATTATAATTGTAGTGACGTCGACGACTAGGAACCACATGTCTGTCGGAAATAATCGTTATATTTTTTTAAAATATTTACAGCCATCGTCCAATGAGAAACCGACCATGTCCACATCGTCCATCTTCGAACAAAGACGTCGCGCGACCACCCGCCAAGAACCGCACTGAAAGCGTGATTGACAGGTTAAAGACAATAAGGCGAATATTGGACCACCAGCCTCCCTTAGAGATCGTTCACACGAGGCAAATGTTTTTAGCAGACTATGCAGCTAAGGGTTTAGACTCGGATTACTAAGAATAAGAAATGACCTGAGTGTATAGATACGGGTGTTCGTGCTCTGCGACTATAAAGAGAAATTTCCCGCCATGTAGATCGTATGCCTGTGGGCGGTCAGGTCAGTCCAACTGTTGTTAGTCGGATGTTATATTTATGTTGTCATGTGAAACACTTTGCTTGCGCGATGCAGGAATGTTGGAGTTTGCAGTGCGCGCGAAGACTTGACGTGTGCTGGCCACAAGTGTATTCTTTTGGTTAGGTTTTGTATAGTATCGGGCTGGTTAGATTATTGCTTAAAGCAGGATAAGTCCACTGATTCCTATGGCCCCTTCATTTCCATAATTTTCCAATTATAGTTTGCAATCACATCACATAATATAATATATATCTGGTTATCATAGCACAAAGAGTCCTAGTTTGGGACCAGGACCAATAATTGCATTCTGTGGAAGTAATTCATTGTATTTATTTACAATGCAAATTCTAATTTCGCATAGCCCGTGGTTTATTCAGTAACGTTACATGATAAGGGCTATTTGTATGAAAACGGAGTAATTTATTGCAGCGACTAACACCGGGCTCAATGTGGCGGCCAATATAGCTGTCACGTGAACGCGGCCATGTTGTGGCGTCTACGTTAATGTTACAAAAGTTCAGTGTGGTTTTTTTCTACACTTAAATGCATTATACTATTTTAATTTTTAATGCACTAACCCGTGCTAAGGACAGTTTTAAAAAACCTATTTAGAGGCTAAAAATTCCACCCATGCCGGGATTCAAACCCGCGACCTCTGGCTATCCGTGCCAGCGCTCTATCCAACTGAGCTAATGGGCGACTCACCCATTAAGTAAGTGATGCAATCTACTTCAGCCAGATGTCGCTGCCTGTACGTAATACAGAGAATAGTGTAAAGAGGTTCGAAATTTCACTGATGCCGGTGAGTCGCCCATTAGCTCAGTTGGATAGAGCGCTGGCACGGATAGCCAGAGGTCGCGGGTTCGAATCCCGGCACGGGTGGAATTTTCAGCCTCTAAATAGGTTACTTAAATGCATGCTTAAACATGTATACTTAGTCGTATTTACCCACACGCACATACACACACGAATGAACGCAAGAACGAACGAACGAAGGAATGCAAGAACGGACAAACGAACGATCGGGATCGGGGAACTTTTGGGTCGGGTGTGTCCCGGGGCGGTATTTTTGTTTAATTAAGTTTGTTTTAATTTGTTGTTTTTTTTTATTGTTTATTGTGCAAGTATTAATGACGAAGCTTTGTGCGAATTTTCAGATTATGTTATGCCTCTTATTAATTAAAGAAACCTCTTTATTGAATAGACCCTAAGCTAAACTATCGTGTAATACTTGCATGTTACCTGTTGGTTTGCCTTAAGTAAATAAATAAACGAAAACCAGAACTGACGAACGTAAAAACGAATGAACGAACGGACGAACGCAAGAACGAACGAACAAAAACCCGTGCATACATAAACTCACGCCTGTTTCACTACATCGATAATACATAATTTATGTAGTGGGAAATTCCATAGTACTGAAACTTATTAAATTGTAGCAGCTATTGTTGGAGCTTGGCAGTACTCCTGTATGCACATTGCGTTTGCAGGTCCGACTCCCCAATTCCCGTACGCAAATGTGCCGTGACTCTGATACAGCGGGGAATTCTCGCAGTAAATTGAACAAACAAATGAATAAACAGCAGTGACCAGTATCGACTGGCCGGATCCGCTTCGAACCAATGGCTATGGTAAAGTCCTATGTTACGACTGAGATAGTGTACTAGAGTGCAGGAGAACCGACTCTACCAGCTCAGAGAATGCTCGTATTGACCCCAGACACATAACCTTTGTTGTTTTGACGAAAAAATGTTTTATCTTTTTGGTGCGTGTGTCGATGGCCGTGTCAACTCGGCGTTCGTCACGGCTTGGCGAGAGGGATAGAATTCCAGCAACTTTAAATTTTCATTCTACTGGCAAACATAACATTGATTTACGAGTATGTACTGCATTCAGTTCACAAATCAAATTTAGAGTCGTAATAGAATTATTTTTTTCTTCTAATTTTTTTAAGTTTGAGTTTGCCCTTGAAATGTAAAAAAAATTCTAAACAAGAAAAACAATTCCAATATGTATAATGGAGTATGTGAGAAGGGTAGATATCTAGGGTTAAAGCCACGGAAAGACCAGTTCATGCGGCTGAGATAACGTATCGGACGCGCATGAACCGTTTCATGCGGGTGTGACAACACATAATGGCGCAGAAGGACCGGTTCATGCGATTAAGACGAAAAACAGGAGACGGGGAATGACACAGTTTCATGCGACTAAGACATCACGGAAAGCCGCAAAACAACTCATTTGGTTAAGACAACGCAGGTCTGATTTGAGTCAATATTGTGGTAACATCTTGTGGAGTCACGATATCAAACTTGTATTGTTGCAGATGTCACATGCTCGTAGTTACCGACAGCAGTTGCTTAGAGAATTTTATGGTTTTATGTTTAAAATTTATCAAGCAACTAGATGATGCCCGCGATTAGTCCGCAACCGCGTTAGTGTTTCGAGTAGTCTTCGATAATATAATATAATATAATATAATATAATATAATATAATATAATATAATATAATATAATATAATATAATATAATATAATATAATATAATATAATATAATATAATATAATATAATATAATATAATATAATATAATATAATATAATATAATATAATATAATATAATATAATATAATATAATATAATATAATATAATATAATATAATATAATATAATATAATATAATTTAACATATTCCTAACATACTGACATTAAAATTATCACATAAATTTTTTTTTGATGTTTTTAAATTAGAACCCTTTTTCGTGAAGATAAGTGGATTTTAAGACACTCTGTATTTCGAGTATAAACTCCTTATGACTGCTTTGTTGGTCTAGGGGTATCACGTCTGTTTATTATGCTGGAGGTCGTGGGTCCTATTTTGAGGGTCGCCGTGCATCACTGCATCACTTACAGCCCCGACTACCTACTTTGCAGTTACAATGCATGTTGTGTTAGTTTAAGTAACTCGTCTAAGTTTCATGTTATTGTAACCATGCTGTGTACACGTGTTTTGGAGATTAGTCTGGATTTTACATGTTAATTAATGTTACCTTGATGATGTACTGGCTAATATCTGTTTTGTGTGCCTAATAAATAAAATAAAGTGGCGGACTTTACTGTCAGAAATTATTAAGCAGCCCATAAGGCCTCTGACATGGCTTAACGACTCCCATTACATGACTGACGGCCGTCACCAACTGCTTAGCGTGCCTTGCGAAGCACGGAAGTGCATGGAAAAAAATCCACTAGCAGTAGTCCCGGGACGGCCACCCATCCTGTACCTGACCGCTGACTGCACACAAACAAATATTTCACAGCACATTACATAAGGAATTATAAATATTTATTACCTATTACTCCACCAACCAACACGCATGAAAATAAAGCATATGTAAATCGGGCTTAAGGGGTATGACGTACATTTCTAGAACAGCATGTGCCCTTTTGGAACTGGAGACTTGCAGGCCCTGCAGTGGCTAAACTAATAACAGCTCAATAAGAGGTAATAAGACGAAGATGAAGTAAGAATTGCTGTGTGGTGTCGGCCTAGACAATAGCACCAACCCAAACTCTACCCGCGGGTGTCGTAAAAGGCGACTAAGGGATTCAAATCGGAGGGTGGGCAGCAGCGCCCCCTGCAGTACAATTCTACCAAACTGCGATCCCCAACCCGCATGCCCAGCGTAGGGATTATGGGCATTACCCCCTAATGACGGCATAACCTTGCGCTCATTAGGGGAGGGCTATGTCCAGCAGGGGTGCGATGCCAGATTACCTCCCCGTGTGCCCTTCCGCTTCCGTTCCTACTGATTCATCTTGAACCAGTGGGAAGGGTAAGTGGCAATGGCCGGTGCACCCTGGGCGCTGGTCAGTAACTTCTCTTTATGGGATCTTGCTGGCCAGCGGCGAAAAATCTGGCGGGAGAGGTCGCGTGGGCCCTGTTTCACCCTGTGGAGCGGGACCCAGGCGACCAACCGAATGAAGGACCGACTGGGGGGGGGCGCCGCTGCGCGGAAGCGCGCGCGCCTCGTACCAGTCGGACCAGAGTGGCCGCCGGGACGCGGAGGGTCGGGGGACCCTCCGCCTCCATCACGGCGGGCCGGAAGGCCCCCTTGCGTGTTCCGAGGGTGCCTTCTGGCACAAAGGGGGCCCGCGCGGTCGCTCTTCGCCTTCTCTGCTTTCAGAGAAGCCCTTGTGAGTGACGCGACGGGCCTCGCGTGTGGGGCGTGTGGGGGCCAACAGTGCATTGGCCCTCATGCGCCCCAACGAGGAGGTGCGCCGCCCTCCTCTAATCACATTGGTCCAAGTAACGATGTGATGGAGGGGGCGGCGCGTTGGGGCGTGTGGTGGCCAAGTTCTATCGCACTTGGCCACTATGCTCTCCAACGAAGAGATGCGGCGTTCCCTCGCTCCGTCGTATGAGGCGCTGCGATGGGGCAGGGACGCCGCCGAAAGAGTGCCCGAAAGGGCGCCCGCAGACGGGGTCGCAGAAGTGTGCGTAAGCGTCCCCGTGGCCCCGTCCTTTGCGGTGCGGAGGAACACCCCAGGAGTTTTAGTCGGTTTACCGCCCTTTTCAGGGCGGGGAGTCCGACATAACCACTGTGCTCCCCCGAGCCGGTGGTACCCGTACTGGGTAACAAAAAAAAAGGGCTATGTAGCAGCAGCAGTGGACTAATATAGCCTGAAGAAGACCCCACCAACCCGGACTTGGCCCCCGTGGTGGAGCATGGCCTAACCTTCCTGCGATGCAGGCGGGGACATAAAAGGGTTGACAACGATGACTTTAAGGGTAGACTTTCTGTGTATTATCTCTTTACAACGGCCGGACTCGGGCACCTTGTAGAGGAGTTTTGTTTATTTTTAAAGGCATTTGCGGCGTGAGGTCGAGCGGAGTTTGCTCCAAATTGATAAATATTTATGGGCCAAAAGTTATTTAATTTCACGTCACCCCTGTCGCTGGGACATGGTTTGGGCGTTGCCTTAGTTTCGGTACGAGAAGGTCAGTGGCCCGTTTAGCTTTTGAAAAGTTCCTTGTGAGGAGTTGGCGACGGTTCGGCTTGGGTAGGTTGACAAAAATCGTGTCGAAGCACTACTAAAAGATTTGAATATCGAACGAGAGACTCTTTAGATTAGGACCAGATAAAAGCGACAGCAAGTCAAGTTTTACACTTGTTCAAAGTTGTTCTTAATGTAATTGCGTTGAGTAGAGCATATTGAAAGAAAGATCTATGTTTTGTCGACTGTTTGTAAGACTCACACTCTTCTCGTACTTTCAAATATACAGGGTAACCTACTATGTACTTAATATACAGATCAATTTTATTCCAACATTAATGATTTAATTATTGTGTGTCTTAAAGATTACGGCTTTACTAGTGAGTTTTTATTCTGTTTTGATTTTTGATTTGGGTATGGTTATGATATCAACCCTTTGTATGTCCCCACTGCTGGGACACGGGTCTTTTACTGCGTCGCAGCAAGGTTAGGCCACACTCCACTACGGCGTTCAAGTCCGGGTTGGTGGAGGATTCTATGACAGTGGCAGGCCTTACTGTCAGAAGTTATCAAGCCCCCCATAAAGCCTCTTACATGGATTACCTGCTGCCATTACATTACATAAATGACCTCCCAATTCATGTAGAGCACCCTATGTCACTTTTTGCTGATGACAGCACCATAACTGTACAATGTTAAGATATATTAACATACGAACATGACATAAATAAAGCGCTTAAATCTATGATACAATGGTTAGACAACAATAATTTAAAAATAAATCTTGGCAAGACTTATATAATGCAGTAAAGTCAAAGGATTTCACCAATATCAGACCTTGAAATAAAATACCAAGACAAACCTATACACAACATAGAGTCAACTAAGTTTCTTGGGTTAATAATTGACAATAAATTATCGTGGAAATTACACATAGAAAAAACATGTAAAAGGCTTTGTAAATCGGCATTCTTACTCTACAAACTTTCATCAATAGTTAACTTAAATACTTTATTGACAGCATATTACAGTCTTGTGGAATCTGTCTTAAGATATGGCGTTATATTCTGGGGCAATGGTATTGACCGTGAACAAGTCCTCATAGCACAGAAAAAATGTATCCGAGCAATGTTTAGATTGAAACCCACTGAATCATGTCAACCCTACTTTAAGAAACATGATATACTTACATTTCCATCTCTCTATGTATTAGAAGTACTAATTTTCGTCAGAAAAAATCCTGCTATGTTTCCACGCATCTCAGAAGTAAATGGTATGCGCCTTCGTAGAGTCCCTACCCGCCTCAGTACAAGAATATCCAATACTGCTTTCATGCGGAAAAGTATTTTATGCATGGGTCCTAAAATATATAATAACCTGCCAAAGAGCATTAGGGAATTGGTTATCGATAATGTGTTTAAAAGAGAGGTTAAAACTATACTCCTCAAAAAAGTTGCTACAATTTAAATAATTATTTTAATTCGACATTCCATTAATCCCAATCAATTACATAATGTTATTTAAAATAATTCAATATCATAAAGAATATTACAAATATTTAAATAAATTTATTATACTATGACATTTCAATTCAGCGGTTATGCTACTCATTTCATACATTTTATTATTTTATTTTAATATTTTAATACAATTAAGTATTAAATATTAATTAATAATTAATATTTTAAGATGTTAATTTAATATTTGTACGCCTTCGGCAAAATATGCTGAAGCTTTATTAATTATAAGAACTTTTATGTACACGCATGTTTCACAAATAAATGAATTTGATTTGATTGACAGCCAGCAAGAACGGCTCTGAAGCGCTCGTAGCCTAGGCGAACCGAGTGATTGGAAACAATCACGTGGTTAAGCAACACAGGCGCGGTAAGGTACGGGATGGGTGAGCGTCCCGTGACTACCGCTAGTGGCATTTTTCCGAGCGCTTCCGTGCTTCGCAAGGCACGTCATATAATGGCAGTCGTTAAGCCATGTCAGAGGCCTTATGGGCGGCTTGATAACTTCTGACAGTAAGGCCCGCCACTGTCTTACAATCCTCCACCAACCCGGACTTGGCCCCCGTGGTGGAGTATGGCCTAACCTTCCTGCGATGTAGGAAGAGACCCGTGGCCCAGCAGTGGGGACATATAAGGGTTGATAACGTAACGTAAGAACGGCTTTACGTGCCTTGCGAAGCACGGACGCGCTCTGAAAAAATGCCACTAGCGGTAGTCACGGGACGCTCACCCATCCTGCTACTGAACGCACCTGTTGTTGCTTAACCCGAGTGATTGATTCCACTCAATTGGTTTCACTAGGCCACGAGCGCTTCGAGTATGGTTAGTTACAATTTAATTCTATGTATCTGTGTGTGTATATGTGAATGTGTGTGATTGTCTATGTGTGAGTATGCATGTGTGAAAGACAGCGTGCGTAGATGGCTGTAACAATTATATAATTATTGACGACCTCTGTGGCGTAGCGGTAGCTCATCTGCCTACCATGCAAGAGGTCTCGGGTTCGAATCCCGGCTGGGGACAAAAAAAACCCCAGGTCTTGGATATTTACATGTTTTTGATGTCACTGTTTATGGTTACCACGACACAGGGTATCCTAGTGTGGGGCCAGAAGCAATGTATGTGCCTGTATGTAAATGATGATGATGTTTTTGTTTTTTTTTTTTATTTATTTATTTAAGGCACATAAGTGTACAGTTAAATTAAACAAATCAAAATCACAAAAACCTGGGAGGTTTATGCGTGATTTTCGGAGTGCACTCTATACAATACACAACAGTTCATATTATATAATATGGTAATAAACATTAAGTTCATTAACTTAATCCCGGAAACACTTACTCGCTTAAGTAAGTGAATCCGGAATCAAGCTGATAATATGTGGTGCTTAAGAAGGTAAGTTCGAACGTTAGTTTTAGCTTAAGAGGTACGTTTTCAATATAAATATACTCTTTTCGGGTTTTGATTCCAAATCACTTACTACACTATGAGGCAGTTCGTTTAATATAACAGGTAGCAGGTAGTCCGTAGTACGCATACCATAAACATTGCGGTATTTTGGTGTTACAAAAGTACGCAAATACAGTAGATGACGTAGTTGCTTAGAACGACTTCTCTTTTTTAAGTTTTTTATATTATTATTTTCTTCACATACTATAGCTATTTTAAATTTATCAAAAATATCACTTATTTTACAATAACTGAATAATCCAGCATCGTCATCTCTATATTTGGTCCTTATGTGGGTTGGTACAATATTTTTTAGAATTGTGCATTGAAGTTTATAAATCTTCTGAATATAGCTTTTATAGGAACGCCCATAACTACTCAACCCATAAGTGATGACAGAGTCTGCTAATGACAAGTACAGTAGTCTTATAATTTTATATGGTACTTTATATTTTAGTATAGTCAATTTAGCAAGTATGGATCTCAATTTTTGACATATATATTCAATGTGGGGACCCCAGTTAAAGTTTTGTCTATGATCAGACCTAGATATTTGTGCTTATCAGTTAGCTCAAGTGTAGGAGTGGGTCGTTGTCCGATTTTTCGACGACGAAACGCAACCGTTTTTTCTGGAACGAAAACAGGTCCTCGAAACGGTCCTCGTTCGCAACTGGTTTCATTGTATGCGAACGAGCAAGGTGCAGAGGACGGTTAAACGAGTGCGAACGAGACGAAATCACGAAACATCGGAAAAAATAAGTTGTTTTACACGATATTCGACTGTATACTCATAGACATAAAGATTACTTTATTGTATCACAGACCAAAACAAACGGAACGAGCAAGGAGCCGACGACGACGTCGCAATGATCTCATTACGATCTAGGCTCTATTAATATAGCACTAAAGGACATATCCGCGTCAAACAATCTAAGGACTGGTCTCGCGACGAACAAACGCTGGCACTGCTTTAGAGTCTCTGGCACTGCTTTATAACGAAACGTAAAACGGTCCTATCGTCAGGGAACACAAAACGGTCTTATAAAACGGTTCGTCTTTGCAGCGATCACGCCTGCTCAAGTGTGCCACAATTACATTTAACTACATTGTTTTGATGCAAGCATGAGTGATCATGGGCAACTATGAAGGGTTCTGAGGGTGCTTTTAGGTATGGAGACCTAATGTGTATTAATTTGGTTTTTTGTGCGTTAATGACTAGGCCTACATCGTGAGCCCACTTACACAACTGGTCGTAATTATATTGGAGTATTTTTTGAGCTACATTAACATTTTTGTTAGCAGATATTAAACAAGTGTCATCAGCAAACTGGTACACCGAACACCCCTGAAGTATATTACACATATCGTTAACATACAGCAAGTACTCTGTTGGGCCGATTATAGACCCCTGTGCGGTGCCTTCCTCCGTGGATAAAGGGTCACTATATCCACCTACTATTTTGACAGAAGTCACCCTATTTGTATGATAGTCTTTGAACCATTCCAAGAAGGGTCCCTGTATACCATTTTGCTGTAACTTCATGTAAAGTGTTTCATAATTTAAGGTGTCGAATGCTTTAATAAAATCTATGAAAATTGCGAGGACTATGAGAATTGTTATGATGTTACTTTATTTAAGGTAACCGAATAATTATTATTATGTTATTTCAAAAAGGTTGTGAACGGTAGTAGTAGTATTGGCCTTTTTGCATCTACGTAATAAGATGACAGCGTCCTGTGGCATCCTCGCTCACACTAGATGGGTGAAGGGACCACTCCGACGCTGTAGTGCCTGGGACATGGTTTTATACATGGTGTAGGCTTGCCCAGCACCTATACCATCCTGACAGCTTAGTCGGGCTAGCCCACAGGAAAGACTAGTCAATACGTGCGGAGCCAACCAAGCCGCGGGTTTTCTCACGATGTTTTCCTTCACCGTTCACCATGTACGTAACTTTGAAATAAAACTAAGTCATTGGTACATGCCCGCACTGGGGATCGAACCTGGGGCTCTCGCTTGCGAGTCCATGTGTATCTCTAAACATAGAATTCCGTTAAAAGAGAGCAGCGACCATAAACAAAGTTTCTCCTCGGCCGCCGATACCCCTCGCCCCAACCCCTCCTCACGGAGCCTTTCGTAAAACCTAGTTATATGCGAGTCGGTCAATAGTCGGGCACATATTTATTTAGGTTATCGGATTCCCGCTTCAATCATTTTCAACGAAACTGTAGCAAATAGACGAGAAAAGATTTTTTATTGGTAGAAGAGTTTTCTTCACATACTCGTATCAGACGTAACAGCGAAAAAGGTATTCTTGGAAAAAGGTGTAACAGTACTACAACTCCTTACTGCGAGCCCAGCACTGTACAAAAACACACCATAAGTTTGGGAACTGCAACTACTCTTTACATATTGTAATAATGCGGGCATCTGACCGCAACATTATGAGTTAGGTTCGAAGTTAATTTTAAATACGAAAATCTTCACTACTAATAACTCGTAAGTAAAAATATTTCTGGTAGTAAAATGCGCACAGAACTCTCTGGGAAAGGTGCACGCTATCTTGTCACACTGCGCCGCTCATACACTTTACGTCACAGTATGAATATTTTCTCAGCCAAACTAGGAAATATTGACGTCAGAACATTGACTCAGAGTGCTTAGTGCGAGTATTTTAACTACTCGATCGCGTTAACGTAAACTCATATTTCTATGGCATCGAGGAAGCGCCAACTAGCGACAAGTATGGAAATTAAAATTGCTGAGTGCGAGTTGTAATGGTTTACGTTGAGAAGTGAACACGTTTACCAGCCAAAACACGAATAAACGCGAGTGCGAGTTGTACTGTGACAGCGTTTTGCCAGTTCGAACAGTTAATTTACTCATACTCACTATTCAATGCTCAATTAACGCGGTAGTAAAGTTATTCGATTGGATCTGTCAAACTCGCACTAAGCACTCAGTACTGTGCGGACCCTTAGATGATGTAGAGTGAAGTGGCGTGGCCTTATTGTCAGAAATTGTCAAGCCCATAAGGCCTCTGACATGGATTAACGACTGCCATTACAAGATAGCCGGCACCAACGGCTTAAAGTGCCTTGCGAAGCACGGATGCGCTCAGAAAAAAACCACCAGCGGTGGTCACGGAGCAGTCACCCATCCTGCACCTGACCGCGCCTATTGTTGCTTAACTCAAGTGCTTGATTCCAATCACTCAGCTCGACTAGGCCACAAGTGCTTTCAAATATACTAAGTAATATTATTAATAGAACCAATATTAATGGTTAATTAATGCAGAAACTATTACTTAGTTAACTATTAGTTGTGTTCGCATCGTCGGCCGAAGAACTGCAGACACAAGTCACAGTAATAGATGAGGCATTTAAAAGGAAAGGAATGAACATTAGTGTGAGTAAGACGAAAGTACTGGTAAAAGGTAATGAAATGACTGAGTGCAAGATAACGATTAGAGGCGAAAGAGTGGAACAAGTAAAATAATTTGTCTATTTGGGGAGCCTGTTCACGGCTGATGGAAAGTGTGAAGGTGATATAGAAAGCAGAGTAAAAGCGGGAAATTGTGTAAACGGTGCCTGGCACTCCATTGTGTGCAGCCGAAACATGTCCAAAAGAGCTAGATTGCGTATTCGTAATGGTGTGCTGGTCCCGACACTTATGTATGGTAACGAGACTTAGGTGTGGCAAAAGAAACAATAAAGTAGAATTAATGCAGTAGAAATGAGGTCCTTGAGAAGTATGTGTAGTGTTACTTTAAATGACAGGATACGAAATAGTTTGATTAGAGAACGTTGTGGACTGAAAGAGGATGTAGTGACTAGAATTGAGAAAGGAATGTTGCGTTGGTTTGGACATGTGGAGAAGATGAAGAAAGACTGACGAAATGAATATATACTGCAAATGTGAGTGGAAGGGCTGGCAAAGGACGTCCCAGGCGGACATACATCGACCAAATAGGGGATGTATTAGCAAAAAGGAAGATGAAAAGTACCCGGAACCGGCGTGCACGCATGCAACGACTTATGAACATTGATGAAACGAAGGTGATCTGTCAGGATCTTGGCAAGTGGCAGTCCCTGGTCTCTGTCTAATCCGCTGGGATACAGGCGTAAGGTTTTGTATGTATGTATGTAACTATTAGGATTGGCACTAGTCACTAACAGCAACTAAACTAAAGAGAACTTCAAAATTTGTACAACAACTTGAGAGCCACATAAAAACATAACATTTACAAACAGAAACCTATTTAGAGGCTAAAAATTCCACCCATGCCGGGATTCGAACCCGCAACCTATGGCTATCCGTGCCAGCGCTCTTCCAATTGAGCTAATGGGCGACTCACCGGCATCAGTGAAATTTCGAACCTTTTTACACTTTTCTCTGTATTACGTACAGGCAGCGACATCTGGCTTAAGTAAATTGCATCACTAACGAATTTTTAGCCTCTAAATAGGTTTTTTAAATTGTCCTTAGCACGGGTTAGTGCATTAAAAATAAAAATAGTATTTACAAACAGAAACAAACATTCCTTCTGGCCCCATTAAACTATGAATTTTGACTATTTTAGTGTAATAAAATTTTGAATTCACCTTTACTGCCACAAAAGAATGGAATATTCTCAGTCTTCGGATATAATTTTGAATCGTGATTCTGTGATTTTGTAAAATATATTGTAATTATTTACAGCAAGTTGGAGAACCTTCTGTGGTGCACAGTTCCTGCCGATGCGCTTCCAACCTGCGACGGAGGCGTTATCCAGGTACACCACTTGAATAATATATTAATGTAACACACGTAGCGTTTGTGGTAGTAAGCTCCCTCGTGTTTACTCGACACCATTGCCATATCGACTATTTTTCATGAGATTGTTAAAAATCTTTTAAAACAAAACAAAAATGAACCTACTGGTGAAGTGTTGTAGTTGTTTTCAAATTTGCTTAAATTTCAACCGCATTAGGCAGGACAGGAATTTATTATGTTTTATTTTTTGTTTAGTTATTGAACAGAAACTGATAAACACAACAAAGCAAAGTAATTAAAGTAATAGCATGGACTTTTAAGAAGTAATAGCAAAGTAATTCAAGCAAAGGAATCATTCGATTTTTTGCAGGAGTGTTCCTTCTGCCCCGAAACTAATTTAAAAAAAAAACAACTAACTCATCCAAACCTTATTTAATTTTAGCCTTTTTACGAGTTGTCTTTTTGTATCATAATTTTTTTTTTATTAGTTTCTTTGACCTAGGTTCGATTCCCAGTGCGGGCTTGAACGACTTTGTTTTTCAAGTTATGTACATTTGTAATGTTATAGCTCCAATACCACTCGCTAACGGTTAAGGAAAACATCATGAGGAAAACCGCGTACGATATGTTTGTGCCATAAAGAATTTAATAATAACATAACATTTACATCGGCAACATAATAATTAATTACACATGAAGGTAATTTTCGGTTTTTTCGTCGACGCGACAAACGACTTACTCTTACTTTTACTTCAACTTCTTGCTAAAGTGATTGACTATATTGTAATCGAATCAAAAAAAAAATACATTGTGATATTGTCGGTCAGGTGTTTGCTTTGGCGTGTATTTTTCTTTTTCTTTCTATATTTTTGCACTCATATTTACTTATTGGATTTATTTTATTTGTATTTTACATTATCATTTAAAATTAATAACATCTATATCTATGTGTTGTATTGTATGTATATATGTGTATGTGTGTATACATGTATGGATATATATATGTATCTAAGTATTTAAGACGACCCTTTTACTTTCATATTTGTGTACCTATCCTATCCTATTCATATATCCTATAAATGCACCACGACACGCACCTCGTAGGACCATTCAGTTACCTCGGGCACTGACTGAAAATCAGCGCTGAGGGCTCAGTCCCTCAGCACAACGCTAAGTCAGCTGCCTTTTGTGGCAATTTAGACGCACCACAGGCGAAAGCTATGTGTGTGTGTGTTTTTTTTTTGTTTCGTTTATTTGTATATTTGGTTAATTTCTGTTGTGCTCATGTTGTGTTAATTTTCTGGTTTTTTGTTTCTGTGATGTGTCTTGTTGCTATAATGTGTTTCTTTCTTTGTTTTCTTTCTAAACGCTCGTCAATGGACTACATGGATTTGAAGTGGACTGCTACCAAGTGACAGCCAAGCTTGCGACGCAAAGGTTGATCGGGAAGTTCTCTCTATACATAGTATTTCACACTCTAAGGCGAAAACGCACTAAAAATAATATTATTACAAACTTACATATATACCTACGCGCGTGTGAAATGTTAGCTCTTTGTTAGCAAATTGCTTTCGCGCGAGTAAAAATTAATTGCACAGTATTTATTTGAAAAATAAAATAATGATACAGAAACGAGACGGGTGTTGCAATATTTAGTTACAAATCCGGTTGCAAATCCGATGTTTTCGTATTGTATTTTCGGCACGCAGACTCGGAAACAATACACGAATGTGTATTGAAATTCAAAGCGGGCGAATCTCTAGTGGAACTTTTATTAGTTATCCTGAAGTACAGCTTTAATTTTGGGCAAACGGTAAAATATACGAATTTTAATTAAACAGGTACTGCTGTGAAGGGATATTTTAAATTCTCACTGGCGAATTAAAATATAAATTATTCTCGGGTAGTAAATTACCAAAGCTTAACCAATAATTAAATTATCAAAACAGAAGTATTGCGTTCTATTCCCACTGGGTGAAGTACTTTATTCATATATAATGAATAAAAAATAATGGCTTCAGTCTCTATCTCCATGTTTATGATATCCTTGTCAGGTTAACTCCTCCCAAAAGACAATCCCGTGATAGGCACTGTGAGGCATGCAACCTCAGCCTACAATAAATCCTCTTCATGAGGACTACGACCGCTCTCTTAAAAGCGTATCGACCAAGAAGTAGACCCAGTGCCAGGCACTGCAGCGTCCTACTGGTCCCTTCACCCACCTAGTGTGAGTGAAGGTGCCACTGGACGCTGTATACATTTTATTATACATAAATGCAAAGGCGAAAGTTTTGTATTCTAGTTCAAGACAAATGATTGTGTCATGTGAAAATTATTATTGTTATTGTTTCATCCGCTTAGTTAATTAGTTTAAATATTTAGAACATTCGCTGCAACCACTTTAACGCGTAAAGTTCACGCAACAACGCAAACCATATTAAAAATATAATAATATTATTGTTTATATAAGAAGCTAAATTTCTATGGTCTTTTTGCATGTCACAATTTCAATCCTTATAAAATTTGGTGCAAGAGCAAGCCTTAACACGATAGTTAATAATAATCGTGCAAAAAAAGAAATGCACCATCAACATAGAAAAGGATTCGGCAAGATTCACACTGCCTCAGCCTCGATGTATTTTATGAGGCGTGGAAATAAACTGCACTACGATAATTCCAGCTTACAAAGAACGCCTTAATTGTTTTAAATAAATTGAAGTCAGCGCGTTTCATGTTAAAAATAATCCGTCACCGATGGAAGGAAAAACGTATACTCATTGCAAAAAGTACTAGTTCAATCTCTCTATTATTTTAATAATTATTTTTAGGACCCACTTAGCACTGGATTCCACGTACTTGAAAGCTTGAAACAATCCTCTCTGTTGAAATTCTTGTGTTTTTTAATTTTAATGTCAACCAATCGACAGTATTACCGAAGAATCGTTCGGGAAGCAAGTGAATTAAAAAACATTATAATTTAAACAGAGAGGATGGTTTCAAGCTTTCAAGTACATACGTGGAATCTAGTGCTTAGTAAACACAAGTCACGCGCCTTATCACCGGACCTGTCGGTTGGCGTAATGAGTGTTGTGTGTCGGCCAGCTGCGAAAAATTAATAGTGACTACCCACAATAATTGTCTGTACTCGCCACTTCAGTGTACCCGAGTCCACGGCAACGGTAACGCTGCCGAAACGTCGGGAAATAAGGTAATTACGTTTTACCTAATAAATAATCGCGTCTAGAGCCGTTTAATATATAACTATTTATGAGTTTCGTAAATCATTAAGAAATACTATTGAAAGTATGTAAAAGAACATGGACTGTCGACGAGCATCGGAGCAGTGGAACGCCGGCTTCTCGTTTAGGAGGTTGTGGATTCGAATTCTGGCATGTACCTCCTTGTACCGAATGATTTTGTTTTCTAAGTTACGTACATTTGTGAATTTACTGTACCAACCCCACTCGTTAACCGTGAAAGAAAACATCGTGAGGAAACCTAGTATCTGAGGTAGGTATCTTAGCCCTGGGTACTCAGGTCTAACAACTCATTAACGTGGATTGTCCAGTTCCTGGAGCCAAAAGTGGTGTTCTGGATTGCGTCATTCCTTTTTACGTCCAGGTTTTTTATACGCCTAGACAAGTGTCCTAAACAGTCGCCGACCAAGGCAGCAACAGCGATTTGCCGGACGGGTGAGGATGACCCAATATAGAGGGACACAAACAAAAAAAAAGATAAACTCATAATGACTGTTATTTTACTTAACTTGTCTGAATCAGCCCATCAGTAAAATAATTAAATAAAGTAAATAATAAAATTGCATTCCAAAAAAACTATAAAGTTATGATCTCGCTCTACTAAACCATATTGTGAGCATCTACCAATGTTTACCTTTGTACCCGTGTTTGAACCAATCAATGTATTTGAATTCATCTAAAGCAAACGCTTTCGCAGGGCGGTATGGCGCTCATTAGGGGTGGGCTATATCCAGGACTAGTACAGCCTGACGACGACGAAACGCTTTCAGTGACGAATCAGTTATATAATATTACCTACGTAATATGCAAACACGATATTGGTAGTAAATACATTGGCACATACCTACCAACCTACCTCTAGACAGAAACTTAACCTTTGAAAATGTAAAACGGCATCCATTTGTATTCTAGAGGTGCGGGAAAAGTTATCATAACTTACCATCGTGCTCGACTAGAAAAAAAAGCTTACGTAAAGCTCTGACAGCAAAAAGCGGCGGCGGCGCGGTGAGCTAAATTTTAGTGCCATTAAAAATGCAGAAAATACGCTGTTAGGAGCAAAAAATGCGTGATGTTTGGCGCGCGTCCATTGGCGCGGCCATTAGCCACGCTGGCGCAGTGGACCAGGGTGGCGCGGTGGGAATTAGTCGTTGATACAGCCTGTTTATAATAATATTTGCACAAATAAAGACTTTTTAGTGTAAAACGAAGCTGCCGAACCAAAAACCGCTTGTGATTTATTCAGGTACCTTATCAGTTAATTTTTTCCATTAAAATTGCTAAACATTTAGTGCATTAAGTAGTGTGAGGTGTTGGCACCGCTTCACCACTCACTGACCACCGAATTGCGAATGTCGTGGCTTCGCCTGGGCCAGGGCATCCTATGCTGCGTAGGACGTATGTTTTGTAATTTTGTAATATTTATTTATTTATTTCAATTAATTTACAGACAACGTGTTCCAGTGTTATATTAGTAGCAATAAATATAGAACTTAGCCTAGGGTTAGGATTTAATATGTAACAGTGACTTGGTGCGTTTAATTAAAATCCATATCAGTGGATTATCCAGCCGTGATGCAATCGCGTTCAGAATGCTATTGCCGCTCCCGCACATTCTGCTCAGTAATGATGCTGACTTTTTTCGCCAGATGGCGTCAAAACCATGTACTCGGGCCTCGGCAAACATTGTCGAGGCGCTGCAGAAGCGCAGCAACCGCATCAGAATCCTGAACGCATTGTTAAATTGGATACGCAGAGCGTTGTAGGCTTTTTGAGTGTACGTAAACCACAAACCCCCCGAGTACAGTGACGCACAAAATGCTTTGAACAGAGTAGTTTTCACTGTATCGGTACACCGAGAAAATCTGAGATATAGCATGTAAGCCCTGACCGACAACGCCCTCCGTTCTCTCTCCATGTCATAGCTGTTAATCTTCTTATAATGTAAAATAAAGAAAATACACGAGGTACCTTTTACAGTACCAGTGCTATTTATTCGTTGCAACCCAAAGTCTTGGTTGGGCCTTTAGAGCAAGGTAACATATTGAATAGCACGAGATTCAAACCAGATAGAATACAAAAGATGGTAAAGCAGTATGCAGCGGAATTTTTCAGCTATGATGCATCGGGAAGTTCATATTATTAATAAGCTCAATTATTGTCCATTACTTAATACGCGAGCACAGCTAATTCTAATAGACTCCCTTCCATCGAAGTCGTTTTAAGTTCGTTATTTTAGCATCGCTTTACAGATACCTTGACGTTAACTGTACAGAGAATATTCTTTAACTCTAAGGAACTATAGTATTTTCTAAGGTTAACACGAGTACTAGACATAATTAAGACTGTTTTAATACGGATTTCACTCGTTTATTATATTTTTACAATTTTCCGACGTTTCGGCACTAAGGAACTAGTAAACAATGTTATGTGTTCTGGTGTACAATAAATATTATTCTAATTTTAATATTTTCGCTTCTTACAACATGCAGAAATGTGTAACTGATACTTTTAAATAGGGTTACATTTAAACGCACATCAAAACCTCTGTAGATATACCATTTTCCGTTAATCTGCGAGGCTCTGGATTAGAATCCGACCGAATTTCTCAGTTGCGTATAATTGTTAATTTACAGTCTAGATATCCAGATCGACTAAAGTGAATTGGCGATTAACTCATCCGAAAGCCTAGCTTTGTGCCTCGAGCTAACCTTGTGTTGAAGTAATTTATCGCGCGTCAGACTGCGAAGTGTATGAACCCGAATAAAACAATTTGCAGGTTACAAGCCGCTGATCGAGACGGACGGCTCCCGCGGGTCGCGTTAAACACAGACTGAACAATAGACTAGAAGGTGATATCACATATCTAAGGACATAAAACTGGTGATAGGATTTAAAATACACTGCTTTGTAGTACTGGTGTAAATAGATAATTCTAGCGATAGAATTATGTTATTCGCTATTGAAACCGTTTGATGAATTAAAAAAGTGGCAAGAGGTATATTTCTCTCCAAGCCCATGAATGAAGCATCAATCTTGATGATTGAGTCTTCACCAATATCACTCAGTCACTTTCAATATTTTTTTACCGAGTAACTTCACTCCGAGTGAGACAGCAGTACAAAAAATTTGTAGACTATAAAGAGATACAAGACTGTAAATAAAGTCAACTAAGATCTTAACTTAGCTGGAGAAGAGCGGCTGATAAGCTAGAGTATAGGCTTAATTACCACTCATTCCCACTAACAAGGTGTGTTGATAAAGCGAAAGAAGTTTCTCATGATAGTGGAAAGTAGCGAAACTTGGTGTCTACCTACCCCTTTGGCATACAGGCGTGACTTTATGTATATATGTGCTGTACAGCAATTAGGTAATTTTAAGTGTTGAGGTAAGTTAATACAAATTAATATATGCTAATACCTTCAACACTAGTATTTCCATAACATGTCCTTGTTTCCAAGTCGGATTGACGCGCTCAGTGCAGAGCAAATAGCTTCTGCTAGTTTTACTAAGTGTACACGATAAATAAAAAGTAGTTTGCGCATTTTCAATTAGTTAGTCGGAACCGAAATCTCTTCAGGATTTTTTAAGGCATGCTCGCTCCGCGCGACTTGCGGCGGCGGCGGCGCCGGCAAGTAGCTTTTCATTGCCACTCCTACCTAACTGAGCACTAAATCTGCAATAAAATAAAAACAACATTGAGTGCCACTGAACCTCTCGGGCCAATTGCAAACACAAAGTTCCTCCGACGTATTTTATTTTCCCTCCGACCCCACTCCAAGTGAGAGTGGGCTCGTGGCGGCGCACCGCCCAGGAATTAAAATTAAATCCATCAACGTTCTCGGTGACGTTGTGATACAAAAAAATATGATTAATGTGGAGTATTCTGCGCTAAACCACGCAATAATTACGAAGCCATAGATGGAACTCCGTCTTTGATAACTTGTTGCCTGGATTGAATCTAATAATTTTAAGAGCGTTCGGGAGAAATAAAGCTATAGCGATAATAATGGAGTTATGTGTTCAGAGAATGGCCTGTTTTACATTACACGATAACGGTTACTACGTTGTTAGTGAGTGCACAAAATGGCATTTGCCATGTTAATAACATTAATTTGTACACAACACAATTAATAATCCTGCTTCTAAACTAGAATGCTGTGTGCTATGGTAAGTGCCTGTCTCAAAGACAAAGATACATATATTAGTGAAGCACAAATAAGATGATTTATAAAGCATCCAGCGTTCACTCACACTAAATGGGTGAAGGGCACACTCTGAGGCTGCAGTGCCCGGGACATGGTTTTAGATGGTGTAGGCTTTCCCACCACCTATACCATCCTGACAGCTTAGTCGGCCTAGCCCACAGGAAGGACTACTCAATACGTGCGGAGCCAGCTGAGCCGCGGATTCCCTCATGATGTTTTCCTTCAGTTTAGCGTGTGGTATTACGACTACTACTGCAAATGAAAGTAACTTAGAAATTAAACAAAGTCATTGGTACATGCCCGCACTGGGGATCGAACCTGGTTCTCGCTTGCGAGTCCATTGATCTACCCACTGAGTTACCACCGCTATCACAAATACAATGATAGATCGCAACCCTTGTATGTCCCCACTATTGGGGCACGGGTGTCTTCCTGCATCGCAGGAAGGTTAGGCCATACTCCACCATGGGGGCCAAGTCCGGGTCGATGGAGGATTTAAGACAGTGGCGGGTCTTACTGTGAGAAGTTTTCAAGCCTGACTTGGATTAACGACTGCCATCTACCGACGGCAGCCGGCATAACGGGCCATGCAAAGCACGGAACCGCTCAGAAAAAACCGCGAGCGTTAGTCATAGACGGTCACTGCACTGAACCCTACGTATGTTGCTTAACCTTCGTGATCGTTTAACATCACTTAGGCAGCCGGGGCTACGAGCTATGCTCGACAATATCGTCCAATATGAAACCGATCAATGAAAGATCAACCCCGTAACAATCTAGCATGGTATTGACAATGGACTCATGACGCGCTCGTGGCCTAGGAGAACCGAGTGATTGGAATCAATCACTTGAGTTAAGCAACAACAGGCGCGGTCAGGTGCTAGATGGGTGACCGTCCTGTGACGACCGCTAGTGGCATTTTTCCGAGCGCTTCCGTGTTTTGCAAGGCACGTTAAGCTGTTGGTTTCGGTTGTCATGTAATGGCAGTCGTTAAGCCATGTCAGAGGCCTTATGGGCGGCTTGGTAACTTCCTCAGAACATAAAAATAAGGAGAAGTGCCTTGTGGGCGTGGCACTGTCGCCCAACGTTAGCCCATTTGGGCTAACCTCTGCGAAACTTTAAAATATGGCCGTCAATCGCTTCGCGCCAGCCGTCGTAGTAACATCTGAGATAAATGCCTAATTGCACAGTGATTACCTGCAGAAATCGCTGTGATACATGCTATTCAAAAACAGGGGAGTGTCTTTTCACCGGTAAACCTATTTTACTCACTATATTCGTCTTATAAACTACGAAAAATCATAATTATAATAATTTTATGTGCAATGTGCATCACATTACTAAGAACATAAATGGGACGTATTTATTACATTGTAGTTACTCCACTGCTGTTTCTATATAGGATTTTCGTGGAGGTTTGCTAATTAGGAAAAGCCAGCCCGCAGTGAATCGTCACGCAAAACTGATCATTGTTCAATGCGATGTTTCGAGGTACGGCCGCATGTATTTGCCGCGAAATGTCAAATTCACCAGTAGGTCAGCTGGAGACATAGTGATGGGGTAGTTCCTTTCTTTTCAGACTGATTAAGTATCGATATTATTGAGGCATTTATAATCGTTCGTCCAGACTTCCAAAATTACTAGAACCAATTATTGTAAGACTAGGTATCTAGTCTTATCGTCGACTATTGCCCGCGACTCCATCTGCGTAGACTTCAGCTTGCGTTGCTAAGGAAGCTTTTATTATGTCTTATTAAAGACATAATAAAAGCTTCCTTAGGAAACAGGATTTTGTCTTATTAAAAACAGGCCTAGCTTCGATCATGTATTTCAAAAAGTTTCTAATAAAGATAAAGAAAAATACGAAAGAAAAATGGATCAAAATACAGAGGGTATGACTGATTTCCTCTCAAATAAAGTACCATTTGCTCCATCTATTTTACAGAGAAATGTTTCCAGATGCTAAAGTGGGGGAAAAAATATTTCCGTGGGCAGTTCCTACTTTGAAAATACCAGTAATAACGAGTTCCATAAAGGTTGAGGAACCTTTATGGAACTCGTTATTACTGGTTGAGGAACCTTTATGGAACTCGTTATTACTGGTATATTCAAAGTAGGAACTGCCCACGGAAATATTTTTTCCCCCACTGAGGTACCAGTATATTTAAAATCACGATAAAATTTTACATGGTTTAGAATATTTAATTATCACTTTATTCTAATCTTCATTTCATATGGACGACGCATAACTCTCCAAAAGAAAGTGTTTCTAAAGAAACAA
Organism: Yponomeuta sedellus; assembly: GCA_934045075.1. NCBI lineage: Eukaryota > Metazoa > Arthropoda > Insecta > Lepidoptera > Yponomeutidae > Yponomeuta > Yponomeuta sedellus. Next base: position 19,132,924 of record OW203742.1, read on the forward strand.
ATCAGGTGATTTGGTTGTGGTACTAAATCATAATCTCATATATTTAATTTTTATGAGCGTTATGTTATAAATGAAATTCGATTATGTAATGAAAAACAAATTAAATAAAGCATTTTCAGTATTTTAATAATTTATTTACCATTTTAGATCCGAGAAGTTCTCGAATGGAGACTACAATATGGTATGTCGGTACTTGCTTATATGTCATATCGGCAAGTGCAGCGTCAGACGACAAGATGGAGAGAAGATCTCATCCTAGTCGAAGGAAGACGCTGGATGTAAGCCGCTTTCAACTGGTCTTTTTGGAAATCCATGGAGGAGGCCTATGTCCAGCAGTGGATATCTTGTGGCTGAATGATGACGATAATGAAAATATTCTCTGTAGGATTTCAGTCGGAGGCTGATTTTATTTTTTTAATCTATATATGTTTCGAAAGTTTCATTGAAATTTGTTTTGACGAGCTTACAAAAGTTCTTCCTATTTACTGTATTTTTAATTAGAAAGTTACTTTATTTACAGGCCCATGATACATTTCAATCACAGCCATAAACATATTCTTTAGTTAATCCTTATAATCCAAGCGTGGCTACTGATTTCCAATATATCGCTGTTACTCAGACAAGTGGCAATTTCTTCAGAAAAATGGTTGTTTTTCGAGTTTATACATGTGTTTATTCTATGTTTTATATAGCTGGGTGAATTATTTTCAGAGAATGAGAAAGTAATTTCTATTGTATTCTTAAAAAGTCAGCACTTCATTCTTTCACCCAACAAAAACTGCTGTTAATTTACAGAGTTCTAACAGAGTTACCAATATTTAAAGCCAATTTGTAAATGGTAATGTAAGTGCATTTCACGTTACATTGGGATTCATATACTAAATAAAATACAAAGAAATATCCAAGATCCAGGTACAAATGCGTCCCTGACCGTGGACATGCTCTTCACACAAATATTAGTTCTTTCCATTACCAGGATTCAAACCCAGAAGACCTAGCTTTCCGGACAGTCACTACCAAGTATGCTTCAGTGGTGTTATGTCCAACAAATTTAACATATCGTATTAGTATACAGTACAGGGGTCATCATAATTATCAAAATAATCAAATTCTATATTAGTAGAAAGCAAAGTTTGCGTCTTTATCATATACTGAAGCCACAAATACTGTCAAAAAGACACGTACTTAATAAGTATTTACATTTCACAGGACAGTAAATTAAAATAGGATTATTTGTTTTAATAATATTGTTTTTGTAAATTTAACATGCTCTGTTTTTGTATCATCCCAACACGAAGTATACTGTTAATAAATGAATGACCTCTCATCGGATAATTTTATCGATAGATGTATTATTTGATACAAGTGTTCCATCCCTAAGGAGTTCACCGACGCTTTTGTTTACGTGTACGAGTGTATTCGTACAATTGTTTTTCATAGTGTGCGAACCAATTAAAAGATTAGAACGCTAGTAAATGACTGGACAGACGTGTGCGTGAACCTTATATTTACAATATTGGGCATGTAGTGAAAACGCACACATATTCAAAAGTGGCGACAGCGGTACCGGACTTATTTCGCGGCTAGGGCATATCTCCTTCTTTCTATGATCTGAGGTAACTTCTGACACTAAGGCCCACCACTGTCTTACAATCCTCCACCAACCCGGACTTGGCCCCCGTGGTGGAGTATGGCCCAACCTTCCTGCGATGCAGGAAGAGACGCGTGCCCCAGCAGTGGGGATATACAAGGGCTGATAACGATAACGATATTTTGCTGATTCCTATTACCGCCCCCGAAATTGACGGGCTAATAAATTGACATTTTGGGATAACTGTTTGAAAACGTAAATGGCTTATCTTGTTCACTCATGAAAAATTTATTTATTTAAAAACAGGTTTACCTAATGCGGAGGCCACTGGAAAGCGAACTTTGTTATTAATATTAATTTTGAAGAGTACACCAATAATTTTTTTTAGTAAATAAAGAAATCTTCAGAGATATACAGTAATGTAGCAACCTATTTACTGCGTGAAATTCTGAATTCCGAGTCTAGAGTAATTAATTACTCTTGTTTTCGCTTAGTGCTTTTCTTCAACTTACTAAAGCGATTCAATTACTTTTTTTATTTGCACGAGTATGGCTTCAAATGTAGATCGAGAACAATGAAGTCTTTAGTATTACAAAAGCAGCGTATTTTAACAAAAAGGATGGAGTTTCTCTTGAAACGAAAATAAATAAAAAAGTGCAAAGTGCGAATCACACTCACACGCAGAGAGTTCCGTACGACCGTAATTTATAAATTAATATTATGAAATGAAATTGTGATTGCCAAATATTAGCATACGGAGTCCAACTCAAACTTACTTTTATTATTTATTGTTATAGATAAGTTTCTACAAAGAATGGTCTAGGTTGATTACCCCAAGATTGGCACTTGTATGTATTACTATGGTAATTACACTATTTTTATTTTTAATGCACTAACCCGTGCTAAGGAACAAATTTAAAAACCTATTTAGAGGTTAAAAATTCCACCCATGCCGGGACTCGAACCCGCGACCTCTGGCTATCTGTCCCAGCGCTCTTTCCAACTGAGCCAATGGGCGACTCACCGGCATCAGTGAAATTTCGAACCTCTTTACAATATTCTCTGTATTACGTACAGGCAGCGACATCTGACTTAAGCAAATTGCATTACTTACAGCCCCGACTACCTACTTTGCAGTTAGGTTTAACATCGGAACTATGGTAATGTAAATATATTTAAAAACCTATTTAGAGGCTAAAAATTCCACCCATGCCGGGATTCGAACCCGTGACCTATGGCCATCCGTGCCAGCGCTATTTCCAACTGAGCTAACGGGCGACTCACCTGTAAATATAATTATGTACAGTGCGGGCCACCCAAGAAATAGGCCTGACGCCCTCTTGTGATGGTTATTGCAAATGAAGAGACGAACATACAGCTGAATCTAAGGTATGCGTATGTAATATATATACGGGTCTAATTGTGATAATTTATTAGGTAAAATGTAATTACCTTAATTTTTAACGTTTAGCCAAACTTGCAGTAGCCGTAGTCACAGGTAGATTGACGATTAATACTATAGATAAGTAATGAGGGCTTTTCAAAGCGCCATTAAAAACAAAATACAGTACCGCAAGTTACCGGTAGATGGTGCTGACGTCATATAATATGTCAAAATTTACATCATTTAGGAAAACGGTGAGTGCCTATGTTTTACAAAAATGCTCAATGCACGGGCTAGCCATTTGTTAAGACACAATTCACGTACGTATGTAATGAACAAAGTAAAAATACTTCAAAACTTTCAAATTTCAACAGTTTCGAAACATAGTTTAGCTTAGATCACAGACTACAAAGAGATGTTTAGGTTATCACAAATAATAATCTGTGCGTACAACATAAAACGCGATAAAACGTATGATGGGTGACATTTGTGCTCCTTGCAGCGCCACCTAGTTTTTTTTAAATGCAATCAACTCACAGCTGTCATTGAAAAGCCCTCATTGAAGTTGAAATACCTATTTATTTTTTGTCCAGTTTAAGTAATCTACCTTATTAAAATTCACCATCATCAACAACGTCATCAGGCTATATTAGTCCTTTGCTAAACATAGCCCTCCCTTAACGATCGCCATAGCGCCCCGTCTTCAGCTTGTTGCATCCAGCATCTGCCAAATTAAAATTAAAACTAAGCAATACCACGAAGCTTAACTCATGTTAAAAAACAATACATTTCAAATTTGTGTCGAGTGACTACCATTTACCTGAGTCTTATCGTCCCAGCGCGACATTGTTCAGTAAACACTCCCCCTTCCCCTCGCCCCCCACGCCCCTCTGCTGAAGCCTCCACAGCGATTGCTCGGCTCGGTACTAGGTAAAACAGTTCAGATAGTCTAATCTAGTCTTGGCTGTTCTATGGTAAAACGTGCTGTCTCGCTCGCACATATTAACATTTTTAGGATTCCGTAGTCAACACTTATAGTTTTGACACGTCTGTCCGTCTGTCTGTCTATCAGTCCACGTTGGTTTACATTGGTACGATCTAAATTGTGGCATTGAAATACATATTAATCCCGTCAGCAAAACGGTAGAATGAAATCTTAAAAAAAAAATTGTTACCCTCTATCACCGCTAAGTAGGCTTCACAAGTAAACGATTCATATGTGACCAATTTATAAAGCTCAGTCCAAAATCCATCGAAAATTACGTTGATGAGTGTTTCTGTAAAGCAGATAAGTTCCCTCCTTCTACGGAACCCCACACGAACTTGGCTGGTTTTTTTAATTATTGTAATAAAAAGTGTAAACTTTCGACAACTGTGGAGTATAATTAAATTAGGCACATTTAAACTATTTCTTTGTTTTCCTTTAAGTTGTATTTAATAAAGAAAACCTGTTTCGAAAATTATTAATTTTGGAATCAGATTTTCTCCATTAAAATCTAGGTGCAGGATAAGGATTTTATTACTTATCAAACCCTCGGACCATATTTATAAAAAGTATATTTTATTACAATAACCAAAATAATACGTAATACAGAGAATATTGTAATGAGGTTCGATATTTCACTAATGCCGGTGAGTCGCCCATTAGCTCAGTTGGAAAGAGCGCTGGCACGGATAGCCAGAGGTCGCGGGTTGGAATCCCAGCATTGGCGGAATTTTTAGCCTCTATATAGGTTTTTAATTTTGTCCTTAGCACAGGTTAGTGCATTAAAAAGAATATAATAACAAAAATCTTAAATAGTACGAGCAACAGAGAATGTTCGACGTAATTAAAAAATGTCTGATGTGTTTTTTCAATATCTTGTATTGCATAAAACATTCAACAAGACATTAAATAAGAAATAAGATAGTTAGAATATTTTCGGGGCTTAATCGCGTAGTAATTTATTGCTATTTTACCTCGACGTTTCGACGACGTTACAGTCATCGTGGTCACGGGAAGACTGATGGCTGGCACCCGTTCGCATCTTTGGCTGATGAGGTTTCTGACTACCCTCAATCAGCTATCACAAAGCACTATTAGGGTTGCGACACACTACACTGACAATGTCGGACGATAAGCCATGCGATTTTTTTCCACTCGAACACTCTTGATGACCGGATCCCACGTTTGCGACAGTTTGAAACCACATTCCCGATAAAAAAAATTGTGTTTCTTAATTTCAACCGCTTCACGCACAATTCGGCTATAATAATGGCGATCGTTGGAAAACACCGATGGTTTGTGCAATTCTATTCAGTGGTTTGATCCTGATTCAAGAAGATGTTCCGCTATCGCTGACTTTTCCACCTGGCGGTTTTTGACAGCTGCGATATGTTTCTTGACTCTTTCAGCAATGGTCCGCTTAGTTTGTCCGATATAAGAACTAACGCAACTGCAATCGACTTTGTACACACCTGGTGTTTGATAGGGTATGGTGTCCTTGACTGTTCCTACCTGCGCTGCTATATTGAGCAGTGGAGTGAAAACTTGTCTATGTGTACAAGTCGCGAAAGTTTAAAATATGTTAAGAAATAAGATGTCCATGTGTTCTCAGATTTTATTGCATGCTACGTCATACTCAAAGTTCCATTTTTAAAATACTTCATCCGATTGTGTTTTTGTTTTCTTTTATTTGTCCGCATGACAGATGGCCGCGATAAATTATTTTCAAATGCTACAAATGAGCAATACAACAAAATGATTTTCTATTATTTAGTCAAACAGTACTGATTACTTCTGCGTGTTAATTGAAATATTCTTTCGAAGAAATTTGATTTTAGTAAGTCTTGGTACTAAGCACGGGTTAGTGCATTAAAAATAAAAATAGTATAAGTAAATATATCGTTTTCGTAGATACGAACTATATAAAATCGCATTGAGTAACATTTCTGTTCCTACCTAACAGTACTGTGCCGACGAATCGTAACATTCCACCTGCTTCGGTCTATTGTGCCGCCAGCGATAAGGTCAGAGCAATTGTTTTAATGTACAAGCAAAAAGATCACAGATCGCGCACCCTTACCTATTTAACCTCTAAAGATCTATTCACACTACGAGGAGCGGGACCGCGCTATCGCTGAGCCTGACAAAGGTTACAACATGGCCGCAGCAGAGCTTTGACGGCGTGAGTCGCGTGTTTTGTGGTGCTAAAACATGAGAATATGCCAATTAATTTACTAAAAAGTCGTAGTCGTAGTTAAAACGCGTGACTCGTGTCGTCATACAGAGTGCTTAGTGCGAATTTGACAGATCCAATCGAATGACTTTACTACCGCGTTAATGGAGCATTGAGTAGTGAGTTTGAGTAAGTTAACCGTTCGAACTGGCAAAACGCTGTCACAGTACAACTCGCACTCGCGTTTATTCGTGTTTTGGCTGGTAAACGTGTTCACTTCTCAACGTAAACCATTACAACTCGCACTCAGCAATTTTAATTTCCATACCTGTCGCTAGGTGTCGCTTCCTCGATGCCATAGAAATATGAGTTTACGTTAACGCGATCGAGTAGTTAAAAAACTCGCACTAAGCACTCTGCCCATATTAGTGCTTAGCTAAGAGTGAATTTTAGTCCTACTGTACTTCGAGTGACTATAACACGAAAATTCGCTACAGTGACGAAACGGAAAAAAGCAACCATTTTTCTTTGGTACAACTTGACTGCGATAATACGCTACATCGAGAACAGTCCAGTTAGAAACAAGGGAAAAAGAAAGAAGACACAAATAGACAATTAATGACGTTTCTCAGGAAAGAGCAGGAACAGGATACACAGATAGGACAGGGAAAGGCGCTCTGAGGCTCTGATTGTTCAATAGAGTCATATTAGTTAGAATATTTTCGGGGCTTAATCGCGTGGTAATTTATTGCTATTTTACCTCGTCATTTGGACGACGTTACAGTCAGCGTGGTCACGAGAAGATTGATGGCTGGCACCCGTTCGCATCTTCGGCTGATGAGGTTTCAGACTACCTTCAATCAGTCATCACAAAGCACTATTAGGGTTGTGACACACTACACTGACAATGTCGGACGATAAGCCAGGCTACTTTTTTTCACTCGAACACATCTTGGTAAACGGATCCCACGTTTGCGACAGTTTGAAACCACATTCCCGATTAATTTTTTTGTGTTTCTTAATTTCAACCGCTTCACGCACAATTCGGCTATAATAATGGCGATCGTTGGAAAGTACCGATGGTTTGTGTAATTCTATCCAGTGGTCTGAGTGGTCGTCGAAACGTCGAGGTAAAATAGTAATAAATTACCACGCGATTAAGCCCCGAAAATATTTTAACTATGTGTACAAGTCGCGAAAGTTTAAAATATGTTAGAATCATATTAATCCGCAAATGGTCGTTTCGTTCACACTATCGGTAGTCTCATAACTAATCGCATTGCAATGTTATAACCCGTGCTACTTATTTCGGTGCCTCTCAAGATTCGATCTTATTCGCGAGAGATGCCTTTTTTAATTTGCGCGAGTTATACCCTTGGAATAACATTGTACTGATATTACTTTGTAGACTACCAAATTGAGGCATTTAACAACCATTATCATGCTTATATCATTCTATTTAGTTTAGATAAATCTATTTCGGCTGAAATTTATTTCGTCAAACCAGCAGATGATAATATAGGCTAACCAAAGCTTCTCTGGGTAGTTCTTTCGGCGAAACGTGCTGTAAGTAAATAATGGCATCGCATAATATTTTTTTCCATTCAGCGGTGAATGATTACTTCTATATACGAATGTTCAAGAGTAAATCGGTGAACGTTACGAGCTCCAATCACTTGACCTGGTCCCAAACTAGGATACCTGTGCTTGAAAACCACTTAGACTGAGACAAACTGTATAGTTTCTTTTAGGTGTAAAAGGATTATTTTAGAATATATCGTTGCGCTCGGCCCCGCTCGGTGTAATGTGTACCTTAAGTGACCCTTCATTAGGTCAAAATGCTTTTAATGTGAGCGGCCGTTTGATCGAAAAGTTTTTATTTGTATGGATTCGAATAGAAACGATGCCAGGGCTGCTAGCTCCTTATTAAGGGACAAGGTAGTACAATTCACAAAACTCAAATAGAAACTACATATTTCGGAAAAGTGTCGAAATAAGAGCGAGTAAAACAGTCCTTATACCTTTCATACATATTGTATAGTTACACCAATACTTATACCAAATAAACTATTTGAATTTGAACATCAATCTAAACAACTACCCCGAAAATGTATAATTCCTGAAACACGTCAATTGGAGTTTGTGTTTCATAATAATTCGCGAACATTTTTTTACATGTCAGTGTTTACTTAAGTCTATGATATTCTTGCTTTATGCTCTTTGTCTATATTGTAGCCTCCAGTAAATTCTTGTTCTCCAAAGGTATAAGATAATGTATAAGAACTGTCAAAGGATGACATTTAAATAAGAAACACTAAAAAAAATAAAGAAACAAACAACAAATAAGGACATACAACTCGATTGATTCAGATATACAGGGAAAAGCATGATTCTCAAAACATGTAAAATAGGATTGTTTACTGAGGAAGGTTTGATTTTATGATTTGTTGGAGTATGACTTATTTAAGCTATATTCACCTTTTACTTCATTTTAATAACACGTTACACAAGTCTCATTCAATGAACTGTCTTATATTATACACAGTGGATCTCCCTCCACATCGTTCGCCGTTTCGCACCGCCTCGCTGGCAATAAAGTAACCAAATATGGACCACAAAACCGTTGATGGCCTATCACATCGACGCTCACCCACTAAAAGCCGCAACTCCAGCCAACAAGTAGGGCAGATTATGACGTGGACTGTGAGCCGACGGTTTCGTCTGCCATTTGCGGCTTTCTGAGGCGTATCGATCCACCGGACTTTCGATATTGAGTTACACTGGGAGAAAGGACAGCACATATCCAATACTACAGAAGCATATATTAAACGGATTAAATTACGATTATTAGTTGGATAAATTATATTCTTTTTCTCATATTTATATACTTTTTTGTCGCACAAATTTTTTCACAAAAAAATTTTTAAAAACCTATTTATAGTCTGAAAATTTCGCCCATGCAGGGATTCGAACCCGCAATTTTTGCCGTACCAGCGCTCTCCCAACTGAGCTAATAGGCAAGTTCCGGCATCAGGGAAATTGCGAACCTCTTTACAATATTCTCTGTACTATTTACAGGCAGCGACATCTGGCTAAAGCCCCGAGTATTGCAAATTACTTCAGCCAAATGTCGCTGAATGTAAATAGTACAGAGAATATTGCAAAGAGGTTTAAAATTTCGCTGATGCCGGCACTTGACTATTAGCTCAGTTGGGAGAGCCCTGGTACGGTGAGTCAGAGGTCTCTTCAACACAATTGATTAAACGTTTTTCGCCGTTTTTCTAAATTTAACCCTTAATACTCCCTTACGGGGTTGCAAAAAAAATCTACGCGGACGGAGTCGCGGGCAAAAGCTAGTCTTCTAATATATAAAAAAATCATGTCTCAGTGTTTGTTATCGATCTTCTTAGAAACGGCTTCACCGATTTCAATTGTCTTTTGTAGGTCTGAGAATACGTCAGGCTTATTGATATGGCAAAAAAACGTTAGCGGGCTTACGCAGAGTGTAAATACTTTTCAGCTACGAGAGCATTAATTTGCATTATATGCTTTGTCATACCGAAATGTATTTGAAACTGGCTATTGATTATAAATAGAAATTATTGAAATTAGCTTAATACTAGTGTTTATGGCGTGATTACCATATTACAGTTTAAATTACGATATTCTGTGCGATAATATTCTGTTTCGTCGGGTATTGTGAATTATTTGGAATAATTTAGAATATTGAACACTTTAATCGTCTATTTTTAAGACAGATAGATTTTAATAGACAGATAGATAGATATATATATAAAGACAGATAGATAGGCAGGCAGGCAGGCAGGCAGGCAGGCAGGCAGGCAGGCAGGCAGGCAGGCAGGCAGGCAGGCAGGCAGGCAGGCAGGCAGGCAGGCAGGCAGGCAGGCAGGCAGGCAGGCAGGCAGGCAGGCAGGCAGGCAGGCAGGCAGGCAGGCAGGCAGGCAGGCAGGCAGGCAGGCAGGCAGGCAGGCAGGCAGGCAGGCAGACATGGAAATTACACAGATATTTCTCAACCTCAGATGGCGGCCTTATCACTAAAAGTGATCTCTTCCAGACAACCTTTGGATGGTTTCGACTAATATATTGAAGAAGGTATACCCACCTAACCAGCTGACATTTCTTTCCCCCCCAAATGCCCAATCTCTCACGATCCATGGCCATCCACATTCACTGCCTACACCGTTACTTAACGTGTGTTTGTGTTACTCTACCCACAGTCAAGCCCGTCCTTCGGTAAGGTGTGTGCCGAGGCCTCGTGGGAGAAGTAAAGGGTCCGAGTGTCGGAGGCTTGCGGCCGACGCAGACAACTGCTATTAGTGGTCCAGCCGGCCCTCGGACCCCAATCTGATATAACTACTCCTAATACGAGCATAATTTTCATTGCTACAGCATTCACCAGTTGGGGGTTTGCGGTCACAAACACAATGGCGCTGGAGTGCCACTTTGAATTTCGTAAGCCACATTTAGCAACGCGTAATTGTAGTGATGTGCTTGACCGTTTTGATCGAAGGGCTTATCAGACATCCCAAATAGTTGAGTATTGACCACTTAACAGGCCTATTCACAAATACGAAATGGTGTATTTATGAATTAAAGTGCTCGTGAAAAGGAGTTTCATATATATTTAAATAGTAAAAGGACAGACGTAACCATAGATTAACTAGTTTTAAAACTGCCTTTAAAAAGTGTTTAAATGAGTGTTGATATTCGTTTTAGCACTCTAACACTCATTCTTCTTATTTTAACACTCTTCAAAGTTTACTCTATCACTCTGCTTAATTTTCCATTACAAAAATGTTAATTTGTGAATTTGCAAATTATTCAGTACTTCGAAAGAATAGATAGGCCAAATAAAACTGTGTTATTGTTGTAAGCTGCACAGTGATGACCCCTCCCACACACATATATAGACTTAATAATAACACCCCTCACTCAATACATACCATGATGAATGGTATAGAACGAAAGTAACGGTACAGCCGAAACTCAGTAGTAGCGCATCTGCCTACCACGCAAGAGGTCCCGAGTTTGAACCCCGGCTGGGGAACGAAAATGAAACCCCCAGGTCTTGGATGTTTACATGTTTGTGACGTCGCTGTTTCTGGTTCCCACGACACAGGGTATCCTAGTGTGGGGCCAGAAGCAATGTATGTGCCTGTATTTAAATGTTATTTATTTATTTTAAATACTCATGGCAATTTCGGGTAATAATCTATCAAACGACGCTAAAATAATTCTCTCATTAAACTGACTCATTATCCAACCGCCGTGTGCATGTAATTTCATGCAAATAAACTCAATCAATTTTAAATGTAGCATTTTGTACATCGGAAATAAACGGTTCGCTTGGTCTTAATTAATGTACGAGTATGAAGTTTCATCAGCAAAAGTTTATCGATTTTTTTACCAAAAACGTCAACCGGTGGTTGTAATCCATTCCGCGACAAACTCAATAAAGTGAGATAGATCGCGCGACCGGGATTACGAGTTTTTGCCGCACAATTAAAAAAACAACATCGACGTGCGAGTTATTAATATTTATCGGCAGTCCTCTGCTCCCGACTCGCCCTCGACACAGAAGACTAACGTAGGAAACTACAAATTGTGGCGTTGGTAAATCATACGAGTAATTAATCAATTAGAATATTTTCGGGGCTTAATCGCGTAGTAATGTATTGCTATTTTACCTCGACGACGTTACAGACATCGTGGTCACCAGAAGACTGATGGCTGGCACCCGTTTACAACTTCGGCTGATGAGGAATTAATCAATTATTTTTTTTGATTCGGCGGGAGTATCCCTGCATTTCTTCTCATTGGTAGGAGTGATTGTGTTGTGCATAAGTAATCAAATATTGGCGGTTTCATAATCGAAAATGTAAATGATGATGATATCAATTCTTTGTACCTATGTCCCCACTGCTGGGGCACGGGTCTCTTCCTGCATCACAGGAAGGTTAGGCCATACTCCACCACGGGGGCCAAGTCCGGGTTGGTGGAGGATTGTAAGACAGTGGTGGGCCTAACTTTCCGCAGTTATCAAGCCGCCCGAGAGCGTCTGAATGGCTTAACGACTGCCATTACATGACAGCCAGCACCAACGGCTTAGCGTGACATTATGAATCCATAATTACAAGGAAATGTAATTATGGATTCATAATGTCACTCTGTAATTTTATCCTAATTTTTAGATTGACAATGCATTACATTTGTCAATCTAAAAATTTACTTAATGAGAACTAGTATTATTATTGAAGATAATCTAAAGCCATATCAATGTTCCAGAAAGTACCGTACTTCCCTATTACCTAATATGTATTGGTAAACTAGCTTGAAGGTGTATAATTTCCTATTCAGTATATACATGGTTTAAAAAAACTTACTTATATATTGGAAAAAAGAAGTTCGGTCCTTAGCATTACCAATTTTTTTAATGCACTAACCCGTGCTAAGGACAATTTGAAAACCTATTTAGAGGCTAAAAATTCCACCCATGCCGGGATTCGAGCCCGCAACCTCTGGCTATCCGTGCCAGAGGTCGCGGGTTCGAATCCGGCATGGGTGGAGTTTTTAGCCTCTAAATAGGTTTTTAAATAACCAATTTTCCTGTTACTATGGGGAAAAATCTAAAATGGCAAAATAATACTTACATTTTCCTACTAAGGTAAAAAAAAAACTTTACAAACTTTCTCTTTAGTAAAATTGTTTTATTTTGACTAGGAGTTTCCCCTATTTTTGGATGTACACACTGATTTTACATGCCTTTTATAGAGACAGATGTGATCGCTGATCAAGCCACCAGGACCGCCCTAGCTATCACTTCTTCTTCTTCAGGCTATATTAGTCCTCTGCTGGACATAGCCCTCCCCTAATGAGCGCAAGGTGGTGCCATCATTGGGGGGGTAGTGCCCACAATCCCCACGCTGGGCATGCGGGTTGGGGATCGCAGTTTAGTGGAATTGTACTGCAAGGGGCGCTGCTGCCCACCCCCGGTTTGTGTCCCTTAGTCGCCTTTTACGACAGCCGCGAAGAATTTGGATTAGTGCTATTCTCTAGGCCCACACCACATAGCATGTTGCCTAGCTGTGACTGTGTTCTATTGATCTAAAAGCTTGGAAACCACGAGGGAGGCGTATGTGCTGCAGGGGGCGTCAAATGGCTGATGATGATTAATCTAAATGGACCTAATAATACTAGGTTATTTAGTGTAAACCGGTTTTGTTCCTATATCGTTATATCAAGCTACTACTTCTTTTCAAAAAAAAAATTATTGTTGTAAAAATTATTTCTTGCAATGCCCAGAAATGCAATGCAGTGCAGTTGGTACCGGGAGTCCCACATGTAATGGCAGTGGTTAAGCCATATAAAAGGCCTTATTGGCGGTTTGATAACTTCTGATAGTGAGGCCCGCCAGTGTATTACAATCCTCCACCTACTTGGACTTAGCCCCCGTAGTGGAGTATGGCCTTCTTGCGATGCAGGATGAGACTCGTGCCCCAGCAGTGGGGATACATATAGGGTTGATATCAATGCCTAGAAAAATGTGACTGGTGACTGAAAAGCGAGGCAGTGTTATGACACAAGTGATATTTCTCATAGCTGTTGAGTTGGCCTTGTATGATATTCTCAACGCAGCGCGGCGATACATATTCAGCTCGGACGTGAGTTATGCGGGCGCGGGAATATTGAGACCGCCAAATAACAAACAAATATACTCTGCATTTTTACCACGCACTTTTTCGGTTACATTGTGCTCCGAAGTAAAATTGTTACGCCAAAATTGAGGTCCTTGCGGGAACCACATGAACATTTAACTGAACATCAAGAACATCACGGTCTGTCAGGATTAAAGGGAAATAATTTTGCCTTTAATCCTGACAGACCGTTAAAAGGGAAATAAGTTAGGCTGGTCAGGCCATACTCCACTAAAGGGGGCCAAGTCCAAATAACCCCGTATTGTGGGTCAAGGTTTATAATAATAAAAAACACTAGAGTTCACTATTTTATGTCTGTACTTCCGATCGTTGAAAAGCACTTACACGAAGACACTGGCTGCAGCTCATAGTAAACATTATGTTCAGCTATCAAAATCAAATTTATGTACAAAGTTTTAAAGTTTTGAAGCGCCCGTGGCCTAGTCGAACCGAGTGATTGAATTCAAACACTTGAGTGACCGCCCCGTGACTACCGCTAGTGGCATTTTTCCGAGCGCTTCCGTGCTTCGCAAGGCACGTTAAGCCGTTAGTGCCAGCTGTCATGTAATGGCAGTCGTCGAGCTACTGCGGTTTGATAACTTCTAACAGTAAGGCCCGCCACTGTCTTACAATCCTCCACCAACCCTGACATGGCCCCCGTGGTGGAGTGTGGCCTAACCTCATCCTGCATTGCAGGATGCAGGGAGAGACCCGTGCCCTAGCAGTAGGGACATACAAGTTATATCCTACTAATTGTTGAGGAACTGAATCGTCTGGAGCCAGCTGGCGGCAGCATCAGGTTTTCAATAATTTTAAAGAATATTGTCAACAGACTTGGGTTTCCCAGCGCCTACCCGCGCGCCTTTCCTATACTATCCCGAGGGGATCCAATCTACAGGAACTCAAAGTCAATACGTTCAGAGTCAACTAACCCGCGTGTTTCCTTATAATGTTTTTCTTCGCAGTTAGCGAGTGCTACTGGTGTATTGCTCTGCGTAGAACCTTCTTAAGGGGCTAACGAGTGCCGGCAATGAAAAAATCTTAATATCCTCTTTAGGTGTAGCAAAATCCTCGTATACACGCTAAAATTGGGGATTACTCGTCAATGTGTATAAAACTTAAAAATTACGTCCTTTCCTTTCAATTTGATCTCGATGAAGGTAATTCTAGTATGTAACAGCTGATATTTTTTTCGCGATTTTAAAGTTTCCTCCATTCGCAGTAACAGTCAAGCAACTGAAAACGGGAGCCCCGTCTCTACGCGCCACGATGAAACACTTCAAATCAGAGCGAAACCTGGTCAGACTCTTCCGATAGAAAAATAAGTAAGTGAATCCAAAATTGAGTTAATATTTGTTACGATTCAAATCCATTAATTAATTAGCTATGCAGATATTTCCTCTACATACACCTCTCAACAGTAACCGCGGAGGGCGCTCCTGCATTATAAGACGCAATGTAATAACATAAGCAGCATGAATATAATATAAGTAATCATATTCTCGCACTCTTTTGCTGTTTGTTATCAATATATTTTCGATTTAATTATTTATGTACATGCACCACGTACCGACTATATTCTTTATGCAATCCACTCCATCCAAAGGTTGTCTGGAAGAGATCGCTCTTAGCGATAAGACCGCCAATTGTATATCATTACTTGGATTTAAGAATCATGGTTGTAATATTTTTCTGGTTGTGCAATTAAGTGTTCTCTATCTACCTACCTACCTACCTACCTACCTACCTACCTACCTACCTACCTACCTACCTACCTACCTACCTACCTACCTACCTACCTACCTACCTACCTACCTAACTACCTACCTACCTACCTACCTACCTACCTACCTACCTACCTACCTACCTACCTATCTATCTGTCTATCTATCTATCTATCTATCTATCTATCTATCTATCTATCTATAAGTCCGGCACCCTGTAGTGGGAAATATATTATACAGGTTAGCGGCCTTCTCTCAGAAAGAATACGAAGTTTGTCACAAGGCATGGGCTAGCGATTTTAAGCTCTGAGGTATGTGAAAAGCTCAAAGTAGTAAGGTTACTCCAGATACTCTTTTCTTGAAAAACGAAGTCACTGGTACATGCCAGTATTTCCCCAGAACTTGTCGAACGTAAGGCGAGGTCCGCGTTCTACCGAAAATTTTAATTAAGTAGGTAACGTTTAATAGAAACAATGATAATCATGATATTACCGTTTGTTACTGAATATTTAGTGAGCAAACAAAACGCTTCAATTTGACTTAAAAAGTCTCAAAAATGCTTCGTATTATTTGCCAGACGTTTTATTTTCAAGCCAAACACGGGAACTACGGGAACTCCATTCTATTTACGGGACTTGTCGAAGATTAGTCAGCTTAAAGAGTGGGACAACAAAACAAGTTTTAGCGCTCTCAATGGTTTGCAGTAGACAAATAGTCGATCGGAGTTTTTGTCGGCGGACTCAGCGGACAAACACAAATAGCGGAGAGTAGTCGGCTCTGGGCACTCCCGCCGCCCTCTCTGAGGCGGACCGCACCGACTGGAGAGACGACCAAATTTTCCTTCTATTTTATCGTATGCATCTAGCGCTCTTCTAAAAGATACCTTTGATTTCGTGTCCAATCGAATTGAGATTATTGTTGTACAGTCAACCTTTCTTCTTGTTGAAAATTCGACTGAATAAAGTACACCGGTGTAAGGTTCATGTGCTATTGAATGTACGTAGTCTATTGATGTGCCTATCATTTACGCTATTATATTTTCTCTGAATTGTTTCATGTTACACATTTTTTTTATAAATATAGGCTCAACTTTGATTCATCTCATTTAAGTAATCAATCGAGTCCGATATCTTTTGAACCATGTCAGTTAAGCCCACCGATCTCAAATATATATTTTATTAAGTGGTATTCCTGTACTGTGTTTTTCTTCTTAAAGTTTAAAATGAGGGCCAAACCGCATATCCAGCAATTTGTTCTTATAGGTAGTAATTAATTTGACGCCAAGGTGAGCACTCGTTCACTAAATATCAAAGCATGATTAATCAGAATTTACATCGTCATCATAAAACCATATCATTATTATTAGACATAGACATAGACATCATTTATTGGTAATATTAATTACATGTCAAGACTCCGTACATAATAACAATCCAATGTAGAAATAATAATCAAATTTACAAATGTCAAAAAGAAAATATTACATGTCAATATCATAATAATTATGCAATCTGTCAGGTCAATCAATTAGAGACAAAATAATAATAACACGTATGTTGAGTAATTTACCTAATTATTGTGCTAAATTCTGCTACATAAGGGTTAAAAAGTGTTAAAAATACAATACGCTAAATCTTATAAACTTTTCTGCTTAGTCACTTTTACAGACTAGGAATTATTAAATTCTTTATTGTACCTGTAAAGATTGTACAATTGGCGGGCTTAATACTAAATACTTAATTCCTGTATAACAGAGTAAATGTCAACACTAATCGCCGTAAAAACGCATCTCTGCTCTAACAAACAATAATACTAGATAGATAAAGAACACTTTATTGCACAACCTGAAAAATATGATGACAATTTAATATCAAAGATCTGCTTTGTTTCCTTTGTGCCTAGGAAATAACGAACGACAAGTAGCCAAATACAAAAATTATATGTTATGGTTTTGTAAAAATCGTTTCTTTTTACTTTGTTTTGACTGTTTAATTATTATGAATCCATCGAAAACCAAAAGAATCGGTTATTGAAATACGCTGTGCTCACGTGACTGGCTTAGAGAGCACGTATGCCTTTTCAGCAAAGCGAAACTTCTACTTGGAACCTCTACTTCTATTCAGCGTCGGAGCGCGCCAACGTCAACTTTCCACAAAGCCTTTTACTTCGCGATGGAGTCGCGTCTCGACTCCGCGCGCCGCAGCCGCCGCCGGCGAGGCCACAGAGCTACACGCCGTACATTGCTCTCTGTTGGCGTGTTTTTTTGTGCGGAAAATGTTTCTTTTGTGCTAACTTCTACCTTGTCCCAGGCGAGTGTTTCCGGTCGAGAAGTCTCGGCTGTCATTCACAATATTATTTCGCTAACTTCCCGCGCTGGCTGAGATTAATTCGCTAATAAATGTTCGCAGCTGGAGACCGATTTCTTCGAAGCGTGAATTATGTTCCAAGTCGAAACACGCTTTTCTTAGTAGTACATAAACTAGTCAATAAAATATCAAAGTCGAAGACACTGGTTTAAATTGGAATTTATTGGATAAATTAAATTTATTAATAAGCAACAAATAACTAGGAGGGCCTTTTTAATTTTTGATGTCTTTTCACCAACGATCCAAGGAATGATAGAGGACGTGTGTTACAATCCTCCACCGACCTGGACTTAGCACCGCGGTGAAGTATGGCCTAACTTTCCTGTGATTCAAGATGATACCCGTGCCCCGGCAGTAGGGACATACAAGAGTTGATAACGAGGCGTATCTAGAGTGAAGTTTATAATTTCTTACTAAACCTTTATCTGAACCACGTTTCTTTTGCTTATTTTTTTAAATTATTGATATAATTTTAAAACTTTACAAGGGTCCAAAGTTACTGTTAAGTTCTCCGGTAATGTTGTTTGTTTGATAAACAGATTGAGTTATAAAAAGGATACAAATAAACCAATCTCCACCAACCCGGATTTGGCCCCCGTGGTGGAGTATGGCCTATACCTTCCTCAGGGAGACCAGTGCCCTTCGGTGGGGACATAATGGATTGATAATAATAATACAAATAAAACTAATCGTTTTCCGTCACCGTTGGTTAGTATTACTACTTCAATTTCAAAATTTACGTAACTTAAAAGTTCTTGGGATTCAAATACGTGCCGGGATTCAAACCCACCACCTCCCGAATGTGAGGCCGGTGCTTTCTCGGTCCGCTGTGGTAGATAAATAAACAACACTTTATTGCACAACCAGAAAAAGAATACAACCATGTGTTCTTACATCTCTCACATACCTCAGCGCTTGAGATTGTCAATCCGTTGTGAACATGCGTGGTAATTACGCCCATACTTTCTTAATCTCTCTAAGAGACGGGCCGTGCCCTGCAGGTACACGTATGCAGGATACAAAAAAAGTAATCGTGAAAAAGTAGACAATATAAGAACAAGAAACCATTTATTGTAACAACAGAAACTCAAATGTTTATATTCTTTTTGTTGCACTAACCCGTGCTAAGGACAATAATTTTTAAAACATACTGCGACCTCTGGGTAACCGTGCCAGCGCTCTCCCAACTGAGCTAATGGGCAAGTAACAGCATCTGTGAATTTTCGAACCTCTTTACAATATTCTCTGTATTAACATATTTTAAACTTTCGCGACTTGTACACATAGAATATTTTCGGGGCTTAATTGTGGGATCGTAACCCACGGGTCGCAAACGTGGAATCCGGTCATCAAGATATCTTCGAACACATGTTCGAGTGGAAAAAAATCGCATGGCTTATCGTCCGACATTGTCATTGTAGTGTGTCGCAACCCTAATAGTGCTTTGTGATAGCTGATTGAGGGTAGTCTGAAACCTCATCAGCCGAAGATGCGAACGGGTGTCAGCCATCAGTCTTCTCGTGACCACGATGACTGTAACGTCGTCGAAACGTTGAGGTAAAATAGCAATAAATTACTACGCGATTAAGCCCCGAAAATATTCTAACTATTCTCTGTATTATTTATATACATAAAATATGTGATAAAAAACGTGGTTAACCACAGTTGTGTGTTTCTGATGCTACTATAAATTATTTTTTCTTCTTTTTCTATTGTCTGCCTTTTGTACGATTACTTTTTTTATATTGTAGACTTTTAGTCCAGATTTACTTACGGGTGTTGTTATATCGGAAAAGTCCGACCAGGTTTCGCTCCGATTCGCAGAGCTTAATCATGGTGAGCAGAGACGGAGCTCGCGTCGTCGGTTGCTCGTCTCACCGACGACGTCTCACAGACGTTATAGTTCAAAAACTTTTTTTATATCCTACATACGTCTAGCAATATTCCAATATTCCATTTATTCATCTCCGGTAGTCTGATCGCTCACCAATTTCATTACTTTGCTCTCTGCGGTGATCAATAACTTACATGCTTACTTTTCATTTCACTACTCTTTGTCTAGAAGCACTCAAGTCCCTCAGAGCATTTTTTTTTCATGAGACGCCCTTGAATGAGATGGTTTTCGGTCGGGCGAGTTGTTTTGCGGGACTGGTAAAGGTGATCCGATCTGGCGACGCGCTAATAGGGTGCGGGCCAGACTTCGGTTACTCGGGAGCGAGATATTGTATGACGTATATATCAGGCAAGCAAAACTGTGTCTCTGTTGTATCCTGGATATATAAGCCAATATCTCGCTCCTTCACTCACGCAGACATTCTGTAGGAACTCTCTCAGAGTTATCGAAACGCGTCGAGCGTAAATGGTAATAAGTGTCAGTTAGATATTTTGACATTGTAAGAATCCAAAGAATTTAAAGATATTTAAAAAAAACTTTAACCGGCGTGCGTGCATCCAACAACTTATGAACGTTGATGAAGCGAAGGTGATCTGTCAGGATCGTGTCAAGTGGCAGTCCCTGGTCTCTGCCTACCCCTCTGGGATACAGGCGTGAGGTTATGTATGTATGTGTGTATGTATGTATGTATGTATGTATGTATGTATGTATGTATGTATGTATGTATGTATGTATGTATGTATGTATGTATGTATGTATGTATGTATGTATGTATGTATGTATGTATGTATGTTTAAACAACAATATTTTTATAATTAAAACTGTTTTTATATGGATTTATGCTCGTTTATTACATATTTACAATTTTCCAACGTTTCGGCACTTTTTCAGGTGCCGTGGTCCCGGATGACTGAGGTGACAGGTGTCTTTTATAAATCATTAACGGTTAGTTTACTACCCTCGGCAAAAATTACAAAACTTAATTATGAAGTTACGTTCCAAAATAGACAAACCAACTATTTTTTATATAAAGTCAACAATATTGATTATTAGTAATTGAAGTTAAAATTAAATTTATAAACTAATTACTTTATATGAACTTAAAGATACCGATTATTAATTGAAATTAAATTTACTTTTATTATTTATTCTACAGTCACACTTCTAGCAAGGGGGTCTCATGCACTTAAGCACTGGTTCCCATGCTACCGGTATGTTCCAACCACGATCTCTATTAAAATTTGGTTGCCGGCGGATGTTTATTGCCTCACGTATCATTCTAGGGAAGAAACGGTCTTCTCGGGCTAGAACTTTAACTTTATCGAAATGTATAAAGTGGTTGGTACCGCTAAGTGTATGCTCGCTGACTGCAGATCTACCAGAGCGCTTATGTTTCACATCAGCGATATGTTCTTAGCGGTACCAACCACTTTATACATTTCGATAAAGGTTAAGTTCTAGCCCGAGAAGGCCGTTTCTTCCCTAGAATGATACGTGAGGCAATAGAGATCCGCCGGCATCCAAATTTTAATAGAGATCGTGGTTGGAACATACCGGTAGCATGGGAACCAGTGCTTAAGTGCATGAGACCCCCTTGCTAGAAGTGTGACTGTAGAATAAATAATAAAAATAAATTTAATTTCAATTAATAATCGGTATCTTTAAGTTTTATAAATTTAATTTTAACTTCAATTACTAATAATCAATATTGTTGACTTTATATAAAAAATAATTGGTTTGTCTATTTTGGAACGTAACTTCATAATTAAGTTTTGTAATTTTTACCGAGGGTAGTAAACTAACCGTTAATGATTTATAAAAGACACCTGTCACCTCAGTCATCCGGGACCATGGCACCTGAAAAAGTGCCGAAACGTTAGAAAATTGTAAAAATGTAATAAACTAGCATAAATCCGTATAAAAACAGTTTTAATTATGTCTACTGCTCGTGTTAACCTTAGAAAATACAATATTTTTATATTATTTTTAATGCACGAAACCGTGCTAAGGACAATTTTAAAAACCTATTTAGAAGCTAAAAATTCCACCCATGCTAGGTGGAATTTTTAGCCTCTAAATAGGTTTCTAAAACAATATTTTAATCATCAAAAACTTAAAACTACAAAATGTGCCAGGGCGCACGGAGCGACTTTATGATTATAAAATTAAATGTGGTATTGAATCCACAAGCAATTTTTTTTTCTATATCAGGGGTCGGAATATACAAGACGCTTCAATACTGCAGTCGCTTGTACTCGTTGGAGATTAGTTCGTGTGGCCGCATGAGCGGCAAGAGATTTTTAGATTAGATTAGAACTCTTTACGAAAAGAAAATACATTAAAAGGCTTACATATCTACAACTAGGGGACTTATAGCTAAAAGTGATCTTTTTCAGACATTCTTGTGATAGATAGAACTGAAATTGATAAAAATAAAATTATTTGAATTTGAATTTGAATTTGAATTGCCATATCATGAAGTATATTAGTGAAGAACCTGAGTGTTTTTTTCAGCATTACTCTTTTAGTTGCTACGCGCGCTAATAGGAATAAAGGAAGCAACGAGGAAACCTGTGTTTGCGGCATTCAAGTCTCTCTGTCTGAAAGAAGGCTTATGCCTTGCAGTGTAGCGTATAAAATCTACTTTATTATCGACTGAGAAAAGATATAGTTAGACCTGAGATTTGCGCAGTTAGCCTCGTAGTTGGGCCATTGTACGCAGCAAACGCTGAGGTACGTTAACACTTCAGATACTAGGGTTTCCTTACGATGCTTTTCTTTGCAGTCAGAGAATAGAATAGAATATATAAGAATATATCTATTTGTCTTCAAGCGAAATAAGACACAACAATCACTTATACCATCGATAAAATTTAGTAATATTTTATCGATGCTTATACTAGAGGCGTTAACGACAATTTTAAGAGACGGTAGAGTGGTATTGCTACTATAATTTCACAAATGTACATAACTTAGAAAACAAAGACATCGCTACGTGCCCGGGTTCGAACTAACGACCTTCCGATAAAGAAGCCGGGTGTCTACACCGCTTTGCTACCACCGCTAGATATAGTCTGTTAGCTTTTAGAATATACCTCGGGCTCTAGAGTAGGCTTCGGTGTTCGCCAATTTTTGCCGGTTTTCGTACTGATGACCGAGTTCTGATTTCGAAATGAAGTGTGATATTAGTTCCGATATTTCTATTACACGAATATATCCGATTCTATCCGTTAGTAGCTGAGGTATATTCTAAAAGCTAACAGACTATGGGTGCGTTCCGAGATGCGATGAAATCGATAACAGTGCTAATCTATATAAATGCAGTAAGCATAAAAACCCTATTTCGTGCGTACATTGGGACTACTAAATTTCGTCGCATTCGCGCTGTAATCGATTTCATCGCATCTCGGAAGCAAGTGTATATAATGATGATATAGATATGATATATAATGACTCCCTTCGAAGACACACTTTGAGCAAGTCTAGTGCGGGTTGTTGTCCCGCCACGCTCAGGCTCGGTCGCCGGGCGGCCGGACGGCCGGGCGGCCGCGGCCGGATAGTTTTATTAAAGTTCGGCCGCCTGCCGCAGCACGCGACCACGGGAACTCAACTACACACAGAAGTACGATCACCTCGCTACTTTGTGGCCTACTTTGGCTTGTAGTTTTGCGGTCACAATTATGTCGTCCTAATAGAAGATGTGTTAGCGACAGCAAAGATAAATAGTCCCTGAAACTGGCGAGTGTGGATGCGGCGACTAAACTTATTAGATTGGATTAGAAAATTATTTATTGCACAATAAGCATATTCGTACGAAACCGAGCTTAATACTACTGAGAATTTTCTTCCAGCTAACCTAACTTATGTTAGTAAAGTGTTAGAGGTTTGTGAACAGAATGGCGAACCCTGTTTTTTTACTTTATAAGTACTCTACGGTAAGATAAGAAAGAACATTATTTATTGTGAATGTAGAGTTACTAGGTCCTCGATTCTGTTAGTACATAACACTACCATGACAGATACATGGTTGGGTCACGTGGGGTGTTTTTCATACCAATGACGCCTAGAAAGTTCGATGTATGTGCGCGCGTAGATTTGAAGCAGGACCAGAAAGATAGTCAGAGTGGAGTTTTCTCCACTGCTTTTTTCCCCACTACACTACGGCCCGAAGGCAGCGGCTTTCACTTTCATTGTACTTTGACCTTCAGCAGATAAACTGTGAGACCGAGATTCTCCAAACGTAGCTTGGAGAGTCACGAGATTCTCCAAACGTAGCCAGGAGATTCTCCAAACGTCATCCCACCTGGTTGGATGCTCTCCGACCAGGTGGGATGACGAAAAACTGCAGACAGATGCTGGATGTGACAAGCTGAAGACAGGCCGCTATGGTGCTCATTAGGGGAGGGCTATGTCCAGCTGTGTGGTGTCGGCCTAGAAAATAGCACCAACTCAAATTCTTCCCGCGGGTGTCTTAAAAGGCGGCTTAAGGGACACAAACCGGGGGGTGGGCAGCAGCGCCCCCTACAGTACAATACCACCGAACTGCGATCCCCAACCCGCATGCCCAGCTTGGGGATTATGGGCATTACCCCCCAATGGTGGGACAACCTCGCGCTATGGCGCTCATTAGGAGAGGGCTATGTCCAGCAGTCGACTAATATAGCCTGAAGAAGAAGAAGATGTCCAGCAGTGGACTAATATAACCTGATGATGACGATTTAGATGAAATAGAATGTAAATTCTTTATTTGAAAAATTAAAACAAAAAACGACATAAAATCGCCATGTCTATGCAACAATGCTTTAGCAGAATCTAGTCCCAGCTTGTTTCTACGCGAGATTTTTATCTATGTCGTGGAGCCAACAGCTCTGTTCTTTAAAAACCTATTTAGAGGCTAAAAATTTCACCCATGCCGGGATTCGAACCCGCAACCTCTGGCTATCCGTACCAGCGCTCTACCAATTGAGCCAATGGGCGACTCACGGCATCAGTGAAATTTCGAACCTCTTTACAATATTCTCTGTATTACGTACAGGCAGCGACATCTGACTTAAGCAAATTGCATTACTTACAGCCCCGACTACCTACTTTGCAGTTAGGTTTAACATCGGAACGATATCACTGTACCCACATGATTACACTATTTTTATTTTTAATGCACTAACCCGTGCTAAGGAACAAATTTAAAAACCTATTTAAAGGCTAAAAATTTCACCCATGCCGGGATTCGAACCCGCAACCTCTGGCTATCAGAGGTTGCGGGTTCGAATCCCGGCATGGGTGAAATTTTTAGCCTCTAAATAGGTTTTTAAATTTGTTCCTTAGCACGGGTTAGTGCATTAAAAATAAAAATAGTGTAAGCTCTGTTCTTCTGTTGTACCAGCTGTAGAGCAAAGGGGTGGCGATGGAAACGCGTCAGCTGTTTTGTGACGACTTCCGACAAACAAGCTCGACATGCAAACCGCCGATAAAGCTAACGTTGGGAAAAAAAACATTGGCCCGACGACATTAGGACCGGAAAGCAAAATATCCCGGGACAAAGGAAAGGACCTATTTTTACCAGAACTATAGAAACAGGCAAGAAAAACAAGTAACCGTGCCTTTTATACAGTTTGTTTTAAATATATGAAGGAATTTAATTGAGAAAAGAACTTGGACACACGGAGAGAACGAACCATGGAGACCAAAGAACTTTATTGAGCGAAAGTGGATTTTTATCCAGTGTGCCGGTAAGAGATGCCCAAAGTAAATACGTCGATCAAATTGGCCATGTATTAACAAAGCGCAATATAAAAGTACCCGTAATCGGCGCTCGTTCTTTCAGCAACTCGCGATTGCTAATACAACCCAAGAGGTTTTTCGAGATCGAAGCAGGGGGCAAATCGATCGACAGACCGAGCGACCGACTGACCGATTGGTTGTTTGGTATTAGTTAAATACGCATGACGTAGACTTGACATGAGAATATCATAAGATAAGATAAGAATATTCTTTATTGTACACCAGAGCACATATTATTCTAAAACATGTAAAGATACAAAGTACAATTGGCGGCCTTATTGCTAAAAGCAATTTCTTCCAGACAACCTTACGACGGAAAGTTGCTGAAGGAAATAAGAGACGGGTAGTCGGTGCAAATATGAATATATTAATACACTACTTATATCATCTTTGATAGGAAGGATAAGGTGAAATCGTTCGTTTCACATGTATATCAACCCATGTATGTCCCCACTGCTGGAGCACGGGTCTCTTTCTGCATCGCAGGAATGTTAGACCATACTCCACCACGGGGGCCAATTCTAGGTTGGTGGAGGATTGTAAGACAGTGACGGGCCTTACTGTCAGAAGTTATCAAGCCGCCCATAGGGCCTCTGACATGGGTTAACGACTGTCATCACAAGACAGTCGGCACCAACGGCTTAACGTGCCTTGCGAAGCACGGAAGCGCTCGGAAACACTAGCGGTAGTCACGCGACGGTCACCCATCCTGCACTTGACCGCGCCTGTTGTTGCTTAACTCAAGCAATCGATTCCAATCACTCGGTTCGACTAGGCCACAAGCGTTTCGTTATAAGGTGAAATAAAATTAAGTAAAATGTGATAAGAAAACTAAATAGATCGTATTAGAATCGCTAGAGACATCCAAATAAATACTATGGCCCTCGTTTTATCCAAGGTTTTTACTAATACTCTATCGACCCTCAACAGATTGTCTATCTATCATGTTTCTGCTCGCTGCTGACCGTTACAGTCTAGGCCACTGGTCCACTGCGGATATAACAGACAGTCAGACGTATCTAGGAGACTACAGAGCCTATAAAACAAATAATATTGTTATTCGCCGGTCTATCAGAAACGAGGTCGGCAGCCACGGATTATAAGAGGTTGACTTTTGATTTTATTATATGAAATCTACAATAATACGACGAGGCCTTTTGTCTGAAACTCGAAGTTTCAGAACGTAGAATGAACCAAGAGATTGAAAAGTTTGAAAACCGTAGTATAAATAATGCAACCTGTATAATATGTCCCACTAGGGAGGAGAGAGTATAGGCGCTGTCAACGCGCGCGCCGCGTATTTGAACACCTCAGACTCGGATTTCCTCACGATGTTTTCGTTCACGTTTGGCGAGTAGTATTGCTACTACGCGAGCTGAAGTGGCAGTGGGCTGGCCATATCACGCAAAGAACCGACAACCATTGGAGTAAACGTGTTCTTGAGTGGAGACCGCGACTCGGCAAACGTAGTGTAGGACGCCCTCCGCTGGACAAAATGAGATATAGAAATCAAACCATGCGTATTATTTACTACCCATTTGCTACTATTTACTACCTATCATAAAGTATTTGCTACCCTTACGGTATCGAATTTATCAAAAGAATAAAGTGGCCAGCAAAGGCTATTTGGATTTTCATGACATTTTTAAAAACCTATTTAGAGGCTAAAAATTTCACCCATGCCGGGATTCGAACCCGCAACCTCTGGCTATCCGTGCCAGCGCTCTACCAATTGAGCCAATGGGCGACTCACGGCATCAGTGAAATTACGAACCTCTATTATTTATGTAGATACCTTTATTTGAGCCGCAGGTCTTCTTGATTAACATTTAACATTTTTTTTTACATACTGGCACATACATTGCTTCTGGCCCCACACTAGGATACCCTGTGTCGTGGGTACCAGAAACAACGACATCACAAACATGTAAACCTGGGCTTTCTTTTTTTTTGTTCCCAGCCGGGATTCGAACCCGGGACCTCTTGCATGGTAGGCAGACGCGCTACCGCTACGCCACAGAGGTCGTCAAATCATGTCTATTACAATATCATGTCATGTTAGTTAAGTGTTAACGATGTCATTGATATCAGTATTTACTACCTTTTTGCTACGTAGAGAAAACATTATTTTTACGATGATAAAAAACTCGCATAAACCTTATTTAGTAAAAATAAGCTTATTATTAAATGAGCTTATTTGATAAAAAGCTCGCATAAACCTTGGGTAGTAAATAATACGCATGGTTTGATTTCTATATCTCATTTTGTCCAACGGACCTGACGGTCACCGAATTTCCTCAGTGAATGCTGGTAAACATAATTTTGCTGTTACTTTAATTTGGTGGTTGGAATCCAAGGACTTTCTTCTCACATGTACCAATGACTTTTTTTTGTATGTTATGTACATTTGTGAAGTTATAACAGTAATAATATTCAATTCTAAGGTGTCGCAACTACCTACCAATATATGGTGGACTTTCTTATATCTATGAAGCTGCTTTCGAAAACTTTGTTAGTTTGTCTGTTAGCGGTTAATGAAGCTCACAGAGAATGCCTGTGGGTTGCAATGAGACTCTTTATGTCTGTATACGGCTATATAAAAAATAGAACCTTCAATGCGTGAGTTGGACTTGCACTTGAGCGATCTTTGTAGCAGCTACTCTAATGTATTATTTATTTTTATTTATTTATTTGGTACATTAGCAAAATATACATTATACATTACGACTAGGTATGGCACAACACAGAAAGTGCTGAAGTATATCCATTATAAATGTGCACAGCCTTCGTGTAAATTAGGAACAATTACTCAAAAACTAGACACAGGCAAGACAAATATAATATATTTTAAGACATTATTAAACTTAGAATATTTACGGGGCCTAATCGCGGTACTTTTCAACGATCGCCATTATTATAGCCGAATTGTGCGTGAAGCGGTTAAATTAAGAACCACAAAAATTTTAATCAGGAATGTGGTTTCAAACTGTCGCAAACATGGGATCCGGACATCAAGAAGTGTTAGAGTGGAAAAAAATCTCATGGCTTATCGTCCGACATTGTCAGTGTAGTGTGTCGCAACCCTAATAGTACTTTTCGATGGCTGATTGAGGGTAGTCTGAAACCTCATCAGCCGAAGATGCGAAAGGGTGCCAGCCATCAGTCTTCTCGTGACCACGATGACTGTAACGTCGTCCAAACGTCGAGGTAAAATAGCAATAAATTAACACGATTAAACCCCAAAAATATCCTAACTATGTGTACAAGTCGCGAAAGTTTAAAATATGTTATTTTTAAACTTTTAAAGAAACTTTTGACTTCTAAAACTAATAGAGGAAACACGGAACTATCGGTCATTTCCGCCAACAGCACGCTCGCCAGGATTATTCATAGAGCAACCGTGAAGCATTTGCAGGCTCATCGCGACCCCAACCGGTCGCCGACCAGCGGGTGAGACCCGTGCCAGGCACGGCCGCCTTGCACCCGCGGGGTCGGCCCCTAGTGGTCACTACGTGGTCACACTTACACCGCTCTCTCGAAGGACAGAAAGGACGCAATGGAGAGTAAATGCTAAATAAAAATGCGCTTTTCAATTCGTCTGCTACAACTTGCGATAAATTTTGTTTTAGGAATCAGGCGTGAAAATTATTAAAATATGAAAATGCACGTTTTAGAAATTCAATTCAGTATAATAATGGGCTGGGTAACCTTCGGCTTGATTACGTAGTATGTAATGGAGTATAAGGTAGCAAATTAATTCCACTCGAGCCATATTTTCTCAAATCTTTCATATATTTCTACATGATTTGCTGTTGGTGCCCCTTACAAGAATAAAAAAATAAATCACACTTAGCTACGTATCATAGGCAATAACTTATTTTTAGCTTATTTACACTAAGAACTACCCCAATTTATGTAAGCTGCAAGTTTCCCAAAAAGAAAAAATAAATAAGACTATTTACAAAGAACACAATTCGGAAATAATTATAACGGTAAACCTCGCACTGGCGACAAACCACTATGAACCTTTCCTTGAACCGACACGAAGCAAAAAAACTTATATACGAAGAAAGACGAGCGCGTACTGCGCACGTTCTACATACTACCGCTGACGTTATAAAAATGTTACCAGTCTTTTCGACCAAAATATTCCTTACATTAAATATGAAGCGCTCGTGACCTAGTGGAAACGAGTGAATGGAATCAATGAATGAGGTTAAGATGACAGGCGCGGTCAGATGCTGGCTGCAGAGCGCACGGAAAAAAGGCCACTAGCGGTCATGGGATGGTCACCCTTCCCATGACCGCTAGTGGTATTTTTTCCGAGCGCTTCCATGCTTCGCAAGGCACGTTATACCGTTGGTGCTGGCTGTGATATAAATAAAAAAATCGCAACTCCCAATTCTAATGACGCACTTAGAGCGATAAACATGGAATTGTTATAAAACTTCACAACCGATGACGATGCACAAATTATTGTATTAATTTTACAACGAAAAGGGATCGTTTCGTGTAATGCAAATTTGAGTACATATAAACAATAAAGGATGAAATTAATTAAAGATCCCTAAATTAATTAGAAAACTACGTAAATTAAGCTGAAACGTGTTTTGAAACGAATATGGAGTTTTGACGTAAATTAAGTAAACACTTTCGGTCTTATTCATTACACTGACTTATTTAAAATACGATTCCCCTAAGGCACACTCACTCGTTAGAGTCAGTTTATTTAAGTTGTGGTGACGCTTGTACAATTTCTACCACAGACTAGTTATTTCACCGTTGTTTAAGTATTTTAAGTAATCGTGTTTTTATAGGACGGTTTGTTTTTATAGTAAATTATAAAATGCTTGTATTGAGCTTTTTACGTAATTTTAATGTTGGTTGGTATCAACGCTTTGACTGTCTCCACTGATTGAGCACGAGTCTCTTCCTGCATCGCAGGAATTTTTTGAGCAGGAGATTGTAGGACAGTGGCGTGTCCTTACTGTCAATAGTTATCAAGCCACCCATAAGGCCTTTGACATGGCTAAACGACCGCCATTACATGACACCAACGGCTTAACGTGCCTTGCAAAGCACAGAAGCGCTCGGAAAATGCCACTGGCGGTAGTCATAGCACCTGACCGCGCCTGTTGTTGCTTAACTCAAGTGATTGATTCCAATCACTCGGTTCGGCTAGGCCACGAGCCATTAAGTAGATTAAACTCTGTTTTTTCCGTAGGATTGTGATATATCATAAGTGTTGCTACTAAGTGATTGTATTATATTAACTAGTGTGGAAGTTATTGTATTATTATTATTAAAATATTTAAAAAAATAAAAGAACCCGACTGCAGTGATAGATCAACTGAAAGGGAAAAAACAAGATAATTTTATTTTGAAATGCTAACCTCGATTCAGAAGAGATCATGCTGCTTTACTTGAGGGACAAAATGATATAACTTTATAAGCATTATTTGCTCAAACTGTTGCAGTTATAACTTTATATAAAATGTTGCAGTCGGGACCCATTAGAGGACTTTAAACAAACAGTAATGGGTCCCGACTGCAACATTTTATATAAAGTTATAACTGCAACAGTTTGAGCAAATAATGCTTATAAAGTTATATCATTTTGTCCCTCAAGTAAAGCAGCATGATCTCTTCTGAATCGAGGTTAGCATTTCAAAATAAAATTATCTTGTTTTTTCCCTTTCAGTTGATCTATCACTGCAGTCGGGTTCTTTTATTTTTTTTAATATTTTTTTTATTTTTCACCTTTTAGTGACTCAGTAAAATGATAAAATTTAAAGGTCCATCTGTACTGCTTACATCCTTTAAATCGTAATATTATTTTCTTTCCTAAATGAATTTTAGTTTAGTGCTTTATTTTCTTTTGTTCGACAAAGGACATGTCTCGGCAAATCATAAATGTTTTTATTGATATAGTCATAGGTACCACCTGCCTGCAGTCAAAATTTATGTCGTACGATATTTTTTAGCTAGTATAATCAATATGGTCCAATGGTGTTAAACGATCTAGAATATTCGCAAAGAGACTGATAAAAGGAAATGATAGATTTTTTTCTTTATTATCCCTACATAAATTGTCTTTTTTTATATAGCCTATAAACGCTTCACTGCACCTAGTTATATAATGTTAACGATTGTAGGTGGGGACTGGAATAGCCTCAAATTATGTCCTCGACCTGAACGGCGCTCAGCTTTCGGCATCTCCAGAGTAGAATTCTTCGTGCTTACATTGCTGGGCCCAGTTTTAGGTCTCGCTGATTACTTAGAATAATGACTTTTAAATGGTCTGAGCCTTCGCCCGCGGCCTGTACAGAGACGCGACAGGTTTCCTCGTGCACGTTTCGTGAGGCTCGGCCTTCGGCCTTGCTAGTTACTTAAAGTTCGAACTTGTGCGTGGGGACGTGAATAGTCTCTGTCGGAACCAAGCTCGGCTTTCTGCCTCGCCGTGCCAGTGGTCCCTGTGTCTACTTCGCGAGTTATGGCTCTCGGCCTTGCCTGCGCGAACTGTACAGAGCTCGGCTTTCAACCTCGTCACAGCAACTTTAAGTAGCTGTTGCGGCCTTCGGCCGCGCTAGTTACTTAAAGGTTGGGTATTTTGCGCTGTGGTAGTGTTCCACGTACCCACATCATGAGGCTCGGCTTTTGGCTTCGCGTAGTGGCTATAAGGCTATAAGGCCTGGGCGTAGGAATAACGATAATCACGGCCTTCGGCCGCGGCCTCTGGAACTCGGCCTTCAGCCTCACCACGACAGGGTTCCTCCTGCCTGTGTCGTGGAGCTCGGCCTTCGGCTTCGCTAGGTACTGGGTCTTTTACATAGAATCATTAATAGTAT
This sequence comes from Yponomeuta sedellus, assembly GCA_934045075.1. Classification (NCBI taxonomy): domain Eukaryota; kingdom Metazoa; phylum Arthropoda; class Insecta; order Lepidoptera; family Yponomeutidae; genus Yponomeuta; species Yponomeuta sedellus. The sequence goes on from OW203742.1 coordinate 19,165,385, forward strand.
CTACCTCAACCAAACTCGCGCTGGCAGTGTTTCTCGTGCTCGCTTACCGGGGCTCAGCTTTCGGTCTCGGAAATCACTTAAAGTTGGATGTTGTGATACGATGTCACGGAGGATCCGTCTTCGGTTACCAGTCAGAGCGTAATTTTTTTTTTATCATTTTTTGTTTCAACTTTGAACCTAGCTTGTCGCTGACTATGATCACACAAGGGAAAAGGAGTTACATGCTACACTTTATATATTTTGTTTAGTTAGTTTTGTTCTATGTATCAGTAAGAAATTAATATCAAAGCTAAGAAATTAATTATTAAAACCCCCTTTGAGGTTGATATTTCCTAAATTAATGAGATAAACGAATGGCCTAGACGGAACTTAACACTTTATAGGCATAATTTATATTATTTCTTTCAGCATTAATACCGTTTCTATAAACGGTTTGTTTACATATATAATAAAGCTGACATTATGTAAATAATTGTACCAGAGTGCTTAGTGCGAGTTTTTTAACTACTCGATCGCGCTAACGTAAACTCATATTTCTATTTTCGAAGCGCCACCTAGCGACAAGTATTGAAATTAAAATTTCTGAGTGCTAGTTGTAATGGTTTACGTTGAGAAGTGAACACGTTTACCAGCTAAAACACGAATAAACGCGAGTGCGAGTTGTACTGGGACAGCGTTTTGCCAGTTCGAACGGTTAACTTACTCATACTCACTACTAAATGCTCGATTAACGCGGTAGTAAAGTTATTCGATTGGATTTGTCAAACTCGCACTAAGCACTCAGAATAAATATATGGCAGCGCCATCTAGTGGCTAAAGGTGGTACTTTAATTACTTAAAATTTAATATTATTTTTTGTTCCGTTTGTTCTCTATTAATGCTGATTTTATGTAACCTACGGCATCCGCAAAATTCTGTTTAAAATACTTCGCATGTGTTAGGCGTAGTTCAACAAAAGTATAATCTTTAATTATCAATGAATGATCTAGAAGAAACAAACCACTTTATTAAGGTTTGTTTACATGTAGAACAAAGCTGAAATTATGTAAATACATGTACCAGAATAAATATATGGCAGCGCCATCTAGTGGCTAAAGGTGGTACTTTAATTACTTAGAAGGGAATATTATTGTTGTTCGGTTTGTTCTCTATTAATACTGATTTTATGTAACCTACGAAATCCGCAAAATTCTGTTTTAAATACTTCGCACGTGTTAAGCGTAGTTCAACAAAAGTATATTTTTAAAATATAAATGAATGATCTAGAAGGAATTAACCACTTTATAGGTTAATTACTTCTTTCCGTATTTGTGCAGATTCTATAAACGGTTTGTTTACATGTAGACCAAAGCCGAAAATATGTATACACATGTATTAGAATAAATCAAATATAGCAGCGCCATGTAGTGGCTAAAAGTGGTACTTTAATTGCTTAGAAGTGAATGTTACTTTTTGTTCCGTTAGTTCTCTATTAATGCTGATTTTATGTAACCTACGACATCCGCAAAATTCTGTTTTAAATACTTCACACCTTTTAGGCGTAGTTCAACAAAAAATAGGATTCGAATTCAATGAACTAAATATAAAAGCGCCATCTAGTGGCTCCTAGCTGTACTTTTACGAAGCTTATTAACGTTTTTAATTTTTCGTCACGGTTCTGATAGCATAATTCTGATTTTATATAGCCTATGACACCCGCGCAAGGATGCCAAATCGAATGACACCTCATTTAACGAAATCTGACCATTGGTTAAGGAGTTATGAGGGAACATAGAATCGGACATACTTACATTCATTCATACATACATACATACGAACTAAACACATTACCCTCCTTTTGGGCTTCGCCGCAGTCGTGTAAAAAGCTCTCCACCGACAAAGGGATATACTTGACTTATTTGAGAGCAATAAGAAATAAGATGCTAGATATTATTTTATGTTTAACCTACAAAAGCCAAGAAATTACAGCTGTCAGAATTCTACGGAATAAAAATCTAAGTATAGATGGGCTTGGATGAGCCTTGTGTGTACTTTACGTTTATTCGAATCTCACGCGATCAAAGTCGTGGGCTGGGGTAGTATGATATTAACCTTCTCACGAGACGCTTAAATCCGCAGCTCACGTAGCGGCAATCAGCTCGTGCAAGCATCGCCGCCGGATGCCGGAGATAGCGCTTATGTATGCGGGGCGATGCCCGATAGCCGATAGCACCCGCCTCAATCACTGTCCGTCAGCCGTCAGACGATACTCGCCTCTAACGCCGCGGGCTAAAGCCCACTGTATCTGCACAGTAATTTGTCTTAAGATAACCCACCTACGACGTTACGAGAACATTCATTACATTAGGTCTGAATACAGTAATGGGGCTGCGAGAGATAGGCTTGCAGTCGGCTTGGCCGCTGACGGCGGTTACTCGTACATTGTGTAGGGAGCTGTATTTATCACTCGACGTGATTGATTCTATCATAGGGGGGTAATGCCCGTAATCCCCACGCTGGGCATGCGGGTTGGGGATCGCAGTTTGGTGGAATTGTACTGCAGGGGGCGCTGCTGCCCAACCCCCGGTTTGTGTCCCTTAGTCGCCTTTTACGACACCCGCGGGAAGAATTGGGTTGGTGCTATTCTCTAGGCCGACACCACACAGCACATTATGGGCATTACCCCCTATGATAGCACAACGTGGCGCTCTTTAGGGGAGGGCTATGTCCAGCAGTGGACTAGTATAGCCTGACGACGTGATTGATTCAATCCGTTTCTCCGTAACGATTAAGTCGCAAATTGAACTGAAGCGATCATGGCTGACGGCTGGATATCTGCGGATAGTACAATCACTGATGACAAACACTGATGACCGACCGACCGACAGACCGACCGACCGACCGACCGACCGACCGACCGACCGACCGACCGACCGACCGACCGACCGACCGACCGACCGACCGACCGACCGACCGACCGACCGACCGACCGACCGACCGACCGACCGACCGACCGACCGACCGACCGACCGACCGACCGACCGACCGACCGACCGACCGACCGACCGACCGACCGACCGACCGACCGACCGACCAATCAATCAATCAGTCAGCCTGTGCTCGTCCACTGCTGGGCATAAGCCTCCCCAAGGCACGCCACCTCCTTCTGTCCTCAGCCATCCTTAAAATGCCATTGGTATTGGTATTGGTGACGGTTTAGGGTTTCCGCAACTCGACTGCTAATGAGCCTATTTTGCGTGAAAGGAAGATGAAGCTATTCTTGCCACCCCAGCTCCTCCAGGAACGCCAGCAGCTTTTTGATGTCCGTGCAGGCCTCCCGCAGTGTCCCCGGGCTTCCGAGGAGAGCCGTCCGTTGTCTAGCCACCCCATTGCATTCTACCAGCACGTGGGCGGCAGTCTCCTCTGCATCCATGCATGCTCTGCACAGAGGGCTGTCTGTTACACCTATTGTAAAGAGATGTTTATTATAATGACCATGACCTGTGAGAGCGCCTGTTAAAGTGCGGAGCTGCAGTTTGGTTAGGCGTAGCAGGCCCTTGGAAAGGCGGGGGTTTCTGCCGGGCATTGCTGCCCTGGCTTGCCTGCAATCCATTCGTGAGGTCCAGTCATTATTGTGTAGCCTGTTGGTGCGTTTACTTAACCATGTCCTTAGTTGGCAGAAGGGCAGGGGGGCGATGGGTTCTGGGCCCTCTACTGTGGCTCCAGATCCGCGGCGCGCAAGCTCATCCGCTGCGTCGTTGCCCCTTGATCCACTGTGTCCTTTTATCCATTGTAGGGTAAGGAAATTCTTTGTACCTACCTTTGTCAGGGCTTCATGGCACTCTTGGATGAGTCCAGAATTGAAACTGTAGTCTTTGAGGGCCAGTAGAACAGCCGCGCTGTCCGACAGTATGCGGATGTTGTGGTTTACTACTTCTCTCTGTGTAATTGCCTGAGCTGCACGTATGATGCCCACGCACTCGGCTTGGAAGACGGTGTTATGGGCACCTAGGGGTATAGATATATTGATGTTTAAGTCTTCTGAGAAGGCTCCCGATCCCGTACCTTGGTTCGTTTTGGAGCCGTCAGTGAAGACTAGGATATTTTTACTACTCGCGTCTCGTGCCGGCTCTGCGAGCTGTATTTTGTACTTTTTATCGAAGTTGAATACCTTAGGTATCCTGTCATTGACCGCTAATAAAAGCGGCTCCTCCTCGATGGCCTGATCTAGGATCCTGGTATGCGGGGTCCCGTTGTCGCTCCACAGCCTCAGCGTCCGCAGGCGCGTCGCTGAGATTGCGGCCTCCTGCTGGATATGTAGCTGTAAGGGCGGTAGGTCTAGCATGATCTCCAGGGCCGCAGTGGGGGTGGTCCTCATGCAGCCAGTTATTGCCAAACAGGCCATTCTTTGTATTCGTTGTAGTTTACTTACCGCTGTACTTTGGTTTGTTTTAGGCCACCAGACTAGGGCGGCGTAGCTAATGATAGGGCGAATCACTGCCGTGTACAGCCACAATGTGATCTTGGGATTTAAACCCCAGGTTTTACCTATCATTTTGCGGCATTGTGCAAAGGTGATACACGCTTTTTTGAGTTTGGAGTCTATGTGTTTGTTCCAGTTCAACTTACTATCTAGAATGACTCCGAGGTACTTAACTTCTGTTGATAGCTGGAGTGTCGTCCCAAACAGTTTCGGCAGGTTGAAATTCCCCAACACCCGTTTGTTTGTAAACATTACCATTTCAGTTTTTGTGGGGTTCACCGACAGGTTGTGTTCATTACACCAGTCTTCTACGATCCCTAGTGCGGTTTGAGTGACGTCACAGACGATTCCTGCATAGTTACCTGTTACTAGAATAGTCAGGTCGTCTGCGTAGCCGACTGTGTAGTAGCCTCTATTATTTAGTGTGGTGATTAGCTCGTTGACCACAGCGTTCCATAAAAGTGGCGATAGGACACCCCCTTGGGGGCAGCCCCTGGCCACTATTGCCTTGGTTGGGTCCAGCTTTGATGTTTTTATTACCCTTTGTCGTAACATGGCCTCGATCCATTCCAGGACCGATGTCTCGATTTGGTGTCTGCTAAGTGCGTAATTTATACTTGAAAAGCTGGTTTTGTCAAAAGCTCCTTCAATGTCTATGAACGTGCCCAGACAAATACCTTTGTTTTGTATGGCTGCTTCCGCCTTGGTGACTACGGCGTGAAGAGCTGATTCCGTGGACTTGCCTGCGCTGTATGCGTGTTGGTTGCGATGCAGCGGGATGTTTTGTAGCGCGCCGTCTCTTATGTGCCTGTCACACATTCTCTCTAGTGTTTTCAGCAAGAAAGAGGTCAGGCTGATTGGTCTGAATGACTTTGCGTTCGTGTAGTCGGTCTTACCTGGTTTCGGGATGAAGACTACTTCTACCTCCCTCCACAGCGTTGGGATATACCTGTGGGCCAGGCAGGACTGTAGTATCGTGGCCAAGGTCGTTTCTAAAGAGTTGCCCCCCCACTGTAGTAAAGCAGGGAAGATGCCGTCTGATCCTGGGGCCTTGAAGGGTCGGAAACTGTCGATGGCCCAGTGTGTTTTCTGTGGAGTGACTATTTCCCTTGCTAGGTCCCAGCAGATTTCGTCCACCTGTGTTTCTTCATTTTCCCAGATGGTCTCCTGGACGATCTGGCACCCCGGGAAATGTGTTTGTAGTAGTATTGACTGAGCCTCCTCGGGGGAGTTTGTGTACGTGTTGTCCGTTTTGAGTAAAGAGCCTACCTGTTGTGACGTTCCGGAGGATAGTATTTTACTCACTCGTGTCGCAGTCGAGCAGGATTCTATGCTTGTGCAGAAGTTTCGCCAGGACGCTGTACTTCTGAAGCGGATTCGCTTCTTGTAGTGCGCCTTGGCCTCCTTGTAGTTTTCCCAGTCTATGTCGCTACTGGTGTTCATTGCCCTGTTTAGTAGTCTTCTAACCTTTTGCCGTATGCGCTGTAGCTCAGGACCCCACCAGTTCTGGCCGTCCTTGGGCTTTGCGGGTGGGCCGGTAAGAGGACATGCGTCGTGGTAACATTGCATGATTGTAGATGTTAGGTTTGTCACCTGTTCCTCAATGTTACTTGTGCCAACAATTCTCTCTGGTACCCGTAGGTTTTCCAGATTGCTAGTTAAAGTTTTATTGTACTTTACCCTATTGGTTCTACGTGGGTTCCTTCGGGGTGTCGGGTCGAGTGTGTAGGCGCGTAGTTCAAAGCAGATCCAGCGATGGTCTGAACATGAGGCTTCCTCCGACACATGCCAGTTTGAGACCAGCTCGGAGGCTTTATCGGTAGCTAAAGTAAGGTCGATAATAGTTCTGTAACGTCTAGTGACGTATGTGGGTTTTGAACCTATATTTAGAATGTTAAGGTTAGTCGAGAGTAAGTAAGAAGCTAGTTCCTCACCTCTGTCGTTGTCGCGATCCATTCCCCATAGGGAGTGATGCGCATTTGCGTCCGTGCCAACTATCAGTTCCGCCTTGTGTTGTTCACAGTGTTGTATGAGGCTGGCGGTTTCGTGTGGTGGAGCAGGCTCTCCGTCTGGCATGTATGCGGAGGCGATTACCACATCCGGTAGGCCAGACGCTGAGTCTGTTTGTAGTCTGACAGTTGTTAAGTCTCTGGAACAGAACTGTGTTAAGGCGTGTGCTTTTATGTTTTTGGAGATATAAATGCAAGTTCTGGGGTGGCCCAGGTCATTGTTAGCAATTAGCTTACCTCCGATGTTGTTGAGGCCGCATATGCGGTTGCCGTTGACCCACGGCTCTTGGATCAAGGCAATTGCCTCGTCGTTTGTTTCCTCCAGCCAGCGTCGCAGTTGAGCCGTTGCGGTGCGACTGTGGTGGAGGTTTATCTGGATGGCTTTAACTGTCTTGGGTGAAGACGCCGCCATCGGTGGTCTTCTCCTCCTCCAGGTACAGTTGGCTGAGACTCCGCGACCAAGTCTCATCCGCGTCTAGCTCCGGGTAAATCTCTCCAGTGGAGGGTCGCGTCGGGCTGCTTGTGGGGTTGTCACTCGTTTGCGGTGCGTCTGCTGTGTTCTTCTCCGCATCCTGCGCACTGTCCGTTGGGACGGAGGCGGGGGTGTTCTCTTCCTCTTGTGTAGTACCGAGCGGGGGTGGAAGCTGATCTCGGAATTGGTTGCCCCGCCATCGGAACTTGACATACACCGAGCCGTATAGATATGCCAGCCGGCGTTCGCGTTTTGCCATAAGAACGGCGACTTCCTCGGGGACACTGAACATAAGGAAGGTGTTCTCTGTGATCACCACTCTCCCTGGTATCCATCTGTCCGCCTGTGCCCATTCATTTTGGTGCCTTAGCATTCCGAAAATGACCTTCAGGGGTCTGGTTCCGGGGATCAGAATGCCACAGCTCACCCTCCGTGGGACATCCTCAGGTCTGACGACTATGAGTTTGTCCCCCGGTATGGTGATCTTGGCTACTTCCCCCCTTAGCCATTCGAAGTCCGCTTTGTCGCTGTAAAAGAATCGGAGGTTACCCTCGTGTATGGTGGGTTTTCCACGGAACACCCTGCCTTTATGTTTGTCGTAGAGCATCTCTTCGATCATCAGATCCTCCATAGCGTCGAGGACCATTTTGGCATGGTCGCCAAGGGTTCCTGCCTCCTGAGTCGTTATGATCAGGATCTGATCTGCTTTCGCTGCCTCGGCGTAGCTTATCTCTGCCCTTGGTTTTTTACTGTCTCCCCGTGGGGAGATGGTATCGTCGAGGCGTGCTCGCTTTGACGGTCCCGCTCTTGGGGCAGTGTCTTCTGGTTTGGTCCCTGCTGACGTAGATGGCATCGCTACCAGTTGAGTGCCGCTGGATGTGGTTGTTTCTGGCGGTGTGTCTTGCGGCTTATTGTAGTGTCGGACGGCCAGATGTCCAAACTTTTTGATGTCATGTTTTCGGGGTTTATTCCGTTTGTATTTCCTGCGCTTGGGTGGGTGTTCTTCCTCCGTTTGTGATGGGTTGAACCTATCCCTTGAGGGCCCCGGATTTTGCGCTGCAGGATTTTTGTAGTTGGGCCGGTATTCCTTCATCGAGTCCCACATGTCGCTCACATTGCGTAGGCCCGGGGGTTCGTCTGTGGTCGTTGACGGGCTCTTCGCTGTCGTTGGCGGTTGCTGTCTATGGTGTTGGTCACTAGGGCGCCCGTGCTCTCTTGCGCTTGGGGGCTTAACCCATTGCGGGCAGCTCCTCGGCGCATTCGAACGCGGGTGCTTATCTACTGCCGAACCGGCTGCTCTTGGGGGCTCAACCCGGAATGGGCGGCTCCTCTGAGCGTCGGTTGGAGTTCCCTTCTGTCCAGTCGAGCTTGGGGGCAACACAACCCGAGACGGGCGGCTCCTCGGCTCTAGTGGAGCGTCGACTTTGGCGGCGGACGACGGTTGTCCTTCCGCGGAGGCCGTACCGTGTGGTCGTTCACTCGGTACAGCTAGGGGCCTCTCACGAGGCAGGTGGCCTTTGCCCCCCCCAGAATACGTGGGGCAGCCCGAGCGTTGCTCGGGGAGGGATTCTCCAGCGGCGCTGGTACCCTCCTGGGGTAATTTCTTTTTAGGTTCACCTTCCATGATTGTTTCTGCTACCGGCAGAGCGGGATCCTTGGGGGCGCCGAAGCACCCACTAAAAGTGGTGATGATAGGGATAGGATATGGGATGCGGCGGGGGTAGGGAGTGCATGTAAGCAGGGAGTGCGACTGATTGTTTTTGTTGCGTCTGTTTCTGAGGGAACCAGACCAAAACGGGTGGCAACCTCGAGAAGGATAGTGCCAGCAGTCTTGCCTTGAGGGGTCATCGCGGAGGCCGCTGCCCTCAAGGCCATTTTGCCAACCTGTTGATTGGGATTTATCAACAAGATAGGTGTGCATCTAATTCAGGAGTGTAAAGCGGTGCAGAGGAAATAAGCGCGGGTAAGTGAAAGAGAATTAGACCCACCCCCACCCCATTACTTATTTATCTTCTTTTATTGACAAGTGATATCTCATGCATATTAAAATGTTACTTATTATGTAAAACCTTAATTCCCGTCGTTTCTGCAACGTTACGGTAGACAGCGGCGACTAAAGTCAACTATTGTAGTGAGGGCAGGTGGTCTACATTAAGTCACTTTTAGTTTTCGTAGCGGGCCGACACACAACACTCACTACGTTCGCGGATAGGTCCGGTGATAAGGCGCGTGATTTGCATTTACTTAAAACTGGATTCCACGTACTGGAAAGCTTTACACCATCCGCTCTGTTAAAAACTTTCTGTTTTTTTTATTTTAATTACTTCTCCAAATATCTGGTTCTTTCGGTAAAAATGCCTTCGAAAATTTTACCGATTAAATAAATGCGATTAGACCCGCTTAATATGTAACTACACAATGATACCACCTGGTATAAGATAGAGAACATTTAGTTTATCTAACCTAATCATTTGTACCTCAATAAGATTTAGTATTATTAAATAAATATATATATAAGTATATAATTAATGTGTAAGGTTTTCTTTTCCTTTTTTTTTTTGCACGCCCTCCAAGTTTTCGTCGTACTGTAACGGTTTTTGTGATAAAAAAGAAAGTATTGCCGCAAATCTAGCCTTTCAATAACTCCAGCGCTACAGTACCTCCTGCGGTAGAAAATGCTTATGGCATTAAGTTCGCGGCATTGCACAATTTTATGGTGCAATAAATTATTAATAATAATAATATTAACCATAAAATGTAAGCAAAGCGTTATGCGCCGGGGCAAAAACACGCATAAAGCGCTTTCGCTCCAATAAAAACTAATATGGTGAACCCTTTGCTGTCTCCGCTCAGCTCGCGCCGCGCGTCCCTAATAAACTGTCACTTGTCTAATCCTACCCACACGAGCCTACATCCAATATACCGCCACAGCTGATGTCACTTTTATTTGCTTGAGAGCAAAGGGAAAATTTGCGCGAAAACACGGAAGGGTCTTGCTTAGGACGACTGTATACATGTAACGGACCGGAGACCGTTTATTTTTTGGCATATTTTTTTGTATGCGTCCGTCCGACACGGGTTGGCTTAAATCGTAATTGGTTTCATTAAATTAATTTCGTCGAAATGAAGCCGCGAGTGAATTTTACATAATCCGACGACTCGACCGTGACGATAGGCTCTGTGAACACTGTCGTATTGTGAGGTCCCTTTATCGCGTTTTGAATTTTATATCATACGCAGTAGAGATGGTATCGGGGATAGGGGACGGGATGTTGCTGATGGTGGCCATGCGTGCAGAGGGATCTTTAGGTTTTTAGGGTATCATGCGTCCTTTTTCAGATACCCACTGTTACGTTTTTCGCAACCTTCGCTATGAAACATCCATAGCTTAAGCTTACGAACGATTTGACTGTGGCGGATCATGTCCTTTTGAGATCCATGTATACATAGTAAATATAATTAAAAAATACAAACAAAAAACAAACAGTAAGACCGTTACAAAAATACCGCAAACTTACGCTTGTATCCCGGAGGGGGTTGCAAATGAAATGTTGGTCGACGCTACCTACCCCAAGAGATAGCTCAGAATAGGATGCGACCAGTTTTCACTGGTTAACATTGGTTACGCTGTGTATTCTAAGTTATAACTTCGCTATAGCGACTTCAAAACTACGATTTTGAACCCGCCGACCTGACGTCAGTTGGCGAGTGCAAAAGTTGTGTAGCCTATTCCGAAGCAGGTATAGGTAGGTAGATACCTAGGTAGCGGCAGCAAAATCAACCATGAATTTTAAGCAACACGGAGTCCTGATGCACACCGGAGGGGCAGGCCAAGACCAGTGACTGCCACTTGCCACTATTCTGGCAGACCTGTTTAGCTTCTTCAATAATTATACACATTAGTTGATGCACGCAAGCACGCCGGTTTTGGTACCATTACAATTTTGTGGAATCCGTAATGGAATTATAATTCCGTGCTTCGCAAGGCACGTTAAGCCGTAGGTGCCGCCTGTCATGTAATGGCAGTCGTTAAGCCATGTCAGAGGCCTTATAGGCACTGTCATAAAAACTTCCACTAACCCGCACTTGGCCCCCGTGGTGGAGTATGGCCTAACCTTCCTGCGACGCAGGAAGAGACCCGTGCCCTAGCAGTGGGGACATACAAGGGTTTATATCAGGTATGGAATCCGTCCATCACATAAGGTTTTACTGAGAAACATGGCATATTTCGTCCAACGCTTAATGCGAAACCTCAGTGCTAAAGTTGTACTAGCACTTACCCCTTATATTTTATATTAAACACGAGTTAATTTGGCCGACCGTGGTTTAAATTACGCGCCCGAAAAAACGCGGGCCCGTGTTATTGCGTCTTTATGAAAACGTCGCCGTTACACCGACAATGTTTATTATTGTGTTGTCGCTCACTTGTCGCAGATCTTTATCGTCTGCGTCGTGTCCTCGGATACAATTTGACGTTTATTGCTTTTAGGAATATTATTTGATGATAATTGTGAACGATTTTGCGCTTGGGTTGCTCCGCCGGGGATTCACTGATGCCCGCGCGGCCACCAGTCTCTACAGCAGTATCTCGGTCACCATTTCTGTATCCTATTGTCTGTTCAAACAAATCGAACAGATTTTATTTCAACGTAAAGATTCACACTCTGCTGAATGTCAATATAAGCGGCTACCTTCGGCCCGTAGTGCAGTGTAGAAAAAGGCAGCAGAAAAAAGACTCTGAACCACTTTTCTCAACTCATCTTAAACCTCATACATCAGTTACCACCTATACGTCTGATAAGATTCCACGATTGCCATCAATAACTTTGATCTTTATATATACCTAGGTGTTTTGTGAAAATATATCAAATGATAATCATCATCATTGACGGCCTCGGTGGCGCAGCGGTTTGGCACGCTGACTGTTAAACCGAAGGTTCCGGGTTCGATCCCCGGCCTGGTCAAACTAGGAAACGAACTTTTCTAGTTTGTCTCGGGTCTTGGATGTTATCTATGTATTTATTGTATTAAATCTACCGTCGAGTTAGCACCTGTAACACAAGTCATTTAGTTGTACTTAGTATAGGGCTAACGAGATCTGTGTAATGTCCGTGAATATTTATTATATTATTATTATATTGTTATCAACTCATTATGTCTCCACCGAGGGGCACTTGTCTCTTCCTTGAGGAATGTATGTACATCAATATTATCACACATAAATTAACATTAAACTTGTATAGTATTTTCTAAGGTTAACACGAGCAGTAGACATAATTAAAACTGTTTTTATACGGATTTACAGAGTCATAATGGATGGACAGAGTCATCCGGGACCACGGCACCTGAAAAAGTGCCGAAACGTTGGAAAATTGTAAAAATGTTATAAACGAGCATAAATCCGTATAAAAACAGTTTTAATTAAACTTGTATTTTTAACTGACTTCAAAAAAGGGGGAGGTTATCAATTCGACGCGTATATTACTTATTTTAATATTTTTTTTTGTAATATTAACTGTCATACTTGCTGTGTGGTGTCGGCCTAGAGAAACTATTCTCTAGGCCGATACCCAGGCCGACACTCATTATACCCAGATGCGCTGTGTGGTGTCGGCCTAGAGAATAGCACCAACCCAATTCTTCCCGCGGTTGTCGTAAAAGGCGACTAAGGGACACAAACCGGGGGGTGGGCATCAGCGCCCCCTGCAGTACAATTACACCGAACTGCGATTCCCAAACCGCATGCCGAGCGTGGGGATTATGGGCATTACCCCTATGATAGCACAACGTGGCGCTCTTTAGGGGAGGGCTATGTCCAGCAGTATAGTATAGCCTGACGACGACGACTTAACAAAAAACCTACGTTATCAAAGTCCTATTTCTTCTATATCCAACCTCGCCGTCTCTAATAGTCCCGTCAGGATTGAATAAGTACATTTTAGTTGGAATTTCCCTTATTCTTAAGTGCTTAAAAATGACAAATCAAATATTTGTAGCGAGATAATATGTAACGCCCTAAATGTAGGGTTTCCACGAAAATTTTGCCAATTTATAAAGCAACAGTTTTTACTTTGACACAAATAAGTAATTCAACTCGGGCTGAACACGTGTCGTAGAAATCAAAGCGCTATGAATAGCTTTTCACAGGAAATCTCATCATAGACGTTCCTCGAATTACCGTAACTCCGCTAATAGGATCGTCAACGCCGTGTGCCGCGCACCTCCTCACATCAGCGACGAAATTGAGGTCTTTATCCAGATACTAATATCGGGACTCATTACCTCATTACATTTAGTGACGCCTTACCTTTAATTCGCTCATACGTCTCTCTTTGATTGAAATAAAAGCCCGGGCATTTTCTTAATATTTGGCATGGTACAACTTCTTTGAGGCCCGAAGTGTTTGCGGGACAAATCACAAGTAACATGTATTATCTTAATAAACTTTTGACTTTGAATTGCCTACTCACATTTATATCCCCGGATACTTCAAGTAAATTTGTGGAATTTCAAAGTAAATAACGACTTACGTGATCAGTCTGTGGCTTCAAATTGTTTGGAAAAAATTCGAGATTTAACCATACTTAACTACACATTTGCAATTAAAAAATACGGCAAAGGTAAGCAGGAAAAGTCCAGGCTTAAGGTTTGTCAGAGAGCGATGGACCGCAGTATTTTGGGCCTGAGGAGGGTAGAACGCGTACGAAATACCACACTACGCGCAAGGACCCGAACAATCGACGTGGGTGTCCAGATGGCGAAACTGAAGTGGAGCTGGGCTGGTCATGTCAGTCGAATGCACCCGAATAGGCCGTAATCGAGGCCGGCCTAGAAGACGGTGATCTTGACCAACATCTGCCGGAATGGTCTGAGGTGGCCCAGGACAGAAAACTCTGGACTGAATTGGGGAAGGCCATTGCCCGGCGGTGGGACACAAACATAGAGACTATGTAAAAAAAAGGTAAAGTATTTATAGAGAAAAAAATGACAAGACCTTTATTTGAATGCGCCATTATTAGAAAAAAGGCCACACGATATAATTTATGCTGCTTCCAAGCCATTATCCGCGGTCCTTTTTAAGCAAATCTCCCGATCTTCAAGTGGCATTACGCTAAGTATAACGTTATGTCAAAAGTTTCGACCCCAAGTGTCGTTTGAGTAGAACGGCCGAATGAGACGTCGCCGATGGGCATCGCCGTCAAGATCGGGATGGCCGCGACCGCGCCCGCGCACAATGCGCCAATTAAAATGCTAATTAGGCGGCGCAAAGAAACGCGCACACCCTCGACGACCAGCGGCGGGCGGGGCCACGAGCACAGCGGGCCACACAGTAGAGGTATTGGTACTTATGTGTTCTTTGATTTGACGGATATTTACTTAACCAGGACACGCCGTGTAGAAGTTGTGACGAAGAAACCAAAAAATTACGTGACCTAAAACCTAAAAAAAACATAGCGACGTTCAGTAGCTACCAAAAGTCTTCCCGAGATATTTCGCGTTACCTCTTCAAATGTTTATTCGATTAGATTCATAACATTAAGATGTATTTATTGTCACATTATATTATATATTATACAAACATTATGATAGCTTAAATATTTATAATAGTAATAATTAATGATAAAAATGGAACTAAACCTAAAACATTCTAATTTAAATAAAATATTTGAGCCAGATCGCTGTCGGGCGGCAGAGTACCAAGAAGGCTGGCGGCATTGCCTCGCTGTATGGCTAGGCTTATTCTTTGGCCAAAGTAAGCACCAGCCCTCGGGTCTCCTGAAGCGTCGACTAGGCGCGACGAGATCTCCTTAAAGAGGAGTCTCGCCTCCGGACGGAGGAGAGAGTGAAGAGAGAGAGAAAAAAAAAAAAAAAAAAAACAGAGCCACTATTCCTTTCTCGCTTGTTTACGTGCAGTGTGCGGTATGAGAAGGTCAAAAGGCTCTCCCAGCTACTTCTGTCATTTTGCTCTACTACAGCCCTAATGTGTGAAGACAAAGAAGTAGCCACACTGCGTCTAGCTCCCCGTGGGATTCTCTTTACTAGAGGGAGGGAACTTTTAAAATTACTAATTTCTTCCCAAAATGGCGAAACAGGCGTAGAGTTTGGGTTTATGTTTGAGCGCTTCGGGGGAATAGAGACTGTTGTTGGGTTTTGAGGAGTAGAGGCATGACTAGGTTTGTGGCACCTACCCTTGTGAATGTTAAGACCTCTCTGTCCTCTAAAATAGCGTGTCTGCGAGCAATCAGGACACTGCACGTAAATTTGGCTCGACGATGACACCTCGGAGTGGTCTTGGGAGTTGGTTTGGGTGGGAGCCAGGCATGTCCGAGTAGGTAACATAAAAGAACACTACACAAAGATTAAAAACACCTATCAATCGAAAAAACACCA
Organism: Yponomeuta sedellus; assembly: GCA_934045075.1. Lineage (NCBI taxonomy): Eukaryota > Metazoa > Arthropoda > Insecta > Lepidoptera > Yponomeutidae > Yponomeuta > Yponomeuta sedellus. The sequence goes on from OW203742.1 coordinate 19,180,719, forward strand.
TACAAAAGACACGGGTGTCCCTTAGTTCATAAACACATTTTTTGTTTTCACGGAAGCTGTCTTCATGACTGCTGTCTAAACGTCACGCGCGCGCAGCGGTGACAAGGCAAGCGGACGCTTATATTGGCCGCCGCCCTGCCGTGTTGACGTCGTTGCTAGGATACCAATCCGCCGCCGTGGCAACGCCGGGCTGTCACCCCACCTGTCTTCAAGACAGACGACTCTCACAATGGTGTTGGCTTTGAACAGCTGATTCTGATGCTGTCCTGCACATGCGCCTTGCTCCCACAAGAGACAGGCTACTTGGAACTTTGGCGGCGCTGTTGGCACTCTTTTCCTGTACAATTGGTACTTAATTTTGCCAAAAATAAATAAAAATTGGGAGCTGTCAATGATTCAATGTTCTCAAAATTCTCCCTCAAAATTTTTTAAGATTAAGATAAAAATTAAAAATAATGCACAACATTTTGTAACTTAGAATCATTATGTATTACATTTACTTTTTGAAACATTCTTCAAAAAGTCTCACAGATCAGACATAATTGTAGAAGGGAACGGAATTCTCGAATGTCTTAAAATTATTATATGTAAAACTAAAGTCCGTACATAGATTCATTTGAACGTAACTGATTGAGGTATGTACTTACAAATCTTTTTTATTTAAAGGATCACAGTACCTATATAAAATGGTTTAAAATTACCTGAGACAAAAATAGCTGCGCGAGCGTCTATCCACATTCTCGGACTTGAGCGGTTTGTGGTCAATTATTGTAGTAATTTATGGCTTATTTTACTTTATATCGTTGCGCTCGCACGTCTTCTAATCGTAACATGGGTGACCCTTTGACCCTCAGTGCTCAGTGCCCCTTGATCGGTCCGCGGCTCTCGTGGCCTCCAACGGCGCCTTAATGGAAAAATAATTGAATCCGCGGCGTTTGGGGTTCGACCGGTTATTTCTCTAAACACCGCTGTTACGTCATTATTGTCCGACCTATCCTCGATCCCTGCTCCCGTAGACCGTCGGCTCAGGGAAGAAAGATGAATTTGCCGTGAAAGGCATTTGGCTGGGGAGAAAGTGCCGTTTTTGTGAGTCAATGAATAAGAAGTCGTTGAGGTGATTACCGAGTACATTTAATTTCAACGACACAAAGACCAAAGTGATTTTGCTGAGTGCATCTTTGTGTGATAAATGGGGGTCGATTCAGCGATGTGTTATGGAATGGAGCTGGATAGCGATGGAAGATAATATCGGCTGTCGGATGTCGCAGAAATATGAGGCAAGTTGCTTTGTCGCGCGAGCCGCAGTCGTTAGCGGGCAGCCGGGGGCAGGAAAAAACAGTGATTATTCATTGGCGATGCGGTTCGCCCGTAGCACTAGTCACTTTAATAAAAGAACACAAACTCCGCGATTCTTAGTTATACTCGGAGACCAAATAAGCGTATAACAATCCCACTGTATTTTTTGCTCCAAAATAAATGACCGAATGAATAAAGTAAATCCGATCATAAACAAAGTCTTCATGATAAAGGTATCCGAATATTTGAGGAAATTTGAAAATCTACTCGGGAACACTACATTTTAGAGTGCGACAAACTTATCTGACCCGGTGACAACGTCACTTTCTCATATTAAACTTGACGTTTCCATACAAAATTTAACACTTCCACTATGTTAGATAACTTTGTAGCACAAAACTCTTCAAAATCGCGAAAAATATCTGCTGTTTTATCATTATGGTTTCCTGAATGGATTGATTGACGCACACACCACAATGATATATCAATTTAAATAGTAAGTTGATGGTATATTACATTTCTATATTCTTTTTAATTCTAAGGACAATTTATTTTAAAAACCTATTTAGAGGCTAAAAATTCCATCCATGCCGGGATACGAGCCCGCGACCTCTGGCTATCCGTGCCAGCGCTCTTTCCAACTGAGCTAGTGGGCGACTCACCGGCATCAGTGAAATCGTATTGTAAGAGTAAACAATTTTTTAGCCTCTAAATAGGTTTTTAATATTACATTTTGTTTTTATTATAGCTGTATTAGAGCAAAGCGAAGCTAGCTCGAGCTGGATAGTTCCCTCCCTATCCCCCGCCCCGCCCCCGCCCCCGCCCGCGACCTCCATTTGTCAAGCTCCGCAGCGCAGCCAGCGATATCCGCTCCATAATGAAACTTATTTACCTAAAAGCACTAAAACTTTACTTGGCTCTAGCGACATCAAAGATAAAACCTGAAACACAATTAGCCTCCGGCCGATTCCCGGCCGGGCAGGCGGCGCAGTAGGCCCACTCGGCTCATCGAACAAGTAAATGGCCTAGGGACATTACGGCTACCCCCAACAGATACACTAGTACTTTAGTTAGTTAGAACTGAGATTGCCGTACTTAGTCTTATAAGAATAATTTATTTAAATAAGGTTGCATGCATAACATAACGTAAGGTTTACAAATGCTTAAATTAACGAGGTAGAAACATGAATGCAACATAAAGGCTGTTGAAACGTTTTGAAGTAACGGTGGTCCCCACACTGGGCCTAGCCTGTATCGTGGGGGCCGAGAAACGATTACTAAAATTACGTTTTTCAACCGTTGGCATTCAATCAACTTACTTGACAACACTGAACATGTGGGTGATTTACTAAAATGTTAAATATAATTATAGTTGGGCCATTGTACTGTAGCGCATTAATTGTTGAAACACTTCTTCTTCAGGCTACATTATGTAGTCCACTGCTGGACAAAGCATTGAAACACTGAATTAGGCAAAACTAATACTTTCTTTTTATTATTTTTTTAATATCGAAACCCTAGCCTAGCTGCGAGTCTCGACACGACTGACTCCTAAACAAAACGTAACGATATTCTTCAAATATTGTAAACTATGTCTGGATGGCTACGCTGGTCAGATACTAAGAAGTATCGTAACAAACCCTTAACTATGTAAATACCTCGAGCACCAGAATTCTCTTTTACCGCTAGCAAGTGGTATTGCTTCTTCTTCTTCTTCAGGCTATATTATGTAGTCCACTGCTGGACATAGCTCTCCCCTAATGAGCGCCATAGCGCCCTGTCTTCAGCTTGCCGCATCCAGCATCTGCCTGCTACTGTGAACTTACAAATATGAGAAAATTTAAAAACAAAGTTAAAACCTGCAGTTGACCCACGCCTCTCCAGTGTGAGGCAACACTCTAATACCAGTACTTAAATTACGGCATATTTTTATTCAGCACTTGAAAGTGTTCGTTGAAAAGAGCCATACTGTCCTCGTATTACTGAGTTTCCTTATGTGGCAACCCCGACCTTAGACATGACATAGCTTTATACACGTACAGATTCTATACTCACCCACAGTTTCTCATACACCAACAATCTGTTAATCTAGATGCTGTTAACTGTTTTTTTATGAACTTAGACCAACTCACAGCTGTTGACAGTAGATTAACGGCGTATTAGTGTAACAGACAGGGCGCTATGGCGCTCATTAGGGGAGGGCTATGTCCAGCAGTGGACTAATACGAGTATATAGCCTAAAAAAGAAAAAGAAGAAAAATTAGGGTTAACCATTTAGAGGGCAGATCTACTATATATACATTTATTTCGATATACATTTTTATTGGATTTGAGCTTTAGTTTAAAGTGATAATGTTCAATTTATCGCGGGAACTATGATGACTGAGATGATAACATTGCCTGATAAGGGGTATAGTTTTATTGATGGAGTGACTAGATGAAAGTACAATACAAATACAAAATAGTTTAACTATTAGTATAGATAAAAGTAAGAGTGATGCTGTCAGCTGGACCTTGCGTGTGTTCCTGATCGGCGTTTAGGCTCTCGGTGATGTTGAAGATTTATCCCAGCAAATAACTGACTCGAGATTAATGGCCTTTGAAAAATAATCCAATCAGCGACCCGTTTAATGGCTTCTGTCATTAAAGGAAATAGATTTTCGCTGGCCTACTGCTTGACTCGAAGCCGAACGCTCACTTGAGTTGTAAACAAGAGTTGTAAAACATATCAAAGAAATAGATTTGGAGACAAATTATAATACAGTCGAACAAAATACTTAAGAAGTAGTATGAGTTCACGTTTTTTATATCATATAGCCACTGGACGCTCTATAAATCATCTCATTACGTAGATGCAGAGGTTGAAGAACACCACAGAGGAATTACCTTCTGGGGTTATCTGGATTTGTCTAGCACTCGTGTAGGTGATGGTTACAAAAAACCAGCTTGCCCAATTTTGATTCTAGATTGAGTGCATCATGTTACTTGCTGTTTTTTAAGCTGCCGTGTTAAATTCACCATGTTTTTCGTCTCTTTGGTGTATTTTCCAGCTTAGAGACATTTTTCGCACTGCAACCGTAGGAAATGTTCTCGTCTACTTCACAACCCGGCCGTGAAGCTACAGCTAGTTTTCTTTGCAAAATCGTAACAGAGCGCAGGTTTTCCTTCTTATTTATAAGTGATTCAAATATAATTTGTCAGTAAAAGTATGTCACTCGTGAGAAACCCGAGGTCTTAAACTACTTTTTAAATTACTATTTTAACTTTAACATACTTCTAAAGAAATGTGTTCGTGACCAAAAATGGTATGAATTTCTAGTAGGAGTTAGTGAAGAATCCCATAGTCTAAGAATAAGTTAGTAGAGGAGTTAGTATTGTTATAATTTTTTTTTGTTTTTTTTAGATTTGTGATGTATTTTTTTGTAGTTGCTCTGTCTCTTCATAATTAAGTCAATTATTATTTGTGAGTATTCTGATTGTGTTTTGTAATATGAAAGTTTAAAAATACAAATAAATATTATGTTTATAATATCATAATATTTATTTGTATTTTAAATGCTGTGTGGTTTCGGCCTAGAGAATAGCACCAACCCAATTCTTCCCGCGGGTGTCGTAAAAGGCGACTAAGGGACACAAACCGGGGGGTGGGCAGCAGCGCCCCCTGCAGTACAATTCCACGGAACTGCGATCCCCAACCCGCATACCCAGCGTGGGGATTATGGGCACTACCCCCTATGATAGCACGACGTGGCGCTTTTTAGGGGAGGGCTATGTCCAGCAGTGGACTAGTATAGCCTGACGACGATGTTTATAACTGTTTAAATATTAATTAAGCATTTTTGTGTGTAAGTAAATAAAATAAAATAAAAATATAATATGTAAAGTTTTTTTTTTTTTAATTTACATACAGGCACATACATTGCTTCTGACCCCACACTAGGATACCCTGTGTCGTGGGAACCAGAAACAACGACATCACAAACATGTAAACATCCAAGACCTGGGCTTTTTTTTTGTTCCCAGCCGGGATTTGAACCCGGGACCTCTTGCTAGCTGATAGTATACTTTACAATAGTTGACCCCAGCAAGCGATGTTTTGTTATATTGATTAGCCTTCAACCTATTCGCAGGCTTGCCAAATATATACAAAAGAACAGATAATAATCCGTGAAGGCGTTTTCGGCAGAAGTTCGATAACAAACACTGTGACACGAGATATTTATATACTAGATTATTACTAACATGTCCATTAATTAGTGAAATGTCTATATTTTGTCTATCCATTCAAGAATACATGAAACATATATATCAAGGTAACAGACCTCTTTCTACCAGTTTTATTACACTCCTCATTACTTTGTATTAGTAATGCGCTCACTCAGACACGATCTCATACATACATAACCTCACGCCTGTATCCCAGAGGGGTAGGCAGAGACCAGGGACTGCCACTCGCCACGATCCTGACAGATCACCTTCGCTTCATCAACGTTCATGAGTCGTTGCATGCACGCACGCCGGTTCCGGGTACTGTTTATCTTTCCCTTTGTTAATATATCCCCTATTTGGTCAGACACGATCAAACTTGAGTAAATCAGTATCAACTTAAAATTTATCTAAGGATTAAGAGCGTAATCTAATCGAAATCACGAATAAAATCAAAAATATTCATGGAGCAGAACAAAACATGACATTATAATATATATTGTAGCGGTTGTAGCTCAGTGGGTAGAACCATGGACTGGCAAGCGAGAGCCCCAGGTTCGATCCCGAGTGCGGGCATGTACCAATGACTTTGTTTAATTTCAAAGTTACGTACATTTGCAAATTTGTAGTCGCAATACCACACGCTAACTGTGAAGGAAAACATCGTGAGGAAACCCGCGGCTTGGTTGGGTCCGCACGTATTGACTAGTCTTTCCTGTGGGCTAGGCCGACTAAGCTGTCAGGATGGTATAGGTGCTGGGCAAGCCTACACCATCTACAAAACCATGTCCCAGGCACTACAGCTTCGGAGTGGTCCCTTCACCCATCTAGTGTGAGTGAAGATACCACTGGACGCTGTATAAATCATCTCATTAAGTAGATGCAAAAAAGGCCAATATTATTGTAACTCTGAACCTCAAACTAAATTAATAGTACATTACACAACTAGGGTGGTAATACAAAGAAAGGCCGAGATCGCAGAAGTTTGCGGCCCGAGCTGCAAGCGAGGGACGTAAATATGCGATCGAGAGCTTTCTTTATTAACTCCCGTGTTGTGTACATCTTTTTATGTCTACACTTGGCCAGAAAGCGGCTTTTTCCGTACGCGCAGCGTGCGGAAAAAGCCACTTTATTGCCAGGTGTGGCATAAATTATATTATGGAGCGCAGTAATCCATTCATGGTCAAGTAGTAGAGATGTGGAATATTTTCTAACGTACAGCTCTTGTAAGGGTCCAGTTTATAAAGGCACCATTTCAATAGGATCTTCGGAGCGAGATACTTTTAGTTCCCCTTTGACGAAGTAAGTAGATGAAAAACTTCACAGTGACAACGTTTCCAGGGTTTGCTCGCTAAAATAACAGTATTTCCGCTGTGTTAAATGAACAACATCAGAACGCAATTACGCGCGTCGTTTGTCGCGATATCGGGAGCTCGTTAAACGTCGGTAACAGTACGCTACAATGGGTTCACTACACACATAGGTGCGCCATGTATTGAACAGAGAAAAATAAAAATTGACGTCACAAAGGTCTGGTGGACTAATACCAGACGTTTAATCACGATATACATTGCTACAGAAGCGGTCGTGGCCTAGTGGGAACAAGGAATTGGTATCAATCTCTTGGATTAAGCAACAACAGGTGAGGTCAGGTGCTGGATAAGTAACTTATTTTAAACTTTCGCGACTCGTACACATAATTAGATTTTTTTTTTTTGGTAAAATAGCAATATTTAAAAACCTATTTAGAGGCTAAAAACCTATTTAGAGGCTAAAAATTTCACCCATGCCGGGATTCGAACCCGCAACCTCTGGCTATCCGTACCAGCGCTCTACCAATTAAATTTGTTCCTTAGCACGGGTTAGTGCATTAAAAATAAAAATAGTGTAAAAATAGCAATAAATTACTACGCAATTAAACCCCGAAAATTTTCTAACTATAGATAAGTAACCATCCGGAGTCTTCCGCTAATGGCATTTTTCCCGAGCGTTTCCGTGCTTTGCAAAGCAAGCTAAGCCGTTGGTGACGGCTGTCATGTAATGGTAATTGTTGAGCTGTGCCAGAGGGTGGTTTTTGATAACTTCTGGCAGTAAGGTCCGCGACTGCTTGACAATCCTCTACGAACCCGGACTCGGCCCCCGCGGTGGAGTATGGCCTAACCTTAATGCGATGAAGGAAGAAAACAGTGTCCCAGTAGTGGGGACGTACAAAAGGGTTGATGTCACATAAATTGCTACATATATGGAACTCTGCCGCATACAGTAGGGATTCTGCAGCTCAGTCAACATTAGCCTTTGTGCATCGGTCTAATAAGCTGGAATGTCTTCATCTAATAGTCTTTGCAAAACACCAAATTAAATATCTTCCTAAATATAAATCCATATCCATAAAACTTTATCCTTCAATTTCATACAGGCGTGAGCTTCAATATACGTGCGTGAGTTATGTATGTATTAATTAGGTAAGTCAACTTCTCTGTCATAAAGTCAACTACTTACAGTCTATTTATTCTTACTTGTCCAATTTAGTTAACAAGATTTTAACCTTAAAATTGAGATTAGATGCCTAAACTAGACATTTTCTCGCAAATTCATGAACTATGTTTATAAAATTGGCAGCGTGTTATCTAAAAGAGTGTTCCAGGTTACTTCATTTATGGAAATATAGCAGTTTTGGACTAAAAAGTCACAGTTTAAGGGTAGAATCTTGTTTACTAAATTCGACAAGTAAGAATAAATAGACTGTACGCCTGTGCAGTGCAAAATAAATTACATTTAAAGATTTTTTTGTACCTAGGAACGCCGAAAGTGTACTAGGTACAGCTCAGATAATTAGTTACATGTCTTGACATAATGGTCAAATTAAAAATACATTTCAGACTCTCTTCACCTGTGCTTCTCGTGGTCTGGCGCTGAACAAAGCAGTCCCCGGGCTGTCCCCAAGGAGAGTAATTAATACAGATTATTATTTTACTGTCGTCGGCTTATACTCGTACCGCGGCGGCGTAAGAATGAGTAGATATTTTAGGTGGCTTCATTGTAAAGCTCTATTGCTTTATAGGGATTTTGTCTAATTTTGTTGAGCTTTAAGACATTATTAATATTGGAATTCTATTATTATTTGTAATGCACTTGGAACGTTGTATATAATTTTATAATAATAAATAAACTCTGGAACGACTTTAGGTGTGCTTTTATTTGTAGATATAGTATAATATTTTAATAAAACAGAAAAACTGGATAAAAAACGGATAAGCAGGTGAAAAGTCAGATCTGGTCAAAGGGTTAAGTAGTAGTCATGAAAAATGAGCGAAATCGAAGAATGTGTGACGTACATAATTTAAATATTTGAAAATGATAGATGGAAAAAGAAATAAAAATGGTGTGAAGAGGTTTGCACCGTTACACTACCCGGGGGCAACCGGTAAAAAAAAATATTTTTTAGATATATTTATTAAAAAAATATATAAAAAAAATTTTTTTTATAAAAAATATAGTCAAGTTAACTTATATAATTTAAAATTTAAAGTCAAGGTCGAGAGTAAAGTCGATGAAGGTCGGGGATGTGGGCTGGTAAGTAAATATAGTTATTCTTAAATATTAAAATAAAATATAAAAGATGGGCGATGAAAAAAAAATTTTGAGTGTGTGGGTGATATTTACAATGAATATTTACATTAGGCAGTTCCACTTTTATTCATCATCTATGATTCATCCCTAGCATGCATCATCTAGCATTGTCTTCATCTAAAGTGAAGGTGAAGACGTTCATTCAGTAAAGACAAAATCTATTTTTATTAATTAGATTTATCCAGAAACTGGCCTAAATTAGTAATAGGCTTATTTAGCCAGTTACCACCCGCTGGTATTCGGTAGTGGTAAGGCTTATTTATTGAGTCACAATCCGCTCTATGAAAGTTATCTACATTTTAACAATATTTATAATATTGGGTACATAGTACCCGACGGGGTAGAATCCGTCGTAGTAGTGCTCTCAAGAGCTATGGTGGGGTAAACACCGTAACGCGTTTAATTAGATAACGCAATTGACAAATAAATTAGTTGACCTAGGCTTATTTAACGTGTTGTCGCCGCACCTGATTGAATGTTTGGATGTTCTAAAAAAATGGTTAGCAAATGTCCTGGAGGATAGTGGTGTAAGTGTGCTTAGTACGCACTAAAGGACAGGTAAGTTAAAAAGGGTACTCTAAGTTTATGTTAGAGATACACCTGGTAAGGGTAGTTTAAATAAAGTTAATAAATAAATAGACAAATAGTATGACGATGTGTCCAAAAAGGTAATGTGGTGATTATATATACAGAAAATTAGAACTATAAAAAGGTGGCATTGGTAGGTTTTGTACAAGTTGACAGTTAAAATATTTAAAAGGAATACGGATAATAAGAAAAGAGGTTAAGAAATTATTTTAGTAATGAGGTAAGGATGGGGTGAGGGTGAAGTTTTTATTTTATTGCCAAAGAGTTCCTTGTAGGTTTAACCTGTGGAGGTTTGTTTTTAGAATTTTGAAAAATGTTATGACAATGAATGGTGTCAGAATTACTGACGTCTAGAAATTTGGTTTGCAAAGATTTTGTAAATAATTATAATTTAAATTTTAATAATATAATATTGTTATCAATAGACTGTATGAGTGCAGTTTCGCTTTATCTTCGAATCGGCCTCGAAGACCTAGAGGGTAAAGCTAGGCTGTCTACGTGTAATTACCCAGGATACTCTCCTGAGGCAACGTAAGTTAGTAACCAGTCCCACCTGGAATTATAAATTCCAGGTTGCCGAGGTCTATGAAACTGCTAGTGAGCAGCCTGTGGTTGTGTAACTGTCTGATAAATGCGTGTAGAAGTTATTGATTGTATACTGTTGGTGTATACTAACTGTGGTATGTTTCGGTTAGGTGGGGTGCAGATAGATAGAATAGGACTTTTATTAGGGCCGAAAAATTTGTTACTATGGGTGAATCTAGTTAGTGAAGAATGGTCAATGAGTAGTTATGATGAATTAACTTGTGGTCCAGAAGTCAAGTCGCACTTTAAAATTAATTTAATATTTTATTTATAAAACACTTAACAACACTTAACAAAAAAAAATCTTGCAGGTCTTCAGAAATGGAAGAAGTCCGACAGAACCCTTAAGCAAGGCTGTGGAGCTCCAAGGGATGCGTATTTGATGAATGAGGTCGTGGGTCGTGGGTATGAAGCAGCAGCAGCAGTTCGATGATTGTGCACACTTATAATCGTGGTAATCGTAATCGTACTCGTACTCGTATTCGTATTCGCCTTCACACTCGCAGCGTAGCGCGGTGGGTGGGCTTTGTCGTCTCAGCGTATCAAGCCATGGGGTAACGATGGGTTTCGTTATTATCGTTGAGCGCCAGTGGAACGTTGTATATAAGGGTTATTCCACTAATCCCCATTGAAAATGGGGATTTCTGAACTTTTTGTTCACAAATCCCCATTGCCAATACTAAGATACGCCAATGGGGATTTGTGAACAAAAAGTTCATAAATCCCCATTGGTATATAAAACAAATATAAAGAACAACACATTAGTATGAAACAAGTATTTATATTGTATTACTACTAATACATATATTATACAAACAAATGAGCGCCATAGCGCCCTGTCCTCCGCTTGCCGCATCCAGCATCTACGTGCATTTTTTTCGCAGATCGTCTCACCTGGTCGTACTCAGTCCTGACCTCAAAAATTCGCTATGGCCTCGAAGGCCTGTCCCCTGTAGTGGGACCCATATAAGCTACATAAAAAATGTGACTATTATAGTGTTTTGCTTAGTAACTGCACAGACTCGTTCACTATCGAACAATAGTAAAGTACGTAATACAGAGAATATTGTAAAGAGGTTCGAAATTTCACTGATGCGGTGAGTCGCCCATTAGCTCAGTTGGAAAGAGCGCTGGCACGGATAGCCGGAGGTCGCGGGTGTGGCACACACTTGTGGTTGAGTGGACTGTATTTAAAAAGGCTGGTGATTAATGAAATCCGAGATTTACTATTTTTAAGACTATAATATTATAGATCAAATAACCACGTGCGGGAGCGGCAAGGCACGAACTCCATTAACAATAGTGACAACATAATAATTTAAATTAATGTTGCCACAATAAACTAATCTATGTCGCGAGCAGCGGGTTCGAATCCCGGCACGGGTGGAATTTTTAGCCTCTAAATAGGTTTTTATAAATGGTAAAGTAACCGGTTCTTTTTTTAAAGTGCATTCGAGCTTCACACGTTAATGTAATGCACTAATGGAGCTCGCTCCGTCACAAAGGACAAGGAATGGTCTTGTAAAAGACTTGATGAGTTTGTGTTCCCGGACGTTCCCGAAGGAGGAAGTTAAAAGGCCGCCTCGAGCGCGGCCTTTGAACCGCGATGCGGTTTAGTCGCCAGTTAGTTCAGTGCGTCGGCTTTTACTACGAATATTAATAATAG